>JAWHQI010000280.1:2428895-3643343 GCA_033032865.1 Dactylorhiza incarnata
TCATAAGAAACACGTATCCGAATCTACTGAAATCATTAGTAAATGTAACGAAGTAGTAGAACCCACCTCTAGCCATAGATGATGGCGCGTCCCCTCCGACACTCCTTGATGATGATGACCCGGCTGCCGAGGCGCTGCGCCATAAAGATCTGAGGTGCCGTGATGATGCTGATGGACGACCGCGTTATAATCTCCGCCCGCGGCGTGCCAAAACCGCCATGAAGAATTAGACTGAAAATTTTCGGATTGGTCTGCGTTTAGCAAAATCTCAAAAAAAAAAAATTTTTAAACTTGTCAGAAAAATCTGAAATTTTTCCTGTAGCTTCCTGAAAGTATTTCCAGCAACATTAAAACTGAAACTTTTTCGAGTCGTCCTCGTTAGGTCGGCCTAAAAATTGGAAGCGTCGTAATTCTGTCTAGGTGGTGTGCGAATAGCGGTCTGAAATCTGAAATTTTTGTCAAAATTCAAAAATAAAATTTTTTTTAACGAGCTACGTGTTACGCACATCAGGAATCTATAAAAATTTCTTATGTCAATCTATCAACGGCCCTAGAAAAAAAAACCACCTACCTGATTGTCCTGACCCTGAATGCCCACTAGGCTAGGAACGGAGTACACGTTACCGTCTACGTCTAGGATGGCTGCGAATCAGCCCAATGATCCCAACACCGAGGCCATAGAAGGACTACGCACCGAGCTGACTGACCTTAGGACGATGTTAGAACAAATCTCACGGAATCAAGGAGGACCACCACCACCACCCGGTGATGTTGAAGAGCCCAACCGGCACCAACCGCTCACTTATTCGGATTCTGATGGGGGCTATCCCCGAGCGCCTCCTCGAGAGCGCCGCCCTGAGCGTGGTTTCGATATCACTAAAGCCATCAAGATTGATGCCCCCACCTACGATGGCATGGGAGACCCCCAGGTCTTCCTTAGCTGGGTAGTTGACATGGAATGTTACTATCAATGGCACAATCTCACGGATCTCCAAAAGGTCCAAGTCGCCCGCATGAAGTTGACAGATCGAGCGAAAACCTTCTGGCTGAATGAGGAAAGGAGGTTAGGAGCCGGACAGGAAGTCCCACCTATCGGATGGGCGGTGATGAAAAATTTGCTCACCGACCAATACGTTCCCGCTTACCACCGAACCCAAATGTTCGATGAACTAGCCACCCTGCGGCAAGGTTCAAAGTCGGTGGCCGAGTATATGGGAGATTTGAAAGACCGCATGGTGCGTTGCGAGCTTAGGGAACCTCCAAAGGTCACATTATCCAGGTTTCGTAAGGGGCTTCAACCCGACATCCAGCGGAAGCTCTTGCGTTATGGGCACACTGATCGGAACACGACATTCAATGCCGCCATGGACATTGAAAAACACTTAGCCGCCAAGGCTCACGCCCGTTATTCCCACTCGAAGAATAAGACCACCGTTGGAACATCTTCTTCCACCTATCCGGACAGGGGGAAGTCTAGAACCACCGAGTCTAAGTCCGTCGTGATCACCGCTAGGAACACTAGGAATCCCACGAGTGAGCGTGTTCCCATTGGGAAGGTTAGCAAGGCCAATACCACCTGCTATTCTTGCGGTGTTCAAGGCCACTATGCCTTTGAATGCCCAACTAAGACTAAGGCCGTTGCCCTCTTAGACATGGCCGCCGACTCTACTGATTATGTATATGAGGCCGCCGAGGAGAGCGACCCCGATGGGGTCCCAAGCGATTTGGAAGACGATCCCCCCCTCATGGTGATGCGTTGTATTCTGACCACTCCACGTCCGCTAGATGACTGGAAGAGGACGAGTATCTTTTCGCTGATCTTTAAGAGTGGTGACAAGCTGTGCAAGCTCATTATAGATAGTGGTAGCTGTGTGAACGTTATCTCTGAGAACGCTGTTAAACGTATGAATCTAACCACGGAACCACACCCCACACCCTACCAAGTAGCTTGGATTAGCAAGGTTACCGTCCCGGTTAGCAAGCGTTGCCTGGTCCCTCTTACCTTTAAATCTTACACGGATGAGGTTTGGTGTGATGTCCTCCCCATGGACGCGTACCACGTGTTATTAGGCCGCCCTTGGCTTTATGACCGTGACGTCACACATTTCGGTCGAGCCAATACTTATGAATTCAAATTCAACGGTAAGACCATCACATTGAGACCGACAGTTCCAAAGGAGCCGGTAGCTTTGGCTAAAGACACTACTGTCCCGGCCGAGAGGAAGGCTTTGAGCCTAGTTGGTAGGAGAGAGTTTGTGAGTGATCCTTTTCTTGAAGGAGTTATGTACGCTCTAGTTCTTATGAGTGCGAAGGGTGAATCAGACGCGTTGAATGAGTTGCCTAGGGAGTTACGAGCCCTTTTGGACGAATATAAGGACGTGTACCCAGACGAGTTGCCTTCTGTGTTACCTCCATTGAGGAATATACAGCATGCGATAGATCTCATCCCGGGTTCGTCCCTGCCGAACCAACCCCACTATAGGCTTCACCCCGCGGCCCACAAAGAGCTGCAGACTCAGATCGAGGATTTGATGAAGAAAGGATTCATCAGGACTAGCATGAGTCCTTGTGCGGTGCCAGCCCTTCTTGCCCCCAAGAAGGATGGTACGTGGCGGATGTGTGTTGATAGCCGCGCTATCAACAAGATCACTATCAAGTACCGATTTCCTATACCGCGCTTAGATGACCTTCTAGATGTCTTATCGGGCGCCACCATATTTTCTAAATTAGATTTACGAAGCGGATACCACCAGATAAGAATCCGCGAGGGAGATGAGTGGAAGACGGCGTTTAAGTCTAAGGACGGGTTATACGAGTGGCTTGTGATGCCCTTCGGGCTATCCAATGCCCCCAGCACATTCTCCCGAATGATGACGCATGTCTTTCAGCCATTCATGGGGAAGTTCGTAGTCGTCTACTTCGATGACATTTTGGTATACAGCACTTCGACCACCGAGCACGTCTCCCACTTGAAAGTGGTTCTTTCCACCCTACGGAAGGAAACTTTATTTCTGAATCTCAAGAAATGCACGTTCCATGTTTCGGAAGTGGAGTTTTTAGGCTACATCGTGGGAGCGGAGGGCATTAGAGTTGACCCCAGCAAGGTTAAGGTGATTAAGGACTGGCCCGAGCCGACCACGATACGTGAGGTGAGGAGCTTCCATGGATTAGCCACTTTCTACCGTCGTTTCATCAAAGACTTTAGCAGTATCATGGCCCCCATTAGCGACTGCATGAAAAAGGGTGAGTTTACTTGGACGAAGTCCGCCACCTTCGCTTTCCAACGCATCAAAGAGCTTATGACTGAGGCACCCGTCTTACGTCTACCTGACTTCTCGAAAGTCTTTGAGCTTACTTGTGACGCTTCGGGCGTGGGAATAGGAGGTGTCTTGAGTCAGGAAGGGCACCCTGTGAGTTTCTTTAGTGAAAAGCTGGCGGGCGCTAAATTGAATTATTCCAACTATGATAGGGAATTTTATGCGGTCATTAGATGCTTGCACCACTGGCGGCATTATCTCCTCTCTAAGGAGTTCGTGATCCTCTTCGATCACGAAGCTTTACGATTTATCAATGGCCAACATAAAATCAGCCCGCGTCACGCTAAGTGGGTATCCTTCCTACAGGGTTACACTTTTAATCTTAAACATCTTAAGGGAGCGGACAATCGGGTTGCGGACGCTCTTAGTCGGCTAGCCCTCTTAGTCACCACTATGGAAGTTAACGTTGTCGGGTTCGAGCGAATCAAGGATGAATACGCTTCATGCCCGGATTTTCAGGAGTCTTACCTATCTGCCCAGGATAGTTCCCCCACCACTATTACTGCCTTCGTTATCAAGGATGGTTATCTCTTTAGGCATGGGAAATTATGTATTCTGCAGTCATCCTTACGTCTCCATATCATCTGGGAACTACATAGTGGCGGGTTGAGTGGCCATTTCGGTAGAGATAAGACTATTACCCTGGTTGAGGAAAAGTTTTATTGGCCAAAGTTGAAGGCAATGGTAGGGCGGGTAGTGAGTAGTTGCCGTACTTGCCAAGTTTCCAAGGGTACCAAAACCAACGTCAGGTTATATACTCCATTGCCTATACCTTCCGTACCTTGGGAGGATGTGAGCATGGACTTTGTCTTAGGCCTACCCACCACTTTTCGTCGCCACGATTCTATCTTCGTAGTTGTGGATAGGTTCTCTAAAATGGCCTATTTTATACCGTGTACTAGAACCGACGACGCATCTCATATCGCAAAGCTTTACTTTAAGGAAGTTGTTAGTCACCGAGGAGTGCCGAAGACAATTGTCTCGGATAGGGATGTTAAGTATACGAGCTACTTCTGGAAGACACTTTGGATCCTAATGGGTACCAAACTGTTGTTTTCCTCCGCCTATCATCCTCAAACCGATGGGCAAACTGAGGTGGTTAACCGGAGCCTAGGGAACCTTCTTAGATGTCTCGTGAATGATCATAAAGGCACATGGGATCTTATTCTTCCCCACGCTCAGTTAGCCTATAACAATTCCAAAAATCGGTCCACCGGTTTGTCGCCAAATGAGATTGTCCACGGGTACAAGGCCCCTGTGCCTCTTGACTTGGTTCCCTTGCCCCCAACATACAAGGCAAGTCAATTTGCACAATCCTTCGCCCAACATCTTCACGACCTTCATGCACGTATACGAGCTACCTTGACTGCTCAGTATGATTCTTATCAGGCACACGCCAATATAAATCGGAGAGTGTCACACTTCAAGGTTGGCGATTTGGTCTTAGTACGATTAGTTCCCGAACGATTGCCATCTGGCACCGTTAGAAAGTTAGCACCTAAGCGCGCCGGCCCTTTTCGGATCATCAAGAAAATAGGTGACAATGCTTTTGTTTTGGATTTGCCTGCCGAATGGGGAATCTCCCCTATTTTTAACGTCTCGGATTTAACGATGTTCGTATCGCCTCCACATGAGTTGAGCTCTTTGACGTCTTCTCCTTCCACCAAATCTTCTTATGGGTTGGGGAGTGGTAGTACGGATGACCTCTCTCTATCGGTTCCCACAGGTATTTCACCGGATGGTAAGTCGCATATTTTTATTCCTACTGCTGATATGTTTCCCAGGTTTCCGAAGACGTTTCTCACTCCGGACATGATACTGTCTGCGGAGCCACTTACTACCTCGGAGGGTGCTACATACCGCTTCCTCATCCGTTGGCGTGATCGCCCTCCTTCAGACGATTCTTGGGTCCTCGCGACAGAGCTTCAACGACTGGATGCTGATCTTCTCCGCCGCTACATTTCGGACCACGCATCGGAGATGCTTGATTTTGAGTGGGGGAGGATTGATGGCGCGTCCCCTCCGACACTCCTTGATGATGATGACCCGGCTACCGAGGCGCTGCGCCATAAAGATCTGAGGTGCCGTGATGATGCTGATGGACGACCGCGTTATAATCTCCGCCCGCGGCGTGCCAAAACCGCCATGAAGAATTAGACTTTTATTTCATGCACTTTTATTTTATATTAATAAATATAAAATTAATTCATAATAGATGATAATTTTATATTTATTAAAGTGATTGTAATTTTAATTTTGAACTCTTATTTTCATTTTGGTGTGTATTTAACCATTCGGGTGGATGAGATTTCATCTCCATCATGGATGGTTAAGATGTTTTGTAAACTCCTATTTAAAGGTGTCTTATGTTGGAATGAGGATTATTGAAGAGTCAAAAAGAAAACCCTAAACTTTCCGCCCCTTAGAGATTTCGGCCACAAGGAGGAGTCTTCTCCTTGCCGCCCCCCATCTCTCCTTGGTGTGACTCCAAGACCGCCTCCCTCCATCCTCTTCGGTGCGACTCCGGCGAGACTTCCGCGGTGCGACTCCAAGGAAGAAAGGTTGCTTCTCCATTCGGTGCGACGCCGGTGGAATTGTGGAGAGAGCGATTCTCCCACATCTATCTTGTGTGATCATTTTCTTGGTTGGGTAACCTCTCCCCCCTTTGAGATTCTTTCTACGATTATTTTGTGGAGGTTTTGTCGAATCGTTTTATCCGCGATCTTAAATCTTTCGCTTGCAAGATCTGAAATAATAGTGTTGTTATTGAATCTCTTGTTGTTCGGATCGGGTAGATCCGGTGCGGGAGCGAAACTCGGCCTAGCCTTGGTTTGCTCTCCAAGATTGGCGTACTTAGCGTAACAAGGGAGTTAATCTCAACTAGGGCTTAATCGTCGCTTGAATGTTCACCGCCGCTCCAAAATATTGCCGCTGCGTTTTGTAAAGAAATCGATTGATGGAATAGATGCTTGTGTAGGTGCGGTGAGTTGTGTGCTTGTTGGAGAGGTAGGTCTTAAGGACGTTGTATCGAGTCAGGCTAACGGTGAGTTGTGTGCTTGTTGGAGAGGTAGGTCATAGGACGTTGTATCGAGTCCCGCATATTAATTTTTCTATCGGATTTGGGAGCCAACCGACCCCTTTTCGTTCGCTCTTGGTCGGAGCCCTCCTATGTTGTTTACTTTTTGGTGATGAATATGTTTCCGTTAGCGTAACGTCCACGTCGTCACGATACCTCTACATCAATAGAACTCATGGGTCCGCATACATCACTATGTATTATACCCCAAAGATCATTAGCCCTCTCATTACAACTAGTGAAAGGTGCTTTCATCATGTTGCCCAACAAACATGACTCGCATCTCTCAAATGATTCATAATCAAATGAGTCCAGTAGTCTATCTTTATGGAGGTTGGATATGCGTTTCTCGTTTATATGGCCTAAATGACAATGCCAAAGGTACGTAGGATTCAAATCATTTGTTTTTAGTCTTTTAGTATTTTCCATGTTATAGATCAGATGGTCTAAGTTCAAAACATATAAACCATTAAACATTTGTGCAACGCCATAACAAACATCATTCTTATAAATAGAACAACAATTGTTCATAATTACGAAAGAAAAACCAATCATGTCCAAACATGAAATAGTAATAATGTTTCTAGTTATGACGGGAACATAATAACAATTATCTAGTTCTATTACAAGCCCTGTGGGCAAAGAAAGATGATACAATCCCACGACAACGGCAGCAACTCTTGCTCCATTTCCAACGCGCAGGTCTACCTCTCCTTTACCCAGCATTCTTCTCCTTGTCAGTTCCTGCACATTTATACAAATGTGAGAACCACATCCGGTATCCAATACCCAGGATGAAGGAGCAAAAATTTTTATTTCTATAACAAAAATACCTGAAGTGGAAGTTATACTTCCCTTCTTCTTCTGCAGATCTTCTAGATACTGAGGACAGTTCCTCCTCCAGTGCCCTGCCTTACCACAATGGTGGCACTTCCCTTCTTTAGTCAATCCTTTCTTTTTCAGTGCTGAAGACTTAGGATCAAGATATGACTTAGGTCCTACCTTAGTCTTCTTAGTTCCCTTGACCTTGCCCTTGCCTTTATGCACCATCAGTATGGGGCTAGCAGGTTTGGTCTTCTTCATGTTGATTTCGGCAGTTCTTAATATGCCTAGGAGCTCGGGCAGTGTCTTGTCAATTTCATTCATATTGTAATTTAAGACAAACTGCTCGTAACTGTCCGACAACGATTGCAGGATCAGATCAGTGGCCAACTCTTGGCTAAAAGGAAACCCCAGTCTTTCAAGGCTCTCTATATACCCAATCATCTTGAGTACGTGAGTTCCTACTAGGTCTCGAGCTCCCATCTTACACTGAAATAACGCCCAGGATATATCGAACCTCTCTTGGCGAGCTTGCCCTTGAAACATTTTCTTCAGGTGCTCAACCATCTCATAACAACTCATGTTCTCATATTGCTTCTGAAGCTCAGAGTTCATAGTCGCGAGCATAAGGCATTCAACATCCAAGGAGTCATCTCCATACTTCTTATAAGTATCTTTATCTGCACGTGGTGCATTAGAGGCTGGCTCTTCAGGGGGATCTTGTTCCAAGACATAGAGCTTGCGCTCTTGCCTGAGAACAATTCTCAGGTTTCTATACCAGTCAATGAAATTTGTCCCATTTAGCTTATCCTTCTCAAGGATCGCTCTCAGGGACAAGGCGGAGTGAGATCCACTTGCCATGGATATTCTACAAGGAATTTTGCAAAGTAAAATTTTAGTACTATATTTCAAAATACATTATATATATATTTTAATAAGGACTTTTATTAAAGAGCTCCCACTATTTTAATCAAATCAACAACCCTTGATATCAATTCAGAGAGTTTATGCGAGCTACTCTCTTAGTGGACAAGATCCGTATTTCACCAACACAACGAGTCCGCTTTGGCGTTCCTCTCATAATGCGGTTATTTAGGTAGACAACATTTGTCAATTGCATCACTATGCAACTCTTGTATGGTTGGTGAATAACTCTTTATTCGCATCCATCATTTGGAGCATGCCAACCCTATGCCTCTAGGCACTCAACCTTTGAGGTCACCTAGTTAAGTTTGACCCGATGTCGACAGTGGGATATCACAATTATCCGCTCGCACCCTTACCAAGATAGATTAATGCACCTTGCTTTGGCAAGCCCACACTTCATCGATCGAGGCAAGAAGAGTGTCATCCATCGGAAGGCATCTGAATACTTAATATTAGATAAGGGATTTTTATTTCAAGTGATTAACATTTTAATCATGATTAACATTTAATCACAGTGCACAATCAGAAAATAAAATTACAACATTCACATTCCAGATACATCTCAGATGTGCACAAAAACAGTCTATCAACACTTTGACAAAACATGGCTAAATCTGAGCATTTAGAACACTTCTAAATCTCCAGATTTACATGCATTGGACATATGAACAACAACTCCACTTGTGCAGTAGACAAGCTCGTCTTTCATGTCAGATTCAATAATCTAAACATTTGGTTTCACAAACCATTTTGAGGGACGGTTACTGTAGAGGAGAAGCAACCTCTGAAACATGAAAATCGCAACGCAATCAAATGCATTCCTGGCGGGGTTCCAAGGGGCCGCGCCCCTGGTGGGGTCTTAGGGGCAGAGCCCCTAACGGGGTCCAAGGGGCAGCACCTTTGGCGGTGGTCTCAATTTACACGCACTTGACCGCAACCTGCCTCTGATACCACTGTTGGGTTTTCTATACCCCTCGAACGGGATTACATATCACATATGCGCAGCGGAAATAACAAGAACAACCCAAAAGAAGCTAACGGATCTTGCGTTCTTCATGATTCAAGAGAATAAGCAAATCGAAATACAAGGTACCTTTGCGGGATTGAGTCAACACTCAACCAAGGTGCTCCCAAGAGAAATCCGAATTTCTGTCTTTGAGTTCTTCAAGAATCGAAATGGATCGATCCCTCTATAGAAGTCCACACAAGCTAAGGAGAACCCTAGCTTCTTGTCGCACAAGAACTAGGTCGGAGAAGGATGCTCTCAACGTCCCCACGGACTGCTAGATCCGATCCAGGGGAGGCGGCGACCGACGACTAGCGGTGGCGGAAGGCGATTAGTGGACGGGAAGAACGAGACCCTCGCGCGGAACTGTTCCGGTCGGCCGTTCACGTCAAAATCGCGAAAGGAAAAAGTCCACTGTAAACCCCGAATTGCAAGCCCTTTTATACTAAAACGCATAAATCAGGCTATCCGCAGACCAGAACATTTCTGTCCAGATTTACATTCGCCGAATTCGACTAATCACTATAACCGAATTCGACTCAGATTCGGAAAAACCATTTCGACGAGTTCGTCTATATGCTATAGCCGATTCGACTATATAAATTCTGTTATATCATTTCGTCGAAACCATTTCGTCGAACTGATATATTTCGGCTAAGCCCTTTAGTCGAATTCGGTTAATCACATTAGCCGAATTGATATAGCCGAATTCCATTAGTCGAATCAACATAATTCGGTTAAAACCTTTAACCGAATTTGACACAGTTCGGTTAAACCCTCTACCCAAATTTGTCAAGCATAAATCCATTCGTTCAAACCCTTTAAACGATTTCCGGTTGAGATATTCTCAAGTTAATGCCAAGCAGTCACAGGATTGGTCCTCCACTCATATCCAATATGAGTAAGGCCAACACAATCCTTTCTCCAACTTCTCCAAACGCTTTTATGTGCGACCCTATAGGCTCATATTGCGTTGGCAGCAAGACTAACTGTTGATTGCTTTGAGATCATCTCAGAAACTCCAACAGAACAATACTAAATAAATAAGATTAATATACTTTTAGTATGCAAATGATATGTGCACGTGCAGTGCGTAATGTTGGATCTTACGACGCCCTTAGAGGGGGGTGAATAAGGGAATAATTTTTTTTTATAATTTTATGGAAATTACTAAATTGTTTTTGATTAATAGGAAATAAGATGACAATTTAGAAATGACAATTTTGCAATAATGAAATTTTACGCCAATTGAGAGAAATCAAATAAACACAAATGGAAACATGATTGCATTATATAATAAAGGTGTTTACAAAATTTGATTTCAATAACGCTAGAAATCGGAGGCGTACAAAAGCAAATTTCTTTTCCTTTTCTATACCGACTTGTATCCCCACAAACCGGTTGGCTTTAGCCAATCCTTCCCCGGATATGGCCTCAAGCCACTCTAGCCAATCCTTCCCCGGATATGGCCTCAAGCACCCCCTAGATCTAATCCCCTAGACCTAGTCGCCAACTCACGCGGCGAATTCCTGCTAAGCCGCGCAAGGACCTAGTCGCCAAAAACAAGGCGATTTCACTACACGGTTACAAAGTAATATGGAATGGAAATAATGAAAAACAATAATAAAACTCCCTATATGAGATCTTCTGAAGATGAGGATGAAGGATCGCTGTAGCATGAGTGAGGTCGAAGCGATCGTCCTTCGGATGTAGCGTGACGTTGCCCTCCTCCAGAATTCTCCTTAAGCTTTTTGTGGGAGATCCATCTTCGGCAACATAACTGATATAGAATTGCGGCACAAGCTCTCTCTCTGGATGGATTAACCAAAACGAGAAGCAAAGCTCCATTTTATAGAACTCCTCGCTAGCGCCTGCGGTAGTGGCTAGCGCTGGCGGTAGCGTACGTGTCTCAGTGGTTGCACAACCATCGGTGGTCTGGCGCTCTGCACGAAATCGAGATACCGCCGGGCGGTATCACTAGCGCTGGCGGTAGCGCTGTCGCTAGGCGACATCGAGTGTCGGAATTCCGACAGCTCCTCTTCATTTTTGCCGTCCGAATCTTCTCCAAACTGTAGATTGAGTCATTCTCATCTCCGAAATGGGGTGGCACGTTCTGTAACTCTTCCTGGATTGAAAGTTATGGCTATTTTAAGATCATCACACAAAACTAATGTTTTGCTTTTTCTAATGTGTACACACTCTCGGATCATGCCCATGAACGAGGACTTGTCTCCTCATTGAACCTGTACAACCTGGACACTATAAACACACAAAAGACTAGATCAAATACAATATGAGGTTTGTTATTCTCAAATAAAGGGATGTGACACACATGTCCAACAATCTCCCCCTTTTGATAATAACAAATCCTCTTTAGCTACAAATCAACATTAGTGTTTATAGTATATGATAAGCATGATAAATAGTGCAACTATAGTATATGATGAGCATGATAAAAAGTGCAACTATAGTATATGATTAGCATGATAAAATTGTGCATACACCCCTAAATTAATGCTCCCCCTACATAAATGCATTTTATGTTTTACTCCCCCTACATGATAGAATTCATGAATTAGTCTCCCCTTATTCTTCTATAGTTCACCTATATAGATTTTTTCAATTAATCTCCCCCTTTTGGTATTATCAAAATAAGGTGGGGTGAGGGTAGTTAGGAGGCATTCTTTAGGCTAGTTTATTAATCATGATCGAGCTTTTTAATATATGAAATGATAAAGAGTTTAAGCATAGTATTGAAGAGATTTCAAATAAATAGATAAGAGTTTTAGCATAGCGGAAGATTATAAGAAACATCTATTTGTAAGCATGAAAAGCATAAGTAAAAATATGAGTTTTAGTTCAAAATTGAAAGATGTTTTAACCTTTTTGAAATCTCAAAGTTTTTCATAAAGATACCAAGCATGAAATGAACATATCAAAGAGAGATTATACTACAATGTAACTTAATTCTAAGTTCAAGAGATACCAAAACATTGTAGAGATCATGCTAGGTTATCTAGTGCATTTTTATATAAAGAGTAGTATAGATAAAACATTAGAATCCAATACTCATGAGAAGAAGTGTTATGAAAGATAATGATGTGCACATAAGTGTATTTTGGGCAATGTTAACAATTGATTTAAATCATCAAAATACAAGACATATGTAGAGTAAAGTGCACAATAAACACAAGTAAATTACTTTCACAAACTTTTAATGCACATAGTTTTTAACAAAGTGGTGTAATAACCAAGGCTTGCACAAGTAACTTTACTATTCTTTCCAAGGTGCTCAACCTCACAATGCTTATGAAGACTTATCAGGAGGTTCAAGTAGTGCTTGGTGGAGTTATATTTGTCTACATATATATAATTTTTTGTTCATATTTGTGAGACAACATTCTCCGAATACACTTGTTTTGCAAACCAAAATTCTTAACTTAACCACTTTTCTAAATTTCATAAGTGCAATTCAAATGTAGTGCAGGCAATAAACTTATGCAAGTTTTAATTCATTGTACAAATACAATACACAAGCAAGCATTTATAGATTTAGACACACATGTTGATTACCAAAATAAGTGAGTGAAATATATCATTATCAATCATAAAACATTTACTCATACTTAGAGGCATGCTAAGCTTGGTTCTAAACATTTTTAATACAATTGATGCACTTTAAATAGATATATCAAAGCATGATAAGCAAAACAATGTTCATAATAATTTGAAAGAATATGTTTTAACATTGTAAATAATTCTAAATAATAGAATTCATACATGCTTGATATTGGCAATAAAGATCATACAGTTTTTTTTGTTTTATCATTTTAAAACAATTAAAACAAAAATAGAAAATCATAAAAAAACATATTTATGTATTTTTGAATTTTGAACTTTTGTAGTTGATTTTTCATAATATGAATAAAAACAAAGATAACAAAAACATATTTTTGTATTTTTGAATTTTGAATTTTTTGTTTGATTTTCCATAATATGAATAAAAATAAAGATAAAAAAAAAACAGAAACACAAAAACGAAGTAGTACATATGAACTAACATATTTTTAAGGATTTTTTGAAATTTTAAAAAACAGAAAATTCCAAAACCCACGCTAGCGCCGGCGCTAGCGCTAGCGCTGGAAACAGTACTCGATTTTTTGAGAATTTTAAATATCTAATTTTTGATATTTATTAAGTGTCCTTAGAGTAGTCTTATGCAGAAATTTTGTAATTTTTGGAGATGTCTTGATTGCTCAAATTTGCATAAAACTTTAGCTTTTTCAAATACATGTGTTTTACAAAAACATTTAAGCTCAAAAAGATAAATTATGCAAACACATGAGGACATTTTTATTAAACAACCCAAAATATGCATGATTTAAGTGATAAGTAAATAAAATGTTCATGCAGTACGTAATATAGGTATGTCCTAAGATTAGAAACTACCCCGACTAAATGTCTACACCCTAGCCTCGTACTAAGTGACGGATGGGCATGAGGAGCTGCACACATGCCGTAGGTTGGGGTGTTAATCCCATATGCACACACTAAAGAACGCTCAACCTAGCACTCCTTCCCCCCAGTGCCTCGCAAGGCCCCACTGGAACCCTCCCCGGTTAAGGACAAGACATGACTTAGAGGTTAGGTCTCTAATGCATACAAACCTACGCCCTCGCTATTGTGAGATATGAAGTCATAGGTGAATAATCTTTTGGACAACCTATGCTTTTTAAATTTATGGGTTGATATATAAACTATGGGTTTTTGTGAAGAGTTATAAAGCCACATAGTTTTTCTATTCTTATGAGATGACGATATGAGATAATTAGCGCAATTACTAATATGAGATAAATGGTAATGCTAGTATGATGAGTTTTGGGTTTAATGTCATGTCATAAGTTTAACATTTATATTGCATGTATTCCAAACTAGAGTTTCAAATTATAGATCTAGAATAAAGTGATGATTTTAATTTATTCTTATTATTACACAATTGATTCTAGAATCTATATATATGTGAGATACATGCAATCAATAGCAATGCATATTCATACACCAACTAATGTAAAGAAAAAAATATTCATATCTTTATCATAAAATTCATAATTCCAATTTGTTTTTGAGATTTTTCTTGATAGAATATGAATTATGATTTATGATTATAGAGAATTTTGCATAGAATATATGTTAGATCATCATGATGTATGTGATTTCTATTCCTTCTAGACTTATGATAATATGATTTGGTGATTTTCGTTTGAATAAGCATGTTTGATTTTTAAGTCTAGAAATTGATGATCATGTAATCATATCAAAGACAAAGATCACATATATAACATTTTGAAATTTATAATAAAATTGCATTGGATAATTAGATTTATTGATCTTTGGTTTTCCATGATGATATATAGTTTCATGATATATATACTAATGATTAATCCATAAACTATGTGTTTGTTGGAATTTTGGTATTCTATTATAATTTCAAAATCACATAGTTATCATGAAAGTTGAATAACATTGTAAGTGTTCTACCCAGCATAAATATATAAGCATAGACCAAGAAGCAATGCTAGGATGATGAGTTTGAATGCAATGTTATTACATAGGATTAATGGAGATTATGTTGCATGTAATATGAGAAGTTTTCAAATTGATTTTCTTTAGACCTAGAATGAAATGATTAATCTTTGATTTGATCTTAATGATGCAAGATGATTCTAAGGTCTAAATTACATGCAAATATTGGTGACACACATCACATACATAATATTTAAATTAATATTTGAAATAATTATACTAAGGATAGCATGTGATGAAAAAAAATCCATAAACACAGAAATTTCCAAATCAAGCAAACTAAGATAGCTTTTAAAACGGAGTTAAAATTGGGCAAGTTGACAGCACCAAAAGAACTCAAATGAGTAAGCCTAGTTTGCCGTTGGATGGAGATTTTTGTGCTCTTTCCGAAAATATATTAAACGCGAAAATCAGGCGAGTGGATCAAAAGATATGGATGGTTGAAGTTTTGATCGTAAACTCGCATTTTTGAAAGATTAAACATGCGTTTAGATGAATTTTTGTTTTCAATTTTTTTAGATAATGTTCTTCATTATAAGGGCTATCATATGCAGCAAACAAATATAGAAAAAAAATGTTGCGCATTTTAATTTTTAGTTTTAAGCCCTTTAATAAACCATTTAAATCCAATTTTTAAAATAGTTTCAATAGTCTTGATAATAATTTCAAAATTCAATTTCTAATGATAATTCAAGACAATTAAGGGTAAAGGATTTAAAAGGATAAAGAACAATCAAAGATGAGAGATAGATCACTTTGAAAATATATGACTTAATGTTCAATTTTAATTCAAATTTGATTTGATAGACATTAGGCTTAATATATGAAAGTCATATTACATGATATATAAAGTGATCATAGCATGTTTGTTTAAAAAAATATAAAATAAACAAAAGAAAAAGAGATAATAAGCATATCATGAAGTAGAGTATTGAGATTTCATTTTTAATTGTTTCTACTTCATGCAAATGAGTGGATACTAATTAATAAGAGATTTAGGTATCTAAAGGGGACCAAGTGGGATGGTTCCTTTGGGTACCCAAATATGACATGATGACTTTTAGAAGACAAGGGTAAATGGGCCTTTTCTATTAAAGTTGATGTATCATTTTTCTTTAAGGGTCTCTATTCATACCTTGGTGGTTTATATTTTAAATTCATATTATGATTATATGACATCTATATATGATTAGATTTGTTTGAAAAATAATTCATTTGCAATTTATGTTTATTCAAATTATTTTTCAAAATAGATTGATGTTGATAATCATAATGGTTTTCGTTATATGGATTCTTTGAAATTTTATAAGAGTGATTGTCTTTCTTTAGAAGTGATTGTTGAAAGAGTGGGTTACAATATGTTTTAAAAGATTTATTATAATTTTGATGATTTCCATTTCCACTCTTTCTTATAGACATACTCTTAGGATAATATTTTGAATTTTGATTTTCATGAAAAGGAGTTTTTAAATTTGAGTCATGATTGAAAATATATTGAGACTTATAATAGTGACTCTTAAGAATTTTATGAGGATCATAATTCTTTTTGAAACTAAACTCCTTTTGATTTAATGTGTGAAAATGATCCTTTTTAGAAATAATTTTGTAAGTTAATTTATCCTTGTTATTCAAAATCTTATGATGAAATTCATTACATGACATTTGAAATTTTTTAACAAAAGATTTTAATTGTATTAACTTATAAGTTAAAGCATCATTTTCAACTATCAATTTTTCATTATGCCTTTTAGAAATTAAGAGCCCTTTTTCAATTTCCTTGAATTTTTCTTTAAATAAATTGCAATCAAAACAAGGAGTAAGAATTGTAACTAAAGTGCATGAAATAGAATTTAACACATCAATATTTGTTTCTACTTTATCGTTTGCTTTTAAAGATTTATTTTCTAAACGTAATTTGGAATTAGCAATTTTTAACTTTAAAATTTTACGTTTAGCAATTTTAAGCATACGAGAAGTAGAAATAGAATTTGTTACAAAAGAGAAGATTTAGATTTTCTTACCTTGCTATAGTTTCCGTCTTCTCTTTTGCTAGATGTGTTGCCAACAAATGAGTCCAACATTGTGACGTTGTATTTTTCTTCCTCCAAGCATGAGTCCTCATCGATTTCTTCTCTTGGATCCATAAGGAATTCCTCGTCGATTTCTTCTCTTGGATCCATAAGGAATTCCTCGTCGATTTCTTCTCTTGGATCCATAAGGAATTCCTCTTGTTCATCATCTGTAGAAGGAAGACTATAAGTATCTTCAAGAAATTTCCAAACTTCATAAGCAGTAGGAAGTGTATAAATTAGTTTGAAAATATTTTGATGCAATGCATAATATAGACTATTCATTGATTTGGCATTTAAAAACGTTTCATTTTTATTTAAAGTACTTGGGGGTATTTTAATAGTAATATTCCATACTTCAATATCCAAAGACTTAAGAAATTTTTCCATAAGAAGTTTCCACCCATTATAATTTTTCCCTTCAAATAGAGGTGGTGCTAAAGATTTTTCATTTATAAGAAAGTTTCCCCCTTTAATAGAAGCGAGATCATGAGACGCCATTATTCCTGGTTGTTAAACCGATTGGAATAACCTAGCTTTGATACCACTTGTTGGATCTTACGGCGCCCTTAGAGGGGGGTGAATGAGGGAATAATTTTTTTTTTATAATTTTATGGAAATTACTAAATTGTTTTTGATTAATAGGAAATAAGATGACAATTTAGAAATGACAATTTTGCAATAATGAAATTTTACGCCAATTGAGAGAAATCAAATAAACACAAATGGAAACATGACTGCATTATATAATAAAGGTGTTTACAAAATTTGATTTCAATAACGCTAGAAATCGGAGGCGTACAAAAGCAAATTTCTTTTCCTTTTCTATACCGACTTGTATCCCCACAAACCGGTTGGCTTTAGCCAATCCTTCACCGGATATGGCCTCAAGCCGCTCTAGCCAATCCTTCCCCGGATATGGCCTCAAGCAGCCCCTTGATCTAATCCCCTAGACCTAGTCGCCAACTCATGCGGCGAATTCCCCCTAAGCCGCGCAAGGACCTAGTCGCCAAAAACAAGGCAATTTCACTACACGGTTACAAAGTAATATGGAATGGAAATAATGAAAAACAATAATAAAACTCCCTATATGAGATCTTCTGAAGATGAGGATGAAGGATCGCTGAGCATGAGTGAGGCCAAAGCGATCGTCCTTCGGATGTAGCGTGACGTTGCCCTCCTCCAGAATTCTACTTAAGCTTTTTGTGGGAGATCCATCTTCGGCAGCATAACTGATATAGAATTGTGGCACAAGCTCTCTCTTTGGATGGATTAACCAAAACGAGAAGCAAAGCTCCATTTTATAGAACTCCTCGCTAGCACCTGCGATAGTGGCTAGCGCTGGCGGTAGCATACGTGTCTCAGCGGTTGCACAACCACCGGCGGCGTGGCGCTCTGCACGAAATCGAGATACCGCCGGGCGGTATCGCTAGCGCTGGCGGTAGCGCTATCGCCAAGCGACATCGAGTGTCGGAATTCCGATAGCTCCTCTTCATTTTTGCTGTCCGAAACTTCTCCAGACTGTAGATTGAGTCGTTCTCATCTCCGAAATGGGGTGGCACGTTCTGTAACTCTTCCTGGATTGAAAGTTATGGCCATTTTAAGATCAGCACACAAAACTCATGCTTTTGCTTTTTCTAATGTGTACACACTCTCGGATCATGCCGATGAACGAGGACTTGTCTCCTCATTGAACCTGTACAACCTGGACACTATAAACACACAAAAGACTAGATCAAATACAATATGAGGTTTGTTATTCTCAAATAAAGGGATGTGACACACATGTCCAACAGGTAACACAATGGCTCTCCCCCAGACTTAATCTAAGCAATAGACACAAATGACGTAACCATGAAAATTAATAAAAGACTAGGGGAAGAATCATTACCTATGCTCAGAAATGAGCATACCAGAAGATTGGCGTGTAAAATAAGAAAAACCTGCAGCATCCGCCATCCAGAAGAAGAGCCTACAGGGGTGAGCTCCGCCAAAAACAAAAGAAAATATACAGAATAAAATGAAATACAACTAACTAAACTAAACTAGATGAAATAGAAATGTATGAAAAGTAAGATAACTACTGGGGTTATTGTCTTCCCAGCACGACTTATTCAAATTTAAAATAGTTCTAGCTAATAGGAGTATGAAAAAGGAAATGCACAGGTAACTGTTCTAATATCCGTGTCGATAACGGGTACCGATACGGCGATAAAGCAGTTACCCCTCTACCTACATAATAATACCTGCTCAACACAGGTAGAGGAAAGAGAATGTAAGAAGAGGAGGAGAAGTCCTCACTCATCTCACCAAAATAATCCTTGCCCAGCAAGGTGTCATCTTCAGGGAGGCGGCATGAGGAGAAGGCAATGAACGAGGCTTCCACTATGGAGGGGGGATCAACCTCCTCACATGATAGGATGCGCTCATCATTGACTTGATCAAAATTCTCCAAGTCCTCCTGTGGTACCTGTGAAGACTCAAGCTGCACAGGCTCAGATAGAGAAAGGGGATCAAGAAATAAGCAAGAGGAATGACTTAAATAATAAAAAATCGGGGGAGTGGACCCGGTCTCACTCCCAGCAGGATCCAAGCATAGATCACTGTCGGTATAATATGGGTCATAGCAGGGGGAGTCTGAAAGCTCGAGGTCCTCAGTGTTGAGTTGGACCTCCTCATCCGATAAGGAAGTGCAAACCTCCTCATCAGAAAGGGTTTCCTCCTCATCCCACCTCGGTGCGTCATCGTGTTCCAAGGAGTCACACTCCCTATCAGAGAGAATAACTTCCTCATCCCACTTTGGCGCATCCTCAGGTTTTGAATCAACTTCCTGCCTAACATCATCAACCAACTCACCAAAGATAGGTGTAGAGAGTTCTTGGAATGAAAGCGGAGGAACAGGGGTAATAACATCATCAGAGAAAATGTGCACAGGTTCCTCCGGGGTTGAATCCAAAAGGAGTGATGAATGCGCCGAGAGAGAAGTCTCCTCCATGTTGTTACACCGATCAGCAGAATGTCTGATGGGGATATCCGCAGCAGTCCCCCATAGACAAGGTGGTACTGTAAATATATCATAAGAATCATAATGAGCACCCAAAGGAGAGGTGGATGGAATGATACGAACATCATTTTCATCATCCTCCTCCATCTGGCGCTGAATCTCTACGCAATCTTTCAATGCGTGCTCGGTGCTATGACAACACAAACACAGTTTTCCATTACTCCCCGGTCCAAACGGGGCCGGAGAGGAATATGAAAACGGTAAATGTGGTGAAGATGAGTGACCATAAGACTTAGGTATGGTGTATGAAGTACCGTAAGAGGACGGTGCTCCATACACTGGGCCTCGAGAATTATGCTCACCATCTCCAGTGGGGCATTTATCACTAGAATGATTATGATTTCCACACCATCTACAATGGATATTGAAAGCAGAATACATGGTGTAGAAGGGGAAAATTCACCAACAGATAAAATTTCCTTGCAAAAATTAACTACACGCAAGAAATAAAAAAAATGAATGCCTGCTTTAGATAAATCACAAAATAGATAAGGAATAAAGAAATTTAAAACTACAAATTCTAAGAACTAAAACAAAGAAGAAAATGGTATAAACAAATGGAAAAGTGCTTCTCTCTCAGATTCTCCCTCTCCAGAAAACTCACACGACTGTGTTCCCCGGCAACGGCGCCAAAAACTTGATGCGCGAATCTAGGACACCGTTATAGGCGGTAGCGAGACTGCGGCACGAAACGGCAGTGTATCGATCGTTCAAGTAATATAAAATGTGGGAGTGAATCCACAAGTATCGTTCTCGAAGGAACACAGTAAGGTGGAGTTTACTTTTGAGGAGGGAATTGAGATCAAAGTCCTTTAGGTCGGATGGATAATGGAAAAGGGGGTGATTTGGATTGTGGAAAATAAAAGAAAACAACTACAACTACTCCTATGCAGGCCTTGAGCGCACTGCTTCGCTAAGCGGGATGGAAAACTACGTAGGACTTGAACGCACTACTTTGCTAGGCGGATGGATGAGTAGGCAAGCAAATGAGGTGGATTAGTGCGGAATTGAACTGTGCAGGCCTTGACCGCACTGCTTCATGAGGCGAATGGATTAAACGGGCCGCTATGCCACGCTTCGCTAGGCGGATGGACGAGTAGGCTTGCGGATGGAGTGGGTCACACCGGCGGAATGAGGGTCGCAAGCACCTCGTCAATAAGCACGCCACTTGCAAATGCTAGTGCGGCACACGAACATGACGGCGGGATGGAGGATGGAATGGGGCACTCCTCACTAAAATAGACCACAGAGATATTTCACATAGACATAAAATATACTAAACGGCATAGCGAGATTTAGCATACATTATCCATACACACAAATATTAGAAGAAAAACAGAACTACAATATGAAGGGGGTTGAGATTACAACCAAAGCACAGAGACTCATCAGAGGTACATGGCCGGAATCTAGGGTTGTCAATCCTTGTCCGAGCTCGGGCTCCAACTGCCGTCCGGGGTCCGAAAGAGCTGTCACCTTCTTCTATTATACCCGTCTTCTCCGTCAATCTTCTTTGGCCACGATCTCACCGGAGAACCTCATAAGTGCAACACGGAATCCCTCAAAATGGAGCTTTGGAGGTGCACGAACAATGGAGGAGGCCTAGAGGATGCTCCGGCTTGAGATTTGCAAGAGAATGGTGGCCGGATCTCTCCTGAAGGTGGGCGGCGATGGAGCGGCGAAAAAGGGCGAAACTGGAGCTCTTGGGCGCGGGAAAGAAGAACGATCCAGATTCGGGCGGAAATCTGCGCTTTTATAGGAAACAATCAGAAATTTGGTCACGCATGGTCGAACGCGCGACCGTGCGTGAACCGTGCGATATTAAATGAGCATAAAGGCCAGGAAGACGAAGCAGGCGCGCCCGTGCATTTTACTCACGCACGGTCGAAGCCGACCGTGCGTAAAAACGCACGAGCAAATTCAGAAACCTCGAATTCTGGCAAACAATAGGAGGTCGTGCGTTTTGTTCGCGCACGGTTGAGGCCAACCGTGCATGAAGAAAATGCACGAGCGGGGAAGATCACCATATTGATCAACAGATCAATTCGCACGACCGTGCGATTCATACAAGGTGAATTCTGGGCAGTATGGATGATCTGCCCACCTGCACAACGAATCCACACGCTGGGAGCACACCTCCAGCACAAGCATAATAACATAAAAAGAATGGGGAGCACAATGTGCTTGCCCCCAACAATAAAGCGCGCAATTGCACACCAAAATGGGCATAAATGTGCACTTCATGAAGAAATGTGATTTAGAGAAATATGAGTGATTGCATGATGAAAGTGAAGTGTTTATCAAGGAAAACATACCTGGATGAGTCTATAAAATGCTATATAAATGAGACTCATCAGTACACGGCCATGTTCAAGCATACACGCCCCGCTGTCACGTGCGTGACCAGTGTCACGACCATGTTTAGCCTCCAGCTTCCGGAAATGCCTGCCACGTAGATTTATTATTACACGCCCCCTGTCATGGGTGTGACCTTCAGGCCACGGGCGTGACCTTCAGGCCACGGGCGTGTCCTTCAGGCCACGGGCGTGACCTTCAGGCCACGGGCATGACCTTCAGGCCACGGGTGTGACCTTCAGGCTACGGGCGTGACTCACCTGACAAGCATTCACTACAAGCCATTTCCACCGCAGTACGTTTCCAGCTTACACGCCCCCTGTCACGGGCGTGACCTTCAGGCCACGGGCGTGACCTTCAGGCCACGGGCGTGACCTTCAGGCCACGGGCGTGACCCAGGGGCGTGACTTCTCCCGCAACTGCCAGAATTACTCCCGTTCCCTCCGTTTTCAGCGGTTCTCTATCTCGGTCAAGACCCGCCCATGGTCACGGGCGTGACCAGGGGGCGTGTACTCCAAATTGATGAAATTTGGCGGTTTTTGCTCCCAACGTTCCCGAGCTTTCAAGACGCCGGTTCCGTACATTACACGCGGTAGGTCACGGTTGTGACCTAGGGGCATGACCTCCATAACTTTTGCCTATAAATTCCTGATGCTATCTTGAAGCTGGGAATCCAGTCCATGCTTCGATTGGATCATTCTTAGCTTAGTTTTCCTGCATTTTATTAGTGTAATTTTATTTATGCAGTTTACTTTTTGTCTTGCACTTTTTAATTCTTAGTTTAGAATTTTATTTCTTGTAAGTGTTATTTCTTTTCTTAGAAATAAAAATGTTCTTCTTTTTAAATCATGTTTAACTAATTTTATAGCATTTGATCGGATGATTTCCTAAGCTTTTGTATTTCGTAATCTTTTATTCATAGTTTGGATTTGGAAACTAGGATTTACCGTTGATGTCCAATTATTGGTTTCATATTTCTAGGGTATGATAATCAAGTTTTGATCCGTATTTTAGTTGACCGAGAGATCCATAATGTTGGGAATTTGCCCTCAAATTCCCTTGATTTGAAGAGGGGTCACACTCAATGCTAAGTACAAAGTTGTATTTGATAAAGCCATATTTGTGTAAGATATGCAAGCTCAGGTAACTCAAGAGAAAGGGCCAATCATGCCCTTAGATCGGGAGAAATCAACTCATAAGAGATGAAGAATTGTCTCAGCAGAACCGCTGAGACAAAGGGTCAAATCCACTGAGATGAGCTCACTGTCTCAGCGGATCCGCTGATATGGGAAAGGAACAGCAAATATCTGCTGAGAAGGCATCTGGGCAAGCTGAACTGCAGATAGAAGAAACTTGGCGTGTTCGTCGAATGAAGAATGAAGTTTGTCGAACGCTGAGACGAGACAGAAGCAAGCGCTGAGACCTGGCATGTTCGTCGAACGAAGAATGAAGTTCGTCGAATGCAGAGATGGGACAAAAGGAAACACTGAGACTTGGCGAGTTCGTCGAATGAAGAATGAAGTTCGTCGAACACAGAGTTTGGCGAGTTCGTCGAACGCAGAATGCCGTTCATCAAACGTAGAAACTTCTCTACAGATCGACTGAATCTGCTGAGAAGAGGAAGCCATTTCATCCCAACCGCAGAGACAGATTCAAAAGTAATCTGGCGTGTTCTGTTTTGGCGCAAGCTGTAGAAAGACATTGTGGGGTCCACCAATCACTCCCACATTTGTCAGAAGGACGACTGAGAGCCGTTGAAGTTCAGGGATGTATAAAAGGGATAAGTTAGGGTTGAGCAAAAAACACCTTTGTTAGTTTTCCAGTACGCAAAATCGAGAACATAACTGTTCCATTGTCGACAGCCAAGAACTGAACCAACACAAGGCTGCAAGGAGAAAAAGAGATAGCTCATCTTAATTCATCTCAAGATAGAGAAAGTAGATCCAGACCTTCATCTGAAGTGCTGATCAAGTAGAATCAAGATTGGAGCTGTACCACTCCTACCTGATTCAAGTCTGCAACAGCAGCAGAGAAGAAGAAGAACCAGGCTTGACCTTTCTTCTTTCTATTTGTAAAGATCAATATTTCTTTTGTAGGAACCTTTGGGTTCTGAGTTTGTAGGGCTTCACTGCCTGAGTCGTAGAGCTGAGAGGTCAGCTTGAGGTAGGATTTGTGTGATCTGAGGTAGGGCTGTCTAGCCTGAGTTATAGGGCTTTATTGCCTGAGCTGTAGGAGGAGCATTCCTCTGAGGTAGGATCTGTGTGATCTGAGGTAGGGCTGATTAGCCTGAGTTGTAGAGCTGAGAGATCAGCTTGAGGTAGGACCAGCTGGTGGTCTGAGTTGTAAGAGGTGGATTCCTCTGAGGAAGGGCTGCTGTGCCTGAGGTAGGGTTTGGGAAAACCTGAGAGATCTTGAGGGATCTGTGTTGTAACCTCTTGGAGCTGAGATTGGAGGAGTTGGCCCTGTCTAACACACTGTTAGAAGGGTGAAGGGAGAAAGTGGACTACCCATAGACACACTGTCTTGGGGAACCACTATAAATGCTTGTGTGTTTTCTGTGTGTTTGATTAATTGCTAATACTAAACCAGAAAACAGCTAGGCTAATTAGAGGAAAATAAAAAGAAATCTATTCACCCCCTCTCTAGGTGATTTAGACTACAACCTTTATAAACTTAGAAGTGGTATCAGAGCTAGATTGGTTAAGAAGGACATAACTGTCTGACCAGATCCTATTATGGAATAGTCAAATCACAATCCAATGGCCTCCTCTAGACTGAAGAAGGAAATGAGATCCTTGAAGTTGCCCATATGCAATAAAGAAAACTTTGGCATATGGAAGCAAAGGATCAGACTATTTATGGAAGCATCTGATCCAAGGATTTTCATTACAGTTGAGGAAGGACCTTTCATCTTTCAAACTGCCTCCACTATAGATCCAACAAGAAGAGTGTCCAAGGCATTCAAAGACTTGACCAAGGATGAACTTGAATTGTTCACCATGGACAAAAGAGCCCAGGACATCATAGTGAATGCTATTGATGATTCCACATTTCAAAACTTGGTACACTGCACTACTTCCAAGGAAATGTGGGACAAATTAGTAGTATATATGGATGGGACAACTGATGTAAGGGATGATAGAAAGTCACTCCTTAACCAAGAGTATGAAGCCTTTCAGGCAACACAGCCAGGAGAGCATCTCCATGTGCTTTGAGAGGTTCTTCAGAATAGTCAATGAGCTAAGAACCTATGGGAGAGTATTCACGAATTATGAGCTGAATGATAAGTTCCTTAGATCTCTAACAAGGGACTGGGACACAAAAATCCGTGCAATCAGGGAAGTGGCCAAGCTTGGTAACACCCCCACTCACACACTGTTTGGAAAGTCGCTCTCCTATGAGATGCAGCTGTCTGCAAGAATGGAAGAGGACACCTCAACAAGGACTCAGGCAAGGGAGAAATCTGTAGCTCTCAAAGCTGACAGCTCCAAGAGAAGCAAGGGCAGGATGGTGTCTCCTCTAAGGAGAAGTGCTGAACCTAAAGTCAGAACCTCAAATAGCTCTTCCTTTGATGAAGAGTTTGCTGCCTTTTCAAGGGAGTTCAAGAAGATGATGAAGAGGAAGCAATGGAAGAACATGCCCTCCTCATCATCACACTACAAGAAAGATAACAGGAAATCTGAAAGATAGCATCCAAAGGGTGACAGGTATGATTCCAAACTTAGTAAACATATTTCTAATAACATAATCTGCTATAGCTACATCAAACCTGGACATGTCATAGCTGACTGTCCAGCCAAAGGAATGGAGAATGGTGATAAGAAGCATCATCACCAAAAAGATAGGAAGGGTGAAAAATCCCTCCCAGCAAAGAAAGAAAGAAGCTGGAGTGAATCTGATTCCTCAACATCAGATTCAGAGAATGAAGAAGAAGCCTACATTGGTTTGTTTGCAGCAGAAGAAGATGAAGATTACCCAACTGCCAAGGTTGGAATCAGGGCCCCTCTATCACACTCAGATAGTGATATAGAGGAGGATGAAGAAGACAATGTTCAGCTAGGCCTAATGGCCATCACTGATGAGGAGGACAGTCAGAACATCTCAGAAAATGAACAGGTATTAATTCATTCCTCATCCTCTTCTGAGACTGGCCCAGAATCTGAAGGACCTTCATCAACTGATGGAAGTGCTTCAGAAGCTGAAGTGGATGTCAATCAATTGATTGACAGATATGGTGCTCTCTTGGAAGCCCTGCAAAGGAGCAAAAAGCTTGCCAAGAGGCAAGCCCAAGAGATAGATTCCCTTAAGATGGAAAAATAAGGCTGCACTGAATCTTCTACCAAAATGAATCAGATGTATAGAAAAATTAACCATCTGAAGGGGATAACTATCACCCATCTGAGCACCATATCCCTAAAGAACAAGGTCATCAAGGATATTGAGGAGAAGCTTGTGAAAGAAAGAAGCCTAGTGGCTCAATTCTCCAAGCCAAAATCTGTGCTCCCTATTATTGACTCCTCTTCCCAATCCAATAGGAGAGGACTAAGATTCTATAAAATGGAAGTAGGAGAAGGGAATGGAGAAAAAAGCAGGGGTAAGGCTAAGCCTCAAACCACCTTTCAAAATGTATTACTTCCTTCCAACAGGTATGACCATGAAAGCATGTATGGTCACTGGAAGAATGGAAGTAACTATAGGAAGGAAAACAATCCTTCCCATAGTGGAAGAAAGGGAATGGGATTGAGTGCCATGAAGGCTCCCCATGAGGAAATTCAATTGGTCCAACCTAGACCTTTTGTATTTGGTACCTCAGCCCCATCATTCAAGAATCAGGGTGCAAGCTCTTCTAAATCTATTTCAGCAAAGAAAATTCCTGCTGTCAAATCTGTTGACAAGGCTTGTTGCTCAGTGTCAGATGCCATCAGATCTTGTAAGGCTGACAAGCCAAAGAAAGCTGATGCCATCAGGACAAAGAGCATCAAGACAACACATAGATTGACATTCAGTCAAATCATTGCTGAGAGAAACAGGAACACTGCAGCTGTCTCCCTTCCTGAACACATGAACAGTAATGCTAATTCCTCAAGAAATGTTCAGAAGAGGAGATACAACATTCATGAATGTTGGTACTGTGGTAAGGTGGGACACTTTTGCCAAAGATTGTTGGCACAACCCTAATGTGCCATGTGCAAAGATGGGTCTTCCTGCAAAGGGTGCAGCTAGAGTAAGGCCATTTCATCATGCTAACAAGTTCCTAGGACCCAAAGCTAGTTGGGCTCCTAAGGATAACTAAACTTCTTGCAGGTTAGTCCAAGTACCAACCTCAACCAAATTTGGTACTTGGACAGTGGGTGCTCAAGGCACATGACAGGAAGGAGGTTGACATCATGGTGCAGCAATTAGCAGATCAGTGTGGCCATATCCTCTGCTGGGTCTGAATACATTGCTGCAAGAAGCTGTTGTGCACAACCATTGTGAATTCAACATCAATTAGAGGATTACAACCTCAAGGTAAGTAACTCTCCTCATTATTGATTTGAAAGTAGTAATAACCATTGTGAACTCAACATCCAATGCTATCTCTATTAATTTTAAAGTAGAATGATCAGCTTAACCAGAACAATCTGCTTTAGCTGAGCTTCAAATTACATTTAAACAACTGGGAAAAGTCTGGGTTCGACGAACTCTTTCCTGGGTTCGACGAATGCCGAGTTTGAGTTCGACAAACTCAGTCTTATGTTGAAGTTTTAGATAAACTTAGTTAGTGTTCGACGAACTCAGCTTTGAGTTCGACGAACTCAACCCTAGGTTGAAATTTAGATGAACCTTCTCAGCTGATCCGCTGTGTCGATTAGGTTAACACTCAGATCTACTATATAAATAGCCGACTGTGTTAAATGACTCTTCACATTCACTTGCTCCACTTCAACCGACGAGTCGACTTCACACACCCTTCATCCCAGCGCTCTTCTCATCGACAAATGGCGCCCAAGATCGTGAAGAAGATGCTTGAAGGATGTGAGTTGGTGAGGGATGGCTTTCTCCATGCCTCACTAGAGATTCTAAGTGTCATCTCCCTCATCACTGAAGCTGGTCTAGAGTTCTTGCTATCTGAACCTTCTTAGATGTTCAAGCATGAAGTGCTACAGTTTTATGCGAATGCCAAGCAGTCATCTTCTAAGAATGGCATATCTTCGAAAATTGGAGAGATAAGGGTGAAGTTGTTCACTAAGAGGCTAGAAAAGGTACTGCAATTACCTAGTGTGGCAGAAGAGGAGGTGTCAGACACTGACAAGGAGCAAGCCCTAAGCTGGTGTGAATACAGTGATCCCCAGACCTCATCTCTGAAAAAGAAATTCTTCAATCAAAAGGGCAAGTTGTTATGTGACATAGTAGGAAAAGCTCTTCTATGTAAACCAGGCTCTCATGACACCATCTCTCAACCAATGTTTGAGCTAGTTATAAGAATCATCATGGAGAAAAGAACTTGCTGGGGAAATGTTCTTTATCAAAGAATGAAGCAATTTCTGCAGGCCCCCAATCTAGGAAGAATCCTATCACTTTACCTACTGAAGGCATATCCTAGCCATTTCTCCTCCATCAAAGGTGTCAATATCCACTACTTAAAGAGATTGGATATCAAGACATTGGACACAATAAGAGTCCTCCCCATGAGCCAACCCTCAATGGTGGCTGAGATGAAGGAGAAGAAAATGGCAAAGAAGAGTGAAGAAGAAGGTGTTGATACCTCCAGGAAGGATGAAGATGTCCCCAGGACATGTGTGGATGATGAACCCCAAGGAAGGGTAGAATCCCCTTCTAAGCCAACTCAGATTAATATTGATCCAGCTGTTCCGCAAGCTGAGGGTGAATCAATGAATTCACCTCTACATGGTAAACTAGGACCACAGTTAGTCATAACCCCCCAAACTATTGATAAGACTAGGTGTCTAACTAACTCATCACTCTCTTTTCAGGTTCTCCTAGACATATTTCTCCACATAGGGATGCCCTAAGTGAGGGGGAACATAGCTCACTCTATGGAGAAGAAGGTGGGTGTGCTAGTGAGGGGGAGCACAACCCAGATGCAGGAAGAGCAAAAGCTCAGAGTGAAGGAGAGGTCATCAGGGTAACTGACACCATGGAAGTTCTACCCTCTTCTGAAGAGATGCTAAGACAAGAACCTGCAGTGGAGAAGAAAAACAATGGGGTTGAAGAGGTGGTGGAGAAAGAGGTGGCCCAGGAAAGGCCAGCAGCTGTGATGGACACATCTGACCTGCTAAACTCAATACAATCCATCATTGAGGGTCAGATGTTGTCTGTGAAAGAGCATGTTGCAGAAAAGGTTCATGTTGCCACTGCTCAAATAAGGGATGAGTTAAGTGCTACAAGAGCAACATTGACTCAGGAGATCCAAGCCAGTGAGCAGAGAATGGAATCAAGGGTGGCTGCAGTAAGGACTGAGCTGAATACCCAGATTCATGATGTCACAACAACATCTGCTCATATCCTCCAACAAATGACTAAATGGTTTGAGATGGCTAAAGGCACTATTGCTGCCCAACACACTGTACTGAAGAAAATTGCAGAAAAACAAGGGGACTCCACAAAAGACATTACATATGTAAAACATAAACTTTACAATAATGAAAATGTCTAGGAGAAAGCAGTTTCCAGAATGGTACAAGTGGCTAACACAACCAGCAGCCATGTCATGTCCCACATTGACAAGGCAAAGGAAAACATTCTGGAGGATGTGGACAATACTTTCCAAACTCTCTCCCAATCCATAATTGATCAACACTCTGAAATTGAGAAAAAGATATTTGAAGAAGGCAAAAAGGGGGAGGAAAAAGTTGCCAAGCTAAGTGCAAAACTGAAAGTGGCTCACATAAGGATAAACACCAACCTGGAGAATGCCCACCAATTACTACTCACTAACCAGGAAGCAGCCTACAAGAAAGTGGTGGAAGAGGTCAACAATGCATCAAATGCAATTCAAGAAAAACTTCTAACTGTTGTTAAGAAGGTAAATGATGATCATAGGATCACAAGTATAAAGGTGTTACAAGGAACCAGAATTGCCTTAAATCGTCCTGTTCTGAACCCAAACAGACCTGAAGATTTTGATTTTCAAAGTCAATCTGAACAGATTCAAGATGAGAGGGAATCAAAGAGGAGAAGGAGAGAGGGCATTCAGACTGCTGAAGAATATATGGCCCAGAAGAGGATGGAATGAATAGATGATCCACTCTATGAGGATGATAATCTGGAATTGGATACAATTGTAGTCAACACCTGGGTCAGCCATGGCAATCCACTCAAGGATATTGACCATGTCTACTCATCTGCTGAATGGATCAAGCATCTAGAGAGGGAGTTTCTAAGGGAAAGAATTCTCAAAGAAAATCTAGTGAGAAGGGAAACTCCTATGAGGATTCCCCCAAGATATCTTCCCAAGCCATTCCTATACTTCAAAAAGAAGGAAAAGATGAAGGCTGCTGCTAAATCTAGGAAGAGAAAATCTGAAGAAGAAGGAGAAAGCTCTTCCCAGGGACCATCCAAGAAAAATCTATTTTTAGGAGCTCCTTAAGTTGTTGGATGTAACAATATGTCTTGAATTGAAAATATATGTCTGTTTTGAACATTTGAATGAAATGACTATTTAACTCCTGAAAATTATATTATGTCATTTGTTGTTTATATATGTATGCTGCACTTGAATAACTGTGCTTTTACTTTCAGTATCCTGTGCTAAGTACATATAATAATGAAGAAATGCTGAGTCATCATGTAATAGACATAAATGTGATGTGTCTTTATGAGTAGTTGACATATATATCTAATGATAATTGGTATAGATAAGAAACTGTTAATGTCAACAGAAATCTACTATATCTGCATGTGTCATGAAATGGCATAATTTTTCTTACTTAACAAATTTCAGTGATATGACAAATTTTTGATTAAGTTGCTACTTAGCATTGGCAGATGTTTTTCCCTCTTCAAATAGGGGGAGATTGTTGGGAATTTGCCCTCAAATTCCCTTGATTTGAAGAGGGCTCACACTCAATGCTAAGTACAAAGTTGTATTTGATAAAGCCATTTTTGTGTAAGATATACAGGCTCAGGTAACTCAAGAGAAAGGGGCAATCATGCCCTTAGATCAGGAGAAATCAACTCCTAAGAGATGAAGAATTGTCTCAGTAGAACAGCTGAGACGAAGGGTCAAATCCACTGAGATGAGCTCACTGTCTCAGCGGATCCGCTGAGATGGGAAAGGAGCAGCAAATATCCGCTGAGAAGGCATCTGGGCAAGCTGAACTGTAGATAGAAGAAACTTGGCATGTTCGTCGAACGAAGAATGAAGTTCGTTGAACGCTGAGATAAGACAGAAGCAAGCGCTGAGACCTGGCGTGTTAGTAGAACGAGAATGAAGTTCATCGAACGCTGAGATGAGACAGAAGCAAGCGCTGAGACATGGCGTGTTTGTTGAACGCAGAACTCAGGTCGTCGAACGCAGACACAGGACAAAAGCAAACGCTGAGGCTTGGCGAGTTCGTCGAACGAAGAATGAAGTTCGTCGAACGCAGAGTTTGGCGAGTTCATCGAACGCAGAATGCCTTTCATCGAACGTAGAGACTTATCTACAGATCGACTGGATCCGCTGAGAAGAGGAAGCCATCTCAGCCCAACCGCTGAGACAGATTCAAAAGTAATATGGAGTGTTCTACTTTTGGCGCAAGCTGCAGAAAGACATTGTGGGGTCCACCAATCACTCCCACATCTGTCAGAAGGATGACTGAGAGTCGTTGAAGTTCAGGGATGTATAAAAGGGATAAGTTAGCGTTGAGAAAAAAAAACCTTTGCTAGTTCTCCAGTATGCAAAATCGAGAACATAACTGTTCCATTGTCGGCAGCCAAGAACTGAACCAACACAAGGCTGCAAGGAGAAAAAGAGATAGCTCATCTTGATTCATCTTAAGATAGAGCAAGTAGATCCAGACCTTCATCTGAAGTGCTGATCAAGTATAATCAAGATTGGAGCTGTACCACTCCTCCATGATTCAAGTCTGCAACAACAGGAGAGAAGAAGAAGAAGAACTAGGCTTGACCCTTCTTCCTTCTATTTATAAAGATCATTATTTCCTTTGTAGGAACCTTTGGGTTCTGAGTTTGTAGGGCTTCACTGCCTGAGTTGTAGAGCTGAGAGGTCAGCTTGAGGTAGGATCTGTGTGATCTGAGGTAGGGCTGTCTAGCCTGAGTTGTAGGGCTTTATTGCCTGAGCTGTAGGAGGAGGATTCCTCTGAGGTAGGATTTGTGTGATCTGAGGTAGGGCTGATTAGATTGAGTTGTAGAGCTGAGAGATCAGCTTGAGGTAGGACCAGCTGCTGGTCTGAGTTGTAGGAGGTGGATTCCTCTGAGGAAGGGCTGCTGTGCCTGAGGTATGGTTTGGGAAAACCTGAGAGATCCTGAGGGATCTATGTTGTAAGCTCTTGGAGCTGAGATTGGAGGAGTTGGCCCTGTCTAACACACTGTTAGAAGGGTGAAAGGGGAAAGAGGACTACCCATAGACACACTGTCTTGTGGAACCACTATAAATGCTTGTGTGTTTTCTGTGTGTTTGATTAATTACTAATACTAAACCAGAAAATAGCTAGGCTAATTAGAGGAAAATAAAAAGAAACCTATTCACCCCCCTCTAGGTGATTTAGACTACAAACTTTATAAACTTACACATAAATACGTGTAGATCGCTCATCCATAGAAAGAGTTGCATGCATTCCTAGAGAGAGGGTGACACAAATTTTCCGGATTGGAGTCGAGTCCAATAGTGGGGCTCACCGCATAAAGCAAGCTTAGGGGTTTCGACTGGCCGAGGGGTCTTAATCGATCAACCTAAGGTTAGGTGGTAGTTCTCTCGAGAGAGGCTCTACCATATTTTGGGAACCTCCACGGTCAAGTTTTGTCTAAACCAATTTCTTATGAATTCTAGATTTACGAAATATTTTACTTAAGAAGGATTCCCGATCAAATGTTTTTGTTCTTTAATTATTTTCAAAACCCTATTTTATTTCCGATAAAATAATATAAATTTGCGTGAGTAGAAGTAATCAACAGACCCGTGGACTATGACACTTGATATTTATTCTTAAATATCCTATGCTATGAACGATTGGTGCTCTTGCCTATAGTTCGTAGAATTTGGAGAAATAATTTATCTAAATTTTACCTATCAAGTTTTTTTGGCGCCGTTTTCGGGGACATATTTTTGTTGATATTTTGAAAGCGTGAATTTTATTACTTTTATCAATCTCTTTCTCCGCCCCCATTTCTCTTTTTGCTTTATTTTAAAATTCATTCTATTAAGTGACGGTTGTAAATTTTCTTTCTTCACAAAATGATATTATCGCAATTGGTAGCAAAAGTTGTCGAGCTTCAAAATAAAGTCAATCTTTTGGAAGCCGCACGAATGCGCCACATTATTTGTCATTTTTGTGGTGGTCATCATTCTAGTGATGAATGTTATTTTTCATTTCAAAATTTTTCTAATGAAAATCAATATAATTTTTATAATGAAAATAATAATTTTTATAATGAAAATAATTTTTCTTTAAATAATGATTTAAGTGAATTTCCTTCTTGCTCTGATGTTGATTATTCTTGGTGGCAAGGTCACCCGGATAGTTTTCAGTGCGAAGAAGGAACTTCCTTCAATCATGATTTGAATTCCTCGCCATTTCCACAAATTTATTCTTCTTCTGATCTTCAAATTTTCTGACTTTTTCTCCAAATTTAAATAATTATTCTCAAGATCAAGAAGAAAATTTGTACCAAGAATTTCACAAAGTCATGGAGACACAGGGCAAATTAGAAAATGAAATTTTTTTTTTCTTCTTCTTCTTCGCCAGCCCTTTCTACTATTTCTCATGAAATTATAATTCATGAAGAAATTGTGTCTCATGAATGTTCTCCACTTGGTGTTTATTTTTCAGATAACACTTTTAATTTTGAAAATAAACAGTCGGCGCTTAATCATGTATTTTCACAAGAAACCCCTCCTTGTGAAAATTTTCCTGACTCGCTAATTTTTTATTCTTTTGAGAATAATGATTTTCATGTTCAGGATGAGCCGTTGCAACCAAACGTCTTTACCGATCCATTTGTCGCTCATCTTCAGCAATCCAAATTACCTAAGATATGTATAGGTAATTTGGATTCACAATTTTGAGCTAACAGACAACTAAATAGTCAAGAGTATAGCGGAGGAGTCGCCAGACAACGGATTTCGGCATGCTCATCTGATCGTGAATTAAAGGAGTTGCATGTGTACCTTTATTTTTATTTTCCTTTTTCTTAACAATAACCGTCTATCTTAAAGACGGGAAAAAGAAAGCGCTCTTGGGAGGCACCCCTTGCTTATCCTTATTTTTCTTGCAATTTACTTTTTCAGCATTTTATTTACTTTTCCCTCCTACTTGGATTATAAACATTGGGGAAAATGTTTTTTTTAAGTATGGGGCTGTATTCTCTCATTTTTAATTTTTACAAATCCAAAAAACTAGAAAATCATTTTCAAAATTATAAACAAAAATGTTTTTCTTTCTTTTTTTTTATTTTGTTTTGAATCATTAAAAAATTCAAAAAATGTTTTCTTGTAAATTTTTATGTCTTTGTGTCTTATTTTCTCTAAATGCAAATTAAAATACCAAAATAAAAAAAATAAAAAATATTTCTTGCGAAAGGGGCGTGTTGGGCTTTCATCCCACAAAACTGCCTAGTACCTTGCGAGCCCATCATTGGGTAGCCCTTGGGAAGTCCAAGAATATTTAAAAAAATTATTAATATAAAAATCCAAAAATCTAACAAAATAAATTTTGTAATATTAAATATCTCCAAACTTCATTTTTGCAAAATTAATTTAAATTATGAGTTGTCTTTATAGTTTTTGTTAAAGAGTTTTCTTTTTATGGATTTTTAATCTTATATTTCTCTTCAAAATATGTTAGATTTCAATTTTTAGATGAATTTGAATTAATGAGTTTTTCATTATCTTGATTTGTTTTGAATATTTCTTAGTTTTATTTTCTCTTCTTAAAATATCATAATTCAATTTTGTAGAAATTGTATTAAATATCTTTAGATTTCACTTATATTAACTTTAACTCATGGTTTCTTAAAGATTGCTCAAATTGTTTTCTATGCTCTTAAAATATATTTTTGGAATTTTTGTAGCCTTTTAACCCTAGCCCCTCCCCTACCTTTTTGTTTAACCCTTTATTTGGCATAAAAAAAGTTTGAAAAGATCATATGTCATGGAATGAAAGGATAAAATTTCTCATTCCTAAACATATGCACCCAAATTTATAAAAGATTAGCATGGAGATGAGAGGATAAAATTCATCACTCCTAAACATATACATTTGGGATATAAAAAAGAAGAAGAAATCTAAAATAAGATGGAATTGAGAGGATAAAATTCATCATTTCCTATATACAAAGTAACTTCTTCAATGCCAATTTTACCCCATTTAACCAAGTTTATTTGCTTATCCAAGATATTTTTGAGAGAGCATAGTTAATATTTTGTAGTTTTCTAAAAGTTTCTCATAATGTTTAAAGTTTCTATAATTTTAATCTTGGATTATTTTACTTAATTCAATGCAATTTTGTTTATGAAGATTTAGTTAGAGAATTTCAAAACTAATATTTATTCTACTCATTTCAATTTATGAATTATAAATTATTTCTAATAAATCCGAATGTTAATTTCTTAACTTATTTTGATATGAGTCTTATAAAATTTGGAATACAAAATTAGAAGTAAATCTTTTTGAAATGTCCTATAAATTCTTTTCATGCATATGAATTAGTTTTTCTCTGGAATAACAAAAGCTTAAGTATGGGGGTATTTGATAATACATTATTTATAGTTTTTTTATATAATATTTTAGTAGTAATTAATTAGTTTTTATATCATTTTAGTTCAATATATATCTAATTTACTTTGTTTTGTGTTTTCAGGTAATCTGGGGTTGCTAGTAGCAAATTCAAGCCCACAGCTGTGTTCAGGAAAAAATATTGAACAAATTCTACAAATTTCTTCAGTACACGCCCCCTGTCACGGGCGTGACTCCAAGTCACGGCCAAGTTCAGCTCTACACGGCCATGTTCACATGTACACGTCCATGGTTAGTCATACACGGCCATGTTCAGCTGTACACGGCCATGTTTAGTCATACACGGCCATGTTCAGCTGTACACGGCCATGTTTAGTCATACACGGCCATGTTCAAGCTTACACGCCCCCCTATCACGGGCATGACCAGTGTCACAGCCATGCTCAGCCTCCAGCATCCGAAAATGCCTGCCACGTAGATTTATTATTACACACCCCCTGTCACGGGTGTGACCTTCATGCCACGGGCATGACCTTCAGGCCACAGGCGTGACTCACCCGATAAGCATTCAATACAAGCAGTTTCCGCTGTAGTACGTTTCCAGCTTACACGCCCCCCTGTCACGGGCGTGACCATCAGGCCACGGGCGTGACCAGGGGCGTGACTTCTCCCGCAAATGCCAGAATTACTCCCGTTCCTGCCGTTTTCAGCCGTTCTCTGTCTCGGTCAAGACATGCCCATGGGCACGGGCGTGACCAGGGGGCGTGTACTCCAAATTGATTAAATTTGGCGGTTTTTGCTCCCAACGTTCTCGGGCTTTCAAGATGTCGGTTCCGTACATTACATGCCCTAGGTCACGGGCATGACCTAGGGGCGTGACTTCCATAACTTTTGCCTATAAATTCCTGCTGCTGCCTTGAAGCTGGAAATCCAGTCCATGATTCGATTGGATCATTCTTAGCTTAGTTTTCCTGCATTTTATTAGTGTAATTTTATTTATGCAGTTTACTTTTTGTCTTGCACTTTTTAATTCTTAGTTTAGAATTTTATTTCTTGTAAGTGTTATTTCTTTTCTTAGAAATAAAAATGTTCTTCTTCTTAAATCATTTTAACTAATTTTATAGCATTAGATCGGATGATTTCCTAAGCTTTTGTATTTCGTAATCCTTTATTCATAGTTTGGATTTGGAAACTAGGATTTACCGTTGATGTCCAATTATTGGTTTCATATTTCTAGGGTATGATAATCAAGTTTTGATCCGTATTTTAGTTGATCGAGAGATCTGTAAATACGTGTAGATCGCTCATTGGTAGAAAGAGTTGCATGCATTCCTCGAGAGAGGGTGACACAAATTTTCCGGATTGGAGTCAAGTCCAATAGTGGGGCTCACCGCATAAAGCAAGCTTAGGGGTTTTGACTGGCCGAGGGGTCTTAATCGATCAACCTAAGGTTAGGTGGTAGTTCTCTCGAGAGATGCTCTACCATATTTTGGGAACCTCCACGGTCAAGTTTTGTCTAAACTAATTTCTTATGAATTCTAGATTTACGAAATATTTTACTTAAGAAGGATTCTCGATCAAATGTTTTTGTTCTTTAATTATTTTCAAAACCCTATTTTATTTCTGATAAAATAATATAAATTTGCGTGAGTAAAAGCAATCAATAGACCCGTGGTATGACACTTGATATTTATTCTTAAATATCCTATGCTATGAACGATAGGTGCTCTCGCCTATAGTTCGTAGAATTTGGAGAAAAAATTTATCTAAATTTTACCTATCACTTACTCTTTCATTATAAAACAATTTAGATCTTCATTCTAAATCACTGTTTTGATCTCTTATTATTTCAATTTGATCAAAATATAACAAAAGTTTTAAAACACTTATTCACCCCCCCCCCTCTAAGGGCACCTACAGATCCAACAAGTGGTATCAGAGAGAGGATATTCCAAATCGGCTTAACAACCGGGAATAATGGCGTCTCATGATCTCGCTTCTATTAGTGAGGGAATTTTTATGATGAAGGAAAATCACTAGCACTACCATTATTTGAAGGAAGAAATTATAAAGGGTGGAAATTTTTAATGGAAAAGTTTATTAAAAATTTAGATATCAAAGCATGAAATATAGCAATAGTAAGACCAGTGGATGAAACAAATAAAAAGGAACGTCACCTAAATGCAAAGGCTTTGAATAATATCTTTTGTGATTTATCTCAAGAAAATTTTAAATTAATATATTATTTTTCTAGTGCATACAAAGTATGGAAATTTCTTGAAGAAATGTATGATTTTCCTCTCACATGTATGGAACAAACACAAGAAGTGGAGAACATACAAGCTTGCAAAAATGGTCAAAAAAGCTCTGGTCATGATGGATCAATGGAGTGCACATCAAGTGGAAAAGAAGAAATCTTATCTTTTGAAGAGGGATGCCAAAAAGATGAAGATAATGAAGAAACTCTAAGCTCAAATCTCACTACATCCAAAAGCACTGTAAGGAAATCAAATTCTCTTATTGTTTGCAATTCTATTTTTACTTTACAATTGCTACAAATTATAAAGCGCAAACTTAAGAAATTAAAAAAATGCGAATTGCAAATTGCGCTTAGAAAATAAAGATTTAAAAGCAAAAGTTAAAGTAGAATCAAATTCTGATTTATCTAGCTTTACCCATGTCTCTTCAATTGAAAATACAAAACCTTGTTTTGATTGTAATGATATTAAAGAAAAATTCAAGGAACTTGAAAAAGAACTTATTTTTGTAAAAGAACATAATGAAAATTTATCTTTAGAAAATTCATCGTTGAAAAGTGATTGTGCTACGTGCCAAAATTATAAAATTGAAATCAAGGAGATGGACGAAACATTTGAGGAATTTAGAAATGACTATCAAAATCATATTGACTCTATTCTTTCCATTCTTAAAAATAGCATAATAGCTTATAATAAAGCTAGACATAATCTAATGATCAAGAATGATGAACTAAAATAAAAAATCAACTTGCTTATGAAAATTTTAAATAAAAATTCACAATATCAAGAAATATCTAAAGGCAAGTTGAATATGAATATGAATATGCCTAGTAATAGGAGTAAGAAACACAAAGATTTTGTAAATCAAAATCCAAATCATCATTATTTACAAAATCATGTTTCTCCCAACTTGAAATTAAAATTTCACAAATTTCCTATGAATAGTACTATCAATAATCATTACAATTATAACCTTCAAAATAAAGATAATCTGTACAACCCATATTCGGTGAGTAGGTAGACGCCCCCTGCTAGTCGGCGAGCGGCTTCAGGCGAGTAGACCCAAGGACTGTCCTACTCGCCCAGAGTAGAGCGCGGCGAGTAACCTTCACCCAACCAGGATCTAGTATCGGCGTGGTCTCGTCCCAACGATAAAATTCCTTCTCGCCCGGGGAGAGGTGAGTGGACCAGACCCCAGGGCGAGTTCGCTCCAAGAAAGCTTACTACTAGCGAGTAGGATGGGACCTAGTCGCCCTACTCGCCGTCTCAGGTTAGGGGCGAGGCGAGTAGGATCAGCCCGATCCCTCTGTCCCCCCCACTACCCGCAAACCAGCATGGGGTGCGGCTAGTAATGTGAAAAGGCACGAGGAGCTGTTCGCAGACCATTTTGGTCTACGTATAGTAATTTGGTTAAGGTGGAGGAAGCTATTCACAGGCCTTTTGGACCATTTTACCCCTTGAAGAATTTGCCTATAAATAGGACCCATTAAGTCTCAGATTGGCACGGATCCACCCCTAGAGAGAGCCTGTGCTTTCTTCCTTGTGCCATCTGGGATAGGCTCAGCCTCTGGTTTTAGGGAGGGGAAGTCTAGTTAGACTTCCTGGTTAGTGGCGGGACCTCCTCGCTACAGCCTTGGGTCCTTTCTCAAAGCGTCTACCACCCTTCAGTGAGGGCCAATTCTTAGCTCAAAAATACTTAGACCTAGGGATCCGACGAAGAGAGATGTAACTCAAGCTACTCCCCAAGTCTTGAACATAGTTGGACCGGTATTCGGGTTCCAACATAATCGTAATGAAAATTTGTTGCATAAGAATATCATTAAACCAAGGTTTGAATGGAGGCCCAAATCTAAAACTGAAATATTAACTTCACATGAAAGGACCTATTCATCATTATCTCCCCGCAAGCTAACATGTTCTATTTGGGTACGTAAAGGAACCACCACACTTGGTCCTCTTTGGATACCTAAAACACTTATTCAGTAGGTATCATCAAATGCATGAAGTAGAATCCTTTCAAAATAAGATACACAAATTTCTACTTCATGATGTGTTTTAATGTCTTTTTTATTTTTTCATTTTGTTTTCCTTTTAAGCCATCATATCATGGTCATCTAATATATTATTTGAAATTTGACTTTATCCCCTAAAGCCTAAATGAAGTTTACAAATCAAGGTAAATTAAAAGTACAAGACAGTTTTTCATTTATAAATGGCCAATCTATTACTATTAAAATCATTGCTTATATATATCATACAGTATTCATATAAACTGAACTATAAAATTGCTATAAGATATTTTAAATTAAATCAAGTTATTAGGCTATTAAGCTCTTTAGCCTTCATCAACAAAATTAGAGAAATAACATGATCTAAAAGAAAGTTCAAGATCTAAAAGAAAGCTCAATTTTCAATATGTTTTTTCTTTTTTCCTTTTTCAAAACAAAAATTGTATTGTGTTCACTCCTTGATGTCAAACATGATCTAAACCATCACTATTGTTCACCTATCAAAAATCACATATATATTTAAAATTCATAATTAAAAAGAGAAACACTAAAATGTATTGAAAGAATTTACCATCATAGTGAATATTGAATTCACATGCACCACCATGATCTATTGATGACATTTGCTAAAATTCACTAAAATCATATATCATAAGTCATATCATAAGTCATATCAAAATTCTTCAAAAAATAACTATTTCTATCACATTTATATGAATTATATGATGACAATTGATATTATAATTGCATATCATGGTTGGTGTATTATGTGTGTATTGTGATTTATTTTTAGTTTAGACTTTAGAATCATCTTGATATCAATAAGATCAAATCAAATGAAATCTTCACTTCATTCTAGGTCTATAAATTGAAACACTATCATACTTTGGCATAACATTAATCTCAAACTTAACATACTAACATTGTCACCTAAAGAATATTAGTATCTATGTTGGGCTTTATATGTTCACCAAGATATATAGGCTGTGTATTCTTATCTAGGGCATATCCATGTTATTCTTTGCATAAACATCATCACATACTAATTATTTAAATCATGCTTATTTGGCTTATTCGAACTGATATATTGTGATTACATTTCCTATCATTTTCAACTTACATTATATTGATAAATATATGCCTTAGAAAAATCAAAATGAAGATATAAGAAAATATATATCATGTGTTGTCAAGTCATATAAGAAATCGCTAACGTTTTATGCAATTTGCACTATCTAGACATCTCAAAAAATTCTGAAATTTCTACATGAAACTACTCTTGGGACACTTAATCAAGATCAATAATCAGAATTTCCAAAATCTTGAAAATTAGTGTACTATTTTCCGCGCTAGCGCTAGCACCGGCGCTAGCACGAGTGTCTGATTTTCTATATTTTTAAAATTTTGAAAAATCCCTAAAAATATGCTCTATTATATGTACTACTTATTTTTGCATTTCTGTCTTTAATTGATTTTTGAAAAATTAAAATACAAATTACAAAAGCCAAATGACCAAAAATATTTTTCTTACTTCCTTTCTTTGATTATTTGTTTGATTTCTATTTTTATATGCAAAAATCAAATACCAAAATATAAAACAAAAACAAGTATCAAAAATTATTTCTTGAACTTAACTTTTCTATTTACATGTATCTTGCGAAAGGGAGATTTGGGCTATCATCTCATCATATCTCCTAGTACCGGGCGAACCCCTCACAGGGTAGACCTCGGGAAGTCCAAGATCAATTATAAGAATTCAAACTTTAAATCAAAATTATTTTTTAAAATATCAATAAAACCTTATGGAATGTATTGTTAATATCAAGCATGGTCTAATCTATCAATTTGACCTTCTACAATGGTGAAATTTATCTTTTCAAACTACTTTGAACATTGTTTTTATCATGCTTTGATATATCTAATCATATGTGCATCAATTGTATTGTAAGAGTTGTGTAGAATCAAGCTTAGCATGCCTCTAAGTATGAGTAAATGTTTTATGTTTGATAATGATCTTTCTTCACTCACTAATTTTGGCAAAGTCTACATATGTTTTTAATCTAAGAATGCTTGCTTGTGTATTGTAATTGTACAATGAATTAAATTTGCATAAGTATCTTACCTACACTACTTTTATTTGCACTCATAATATTAAGAAAAGTGGTTGTGCTTTCAAAATTTCTTTGGTTTAGAAAACAAGTGTATTCAGAGATCTTTGTACAAAACAAATCATCAAATAAATCAACAAAGATAACTCCACCAAGCATTACTTGAACCTCCTGATAAGTCTTAATAAGCGTTGTGAGGTTGAGCACCTTGGAAAGAATAGTAAAGTGTCTTGTGCAAACCGTCTTCATTTTGTTTACACCACTTATTCTTAAGTACACCGGATCACAAAAAAATCAATAATGAAAAAATAAAGTGTGTGATCCCCCAAGCACTACTTTGCACATTGATAAGTCTTAATGAGCATTGTGTATGCAAAGCACCTTGGTTGTTGTACATGATTTTTGTATGAGCATTGAAGTGTGTGGATGTAAAATTATTTGTGTTTTATTGTGCACTTTACTCTACATATGTCTTGTATTTTTGATTACATTTGTTTACTCTATTCAAAATACACTTATGTGCACATCATTATCTTCCATAACACTTCTTCTCATGAGTATTGGATCCTAATGCTAAAATTATATACTCTCCTTATATATAAAATGCACAAGATAACCTAGCATGCTTTCTACATTGTTTGGTATGTTTTGAATTTGTAAATTAAAATAACATTGTAGTAATCTCTTTTTGATAAAATTATTTCATACTTGGTTTCTTTATTATCAAACTTCAAGAATTTAAATGAAAAATGATTTACAAAAACACCTTCCTTTTTGTAATTTAACTCATATATCTTCTTATGAATCATCATTATTACAAAAAAGATGTTTCTTGTATTTCTATAAGTCTTCCGCATCATCACCATATATTTTTTACCTTGCGCTTTCATGCTTATATCAAAGTCTTAAATCTCAAAATTCCTTTTTTCAATAAGTGGTAGACTTGCTTGGTAGAATTTATATTGGTTGTTCTAACACGAATATCATTTTTATGCTAAAAACTCTGATTCATTAATGGATTTCAAAATAGCTATGTGTTTTTTTAAGACGTCAAATAAAAATATAAACCCATAGGCTATGAACTTATCATTAGATTTAAATGCTTAATGTTTCCAATGATTATTATCCCATGATTGCATATCTCACCATAGCGAGGGCGTAGGGTTGTAAGCATTAGATAACCTAACCTCTAAGTCATGTCTTGCCCTTAACCGGGGAGGGTTCCAGTGGGGCCTTGCGAGGCACAAGGGGGGGGGGGGGAGAGTGCTTGGTTGAGTATTTTCTAGTGTTTGCATATGTGACTAACACCCCAACTACGACATGTATGCAGCTCGTCATGACCATCCGTCACTTAGTACGGGGCTACGGTGTAGACATATTGTCTGAGTCGTTTAGTTACTTGGAAATCATTACCTTTTATGCTTAAAACTCCTTAACATTTCATTTCCTCTAAAAAACTCGATCATGCCTTATCATTTTATCAAAAAAGCCTTTTTTTTATGTCTATTGCTTCCTTGCCCACTTTTGCTAATAACAAAAGAGGGAGAACTAACATGATAAATATTAATCGCTATCAAATGGGAAAACTAACATGACTAATGATTAAGATGATAGCGTACATATTAAGGGAGCATTCACATAAGGAGAGCATGTATTTAGGGGGAGCAATTCTAAATACCAAAATGGACAATTATCCTAAGTCATCACACACACACACACAAGTAGGTTTTATCATGCTTTATATATTAATGCTCTGATTTATCATTAATGGATTTGTTATTATCAAAAAGGGGAGTTTGTTGGAACATGGTCTTCCGCATCTTCTAGATTTGAGAATAACAAATCCAATGTGTATTTGATCTTGTGTGTTTAAGTGTGCAGGAAACAAAGCCATATACTCAAGGATAACATATGAAGGTGTTGGATCTGTCGGCGCCCTTAGAGGGGGGGGGGGGGTGAATAAGGGTTTTCAAAAACTTTATATTTTATTTAGAAAACTTTGGAATATTGCAATAATAAAACAAGAAGTCAAGTAAAACAAAAAGAGAGACAAGCTTTATTGATATTAAATAAGTTTTACAAAACTTGATCTCAATGGCGCTAGAGATCGGAGGCGAATAAAAAAAACTCTTTTTCTATTTTCTATACCGACTCGTATCCCCACGAACCGGTTGGCTTTAGCCGATCTCTCCCCAGATACGGCCTCAAGCCGCTCTAGCCAATCTATCCCCAGAAAGGCCTCGAGCACCCCCTAGACCTAGCCTAGATCTAGTCGCCAACACGAGGCGAATTTCAGCCCTAATTCTAACCCAGACCTAGTCGCCAACACGAGGCAATTTCACTTAAATGATTACAAGAAAAGATGTGAAATGAAAAAGACAATAATATAAAAACTCCCTCTATTTGGATCTCTTGGAGAAGTAGACGAAGACGCAGAGTATGATCATAGTCGATGCGGTCTTTCGTCACGATGATGAAGCATGTTGAAATCTTCTCCACGGATCTCCTTAAGCCTTCATGGATTTGTGGGAGTATCACTCTGAATCTTCCTCTCTCTACTGTGGCACGAAGCTCTGGAGTTTGGGATTGTAGGAGGATGAAAAAGATAGAGCCAAAGCATCCAATTTATAACCTTCACACTACCGCCGGCGCTAGCGCTACAGCCGGCGCTAGTCCAGATTAGGAAACGTTTTGCGCGGCAGGATCTTCAATCCGCGGCAACATTTTGCTCTATGCCTCTTGTGCGCTATGCTACCGCCAGCGCTAGTAGCTACCGTCGGGCGCTAGCTCTTTCTAAAAACACCGCCGGAATCGCGCTAATCATTGCTAGCGTCGGGAGCTCTCGCTACCGCCGGCGCTAGTGAGCTTGTTCGAATTTTGGCCTCAATTTTGGGGGCAGTCATCATGAGTACTCCTTGAGTCATATAGACTATGTTAACCTGCACACTTGAACACACAAGATCAAATACACATAGGATTTGTTATTCTCAAACCTAGGAGATGCGGAAGACCATGTTCTAACAAACTCCCCCTTTTGATAATAACAAATCCATTAATGATAAAACAAAGCATTAATAAATAAGCATGATGAGACTATACTTGTGTGTGTGTGAGAGTGATGACTTTAGGATAATTATTGATTTTAGCATTTAGAATTGCTCCCCCTAAATACTTGCTCCCCCTATGTGAATGCTCCCCTAATATGTATGCTATCAACTTAATCAATCTTGTTGGGTTTGCATTTTGATAGCGGATTATATTTATCATGTTAGTTCTCCCCCTTTTGCATTTTATCATGTTAGTTCTCCCCCTTTGTTATTAGCAAAAGTGGGTAGGGATGCACCACAGAAAAGTTGGATAATAAAGGCATGATCGAGCTTCTGAGTGAGAAGGAAATGATAAGGAGTTTTAGAGCCACTTGTTAGAATAATTTTTGTATAAATATATCAGAGTTTTTAGTTTGAGCAAAAGTAATGATTTCCCCTTTATATAAGAGTTTTAAGCATAAAAATAGTGATTTCCAAGTAACCAATCTACCCAGACAATACGTCTACACCCTAGCCCCGTACTAAGTGACGGATGGGCATGTGGAGCTGCAAACAAGCCGTAGGTGGGGGTGTTAGTCCCATATGCAAACACTAGACACACACTTAACCTAACACTCTTTCCCCCCAGTGCCTCACAAGGCCCCACTGGAACCCTCCCCGGTTAAGGACAAGACATGACTAGATAAGGTTATCTAATGTCTACAACCCTACGCCCCCGCTATGGTGAGAAATGAAGTCATGGATAACAATTATTGGAAACATTAAGCATTTAAATCTAATGGGAAGTTTCATAGCATATGGATTTTTATTTAAAAATAAAATACTCTTAGCTATATTGAAATTCATGAATGAATCAGAGTTTGAGCATTGCGGAAGAAAAAAGAAACATCATAATACTAAATAAGAGTTTAAGTTCAAAAAGGAGATGTTTTTGAGTTTCAAAATGAACTTTATAAAGATAAGAGTTGAAGCATTTTCGAATAAAGAAACAACATCCTTTTAGCAATTAGAAGTAAGAGGTAAAATTTGATTTGAAATTCAATAATAAGAGGATGTTTTTATAAGTAATATTTTACTTGTTGGAGGAGTGTTTAGCATGAAAGTTTTCAGCGAAATAAATCAGAGTTTTAGCATAAGAAATGATATGCGTGTTAGAATAACTAATATAAATTTTACCAAGCAAGTCTACTACTTGTTTTTAAGAAACAAAATTGAGATTTAAGACTTGATATAAGCATGAAAGTGCAAGGTAAAAGTTATATGGTGGTGATGCGGAAGACTTGTAGAAATAAATGAAACATCTTATTGTAATCAAGAATAATCCATAAAAAGATATATGAGTTTAATTTCAAAAAAAAGATGTTTATGAAATCATGTTTCAATGAAAATCTTTTATGGTTGACAAAAATAACCAAGCATGAAATAATACAATCACAAAGAGATTACTACAATGTTATTTCAATTCACAGTTTCAAATCATACCAAACATTGTAGAAAGCATGCTAGGTTATCTAGTGCATTTCATAAATAAAGAGTAGCATAGAATTAGCGTTAGGATCCAATACTCATGAGAAGAAGTGTTATGGAAGATAATGATGTGCACATAAGTGTATTTTTGAGTAGAGTATATGAGTGTTTTAATCAAAAATACAAGAGATATGTAAAGTAGAAGCACAACAAAACACAAATAATTTTACTTCCACACACTTTAATGCACAAAAAAATGTACAACTACCAAGGTGCTTTGCACACACAATGCTCATTAAGACTTATCAGGGTGCAAAGTAGTGCTTGGTGGATCACAGATTTTATTTTTACTGTTTGAGACTAGTGATCCGGTGTACTTAAGAGTAAGTGGTTTTTCTTATTTTGAAGGAAAGATATGGTTTGCACAAGACACTTTACTATTCTATCCAAGGTGCTCAACCTCACAATGCTTATTAAGACTTATCAGGAGGTTCAAGTAGTGCTTGGTGGAGTTATTTTTGTTATTTATTTTATGATTTTTGTTTAGTACAAAGTTCTTCGAATACACTTGTTTTGCAAACCGATGGATTTATGAAAAACATAACCACTTTTCTTAACTTTTACAAGTGCAAATAAAGGAGTGTAGGTAAGATACTTGTGCAATTTTAGTTTATTGTACTAATACATAAACATACATAAGCATTCTTAAATTAAACCATATGTAGACAATGTCAAAAAGTGAGTGAATATCTATCATTATCAAACATAAAACATTTCTCATACTTAGAGGCATGCTAAGCTTGATCCTACACAACCTTTAACATATAATTGATGCACATATTAATAGATATATCTAAGCATGACGAAAACAATGTTCAAAGTAGTTTGAGATGATAAATCGCAACATTATAGAAGGACTAAATAATATATTAAATCATGCTTGATTTTTACAATAAAGTCCATACAGTATTTTTTGATATTTTTGAAAAATAATCATTATTTAAAGTTTGAACTTATAAAATTGATCTTAGACTTCCCGAGGACTACCTTGTGAGAGGTTCGCCCGGTACTAGGTGATATGATGGGATGATAGCCCAAATCACCCTTTCGCAAGATACAAGTAAAAAGTTAAGTTCAAAAATAACAATTTTTTGATAATTTTTTTGTTTTATATTTTTGTATTTGATTTTTAAGAAAAAATAGACTTTTAAAAAATAGAAAGCAAAACATATTTTTGTAATTTGGATTTTCTATTTTTGTATTTAATTTTTAAGAAAAAATAGACTTTTTAAAAAAATAGAAAGCAAAACATATTTTTGTAATTTGGATTTTCTATTTTTGCATTTGATTTTTCAAAAATATAATAAAAGCAAAAATGCAAAATTGAATAGTACCCATAGATTAATATATTTTTAGGGATTTTTCAAAATTTTAAAATTACAGAAAAACGAAACTCGACCCTAGCGCCGGCGCTAGCGCTAGCGCGGGAAACAGTAAGTGAATTTTTAGGGTTTTGAAAATTTTGATGTTTGAACTTGATTAGGTGTCCCATTAGTAGTTTCATGCTGAATTTGCAGAATTTTTGGAAATGTTTTTGATGGTTAAAAATGAAGAAAATTGCATTTGTAAGCATGTTTTAACATGAAAGATTTAGGACACCTATCTCAAGTCATAACAAACGAGATCTTGCATGAGCTATAAGATAGATTATCATAATGTATATGAATTCAAATTTTTCTAGACTTTTATCAATCTAATATAGTTTGAAGAATGATAGGAAATGTAAGCACGAGAAGACATGAAGGAACAAATATGCATAATTTTAGTGATTTAGAAAATAATGTTCATGCAAAAGAATATCATGCACATTCATAAGCATTTTAGTTCAATGGAAACAATTTAAAGTCACATAGTTATTTTATCGTTCAATTTTATTTTATTTTACTTCGTAATTAATTCATTATGGTAATATAAGATAACTAGAATGAATAATATCTATTAGTTGATAATGCTAGAATAATGAGTTTGATTGCAATTGTTATACCACAAGATTAATTGAGATAATGTTGCATGTATTCAAGAGCGTGATTTAATATTTTTACATGGAATGAATCTATGATTTCATTTGATTTATTAATATAAAGTTGATTCTATGGTTTATAATCAAATGAGATACATGCAAGTCATACTTCATTAATTCATTCATGTACTTATTATGATCACCAATCAAATGTTAGAACTAAGTGGATCTTTTGTAATGTTTGAATTTAAAGATCTTTTGATATTACATAATTATGATGGTGAAGCATGTAGCACAAGTCATATTCAACATTTTTCAGAATATTTTAAAGAAAGATTGTGAGGTGAATAGTGAATATGAAAGAAGTGAGAAGCTATTTTTGGTTAGTTTGAAGAGTTATTGTAAATTTTCTCAAATATAAGGGCTATCATATTCATCACACAAGATAGATAATAATCAACACATTGTGCATTTTAATTTTTTTGTTTGCCTAAGCCCTTTATTATTTAAATCCATTTAAAATAATATCATTAGTCTTGATAATAGTTTCAATATTTAATTAATAATGATAGTTCAAGACATTTAAGGGTAATGGATTTAAATAAAACGGATAAGTAGATCACTAAACAAAATGATATGACTTTTCAAGATACATAGAGTGATCATAGCATGATAGTTTAAGAAGAAACAAAACAAAAAATAGGTTTAAGTATATCATGAAGTAGAGAAATGATATTTCATTTTTAATTGATCTCTACTTCATGCAAATGATGGGATACTAATGAATGAGAGATTTAGGTATCCAAAGAGGACTGGGTGTGACGGTTCCTTTGGGTACCCAAATGCATCGTGTTTGCTTTTGGGGAGATGTGATTGAATGGGCCCTTTTGATTTGAGTTTGTGTTTCATCTTTAACTTTTGGCCGCCATTCAAACATTGGTTTAATATTATTCTTATTTATCAAATTTCCATGATGATTTTCTTTCCTTTGAAGATTATAATTGAAATTATCATTTATAGGAAATTTGTGTAATTTCAATTTTAAGTTGGGAGAAACATGATTTTGTAAATAATGATGATTTGGTTTTTGATATGAAAAAACATTTTGTTTCTTATTCCCATTATTAGGTTTAGTTAAGATATTTGTATTCAACTTGCTTTTAGATATTGCTTGATATTCTAAATTTGTATGTTTTGAATTTGTATTTATAATTTTCATAAGCAAGTTGATTTTTGATTTTAATTCATCATTCTTTATCTTTAGATTATGCCTAGCTTTATTATAAGCTGTTGTGCTATTTTTAAGAGTGGAGACAATAGAGTCAATATGATTTTGATACTCATTTCTAAACTCATCAAATGTTTCATCCATCTCTTTAATTTCAATTTTAAAATCTTTGCACTTAGCACAATCATTTTTCAAGGAAGTATTTTCTAAACATAATTTTTCATTTTGTTCTTTTACTAAAATAAAATCCTTTTCAAGTTTCATGAGTTTTTCCTTAATATTATAATAATCAAAACAAGGTTTTGTGTTTTCAAGTAAAGGACAAGATGATGAAACCACATCACAATTTGATTCTAAATTAACATTAGCTTTTAATCTCTTATTTTCTAAATGTAAATTTTAAATAATGATTTTCAATTTCTTGATCTTACGTTTAGCAGTTTTTAGTATATTGAAACTAGAAATGGAAGTTATCACACAAGAAGAAGATTTTGACTTTCTTACAGCGCTTTTGGTATTGGCAAAATATGTGCATAAAGTTCCTTCGTTATCTTTTGGTCCTTCCTCGATCACAGATGAGTTTTCATCTTCTTTTGATGTATTGTTCTCTTTCTCTATTTCAATATTCTCCATGGCTTTTCTCCGAGAGAGATCTTCTTGAATGATAATGGATGCTTGTACGTTCTTTTCCTCCTGTGTTTGTTCCACACCTGCGAGAGGAAGATCATACATTTCTTCAAGAAAGTGCCATATTTTGTATGCACTAGAAAAGCAATATATGAATTTGAAAATTTCATTAGATAGACCGCAAAATAAATAATGTTTAGCTTTTGCATTTAATTGAAGTTCCTTTTTATTTGATTCATTTGCAGGTCTTGCTATTGCTAAATTCCAAACTTCGATGTCTAAAGTTTTAGTAAATTTTTCAATTAAGATTTTCCATCCTTTATAATTTGTCCCTTCAAATAAAGGTGGTGTATGTGATTTTTCTTCTTCACAAAAATTTCCCCCACTAGTAGAAGCGAGATCATGAGACGCCATTATTCCCGGTTGTTAAGCCGATTGGAATAAAACCGCTCTGATACCACTTGTTGGATCGGTTGGCGCCCTTAGAGGGGGGGGGGGGTGAATAAGGGTTTTCAAAAATTTTATATTTTATTTAGAAAACTTTGGAATATTGCAATAATAAAACAAGAAGTCAAGTAAAAAAAAAGAGAGACAAGCTTTATTGATATTAAATAAGTTTTACAAAACTTGATCTCAATGGCGCTAGAGATCGGAGGCGAATAATAAAAACTCTTTTTTTGTTTTCTATACCGACTCGTATCCCCACGAACCGGTTGGCTTTAGCCGATCTCTCCATAGATACGGCCTCAAGCCGCTCTAGCCAATCTATCCCCAGAAAGGCCTCGAGCACCCCTAGACCTAGCCTATATCTAGTCGCCAACACGAGGCGAATTTCAGCCCTAAGTCCTACCCCAGACCTAGTGGCCAACACGAGGCGATTTCACTTAAACGATTACAAGAAAAGATGTGAAATGAAAAAGACAATAATATAAAAACTCCCTCTATTTGGATCTCTTGGAGAAGTAGACGAAGACGCAGAGTATGATCGTAGTCGATGCAGTCTTTCGTCACGATGATGAAGCGTGTTGAAATCTTCTCCACGGATCTCCTTAAGCCTTCATGGATTTGTGGGAGTATAACTCTGAATCTTCCTCTCTCTGCTGTGGCACGAAGCTCTGGAGTTTGGGATTGTAGGAGGATGAAAAAGACGGAGCCAAAGCATCCAATTTATAGCCTTCACACTACCGCCGGCGCTAGCGCTACTGCCGACGCTAGCCCGGATTAGGAAACATTTTGCGCGGCAGGATCTTCAATCTACGGCAACATTTTGCTCTATGCCTCTTGTGCGCTATGCTACCGCCAGCGCTAGTAGCTACTGCCGGGCGCTAGCTCTTTCTAAAAACACCGCCGGAATCGCGCTAATCAATGCTAGCGTCGGGAGCTATCGCTACCGCCGGCGCTAGTGAGCTTGTTCGAATTTTGGCCTCAATTTTGGGGGCAGTCATCATGAGTACTCCTTGAGTCATATGGACTATGTTAACCTGCACACTTGAACACACAAGATCAAATACACATAGGATTTGTTATTCTCAAACCCAGGAGATGTGGAAGACCATGTTCCAACAGAAGGTTGCCCCCAAGTTTGAAGCCAGAATTCCAATATGTCCACTAGCGTCGACGGTAGCACCTAGCGTAGGCGCTAGCTCTGATTAGAGCAATTTCGGGAGACAATAATAGAAAGAAATAGCGCCAGGCGATAACATCTAACGTAAGCGGTAGAAGTTAGTGCAGGCAGTATCGGGTAGCATAGGCGGTAGCGCAAAGCACAAGAGGACGGCAGTCGACTTGCTTAAAATGAAAGATTCTCATGAGGAGAATATTTCCAAAACTGGGATAGCGCTGACGGTAGCGATAGCGTAGGCGCTAGCTCCATGGTTATAAAAAGGACCCATTGGATCCGTCTTCTTCATCCTCTTATGATCCAAAATTCCAGAGCTTCGTGCCACATCATATAGAGGAAGATTCAGAGAGAGATTCCCCCAAATCCATGAAGGCTTAAGGATATCATTGGAGAATATTTGAGCACACTTCATGTTATGATGAAAGACCGCATCAACTACGATTATACTCTGCGGGTCTTTGTCTACTTCTCCAAGAGATTCATATAGGGAGTTTTTATATTGTTGTTATTTATTTCACATCTTTTCTTGTAATCATTTAGTGAATTCGCCTCGTGTTGGTGACTAGGTCTGGGTAGGACTTAGGGCTAAAATTTGCCTCGTGTTGGCGACTAGATCTAGGTTAGGTCTAGGGGGTGCTCAAGGCAATATCCAGGGAAGGATTGGCTAGAGCAGCTTGAGGCTGAATCCAGGGAAGGATAGACTAAAGTCACCGGTTCGTGGGGATACGAGTCAGTATATAAAATAAAAAGGGATTTTTACGTATTCTCCTTCGATTTCTAGCGTCATAGAAATCTAATTTTGTAATCAAGTTTTATCAATAATAATCATGTCTCTTTTTGTAATGAAATTGATTTACTCTTTATTTCTCTAAATTGTTTATTTCTTACTCTTTCATTATAAAACAATTTAGATCTTCATTCTAAATTAATATTTTGATCTCTTATTATTTTAAGTTTATCAAAATATAACAAAAGTTTTAAAACCCTTATTTACCCCCCCTCTAAGGGCGCATACAGATCCAACAATTTCTTCATCCTCTTCATCATCAGCGTATGCCTCTTTATTTGATTTCAGCACCGAGTCCTCCTTCTTTGGTACCTTGTTATACTCTTTGTGTTGGATCTTTACTTCCACCTCATGGGTTTTAAGATTCCCAATAAGGCTCTCAATTTGGAGCAGCCTTAGATCATGCAATTTCAAAATGTCCGCCACCTTTGGGTTGAATTTTGGTGGGACAGATCTGAGAATCTTCCTTATCAAGTCACCATTTCAGAACATATTTCCAAGTACCTTTGTGGCATTTACGATCTTGGTGAACCATGTGCACATGGAGTTTATGTCTTCATCAGCATCCATCCGAAATTTCTCAAACTCAGATTCCAAATGGAAGAACTTCAAATCCTTGACCTGCGAATTTCCATCATGAGTTATTTCTAATAAATTCCAAATATAGAAAAAGGTTTTGAAAGCACAAGTCTGATTTAATTTGGTTCTATCCAAAGCACAAAATATAGCATACATGGCTTTAGTGTTATTCTTATATTTAGTCTTAACACCATCATCCCATCTATCCTTAGGTTTTTCTATAGTTATTTATCCAACTACATATGTAGGAGTGCAGCGTATTTCTATCACAGCCAAGACTTCTATATCTAAAGTCAATAAGAAATACCGCATCCTAGTTCTCCACTAATTATAGATGTATCCGGCAAAAAAAGGAGGTCTACCAATCCCTTACCGCTCATAAAAAGTGAGATCATGATGCATCATTATTCACGGTGGTGAAACCATTTTGGAATAACCTGGCTCTAATGCCACTTATTGGATCTACTGGCGCCCTTAGAGGGGGGTGAATAAGGGCTTTTAAGAATTTAATTCTGAATAAAAATATTATTGTTAATTAAAGAGGTTTTAAAATAATTTTTAGAAACTTTATTTTAATATTTCAGAAAAGGTTATATTGAAGATTACTTTTAGAAAACTCTGAAATATAATCTTTCCTCACTACCACCGGCTGTATGTGCTATCATGCGGCGTTAGCTCACAAAGATTGAATTCCTTGAGTTATAGAACATTAAAGAATCTTGCAATATATTTTGAGTTAGAACTTTGATAAAAAATATTATTTAACACATTTAAGAATAAGAAATAAAATCCAATTAGTGATCAATAAATAGAGACAATATTTAATTTCATAAAACTTTGATTACACAAGGTTTGATTTATATGATACTAGAAACCAAGGCGTGAATGAAAAATCCTTTTTTGTTTTCTATACCGACCCTTCTACCAAGGAATGGTTGGCTTAAGCTTATTTCTCCCCAAATAAAGCCTAGGGCCACCCATAGATCTAAACCCTAGACCTAGTCGCCAACACACGCAGCGGATTCCCCCTAAGCCACACAAGGACCTACTCGCCAACAACTGCAGGGAATTATTCACTTCACATGAAAACAATAAAGAGACAATCAAATACAATATAAAGTAAAAACTCCCTATAGGGATTTTTGAAAGAGATCGTGAAGGAATGCAGGAGATAAACATTGTCGATGCGTTCATTCTTCGCATTGAATAAGCGTGATAAATCCTCCTTAAAAATAATCCTTTTGATCTTATAGTTGTAGATGCGAGTGCTCTCAACCGTCTGAAATTAGGTCCTTCAGAGAGTGCTCGGTGTGGTAGAGTTAGGGTTTTAATTCCTCAACGAGAGCATCAAAAATTGAATTTTTATAGATTAAGACCCCTACTGCCTGACGGTATTGATAATGCCTGGAGATAACACTTAAAACAATATTTTGAGCACTGAAATCTTCAATCCGGGAAGGAGATTCAACACTTTAGGAATATTTTCATTATAGGCAATGTTAACACCCGACATTAAGGATACAACCCAACGATAACTTCCTTCCATATGTGCATCGTTCTTCCCTCCAGTGTTCTTCCCTTGAATTTCACTTTGGCGTGCTTGCATATTCTAGGGCTAACATCTGAGGTTAGGAATAGCGCCTAGTGGTGGTGGTTTTATCGATGAGAGGCATATTGTTAGGAAGACTCCATGTCGACTAGAAGACTTCGTGTCTACTAGACCAGCATCCGACATGATGACAATATTGACCAGACGCTAATGCCAACATTAGTTATAATACCACACATTAGTGGTCAATTTGCATCATTGCCCTTGATCAATACCTCATTCATCTTGTAGAATCCTAGTGTCATACCTGAGAGTTCCTACAGGTTATATACACAAAACAAGTTTGATCAAAAATATAAAATGATATTTCTAATTCTCAAACCAAAGAGATGCAGAACCATGTTTCAACAGGCTCTCTCCCTTCTCCCCCAAAAGGTCTTCGAACCCTTGCTAGACCTCGCAAGTCTAGATGCCCTTCACAAACGATTTTCTCACAAAATCCTCTTCAGAATCTGACGTCCTCCCTAGATGATTTCTCTACAAACTCCTCCACAGAATCTGTCCTCCCCTAAAAAATGTCTCTACGCCATAACAAATAAAAACTAAAGAGAAGAAATACAAAGATAGAAAAATAAAAGAGAACAAACTCCCTAAGAACTCCAGAAGGTGAAGACGAAGGCGGTGTAGAACTCTGCATTCTTGATGTATCCGTTCTTCGTGTTGGATAAGTGTTGTAGCACTTCCCCTTCAAGTTGTTGTTTCGATCTTCTTATTCTACCAAGGGAGTCATCTTGATGTCTAGAGATGAATCTCTCACAAAAGAATCAGAGTGGTGGCTTTGGTGAATGTGTGAGCCAACCCTAGGAAGGAGAGGATCCGGTCTTTAAATTAATCTAGGTAGCTACCGTCTGCGGTAGTGCTACCGCCGTGTAGTATCCTTTATGGTAATCAGAGGCACACAAATCGAGGTAGATAAGGCATCTTATTTTTTTGCATTCTTCATTTTAGGTAACACTTACCACGCCGCGCTAAGATGCCGCGTTGCGCTAAGATACCACGCTGCACTCGGTACTTTCCATTTTTTCCTCCTTTCTCTCGCCATTCCTTACATTCAAATCATTTTGCCAACTGTCCTTTTGTATACAGAATCTACAACCAGCTATAGGTGTTACCGCGGGCGGTAGAGGATTTTCTCTTATATGGTTGGCACCAGGTTCCTACACAGAGCACACGGATTGCTGACGTGTCTCGTCGATATGAAATTGACATCTCATTGATATGAAAGAGCTAATGCCTGATGATTCACTAAGGCCGATGATAGTCAAGATGTTGACATCTCATCGATATGAAGGAGACGTCTCATCGATATGAATGAGACGTCTCATCGATATGAATGAGATATCTCATTGATATGAAGGAGCTAACGCCTAAAAGTATCGCTAACGTGCGACAGTAGCTCACAGAGATTGAATTTTGTCATCTGTATTTTATCCTCATTCACTACATGCTTGTACCTATATGAATTCGACACTATAAACACACAAAAGACTAGCTTTAATACATAACGACATTTGTTATTCTCAAACTAAGAGATGTGGAACGCATGTTCCAACAAACACACCTATTGATAATAACATATACTTGTATGAGAAATTATTGAATTTAATATTATAATTGTTTACCCAGAAATCGGCGATCCTCTCCGAGGAGATTTTTTCTACGTTTCTACTGCAGGTCATGCGGCTAAGGAGGTTCAGATCCCACAAAATTGCGGACTTCAACTTCTAACCGATCAACCCATATGAGCGACCTCCTATCTGCCCAGCAGGGGCAGTCTCCGCCATCAGGCCGCCCAGCAGGGGCGGTCTCCGCCTTCAGGCCGACCATCAGGGGTGGTCTCCTCCTTTATGCCGCCCAGCAGGGGCGGTTTCCACCTTCAGGCTGCCCAGCAGGGGCGGTCTCCGCCATGAGGTCGCCCAGTAGGGGCGATCTCCGCCTTGAGGCCGCCCAGCAGGGGCGGTCTTCGCCTTCAGGCCGCCCAGCAGGGGCGGTATCCGCCATCAGGCCGCCCAGCAGGGGTGGTCTCCGCCTTCAGGCCGCCCAGCAGGGGTGGTCTCCGCCACCCAGTAGGGGCGGTCTCCACCTTCAGGCTGCCCAGCAGGGGCGGTCTCTGCCTTAAGGCCATCCAGCAGGGGCGGTCTCCGCCTTGAGGATGCCCATCAGGGTTGGTCTCCGCCTTCAGGCCGCCCAGTAGGGGTGGTCTCCTCCTACAGGACGCCCAGCAGGGGCGGTCTCTACTTTTAGGCCTCCCAGCAGGGGCGGTCTCCTCCTTCAAACCGCCCAAGATGGCGGTCTCCTTCTTCAAATCGCCAAGGTAGCGACCTCCATCGTTCAGACCGTGCGGGTAGAGATCCAGTCACCGGCTCACCGACGGTGACGACATCGACCCAGAGCCTATAAATAGGACCCTCGGCATGAACAGTAGGACAGGCAAGTGGGGGACCAAACCGGGGGCTAGAAACAGCCAGACCGCACCTAGCTGCGGCTTATCCAGGCGGTCTCAGCAAGCAGTCTGGGCGGTCTCAGGAAGCAGTCCGGGCGGTCTCAGCAAGCAGTCTGGGTGGTCTCAGCAAACAGCCCGTGCGACTTTCTTTTCTTACCTGCCACTCTCTTGTATTCATTCTGCTTCCATGTACTAAAAATAACAATCTGTAATACAAATTATTAAATAAAGGGAAAGCCCGCCGCAGGAGTGGCATTTGCCACGGCGGGCGAAGTCTGGCCTCGCCGCAAGCTAGCGGCCCTCTCTTCTTCTCTCTCACTCAGCTCTTCATTTGTGACTCAAGTAACCAGCTGCTCGACCATTGCCCCCTCTCTTTCCTCCGGGATCGAGCATCAAGGACTTGGGGACAATTTCGGCATCAACAAAAATACGCGACCTTCAGATAGCGAGTGGTTGATGAACAATAGTTGCGATGAAGATGCGAGATTTGGCCTAAAATACGTTCAATTTTAAAACGACCATAACTTTTGATCCGGGTGTCGGAATTCAGAAATTCAAAGCCTGTCGCGACCGGCTTGAGCTAAACTATCCAGAAATTGAACCGGCTTCCCCGTTCAGGCACTTTTGAGCCCCCAGATTTCAAAATTTTGGCTCCGTTTGGAAGTGATTTCAGGTTTTCTCTTTCGGCGATTCCTATTTTCATGGATCATCCGTCAAAAGGCCTCATGCATCCTTCCAATCATCTCGAAGTTCTTGTCCAAAGTAACAACACCAACTCCCTATTAGAAGAGATCACCCACCTCGAAAGACAAGTGGATTCTCAACTTAATACTGCAACAACTATTAATGACAAGCCTTCTAGCAATCATCTGGAACATTCGTTACAACCTGAAGCAGAACCCTCTATTCCTCATCATGAGTCTCATAAGGTTAGTATAGGTGATCCCCCTTACCTAGTTGATAGACTAATAGTTCCTGTAGGAGAAGAACAAGAACCTTTCCCATTATCATACAAAATTCGTTGGGAAGTAGTCCCAAATGATTTCAAAGAGCATCGTTTACCAGTCTATTCTGGAATGAGTGATCCAGTTTTTCATCTGCAAGCCTTTGATGCAACTACTTCACTAAGAACTATATCAAATGGTATCAAGTGTAAACTTCTCATCATGACTTTTGACGATCAAGTTCTGGATTGGTTACCACCTCAATCAATAAATTGCTTCGAGGATCTTCGAAGAGAATTTTACTTAAGGTTCAGTAATTTAAGGAAGCGTAAGAGAGGTCTACCGGCTCTTTTTTTAGATCAAGAAAATGGATAACGAATCCACAACTCACTTCATCGGTCGCTTTCAAAAAGAAATCCTTGATGTTGTTAATGTTGATCAAAGTCTCTATAAACATGCCTTAATTAATGGTCTCCAAGGAGGTCCTCTTAAGTTCAAAGTCACCTTGAATGAGCCAGAATACTATGCTCATCTTATTGAAATAGTAAATCAGTTCATTATAGGTGAGGATGCAAACCCTGATTATTTTGCTTCTTTGATTCAGAGGCCTCAACAACAACAGAAGTATTATTCTTCTCATGATCATCTTCCTAGCAATCGCGGTGGCTATTTGTTAGAATATGAACAAGGTCCCAACTTATTATCTCAACGTGAAATATGCTATGATTATGAGCGTCTATCTGCTTCTCAAAGTATCCTGCAGCTAAATCAATCAGAGTTGTCTTGTCAATACTAATATTTCAACTCAGTCTTATGATTACAAGTCATGTAATTCTCCTCGCCCATATAAGCAAGATAAGTTCCGAGGAAGGCGTACAAGTTTAACTATCTCTATGAAAGAAGTTCTTTAGATTATCCAGCATGAACCTGGTTTTACGAGACCTTCTCTCCCGCGACCTGATCATAGGGGTTGTCACAATGACTTGTTTTGTCAATACAACATGTGTGTGGGTCATGATATAGAAAAGTATCGTGCTCTACATAAGCTTGTAGAGAAGTTACTAAAAGAAGGCAAACTGCGGGAATATGCTGCTTAAAAATATTATTGTAAAATCTTTTCTAGCAATATTGGTCATTCACTTGATGTTAGATCTTCTTTCATTGGCAGAAAGGTTTGTCTTAAAACTCGTCTTAAAGCTCTTTCAGTTATGTTTGCATTAGCTCTTTCCTTCAAATGCGTACATGGTTAAATATGACTTGTGAATGTCGTGGCAAGCAAAACCACCTTTTGGTGGTTACCCAAGTTTCCATAAGGCAATCAAACCCATCACTTGTTGGTCGCCAATATCTTTAAAGGCAATCAAACCCATCCCTTGATGGTCGCCAAAATCTTTAATGGCAATCAAACCCATCCCTTGATCGTCGCCAAAATCTGTAAAGGCAATCAAACCCATCTGTTGATGGTCGCCAAAATCTTTAAAGGCAATCAAACCCATCCCTTGATGGCCGCCAAAATCTTTAAAGGCAATCAAACCCATCTTTCTATGGTCACCTTAATCTTTAAAGGCAATCAAACCCATATTTTGATGGTCACCCAAATCTTTAAAGGCAATCAAACCCATCTTTCGATGGTCGCCCAAATCTTTAAAGTCAATCAAACCCATCTGTAGATGGTCGCCCAAATCTTTAAAGGCAATCGAACCCATCTTTTGATGGTCGCCCTAATGCAGTTTCAACTTTATACCCACATTGTAGTGGTTGCTCCAATTGAGCATTATTATTTCTTTTGCATCTGATACAGCTGTTATGATAGGTTCTTGCTTACAAATGAGGTGAATATAACCATATTGTATCGAGGCACCCAAAAACTTCTCTTCTATAAATGTTTATATGAATGTCTGTTCTTTATATATATCCCTTGTAAAGATGAGCAGGTGATTGCGAGTCCTCCTCAGGTACTCGCGATATAAATTCTTTAATACCTGCTTTAAGTTCTCTTTTGCAGAGATTAGTAGGTGATCGCGAATTCTCCTCAGGTACTCGCGTTAAATTTTTTTAATACCTGCTTTGAGTTCTCTTTTGCAAATATAAGCAGGTGCTCGCGAGTTCTCTTTAGGTACTCGCGTTAAATTCTTTAATACCTGCTTTGAGTTCTCTTTTGCATAGATTAGCAGGTGATCGCAAGTTCTCATCAGGTACTCACGTTAAGTTCTTTAATACCTTTTTTTAGTTCTCTTTTGCAGAGATTAACAGGTGTTCGCGAGTTCTTTTCAGGTACTCACATTATATTTTATACCTGCTTTGTCTCTTTTACATAGATTAGTAGGTGATCGCGAGTTCTCTTCAGGTACTCGCGTTAAATTCTTTAATACCTGCTTTGAGTTCTCTTTTGCAGAGATTAGCAGGTGATCGCGAGTTCTCTTCAGGTACTCGCGTTAAATTCTTTAATACCTGCTTTCAGTTCTCTTTTGCAGAGATTAGCAGGTGTTCGCGAGTTCTTTTCAGGTACTCACATTATATTTTATACCTACTTTGAGTTCTCTTTTGCAGAGATTAGCAGGTGATCGCGAGTTCTCTTCAGGTACTCGCGTTAAATTCTTCAATACCTGCTTTGAGTTCTCTTTTGCAGAGATAAGCAGGTGCTCGCGAGTTTATTTCTATTTAGGTACTCGCGTTAAATTCTTTAATGTCTGCTTTAAGTTCACTTTTGCAGAGATTAGCAGGCGATCGCGAGTTCTCCTCGGGTACTCGCGTTAAATTCTTTAATACCTACTTTCAGTTCTCTTTTGCAGAGATAAGCAGGTTCTCGCGAGTTCTCTTGGGTACTCGCGTTAAATTCTTTAATACCTGTTTTCAGTTCTCTTTTGTAGAGATTAACAGGTGTTCGCGAGTTCTTTTCAGGTACTCGCATTATATTTTATACCTGCTTTGAGTTCTCTTTTGCAAAGATTAGCAGGTGATCAGGAGTTCTCTTCAGGTACTCGCGTTAAATTCTTTAATACCTGCTTTGAGTTCTCTTTTGAAGAGATAAGCAGGTGCTCGCGAGTTCTCTTCAGGTACCCACGTTAAATTCTTTAATACCTGCTTTAAGTTCTCTTTTGCAGAGATTAGCAGGTGTTCGCGAGTTCTCTTCAGGTACTCGCGTTAAATTCTTTAATACCTGCTTTTAGTTCTCTTTTGCAGAGATTAGCAGGTGGTTGCGAGTTCTTTTCAGGTACTCGCATTATATTTTATACCTGCTTTGAGTTCTCTTTTGCATAGATTAGCAGGTGATCACGAGTTCTCTTCAGGTACTCGCGTTAAATTCTTTAATACCTGCTTTGAGTTCTCTTTTGCAGAGATAAGCAGGTGCTCGCGAGTTCTCTTTAGGGACTCGCGTTAAATTCTTTAATACCTCCTTTCAGTTCTCTTTTGCAGAGATTAGCAGGTGATCGCGAGTTCTCTTCAGGCACTCGCGTTAAATTCTTTAATACCTCCTTTCAGTTCTCTTTTGTAGAGATTAGCAGGTGATCGCGAGTTCTCTTCAGGTACTCGCGTTAAATTCTTTAATAGCTGCTTTCGGTTCTCCTCAGGTACTCGCGTTAAATTCTTTAATACCTGTTTTGAGTTCTCTTTTGCAGAGATAAGCAGGTGCTCGCGAGTTCTCCTCAGGTACTCGCGTTAAATTCTTTAAACCTGCTTTGAGTTCTCCTTTACAGAGGTAAGCAGGTGCTCGCAAGTTCTCTTCAGGAACTCACGTTAAATTCTTTAATACCTCCTTTCAGTTCTCTTTTGAAGAGATTAGCAGGTGATCGCGAGTTCTCTTCAGGTACTCACGTTAAATTCTTTAATACCTGCTTTTAGTTCTCTTTTGCAGAGATTAGCAGGTTTTCGTGAGTTCTTTTCAGGTACTCGCATTATATTTTATACCTGCTTTGAGTTCTCTTTTGCAGAGATTAGCAGGTGATCGCGAGTTCTCTTCAGGTACTCGCGTTAAATTCTTTAATACCTGCTTTGAGTTCTCTTCTGCTGAGATAAGCATGTGCTCGCTAGTTCTCTTCAGGTACGCGCGTTAAATTCTTTAATGCCTGTTTTAAGTTCACTTTTGCAGAGATTAGCAGGCGATTGCGAGTTCTCCTCGGGTACTCGCGTTAAATTCTTTAATACCTGCTTTGATTTCTCTTTTGCAGAGATAAGCAGGTGCTCGCGAGTTCTCTTCACGTACTCGCGTTAAATTCTTTAATACCTGCTTTGAGTTCTCTTTTGCAGAGATTAGCAGGTGATCGCGATTTCTCTTCAGGTACTCGCGTTAAATTCTTTAACACCTGCTTTCAGTTCTATTTTGCAGAGATTAGCAGGTGTTCGCGAGTTCTTTTCTGGTACTCGCATTATATTTTATACCTACTTTGAGTTCTCTTTTGCAGAGATTAGCAGGTGATCGTGAGTTCTCTTCAGGTACTCGCGTTAAATTCTTGAATACCTGCTTTGAGTTCTCTTTTTGAGAGATAAGAAGGTGCTCGCGAGTTCTCTTCAGGTACTCGCGTTAAATTCTTTAATACCTGCTTTGAGTTCTCTTTTGCATAGATTAGCAGGTGATCGCGAGTTCTCTTCAGGTACTCGCGTTAAATTCTTTAATACCTGCTTTCAGTTCTCTTTTGCAGAGATTAGCAGGTGTTCGCGAGTTCTTTTCAGGTACTCGAATTATATTTTATACCTGCTTTGAGTTCTCTTTTGCAGAGATTAGCAGGTGATCATGAGTTATCTTCAGGTACTCGCGTTAAATTCTTTAATACCTGCTTTGAGTTCTCTTTTGCAGAGATAAGCAGGTGCTCGCGAGTTCTCTTTAGGTACTCGCGTTAAATTCTTTAATACCTGCTTTAAGTTCTCTTTTGCAGATATTAGCAGGTGATCGCGAGTTCTCCTCAGGTACTCGCGTTAATTTCTTTAAAACCTGCTTTGAGTTCTCTTTTGCAGAGATATGCAGGTGCTCGCGAGTTCTCTTTAGGTACTCGCGTTAAATTCTTTAATTCCTCCTTTCAGTTCTCTTTTGCAGTGATTAGCAGGTGATCGCGAGTTCTCTTCAGGTACTCGCGTTAAATTCTTTAATACCTTCTTTCAGTTCTCTTTTGCAGAGATTAGCAGGTGTTCGCGAGTTCTTTTCAGGTACTCACATTATATTTTATACCTGCTTTGAGTTCTCTTTTGCAGAGATTAGCAGGTGATCGCGAGTTCTCTTCAGGTACTCGCGTTAAATTCTTTAATTCCTGCTTTGAGTTCTCTTTTGCATAGATAAGTAGGTGCTCGCGAGTTCTCTTCAGGTACTCGCATTAAATTCTTTATTACCTGATTTCAGTTCTCTTTTGCAGAGATTAGTAGGTGTTCGCGAGTTCTTTTCAGGTACTCGCATTATATTTTATACGTGCTTTGAGTTCTCTTTTGCAGAGATTAACAGGTGATCGCAAGTTCTCTTCAGGTACTCGCGTGTTTCTATCTCTTTCTGCATGCTCTAACTTTTTCCTTGTAGAGATTAGCATCTATTGGCAAGTCATGGTCAGGTACTTACAAGACTCTTTTCCTTTTTATAAGTGCTTTAGCTCTTCTCCCTCGTAGAAGAAAGAGTAAGTATTCGCAAGTTCTTTTTTGGAAAGGCATCAGCTACTTGCTCTCTCTCCTTCTCTTATCTTTTTTTCTAGCAATTTGTGAGAGGCGGATCACGATTTTCGTAGGTAAGTCCTACTTTTTCGAAGTTCTTTAGGGAACTTGAAAAAGTGCGGGGATTATGTTTACCCAGAAATTGGCAATCCTCTCCGAGGAGGTTTTTTCTACGTTTCTCCTGCAGGTCATGCGGCTAAGGAGGTTCAGATCCCAAAAAAGTGCGGCCTTTAACTTCTAACCAATCAACCCATATGAGCGACCTCCTGTCCGCCAAGCAGGGGCGGTCTCCGCCATCAAGCCGCCCAGCAGGGCCAGTCTCCTCCATCAGGCCGCCTAGCAGGGGCGGTCTCCGCATTCAGGACGCCCAGCAGGGGCGGTCTCTGCCATCAGGACGCCCAGCAGGGGCGGTCTCCGCCTTCAGGCCGCCCAGCAGGGGCGGTCTCCGCCTTCAGGCCGCCCAGCAGGGGCGGTCTCCGCCTTCAGGCCGCCCGCAGGGGAGGTCTCCGCCTTGAGGCTGCCCAGCAGGGGCGGTCTCCGCCTTGAGGCCGCCCAGCAGGGGCGGTCTCCGTCATCAGGCCGCACAGAAGGGGTGGCCTCCGCCATCATGCTGCCCAGCAGGGGCAGTCTCCGCCTTTCGGCTGCCCTGCAGGGGCGGTCTCCGCCTTCAGGCCGCCCAGCAGGGGCGGTCTCCACCTTCAGGCCACCCAGTAGGGGCGCTCTCCGCCTTGAGGCCGCCCAGCAAGGGCTGTCTCCGCCTTGAGCTTGCCCAGCAGGGTCGGTCTCTGCCTTCAGGCCGCCCAGCAGGGGCGGTCTCCACCTTCAGGCCGCCCAGCAGGGGAGGTCTCCTCCTTTAGGCCTCCTAGTAGGGGTGGTCTCTGCCTTCAAACAGCCCAAGGTGGCGGTCTCCTTCTTCAAATCGCCAAGGTAGCGACCTCCATCGTTCAGACCGCGCGGGTAGAGATCCAGTCACCTGCTCACCGGCGGTGACGACATCGACCTAGAGCCTATAAATAGGACCCTCAACATGAACAGTAGGACATGCAAGTGGGGGACCAAACCGGCGGCTAGAAACAGCCAGAACGCACCAAGTTGCGGCCTGTTCGGGCGGTCCCAGCAAGCAGTCCGGGCGATCTCAGGAAGCAGTCCGGGCGGTCTCAGCAAGCAGTCCGGGCGGTCTCAACAAACAGCCCGGGCAGCTTTCTTTTCTTACCTGCCACTCTCTTGTATTCATTCTGTTTCCATGTACTAAAAACAACAAGCTGTAATACAGATTATTAAATAAAGGGAAAGCCCGCCGCAGGAGTGGCATTTGCCGCGTCGGGCGAAGTCTGGCCTCACCGCAATCTAGCGGCCCTCTCTTCTTCTCTCTCACTCAGCTCTTCATTTGCGACTCAAGTAACCATCTGCTCGACCATTACCCCCTCTCTTTCCTCTGAGATCGAGCGTCAAGGACTTGGGGACAATTTTGGCATCAACAATAATTGTCTTTATAAATAAGTGTGGTAAAATATATGCATGAGTAATATGTATTTAATGTGATAGATTCAAATGCAATACATCATTCCTTTCCTATATAATGCTCCCACTACATAAGCGTTCACATATATGATTTACTCACCCTAAATATCTATTCCACTAGATTTCTCATTTTATTCTCCCCCTTTTGATAATAAGAAAAGAGGGTAGGGAAGAGTGTATAGTTATGAGATTTATTATGGACCACTTATTGGAAGGATAGTCATGATCGAGCAAAGGGTAGTGTATGCACCTCCTATATGATTACTCACCCTACATAGATGCTTCCTATGAATTTTCTATTGTACTCTACCTAAATTATGCAATTTATTCTCCTTTTTTTTGGCAGTATCAAAAGAGGGTAGAGGTGAGCTTATGCTTTACAAATTAATGTGTTCTATGTATAGGTGAAAATTAAGATGCAATGGAAAGCTTGCTAGATATTACTTGTCGAGAAAGCATATACATGATTGAATATAGTAGTAACAACACAGCGGAAACTATAATGTAAGCATTCATATTTTAAGATACTAATTGTTGAAAAATAAATAGTCATGATCGAGCTCAAGTAGTAAACATAACAGTAAAATTGAATAAGCACTCTTAAAAGTAAACATCTTTTAGAAAATACTAGGATATAAAAGATAATGAGTTTTAGTCAAAATAAAAGATGTTTTCAAATTAAATCTAAGGGATACTATTTCATTAAACAATGCAATCATGATTTTTAAATATCAAATAGAGATATCAACTACAATGTACACTAATTTGCATTTCAAGAAAAACTAAACATTGTAGCGACCATGCTTTGTTATCTAGTGCATTTACTAATGTTTGTAAGGAATAGTGTAGATTTGCCATAGGTTCCGATTTTCATGAGTGGAAGTTTTATATAAGATAATGATGTGTACAAAAGTGTTTGATAAAGAATATAAGTGCATTAATCAAAAAACATGACATGTATAATGAAATAAAAAACACTAAAATACACAAATATTGTTACTTCCACAAAGTTTCAATGCACATAAACAATAAAAAGTACAACTGCCAAGTTGCTTCGCACACACAATGCTCATTAAGACTTATTAGGGTACAAAGTAGTGCTTAAGGATCACAATTATTCTTTTTAATTTTAATTTAATTTTTTGATCTCGTATACTAAGAGAAGTGGTGAATGAATTATTTGCACAAGAAACCTTACAATTCTTTCCAAGATGCTCATCCTCACAATGCTTATTAAGACTTATCAAGAGAGTGAGTAGTGCTTGGTGGGGTTTTCCTTGTCTATTTTTATTTAATTTTTATTTTGGTGACTAAGGACTCCGACTTCACTTATTTTACAAACATTGCATTTTAATTTTTAAACTACATTTCTCTAATTAAGAAGTGCATGAAAGATAGAAAATTGCAATAAATAGTTCAATGTTGTGTAGGTAATTTATTTATGCATTTTAATTATTATCTTATTACACTACACAATTATGTAAGACAATGATTAAAATCACATGTAGGTTATCAAAATAAGTGAGTAAATGAGTCATTATCAAATATAAAGCATCACCCATACTTAGAGACATGCTAAACTTTCCAAAACACGTTTTCTACACTCAATTTCATTGCACATAATAAGATAATATTCAAGGCATGACATAAACAAAACAATGTTATAAGAAACTTGAAAATTAAATTAAACATATATAATTAATCATTCTTAACATTTGCAATGAATACTAAGCGGTTTTAATAATTTTTGTTTTTTATAGAAATGCAAAATAGAGAATTAGCAAGAAAAACATATTTTTGCATTTTTGAGCTTGTTTTGTAGTTTATATTTGATTTTTAAATTTTTTTAAAAAGTAGATAATTTTCTGGATAAACACAGAAGTCATTTAAGAGCCTATCAGTAAAATGATCTTTTATGCCAGAGAAAATACATAAAAAAGAAAAATTGAATTTTAATGTTATCATTAGCGTTAGGTACTAATGCACTACGCTAGTAGACGGAGATTTGTTCTTTTGCTTACAAAACTTGGTTTTTGATAATTTTTCATTATGATTTTTCTTGAGTACTATTTTTTAAGAAATAGGACACCAACTACCGCAAAGAGTTTTGAAAATATTGAAAAAGTTGCAGATTTAAGATATTTTGCCTAAGGTGTCAAAAAGTTTATTTTCAATTTCTTGTGTTGTAATAAAATGAAAGCTCACAAGGATGTAATATGCAAAACACAGGATAAACATGTTTGATCAAACTAAGTATGCATGAAAAATGTAATCATAAGGAGTGAAGTAATAGTCATGCAATGAATATGATATGAGTATGCCCTATATTAAAATACCCTAATACCTACACTCTATCCCCATACTAAGTGACGGATGGGCATGAAGAGCTGCACATATGTCGTAGGTTGGTCCCAATGCACACAAAAGAGGTCGCTTAGCCTAACACTCTTTCCCTAGTGCCTCACAAGGCCCCACTAGAACCCTCCCCAATTAAGGACAAGACATGATTTTGAGGTTAGGACTTCTACTGCCTATAAACATACACCCCCGCCATTGTGAGACACATGAAATGGGTGAATGATCATAGACATACTACATGTTTAAACCTAAATACATATTCATATTCTATGGCTTAATTTTTAGGAGTTTTGAGATGATTTATTATAATTAAGATAGCTGATTTTAAAGCCAATTATTATCATGATTTTAGAATTTTAGTTTCAACTTTTAATTTATCATAACATGCCATTAGAGATAACTAGCATGGACACTAAATTGGACATATACTTAGGTGATGCTAGGATGATTTGTTTGAATCCAATGTTAAGCCATAAATTTAAGTAGGTGACAATGTTGCATGTATTCAAAAATAGAATTTCAATCTCATTTTTATAGACCTAGAATGAAATGATTAAGACTTTTGATTTGTTTTGATAAGAATATGATTCTAAGGTCTATAAAAGAATGAGTTACATGCAATCAAGAGTGAAGCACATCACACACAATAAACCAACCAAAGTAAGGAACAATAATACCAATAGCTATCATATGATTCATAATTCCTAAGTGCGATAGAAATTATCAATTTAGGATTATTCTTGATAGACCATGAATTATAATATATGATTAGAGAGATATTGAGCATATGATGTATATTAATCATGATTGATCATTATGGCATATGTGTAGTTCATATTCATTCCTCATAATTTAATATAGTGAAAGCGTGTAAGGTGAATATGACATATATATTGACTACAAATATGTTTTTGATTATTTTGGAAAGTTTTGTAAATTTTCCTTTTGATTTTGATTTTGATTTTTAGACAAACAAAAAAATAACCCAAATATGAGGTCTTCAAAATGTAGAAAGAAGTCATAATTAAAGTAATAAAATAATTTTTAGGTAAAATAATTTGGAGAAAATCAAGAATTTTCAGAAAATACAGCTACCACCGGTGGTAAGGCTTAGCATCGGGCGGTAGCAGACAGAGATTCAAATTTTTATTTAAAAAACATGGTTTTGGTGATTTTTCAATTTCAATTTCTCTTGATTATGATTTGTCATGATATTGGGTATCTAATGTCATAGAAAACCCAAGAAAATAGACAAAAATGTGGATTTTAATTTTTAGCCTATGAGCACTAGAAAACCATTTAAATCCAATTTTTGAGTAATGAATAGGTGCAAATGATTTAAATAATTGTGATATATTACTTACTCATTTCAGTACTCAAATTTTTAATGACATCATAGGCAATGTATTTTAAATATACGTTAAAAAATAAGTTGGCCACTTTCAATGATATGACTTTTATTCAAATTCAACCACTTTGATTTATTTAAGGAATTAAGCCTAATATGGGTGCGTTATACGACATTATATATATATATATATATATCTAATGTTACCATAAAACATTTTGGCTCAAACAAAATAAGACAAAAAAAACACAAAATAATGCATAAAGCAAAAATCAGAGAATTTTTTTTTGCACATTGTGAAGTAGATTTTTATGTATTTCATTTTAGTTCATTTCTACTTCACAAAATTTATTGGATACAAATTAATAAAAGTTTTAGGTATCCAAAGGAGACCTAGTCTGACGGTTCATTTGGGTACCCAAATATTGCGTGATGATTTATGGGAAGACAAGGATGAATGAGCCCTTTCAAGTGAAGTTAGTATGTTGTTTCTAACAATGGGTCTTCATTCATACCTTGGTTGAGTATTATGTTTATATTTTAAATTTCCATAATCATTAAATTGTGGCATATAATAGTAGTGATTTTCAAGAACATTAATCCGAGGGAATGTGTGAACATTAAATTTTATGTTAGGGGAAACTTGATTTTGTAGATGATGTTGATTGTTTGAAAAATAATGCGTGAAGGTTTTATATTTGCTGAAATTGTTTTTCAAAATAGAATTACATTGCATGGAGTAAAACAGGAATTTATTATACATACAAAGTTCTCTGATGAAGTGAGATTTGAACATATCGTTACTTTGATATTTTCTTCTGTGCATGGAGTACTTGCCATGTCGCCATCTGAGCATGAAATTGTGCTCTTGCATTCCTCTTCCTTTGAAAGGTCTTCCTCCAAGCACATGTCTTCATTTGTTTCTTCTCTTGGATCCAAAAGAACTTGCTCGGGTTCATCATCTATAGAAGGAAGACTATATGTATTGTCAAGAAATTTCCAAACTTCATAAGCAGCAGAATAAGTATAAATAAGTTTGAAGATATCTTAACAGAGTGCGCAAAATAAATTATTCATAGATTTAGCATTAAAAACATTCATTCCTATTTAATCTGCTTGAGGGCTTCCTAACGATAATATTCCAAACTTCTACATCTAAAGATTTAAGAAATTTTTCTATTAGAATTTCCACCCTTTATAATTTTTACCCTTAAATAAAGGTGGTGCTAATGATATGTCACTAATGTGAAATTTATCCCCTTTAGCATATGGGAGATCAAGAAGTGTCATTATTCCGTGGTAAACCATTTTGGAATAACCTGCTCTGATACCACTTATTGGATCTACTGGCGCCCTTAGAGGGGGTGAATAAGGGGTTTTAAGAATTTAATTATATATAAAAATATCCTTGTTAATTAAAGATGTTTCAGAATATTTTATAGAAAACTTTACTTTAATATTTCAGAAAAGATTATACTGAAGATTCCTTTTAGAAAAAGTCAGGATTCAATATTTCTTCACTACCATCGACGGTAAGTGCTACCGCCTGACACTAGCTCACAATGATTGAATTCTAAGAGTTTATTCCACAAAAAATGGAAGGTTACAATAGATTTTGTGTTACGGCTTTGAGAAAATATTATTTAAAATAGTTTATGACTTGTAAATAAAATCACAATAAATAAAGCAAAGAAGAGCATAATTTTGTTTCATATAAAGTTTGACAATTTGTGATCTCCATGATGCGGGAGATTGAATTCGATGAATAATATGATCTTGGGTTTTCTATACCGACCCTCCCCCGAGGACCAGTTGTCTCTCTCCCTTCTCCTCCAGAAGGTCTTCAATCACTCGCTAGACCTCCTCAGTCAAGACGTTCTTCACTGATGATTTTCCTACAAAATCCTCCCCAGAATCCGACATCCTCCCCGGATGTTTTCTCCACGAACTTCTCCACAGAAGCCCACATCCTACCTGGATGATTACTCCATGGCACAACAAATAAAAACTAAAGAGAAGAAATACAGAGATAGAAAAATAAAAGAGAAAAAACTCCCTAAGAACTCTGGAAAGTGAAGACGAAGATGGGGTAGAATTTAGCATTCTAGATGCGTCCGCCTTTCGGGTTGGATAAGCATTATAGTACTTCCCCTTCAAGTTGTTCTTTCGATCATTGTGTTCACCCAATGGAGTCCTCTCGATGTCTGGAGATGAGACTCTTACAAATGATTTGGAGTGGTGGCTTTGGTGGATGTGTGAGCCAAACCTACAGAGGAGCGGATCCTGTCTTTAAATAGATCAAGGGAGCTATCACCGGCGGTAGTGCTACCATCATGAGGTGGCCTTTATGGTAACTAAAGGCACACGTATCATGATAGATAAGGCATCTTCAATTCTTACATTTTGCATTTTAGGCAACACTTACCGCGTCGCGCTAAGCTATCGCGTCACGCTAGGTACTTTCCATTTTTCCTCCTTTCTCCCGCTAGTCCTTGAATTCAAATCATTTTGATAGTTGTCCTTCTGTATACAGAACCTACCACCAGTGGTAGCGGCTTTTTTCCTTATATGGACGCCACTCGATTCCCACGCAGAGCACACGGATTGCTGACGTATCTCATCCATATGTGAAAGTACATAGTGACTCCTCTGAGTATTCTGTAGATGGGGTGAATAGAGAATTAAATCTTTTCAACAATAGGTGCACAGAAAAAAACCTGTCCTAATCACCAGGCATCCAGAATTCTAACCAGAATAAAATATTCACAGAATAAAAAACTAAATAAGAGACAAGCACAAAAATTTCCACAACAAAGAAGACACAAGAGTTATAGTGGTTCCCCAAAATCTCGTTACTCCACTCTTCTACCACATTGGTAGGAATGCACTATCATAGTGTTTGAGTCTTTTGATAATGAGACTCTAAGAACCGGGAACCGAGTCTTTTATTAAGGAGACTCTCAGAACCAAACTAAATCTTTTGATAAAGAAATCTTGAACCAAACCAGATCTTTTGATAAGGAGACCTTAAACCAGGATGAATCCTTTGAAGTGGATTCTTAAGACTTTTTATTCAGTTTGCAGAAATTAGGAAAAAGTGTCAGGAGAAGAATAAGAAGAAGACAAATATTATTCATCTGAATTAAATCCCCTTTCAGCAGTCACTGAGGATTGTAGGCGCTAAGTGTTATGGATCCTTTTTTTAGAGAATGAATCCTTACTTAGAAGAAGATGCAAGGAATATGATAGCACTGATCCAGTCTTGAACTCTGTAATCTTTGTATGCTTCTTTCTGAGATGGAGGAAGAAGAAGCCTTCTCTTGCTTGTAGAAGAATGTTGTGCAGGGATCTGTCGTGTGTTCTGTAAGAGAGAGAGAGAGAGAGAGAGAGAGAGAGAGAGAGAGAGAGAGAGAGAGAGAGAGAGATGGATAATAACAATTTTTACATCCTTCTTTTTGAATTCTGTATGTATAATCTTCTGTCGATTGAATATGTGTGACTTTCCTTTTTTGATTCTTCTCCAGTTGGAATGTCCATGAAGGATTATTGCTCTCTTTCTATTTATCAAAATATCCTTTTGTATAACTTCCAATTTCATCACTTTTGAATTTTTGGAATTATTCTCTCTTCTTGTACATGTGCGGCCCATTATAATTCAAATATCTTCCATATATATCTTCTGAATAAGCATCAGAATCTATTCCATGAAGTTTTCCAAATCAGTGACTATATTCGACGTTACGTCGAATAACTTCTGACTTCTTATCGAGGCACCTTTGAGTTCTACTAGGAGCAACTTCAAAATATTCTTCAGCTTTGAATTATACTCTTCTATCAATGTTGTGGTGATTCCTCATCGATGTATCCATCTAGATGAAGAATGTATACTTCAAACTTAGTCTTCTACATGGAATACAATTCGATGTTGCGTCGACTTTCAATCAAAGCTGCGTCGACTTCTTTTCGACACAGAATTAGCTCAACTAGATTTTGCTCTCCTTTTGACTAGACTTTGACAATCTAATGTGAGTATGTTATCTAAGGACATCTAAAGACCATATTACCCTCACTATAAAATATGGGTAATAAATCCTAGAGGATGAAATCACTTTTACATAATTTGTATGATAAATCAAGAGGATGTTTCTCCCAACAATCTCCCATATTTATCTAAACAAATTTTTCTGACTTTTTAAGTGATTTCAACATATTCAAAAAAATAACAGAGTGTACATAAAAGCATATGTTAACAAAATGACAACATAAACTGAGAATCTTCTGAAATCAAAATTTGAGAAACTTCTGAATAAGGAAATAATTGTCCAGCATAATTATATCTCAGATATATGCACTAAAGATTTATAAGAGTAGTTTCACATTTTCTTCTCACCTGATTATTACTGCTCTTTGTGTTTGGGGGAAGCTTTTCTTTTTCTTGAGAAGACATGTGTTGGCACATTTCTTTCTTGAAATATACGAGGCTCCTCCTCCTCCTCAGCAGCCCTGTCAGCATTTTTCTCTTCCTCCTCCTCAACAGATTTGTCAGGAGCAATTTGAATCTCCCCCTAAAGTGATGCAACATCTTCATCAATGTGAAAAGCTTCATAAGAAATTGTAGTAACTTCTTTTAGAATCTGTTCATCAGCTATGAGCAGCTCCCTTGAGTTGATGCAGGCAACTCCCCCTGGATCCGCGCATGCTTTTCTGGAGAAGGAACTGAAACATCTATAGCAGGCACTTTCTCCTCTTAAGCAGTCTCCCCCTTCTGAACCTTACTGACAAGTGAGGTTAAGAAAGATCTTGTTATCTTGGAGAAAGATATCAATGTGTTTATTGCCTGAATTGTCTCCTTTGTTTCTTTTTGTTCAGCTTCCATCTAAGAGTATTTCCTTTGAAACTTCCTTGAATGAGTCTGTAACAAGTCAGAGAATGTCCCAGTGGCTAGATCCATTGCTTTAGATATTGCCTGATCAATATCAAAAATTAGTATAGGATGGGAAGTAGAAGGTGTGTTAATAGGAGGAGTTGGTTGAGGATGATCTTGTTTTAGAGGAGCAGAAATGATGGATGTAAGATTAGGTTCTGCAGTTGTGGTATATTGTGGTTGCTGGGAAGAGATCTGTGCTAGATGTACACCAGCTAGGTTATCTGGTATGAATGTTTCCTATTTTTCAGCAACTGGAGATGAAGGAGGAGATGGTTGAATTTTACCAAGCTTCATAATTTATCAGGTCCACTTGGAGAAGATCCCTATATTTATTCTTTTTCCAGGAGGAATGGGAACTCCATTGGATCTACACACCACTAGATAGTGGTGATACAACACCTAACTCATAATCCGCTTATAAGCATTATCTTTAAGAGCATACTTATGCCCAATCAGTTTTAGAAGACATTTTCCCCAGTTGATTCTTTTGTTCAGAACCAGAATCTCCATTATTTACAGTTGTAATTTTGGGATGGCATCATGCAAAGAGATTTTTGCATAGTAAAACTTTGCCTATTATGTCTGCCAGAAATCAATATTCATCTGAGAAGTCATTCTTCTTCAGATTGATTATCTTTTCTTTGTTGAAGTTCATGATTTGTAGGGCTTGTTTGGTTTCTTGCGCTGAAAGGCTAGATTCCTCCTCGTATATCAGTAAATCAAATGTAAGGTTCAGTAATTCCTCTTTGATGTGGATGTCGATATCAGAAATTTTCCTCGTAGAAACCCATCCTTGTCAATGCTGATAGTGTCTTTCAGCTCAATTAATTCTACATCATATATTTAGCTCCTTGTAGAAATCAGTTTTGTAAGTCCTGTAGTTTGGAAGAGACCCAAGATTCCTTTGAAATTTTCTGCAACAACATTAAACGATTCGATGTCAACATTAAAGCCTGAATTTACCTTTGGAGGAGCCATTGAATCTTATAAGAGTACATGCAAAAACAATAGAAAAGGAAAGAAGGGGAACAAGAAAGCAAGAGAGCAAGAGAGAGAAAATTTGAAAGCGTGAAGAGGTCTAGCGTCTATGTTGCTTTAAAAAGGCGATTTGCCATAGCTTAGGGTTTTAATCAAAGCAACATCGAATGGAAATAAATTCAGCATGCCAAAATAAGTCGAGGTATCTTGTAGAAGCAAATACTGCATGCGCTCAGCATATCGATGTTGCGTCGAGTGGTAATCGATGTGACTTTTAATTCATGCAACAACAATTAAGTCGACACATGCATCGATGTGAATTCGACACTACGTCGAGTGCTATTTGAATTAGCAATCCCAGACAGCTCTCGAAGTTGGCGTCAAGTAGAAATCAATGGTGCGTCGAATTCAATTCGACGCAACTCTAAATTAACATTTGAATTTTCTTTATGGAATTTTTGTTAATTTTCCCAATAATAGATTTTTATTGAAAATAGAATTTATTAAATAATATGTGTGAATTAGAAAGCTCTGTCAAGTGTGTAAGTCTAGGGTGTGGTCCAATCACCTAGAGGGGAAGGGGTGAATAGGTGTTTTAAAATGTTTTACTCTTTTAAAGATTTAAGACTAATTTAACTTGAAAGAATAAAACCAAAAAGCACACCATATAAAGCACCCAAAGATTTATAGTGGTTCCCCAATGTGGGTACTCCACTGTCCCCCTTCACCTATCTAGAAGTGTGCTAGACTTAGTCAACTCCTCCAAAATATCAGATCTTCCCCATGGATCCTACAACTTGGGCACAATAGGGCCTACAACTCAGATCCACTTAGGATCCTACCTCAGGTTCTTGGAACCCTACAGCTCAGGCACAACATGCCCTGTAACTCAGATCTTTAGCAGATCCTACCTTAGACTTTCAGCAAAGTCCTATAACTCAGGCTTTTTCAAAAGTCCTACACTCAGGCTGTCAGCGCTGACCTACAACTCATATCTCAAGGAGATCCTACCAGAATGGATTAGAAGAAGGTTTATAAGTTTAGACTTAGAAAGATAGAGCTTTGAATAGCTTGAGTCTTCTTAGGACTTTCTGAATAGATAGCCTTCTTTAGCAGTGTACAACCCTATGTTCGCTGAGAGGGTTAAATTGAGACTCAGATAGAGGAGAAGCACCAGGCGAGGCGAACGGGGGCTCGCCGCCTTGCGATGTGCGGATTGTGAGGTTGAGGCGAGTGAGGGTTCGCCGCCTTGCGATGAGCAAATTGCGAGGGGATGGGACTGGGGCTCAATGCCTAACTTGCAAAGAGCGGATCGCGAGGGCGAGGCAAGTGGGGGCTCACCGCCTTGCGATGAGCAGATCGGGATTAGGCTCGAACTCGACAAGGTAGGTCACAAGCAAGGAGGCAAGGGCCGACTTCATCAGGTCCCGGGATTTTGGTGCAAATATATTATTCATATTTATTCAGGCATGTCTGCCTATAGTCATCTCACACAGCGGAGTTTGGCTATTGGCATGCCATTTTGGGGTGCACTTAACAAAATCGAAAAGCGGAATTACCTTATTAGCAGACCTAGTTGAGAAAACCATATAGAGACCCTAAAGGGAACCTTTGGAAATGATTCCGTTTCTGTAGCTTCTTCCTCCTCTGGACAACTCTGGTTAGCTTCCCATGCTCTCCAAGGTGCTCAGCTTCAGCTTTGTCTTGGGAGGGGAAGCACTCTAAGATCTTCCAGGTGTGTGGTGTGACCTCCGTGTTGTATCCAGGGGTGAGTGTTTAGTTCTGATTTTTTGGTCAAGTTCTTCTATGGGCCAGTAAGTACTAGTTTCCCCCTCTTTGGGGTTCAAACTCCTCGTTGGGCCGATTCTCGGTTCCAACATTTTTGGTGCGGTGAACGTGGAGTTGTGACTTGTACAAGAAAGTCCCAGGGAAGTAACGTGGCTAGAGAGGATGAGTCAAGATTCGGGTGAGGGGAGATCCAAAGGTGGCAAGACAATGTTACGTTACCACTGTCAACACCATCACCTGGCAGGCAGAGGCAGAAGAGATGGGCAAGGAGATGGAGAAGCAGGAGGTACTGGAAGGAGTCATGGAAGAGCCCGAAGTGGAGGAGATGGAGGAGGAAAAGGGAGAAGAGGTTCGAGCCCAGGGAGAAAGGAGAAATGAGTTGCGGGAAGCTCGATAGGAGGGGATGATGGACGAAGAAGAAGTCTAAGCACTCGCTCATGGAGGAAGGATGGAAGGTGACTGGGGTGAGCAGTCTCGGCTAGAGGTCGTGGAAGAGGTGGTGGAGTTGTAAGTCATTTCCTGGGCAGGGGCGATAGAGAGGGTGAAGATCAGTGGGGAGCTCAGCCCCGAGGACCAAGGAAGGATCCTAGCCTGCATCTAGAAGAACGTGGACATCTTCGCATAGAGCACGGCAGAGTTGTCGAGGATTGATGTGGATGTGGCTTGCCACCGCCACAACCTTGACCCCAGCAATCTCCCCATCCGTAAAAAGAAGAGACCCATCACCAATAAGCTGGTGGAGCCCATCCGGGAGGATGTGGACAAGCTTCTCGAAGCTGGGTTTGTATTAGAGATCCAATATCTAGGCTGGGTCTCTAATGTGGTAATGGTGAAAAAGGGCGACGGGCGATGGAGGATGTGTGTAGACTTTTCATTATTGAATAAATCATGCCCTAAGGACTGCTATCCCTTGCCTCAAATCGATGCACTAGTAGACTCGGACATCAGTTTTTCTCTAATGAGTTTTTTAGATGCCTTTTCAGGTTACCATCAGATCTGCATGCACCCTCCTGATGTCATGGATGTCTTCTTCATCATAGGGGGCGGGGTGATATTATTACTATATGATGCCCTTTGGGATGAAAAATGCAGGAGCAACATACCAGCACATGATGGACAGGGTCTTCTATGAGTAGAAGGTGAGGAACCTAGAGATCTACGTGGATGACCTCAGTGAAAGTGAGGTTAGATCTTAAAATTACTCTAGAGGGGGGGGGGGGGGGTGAATAGAGTATTTGTTGGGGAAATGATTTCTCTTAACCCCTAGAAATGAGTTAAAGAAAGAGTTTTATGAATGAAAAACAAGACTAAGTAAATATGCGTCGAATAGTATTCGACGCAACGTCGAAATGTAGTCGACATTTTCTTCAGGTTATGTCGAAGTAACTTTAGGAAGATTTCGACGTATGTGTTGTCGACGCTACTCTGATTTCTAGTCGACGCATATAGAGAAGTCGACGCACCTTAGTCGACGCACCTTCCTTATTCTTCTCTCGACGTCCAGCCAGGATGAATTCGACGCTTACGTCGAATAGTAATCGACGCACGTCGATTTATATGACAGATTTAAAAATGCGCCAGATCTCTTTCCTTCTTTCAGTAGATCTAATTTATATGGAATAATGTTAATATTTTATAGCCGTTCTGAATCATTCCTTCCTTCTATTTTGAGTCTTGGCTAATCTGATAAAACTCATCATGGATATTATTTGAATTTGGAATGAATTCTTTCCTTCTATTGGTATACTAATTATAGAAACATTTCTATTTTTCAAATTCTCTGACTGCTAATTAATTATCCTCCTATAGCATTATTTTGAATACACAGAGCTATAAATAAAGAGGAGGTCGGCAGAAAATAAAGGAGTTGAGTGATCTACCACATACTTTTGCAATAGAGGAAAAGCTCCCAAAAGAAAAGAGAGATATTGTCAAACAGCTCTGCAGCAACAATCTGAAATCTCCCTGCTGCAAACTCTGATTGCTCTCACTAAAAGAGAGAAAGGCTACAAATCTTCTTCTCTCTATAGAAGAAAGATTTAATTCACTTCTTGTGCTTCCAATCTTCTTGCTAGGAAGAAGATTCATTATTGTTTCTTTCTTTCTTTCTTTCTTACTTAAATATTGTAAAAGAGTTTTTAGAATCTCTCTTCAAAAAAATTCAGTGTACTGGTTCTAAGAGTCTCCTTGTCAAAAGACTCAGTTGGTTCTAAGAGTCTCCTTGTCAAAAGACTCAGGGTGGTTCTAAGAGTCTCCTTATCAAAAGACTCAGTGCAAGATAGTGAATTCCTACCAAGGGGGTAGAAGAGTGGACTACCCAAAGTTTGGGGAACCACTATATTTTCTTGTGTTGTGCTGTGATTTTCTCTCTTGCATTTACTTTAATTACTTATCTAATTCTTGTTGGTGTGTGGGAAGCTCTATTCTGTGATCATACACATATATATATATTAACTTTGCACAAAATATTTTAAATCTCTATTCACCCCCCCCCCCCCCCCCCCCCTTAGAGAATTCTAGTGAGGTTAACTGTGCACTTTCAATTGGTATCAGAGGGAGGTTGATCTAAAAAGGGTAACTCCTTGATCAAAAGACCCTACCTCTTATATATATATCTTCAAAACTATTTTGCACATGGCACAAATCAAAGATTATGCTTCCACCAGACCACCAATTTGCAACCTTGAAAAGTTTGCACTTTGGAAGACAAGAGTTAGAATTTATTTAAACTCTATTGATGCTGACTTGTTCAATATTACTGTAACAGGTCCCCCAAAGCCTTATAGAAAGGATGCAAATGGAAATATCACACAAACACTTGTTCCAAGATCTGAATGGACAGAAGATGAGAAGAAGGCAAGAACTCACGATCTAAAGGCCATGAACATACTTGTCTCAACTCTCTCAGATGATATCTTTCAAAAGGTTGTTGATTGTGAATCATCCAAAGAAATTTGGGATGCCCTCACAAAGATGGTGGAAGGAAGTGCTGATGAAAAGAAAGACAAGAAGGCCCTATTGATCTCTCAATATGAGAACTTTCAAAAGAAGGCTGAAGAAAGCATCTCTGAAATGTATGACAGATTCAGTCTGATCATTAATCAACTAAGAGACTTGGATAGAGAAATCTCTCTCACTGAGATTAATGACAAATTGCTAATGAGTCTCCCTAGTTCATGGGACTCAAGAATATGGGCAATAAGAGACACAAGAGGACAAAAAGAGATCTCAACAGATGCTCTCTTAGGAAAACTCAGATCCTATGAGCAATTGTTGAAAACTAGAGAAGAGAAGGAAAGAAGAGAAAACACCTCAACTTCCTCAAAAGACAGGAACATTGCCTTAAAGGCAACAGAAGAAGGGACTCCTGTCACTGAAGAAGAACTATTCAGTTTCCTAGCAAGAAGATTTAAGAGATGGGTCAAGACTGATGGATCAAAAAGGAGGGAGTCAAAACCAAGGTATGACAAAACCCCCACTAAAGAAATTATTTGCTATTCTTGCAGGAAACCTGGACACATTGCCCCAGAATGTCCAGAGAATGCTGAAACAGGAAAGGATCTGAAAAAGAAAGATCTGAAGAAAAAGGGGAAGAAGAAAGAAAGAGGCTTCATTGCAGAAGTCTGGAGTGAAACAAACTCTGAGGATAGTTCATCCTCTAAGAGTGACAATGAAGAATCTAGGCAAGAAGACCTATGCTTGATGGCCCTTGAAGACTCAAAGAATGATGATAAATCATGGAGTGAAACAGGATCAGAAGAAAGCATATCTTCTGATGATGAAAAAGAAAAGAACCTCATTCTCATTGAGGAATCTGAGGATGAGGATGAGGTAAGCATGTTTGATGAAATAGATTTTCAATGTGATGACTTTAGAAATGATTTTATGGGAATGTACATAGATCAGCTAAAAACAAAACAAGAAATCAAAGATCTAAAAGAACAAATTAACATGGTTAAGAACCAAAGTGATAAAGAGAAAATATGCTCAAAAGATTATGCACTAAAAGCTAAAGAAATAGAAAGGGCTAAAATAGAAAACCAGTTCCTTAAAGATAAAGTAATCCAGGCAAAGGCCTTTGAAGAATCAATAAAAATGAGAAGCCAAACTCTTAAGGAAATCACTGAAAAACAAAAACTAATACACAAGAATCTTGGGCTAGGGGCTGATCCCTTAATCAGCCTAATTCCATCCAACAAACCTGCTTGGATGAGCCCTGTAAAATTCACTAAACCTGTTAATTTGTTAAACCCAGAAAAAGACCCACAGGAAGAAAAATCCTTCAAAGAAATAAAAGAATTGGATGAAACATCTTATTATTCAGCTGATGACTCACAGACTTCATTTGAAGAAACAATCAATCCAAGAAAAACAACACATAAAGGAGTAAAAATAGAGAAAGGCAAAATGAAAATTTGTGAAGGCACAGATGCGTCGACTTCATATCGACGCATGCACGATAGTGCGTCGACTTCTACTCAACGCAATCTCTCAGATGCTTCGACCTCTTCTAGACGGCTGAACAAAAGCACGTCGACTTCCAATCGACGCAACCTTTTTTATGCGTCGAAATCAGATCGACGCCATCTGGAGAAAGCGCCGAATACAAATCGACGCGACTATCAACATGTGTCGAATAGATATCGACGCACAAAAGCTCAGAGCAACTTAAATACCTTTCATCCAAAACCCTTTCACCCTAACCTCCATTCAGGACCCATTCATCCTGATCATGATCAACATCTCTATTCTAACCAAAATTTCTACCCAAAACTTAGTAAACAAAATTCTCATCCTAATTTCTTTCATAACCATAGTTTCTATCCAAAACAAAACTTCCATCCTAAACAAAGATTCTATCAAAATCAAGACTCTTATTCTAATCAATACCACCATCCCTATCTAAACTCAAACTTTCAAAATCTCAAAATACTCAAATGTTGTATATGCAACAAAAATGGCCACCTTGCTAAACAATGTTGGTATAATCAAATCAAACTATCTGTAAAATCTAGTCTTAGGCTGACTTAGAAAACTTTAGGATCAGGAAGAGACAACAAGAAATAAGAACATAGAGTGGTTCTGAAAAACCAAAAGTCACGTCGACTTCTAATCGACGCACCGTCGATGACTCAGATTAACAGTTGTAATCGACGCATGCGTCGACTACTATCGACGCATGCGTCGATAGGAAACCCTATCATACCAAATCAGACCATATCGACGTTCACGTCGAATTCCACTCGCCGTAACGTCGACTTCATGATAAAGAGAGGCAACATTAGAATATTTTCGGTCACATCCACTGGAGTACCGAAAAAGCCTCGAACTGAGCCCTGTCTCGATGTTTCACCTGGCTTAAAAAGACTCTTCAGAAACCTCCACTACTCTGCATCTTTTATCCTTCGTGCTCCTTTGTCCAGCTGATTCTTCTTGCTTCTCTCTCACTGATCTTCAATGGCTCCCAAAATAAATTCTGGGTTCGACATCGATCTCGAATCCTTCCAAGCAGCAGCAGAGAACTATAAGAGCATCATTGCTCTCTTCACTGAAGCAGGACTGAACAAGCTCATCTCCACTAGGTGCAAGCTCCTAGAAACTGAGCTCACTGAGCTCATAACTCATGTTCAGATTTCTGAACAAGGAGAAATCCAAGGAACACTCTATGAGACACCAGTCTCAATCTCAGCAGACCGCATTAGGGCCACCTTTGATCTTCCATCAGGTATATCCTACTATCATCTTAGTTTAAAAGAAATAAGGATAGACAATGAGCTTCTAAAAGAATGATTAAACAAGTCTTGATTATTCCCCTATTAGGTGATGAATCCATTGAACTCACACCTGATGAAGTCAAGCATTTACTTACCACCATGAAATTCTCAAAAGATAGACCAATCCATCTGAAAAAGGTAGACTTTTCTGATGAATATAGGTTGCTGGCTGATATAGTAGGGAAAGTTCTACTATGCAAGATCTCAGCACATGATGCAGTACCAAAACAACAACTGAACATCATGGGGGCCCTTGTGTTGAAGAAGAAGGTAGACTGGGCCACATGGCTACTCAAGATGATAGGCTCTAAATACTCTCACAAAGAGAATGCCTACATGAGAATGATGAGTCAAGTACTGTTCCACTCCTTCCCTGATCTATGTAGGTCAAAAGGAATTCCCATCCCTCCAGGAAAAAGGATGTCCATAGCCCTATTTTCTAAATGGGCCAGGCAAATCCCTAAGCCTGGTTCCACCCTGAAAGGACTCCATCTCCTCCTATCTCTCCTGCTCATCCTACTCCTCCTCCTCCTTCTCAAACAGTCACATCTTCTGTACCTTCTTCATCCACACAAATACCATCTCAACCACATGCCCAAGTCTCATCTATTCCTCCACCTCCTCCATCAAATATACCTCCTCAAGATGATAGAATCCCCTCTCCACATTCATCATCTCCTCACTCTCCACCATCTGCATCCACTGAGGCTCTACTCACTCAGTGCATCCAATCTGCAGCTCAAAAATTCCAGGCAATGCTAGATGAGCATTGCTCCCAGATTCATTCCTCCATCCTTCACATGCACACCCAAATAGATGGGGTCAGTGCCTCTGTGCAAGATCTAAAGTCATCTCTCTCTTCCTCTAGAGTGACTAGGTCTTTCTTAACCTCCTTGGCAAAGAAGGTCAAGAAGGGGGAGAATCTAGATGAAGATCAGCTCTCCAATCCTAAATCTCCCTCTCACAAATCCCTTTCTACCTCAAAAACTGACAGTCTAGCACTGCTCAAAACCCTTGGGAATGAGATAGTACCTGAGCTCCATATTGATGAACAAACAATAGAGATACTCAACATAGCAAGAGATGCTGCAAATCAAATGACACCACTATAGGGGGAAGGAAGCAGAGCAGTGAATGGGGATGAAAATGAAGTTGGTACAAATCTAGATGAAAATGAACCAGCTGATGGAACTGAGAAAGGAAATGAAGCTGATACTGGAAAAGAAAAAGAGACAGATATTCTGTTGGCTGAAGAAGAAAGAATAAAAGGAGCTCTATCCCAGGGGGAGCTACCTGCTCAGGGGGAGCTACCTGCTCAGGGGGAGCTAAATGAACTTCTTACAAGTGGGAAAGAGAAATCCTCCTCTCCTCAAACATTAGTATTCAAGAGAAAAAGAAAGACTCCTCCTACCCCACCTGAGTAGTATTTGAAAACATTGCTGATATATCTCATTCTATAGTTGAAAATGAATTGGAATGAAAATGAAATCTGTTTATATGATTATGGAGTATTTGATCTCCTTATCTAAATTTCACTTTTTAAAGTGACATACTTCTTATGCTAATACAATTTCTCTCTAAATAGGGTTAAGACAAATAGGGGGAGATTGTTGGGGAAATGATTTCTCTTAACCCCTAGAAATGAGTTAAAGAAAGAGTTTTATGAATGAAAAACAAGACTAAGTAAATATGCGTCGAATAGTATTCGACGCAACGTCGAAATGTAGTCGACGTTTTCTTCAGGTTATGTCGAAGTAACTTTAGGAAGATTTCGATGTATGTGTTGTCGACGCTACTCTGATTTCTAGTCGACGCATATAGAGAAGTCGACGCACCTTAGTCGACGCACCTTCCTTATTCTTCTCTCGACGTCCAGCCAGGATGAATTCGACGCTTACGTCGAATAGTAATCGACGCACGTCGATTTATATGACAGATTTAAAAATGCGCCAGATCTCTTTCCTTCTTTCAGTAGATCTAATTTATATGGAATAATGTTAATATTTTATAGCCGTTCTGAATCATTCCTTCCTTCTATTTTGAGTCTTGGCTAATCTGATAAAACTCATCATGGATATTATTTGAATTTGGAATGAATTCTTTCCTTCTATTGGTATGCTAATTATAGAAACATTTCTATTTTTCAAATTCTCTGACTGCTAATTAATTATCCTCTTATAGCATTATTTTGAATACACAGAGCTATAAATAAAGAGGAGGTCGGCAGAAAATAAAGGAGTTGAGTGATCTACCACATACTTTTGCAATAGAGGAAAAGCTCCCAAAAGAAAAGAGAGATATTGTCAAACAGCTCTGCAGCAACAATCTGAAATCTCCCTGCTGCAAACTCTGATTGCTCTCACTAAAAGAGAGAAAGGCTACAAATCTTCTTCTCTCTATAGAAGAAAGATTTAATTCACTTCTTGTGCTTCCAATCTTCTTGCTAGGAAGAAGATTCATTATTGTTTCTTTCTTTCTTTCTTTCTTACTTAAATATTGTAAAAGAGTTTTTAGAATCTCTCTTCAAAAAAATTCATTGTACTTGTTCTAAGAGTCTCCTTGTCAAAAGACTCAGTTGGTTCTAAGAGTCTCCTTGTCAAAAGACTCAGGGTGGTTCTAAGAGTCTCCTTATCAAAAGACTCAGTGCAAGATAGTGAATTCCTACCAAGGGGGTAGAAGAGTGGACTACCCAAAGTTTGGGGAACCACTATATTTTCTTGTGTTGTGCTGTGATTTTCTCTCTTGCATTTACTTTAATTACTTATCTAATTCTTGTTGGTGTGTGGGAAGCTCTAATCTGTGATCATACACATATATATATATATATTAACTTTGCACAAAATATTTTAAATCTCTATTCACCCCCCCCCCCCTCTAGAGAATTCTAGTGAGGTTAACTGTGCACTTTCAGTATTAACAAGTTTTTCACTTATTTTTATTGCGAAATTAAAATAGTGATACTTATATGTGTATTGCAAAGTGAGTTATAAAACTAAATAAAACAAATCAGCACACACCAGAGCACACAGAAAATCACAACACAGAGGACACAAGGATTTTTATAGTAGTTCCCCAATAAACCTGGGTACGTCTACTCTTCTACCACACTTGGTAGGATACACTAGGTTTTTGATCAGGTGCCATATAACCAAGGGAGTTTTGATCAGGTGTCCACACACCAAGTTAGCTTTTGATCACGTGCTCTAACCAAACCACATGTTTTTGTTCAGGTGCCCTGTCACCAATGGGTTAACTTTTGAAAGGAGTTAGAACCCTGTGCAAGATGGAATAAAGAAGGTTTTAGATGTTCTTCTCTGTCAATATTCTGAGAGAAGACTAGTGGATTGATTATGTAAAGCTCCCCCTGTCTGATATAAAATGTTTGACAGTAGATGGCTGGAGCTTTCTCTTGAATGTACTGATCTTCCTGTAGCTGATGAATATGAGAGAATAAGTTCCTCAGATTATTGTTGCTCTTTGAAGATCTGATCTTGCAGCAGAGATCTGAGATAATATTTGTTGATGTTGTTCTCAGAGATTGAGATGAAGCTGCTTGAAGAGGATGAAGATGATCTGTTAGCTTTTTCTTTCTTCTTCCTGCATATTTTTCTCGACTGTATTCCTCTTCCTCTTTCTTTTTCCTGTACAGTTATTCTGTGATATGTTCTGTAATGCTGTAGTGAAACTTATGTATCTTCTTCCTTATTATTTTGATAATATATCTCTGATTTGAAATTCAAATCAACAGAATAAGGAATAAAATAATCTGCATTTAATATTTCCTTGGAACTGCAAGCACGCCTTTAATTCCTTTTCCTTTTTAATATGATATCCTTTTCCAATATAAGCCAACGACTATTTTCTCGGGAAGAGAAAGGAATATAATAAGGAAGGAATAAATCTCTTACTTAACTTGCTGAAGGTTGATCTGAATATTTTGATGATAGACGATCTGAGATCTGAGAAATTATAACTGATCTTCTGAAATAAATATGCTATCTAGAAAATTCGTCGATCTGAGAAACAAGTTCGTCGAACAGAATTGGATTCGTCAATCTCAGAGCTGAGTTTGTCGATCAGAAGACATTCGTCGAATGCAGAATGAGTTCGTCGAATAGACGTTGGAGTTCGTCGAACTGAGAGAACTTATCTGCTTAATTGCCTGGCTGGAGAACTAAGATCGTCGAACTGAATAAATTCGTCGACCGCTGAGACTTGCGCAGTTCGTCGACCGCTGAGACTGTTTGTCGACCGCTGAGCCGCTGACCTGCTGAGACACTGAGATTGAAGATTGTCGACCGCTGAGACCCAGGCAAGCCGTTCGTCGAACACAGAGTGTAAGCCGTTCGTCGAACGCAGAGAGCAATTCGTCGAACACAGTATTTAGTTCATCGAACGTAGAAACTGAATCTTTTCCTAAGTTCTAACAGCCTAAAACCTTGACCCTTTAGACTATACAAAGGGGTCAACTTAGTCCTAATCAACAGATAGTGATCCTAGCCCAAATCAGTAATAGGGTTGTTCCAACACTCAGGGTCAAGAGTCAGGACCTCGAGTCCCACCTATGGGACTTGGAGGAAACCTTTGGTACCTTGAGGAAATTCAAGATGAGGCTCAACCCCCATAAATGTTTTTTGGGGCCAGCAAGGGAAAGTTCTTGGTCCACTTACTCACCCCGGCCGGGATAGAACCTAACCCCGATAAGGTAAAAACAATCTTGCAGCTGGCATCACCGAAGAACGCAAAGGCGGTACAGTGCCTCATAGGGAAATTGTCCAGGTTAAGCAGATTTCTCTCAAGTGCGGGGGAGGAGTGCTCACATTTCTTCAAGGTGCTCTGAGGGAGAAAAAAGTTCGAGTGGACCCCCGAATGCGATGGGGGCATTCCAGGCACTGAAGGAACAACTAACCCGGGCCCCACTGCTCAAGGGACCGAGGCAGGGGGAGGACCCTGCCCTATACCTAGGGGTTGGGGCCGAGGCGGTGCATACGGTTTTTGTCTGGGAGGAGGGGAAAAGGAAACTCCCAATCTACTACGTTAGCAGGGTGCTGAGAAAGGCGGAGTTCAGATATCCCATCCTAGAGAAGTTGGCCTTCGCCCTGGTGGTGTCAGCCCGGAAGCTCCGACCTTACTTCCAGGCACAATCCATTAAGATGGTGATTGATCATCCCATTCGCAACATTGTAGAGGGTGTAGAGCACTCAGGAAGGTTGGTCAAATGGCCGATGGAGTTAAGCGAGTCTGACATCTCGTTCATTCCCAGACTATCAATAAAGGCGCAAGCAGCAACAGACTTCTTGGATGATTACGTAACCAAAGTGGAAGAACTCGAGTCGCACCACTCAGTGTCATGGAATATGTTGGTTTACAAAGCATCGGGGAAACATTCCTTTGGGGGGTGTGGTCCTAGTGAGCCTCCAGGGAATGAGGATTGAGTAGGCAATCAACATTCACTTCCCACTCACCAACAACCAGGACGATTATGAGGTCGTGATCACGGGGCTCCGTCTGGCCAGGGAGTTGGGGTGCAGGACGTGGAGGGTTCAATGGACTGCAGGGTGGTGGCTTGCCAAGTCAAGGGAAAGTTCCAGGCAAAGGAGCTGACTCTCCAGCGATATCTAGAGAAGGTCAAAGGGCTCATCGGACAGTTCCGTACCTTCTCAATTTAGCATGTGCCAAGGGAGGAGAGCACCCCGGCATACCTCCTAGCAAAGTTCGGTCCCAGGACAGAAGGGACGGTGTTAGAACTTTTCCGACCATCTATCAAGGAGGGTGAGTTGATGGAGGTAGACCAACGAGCATCATGGATGGACCCCCTTCATCACCTTCCTGACATCGGGGCAGTTCCCAGGAGGGGATATAGATAAGCGACGACTCAGGTACAAGTCAGCATATTATTCTTTGCATGAAGGAGGATTGTATCAAAATACCCTCTCGGGACACCTAGCCTATTGTGTGTCAGAAGACGAGGCCCTAAGGGACAAGGAGGAGATCCACTCAGGAGAATATAGCAGCTATTCTAGGAGCAAGAACCTGGAGGGAAGGGTGCGGAGGCAAGGCTACTTCTATCCTATCCTCAGCAAGGATGCAGCGAAATTCACGAAGAAGTGCTCCAAGTGCAAAATTCACGAAGAAGTGCTCCACGGCCATTCGCGATATGGGGGATTGACTTGGTGAGCCATTTTCCCCAAGCTAGTGGCCATAGAAAGTTCCTACTAGTAATGATTGATTCCTTCTCCAAGTGGCTGGAGGTGAAGGCGTTGGCTAAGGTAGCATCTCAAGTTGTAAGAAATTTTATATGGGGGGAAATAATCTGTCAACATGGGCTCCCATTAGCTATCATCACAGACAATGGGCCGCAATTTTCCAGCGACGCGTTCATCAACTTCTGCGGCCAGCTGGGTATAGATCTTTGCTTTGCATCAGTCCACCAACCTAGGAGCAATGGGCAGGTGGAGGCGGCAAGCAAAATAATTATAAACTTGCTAAAAAAGAAAGTCAAGAACATGAGGGGTAACTGGGTAGAACAGATCCCCTCAGTCCTTTGGGGCTTGAGAACCATGCCAAGTACAGCCACAGGGGAAACCCCATTCAAGCTCTCACATGGACTGAGCCCATGCTCCTGATCGAGTTCGAGGTAAAGTCACCTAGGGTGGTTGCAGTAGGTGAAGGAAATGAGGAATGACGAGTAGAGAATGAGGAAGAGCAAAGACTATAATTGGACCTGGTAGAAGAGCTCTGAGACCTGACAACCATCTGATAAGAAGAGATCAAGCGACAGATGGCTCGGTACTTTGGCAAGCACATCCATATGAAGCAGTTAGAGAAGGGAGATTTGGTCCTGATCAAGGTTGATGTAGCTGAAAGGCGATTCGCGGTCGGAAAGCTCAATACCAACTGGGAAGGTCCTTACAATCTAGAGGAAGCACTCAAGTCGGGGGGTATCACCTCTGGAATGTGGAAATGGTACCCCTCAACCGAGCTTGGAGCTGAGACAATTTCAAATGTTTCTACTCTTGAACTACTATTTTGTAACATATTGATATGAATTGATATAGTTACTCACGACTCTTTTGTTCTAGGTCCATATGATGTGCATGGATGCTGGATTGTCCCGGATGATTCCGCGGTCGGGCTCTCATTAGCGGTGGGTCAAGTCGATCTCACAAAGAGGCTGGCAAGTGAAAGGTTATGCTGGATTGCCCCGGATGATTCCGCTATTGGGCTCTCTGAAAGTGGAGGTTAGATCTTAAATTAACTCTAGAGGGGGGGTGAATAGAGCTTAAAACTTTTCCCTTAGTTTTATAGCGGAATTGAAAATACTGATATAAGTATATGTGTATAGAGTGAGTGATAAATAAAAACTGAAATAAAATGAATAATGAAAACAACACACAACACAATCACAGAAAAGTAAAACTAACACAGAAGACACAAGGAGCTATAGTAGTTCCCCACAAAACTTGGGTACGTCTACTCTTCTACCACCCTTGGTAGGAATCCACTAGGATTTTTGATCAGGTTCCCTTACACCAATGAGCTTTTGATAAGGTGCCCAAAAACCAAGCAGGATTTTTTTATAAGGTGTCTTGCCACCAAGAGGTAAACTTTTGAAGGGAGTTTTAACCTTGTAGAAGAGGGGATAGAGAGGGGTTTAGATGTTCTTCTCTGTCAAGATGCTGAGAGAAGACTCTAGTGGATGCTGATGTAGAAAAGAACTCCTCTGTCGGATATGAGACGTTTGACAGTTGATTTTGCTGGAGCCTTTTCTTGAAGAAATAATCTTCCTGTAGCTGATGAATCTGAGAGACAAAAATGCTTCTCAAATTGTTGTTGCTTTTTTGAAGATCTGAAAACTTGCAGCAAGTGACTCAGAGAAGAATGTTGAAGATATTCTCAGTATGTAAGAGCTGCTGGAGGAGGAAGAAGAAGATATGTGTGCTTTTGTTCTTCTATTTCTTCCTTTCTCTTTTCTTTCTTTTCTCTGTTTATTTTTCTGTACAGCGAAAAGTAATATATTCTGTATTTGATCTATCGTAAAAGCTGTATATTAATCTGCTATATCTTCTTTCCTTTTCTTTTGAAAATCTCTGACAGACATTAATTGCAGATCCTTTATATTAAGGAATATAATACACTGAAGAGCTATTTTGAAAACATAAAACTGCTGCGCCGTTTAATTCTTTCCTTTTCCATGAATATGTCCTTTTTCGAGGAAATATCAACGTATATAAACTTGGAATAATAAAGGAAATATATTTTCCTTAATTATCTGATGGAAAGAGCCATTGATGTCGTCGATCTGTGTTCAGAGAATGAATAAATATAATCTTCTGAAATAAATCTGCACTTAAATAAGAATTCTTCGATCTGAATAAAATTCGTCGAATGCAGATTCGTCGACCTCAAGATTTTCGTCAAACACAAAATTTACTTCTTCGACCTCCATTAAATCTTGCTGGAATAATTAATTTTGTTGATCTGTGAGAACTTTCATCGATATGAAGGTGTTCGTCGAACGCAGACTGGAGTTCGTCGAACGGAAGTATTCGTCGACCGTTGAGCCTGGATAAATTCGTCGACCGCTGAGATTGAGCAAAATATAATTAGTCGAGCGCTACACTTAGACAAATTCTTCGACCGCTGAGAACAAGTCTGTTCGTCGAACGCAGAGAGCTTGTCGATCGTCGAACGCAGATAGTCGTTCGTCGAACGCAGTGTGGAGTTCGTCGAACGCAGAATCTGAAGGAAATCTCTAGTTCTAACAGCCTAAACTCTTGACCCATAAACTATACATTGGGGTCAACTTTGTCCTTAGTCAACATATAGTTATCGTAGCCCAAATCATAAATAGGGTTGTTCCAACAATCTCCCCCTATTTGGGTTAGGACACTATTTGACAAAATTTGAAAATAAACAAACACTAATACAGCGAAAACAACAGAGCATGAATATATCTGATATTATTTAAATATTTTATCAGATATAAAATAATAGTACTCTGAGTTTTGAAACATTTCAATGAAAATAAAACTAATAGAAATACAATCAGAACCTTTGATTTTTCTGAATTCTGCCTTCTGAATTCTGAAATTCTGATAGAAATTTTGATATTGTCTGATTTGTATTGTTCTGAATTCTGATCTGAACTGAACTGTATCTGCTATATAAATCATCTTTCCGAATTTGATCTGAATCCTTATATTCTGAGTATGTTATCTGCTGCTTCGTTTAAATCCAAAATAGTATTCTGAATCTTCATACAAATATTGCAATCTGCTTTCTAATCTGAACAGCTTTATAATTTTGATTAGCTGTGCTTGTAGCAATAACTGATACTGAATTTGCAATATCAAAATTCTTCTTCTGAGGTGTATCTGCATCTGAACTTGATTATGAGCTTTATCTGAATTTTTCTGAAACAGAAACTGCAATCAGCAAACTGCTGTGAGCTTTATCAAGCTTCTTCATACAACAACTCCCCCTGAGAGTGTCTCCCCCTGAGACTGGAGGTTCTTCAGCTTTCTCCCCTTGCCTAGTTTATAGAACAACTCCCCCTGAGCAAAGTAGTGCATCAAATGGAGCTTGTTCATAAAAACTTCTCCCCCTTTCTAGTTTCAGGAAAGGCCTGAAGCTAGGCCCCTTGAAGAAGGGACATTTGATGGGGGAAGGATGCAAGATTGTCATTGTTATTGTTCTTGCACAATAAAAAAGAGATCAAGTGCAAAGGGAACAAGAAAGAGAAGCAATTCTGTAGGCATTTATATAAAATAAAATATTTGATAAATGATAACAGGCTAAAATAAAAAGCTTCAGAAAACTGGGTTTAATGAAGAGATGGGTAAGTAGAAAACTTAATTTTTTTTAACAGATTGAATCTCCATCTATCATACCTAGCTGATTTATAAAGAAGATATGATTCTTTTCATCCAAGGGCTTAGTGAAAATGTCAGCTCTTTGCAAATCATTAGAGATGAACTGTAGGCAGATTTTGTTTTTATCCATATTATCCCTAAGGAAGTGGTGCCTAATTTCTATGTGTTTAGTCCTACTATGGAGAACTGGATTTTGTGCTATAGATATTGCACTAGTATTGTCACAAAATATAATTGAATTATTTAAGTTGACACCATAGTCTAGGAGCTGATTTTGTATCCACAATATCTGTGAGCAGCAACTGCCTGCAGCTATGTATTCAGCTTCAGCTGTTGATGTAGACACAGATGTTTGTTTCTTACAAAACCAAGACACAAGCCTATCACCAAGAAACTGACAAGTTCCTGATGTGCTTTTCCTGTCTACTCTGCATCCAGCATAATCTGAATCTGAGAATCCGGTTAATTCAAATTCAGATGCTGTTGGATACCATAGTCCTAGATTAGGCAACCCTTTATATATCTCAAATTTCTTTTTAATAAAATTAGATGAGATTCTTTGGGGTTAACTTGAAATCTAGCACAAATACAAGTAGAAAACATTATATTAGGCCTACTTGATGTTAAATAAAGTAATGAGCCAACAATTGCTCTATATACCTTCTGATCAACAGGTTTCCCTGATTCATCACTATCAACAACAACATTAGAGGGCATGGGTGTTTTCATGGTGGAAGAATCAGACATACCAAATCTTTTCACTAATTCCTTAGTATACTTAGATTGGTATATGAAGATTCCATTTGGTGTTTGCTTCACTTGAAGACCAAGGAAGTATGATAGTTCACCCATACTACTCATTTCAAATTTAGATTGCATTAGATTAGAAAATCTTTTGCATAAGTTTGAATCAGTAGAGCCAAAGATAATATCATCTACATATATTTGAACTAGTAAAGTTTGATTTTTATGTATCCTGAAAATTAATGTTTTATCTACTATGCCTCTACAGAATTTATTCTCTAAAAGAAAACAAGCTAAGGTCTCATACCATGCTCTGGGAGCTTGTTTAAGACCATAGAGAGCTTTCTTAAGCTTAAATACAAAAGAAGAGTGAGTTGGAGAGATGAAACTTGGTGGTTATTCCACATAGACTTCTTCTTTGATTTCTCCATTCAAGAATGCACATTTTACATCCATTTGATAAACTTTGAATTTCTTGTATGCAGCAAATGCAAGGAAAATTTTGATTTCTTCTAACCTTGCAACTGGTGCAAAAGTTTGATCATAGTCTATTCCTTCTTCTTGTGAGTATCCTTGAGCTACTAGTCTAGCTTTGTTTCTCACAATATTGCCATCTGCATCTAGTTTATTCCTGTAGACCCACTTAGTTCCAATGACTGGATAGTTCTTTGGTCTAGGAACCAAATACCAAACTTTGTTTGTCTCAAACTGATTGAGCTCCTCTTGCATAACAATGATCCAGTTGGGATCTTGTTCTGCATCTTGTCGGGATTGAGGTTCAATCTGAGAGAGAAAACAAGTGTGCATCATATTCAGATTTACTTGATGTCTTGTTTGCACACCTGCTGAAATATCACCAATAATTTGAGATATTGGATGATCTCTAACTGTGATGTGATCAACAGTTGGAGTGGGTTCAGCAATAATTTCCACTTGGGGAATTTGTTCAGCTGCTATATCCTGTGGAGGATGATCTGCTGTTATCTGATTTAAACTGTCAGCAAAATCTGGGTGATTTTCTTCTTCACTTTCTTCAGCATTCTGCTATACAGGATTTAGAAATCCTGTATAGCAGAGCTAATTGATCTAGCTGCTCACATAGTGTAGGTACCTGTAGATTTTCTATGGTAGAAGAATTGTTCTCCTTGTAAAACATATTAGTTTCATCAAAGGAAACATGCATAGATTCTTCAATTTTAAGAGAAGATTTGTTATAAATCCTATATGCCTTGCTGATTAATGAATAGCCTAAGAAAATTCCTTCTTCAGATTTTGGTTCAAATTTCCTAAGGTATTTCTTATCATTACTGTTAACAAAACATCTACAGCCAAATGCTCTACAATAGTTAACTTTAGGTTTCTTCCCTTTAAGCAACTCATAAGGAGTCTTACCCTTAAGTTTGTGTATCAAACTTCTATTCAACACATAGTTTGCTGTGCTAACAGCCTCTGCCCATAAAGATAGGGGCAAATTAGCATCTGCAAGCAATGTTCTTGTTGATTCAATTAGAGTTCTATTTTTCCTTTCAACTACCCCATTTTGTTGAGGAGTTCTAGGAGCTGAGAAGCAATGCCTGATACCTTTCTTCTCACAGAATTCTTGCATGAGAAGAGACTCAAACTCAGTGTCATGATCACTTCTGATCAATGCAACTACAGTAGAGTACTCAATCTTTATGCTCTTAAGAAAGTCTGTATGAACTTTAAAGTTATCTGACTTTTCTCTCAAAAAGAACACCCAAGTGAATCTAGAGAAGTCATCTACAATAACTAGAGTGTAAGGCTTCCCCCCTAAACTCTTTGTTGTAATAGGTCCAAAAAGGTCCATATGTAGCAAATATAAGATTCTAGGTGAATCACTTTTAGATAATGATATAAAACTATTTTTAGGTTGTTTGCCTAGTTGACATGCCCTACAAAGACCTTCTTTCTTATATAAACCTAAAGGTAAACCTCTAACAAGATTGTCCATAGTTGGAGTCTCCAAATATTACTTTTGGTCCAAGCTTTTCCTTGTAGTTGTTCAGGTTGACCTTGTTTCCTGTCATATGTTTTGAACACCCACTGTCCAAATACCATTTTTCATTTATTTTTGGACAGCTGTGTACCTGCAAAAACAAGAAAACAATCTATTTGTTCTTGACCCAGATTACCTTGGGTCTTTTTGTATTTCCACAAAAATCTGAAATAAAAGACATTTCAGGTTGGTCCTTGTAACCTTGTGGATGATATCTCCTTGGAGGTATTATCCATTCAGTGAAAGGATTCTTAGAATGTGAAGAATAAGAATTGTTCAGATTTGCTGTATAGTTTCTGTTCGATGAACTGGACTGAGTTCGTCGAGCCCCGTTCATATAATGACTATATTGAAAATCTGTCTTCAGAGTTCGTCGAGCTCCGTTCGACGAAGTGGATACATTTCGTCGAGCTCCGTTCGACGAATTCTGCTGAATTCTGCTATTCTCGACAGTCTTACTTGAAATGTTTTTATTTATTCCTACAACCTCTTTGCTCTTAGCAGAGATGAATTTTATAGGTGTAGATATTATGTTCTTCTTAATCAGATGTGGCTCACTTGATGAAGCACCCAAGCATAGTTTTCTATTAAGTCTAGCATTGACAGTGGTTGTAATGTCCATCAGTTTGATGCTTCTCCCATTTAGGGATTCTTCAAATTCCTTAGCCTCAGAAAGTTTATTCTCAATTAGAATAATTTGTTCTCTAGAGGCAGCCAAATCTTTCTTAAGATTTACATTTTCTTCACTTATATTTTTCATTTCAGCTAGCTTACTTCTGAGTGAGATTATTTCTTTCTCATATTTGAGTAAGTCTAAGCAAAGAACCTTGAATTCAGCTTTGAATTCAACTGAAGTAAAATCAAAGTTAGATATTACCTGATCTGCATCAATTTCTGCTTCTGTTTCTGATTCTTCTTCATCAGAAATGTTGGCTGAGGCATTGATTGTCATCATGCAGAAGTTCTTCTCTTCATTATCTTCATCATCACTGGATGATGATGCATTTCCTGACTCACTGCTTGAGTCATAAATGGCCATCAAACATTGATCATTTTCTTTTGTTTCTTCTTCATCATCTGAAGAACTGGATGACTGTTCTGATTCAGTTTCACTCCAGGTTTTTGCTACAAATCCTCTTCCCTTCCTTTTGTGCTTGTGGGAGAAAGACTTGCTGGAGTGTCTTCTTTCTTCTTTTTCTTTTCTCTTTTCCTTTTTGTCCTTCTTGTTTTGATTCTCTGGACAGTCAGGTGCAAAGTGTCCTGGTTTCCTGCAACCAAAACATATAACTTCTTTAGATGGAGCTTTGTCATACCTTGGTTTTTCATAGCTCCTGGATGACTTTTTCCTGAAATCTTTTCTTGCCATCTTGTAGAATCTTTGGGCAAGTAAGCTCATGAACTCCTCATCTCTTGGAGCTTTTTCTTCTTCTTCAGCTGCTTTGAAAGCTATGTTCCTTTCCTTCTTTGTTGCTGGAGATGAAGTGGACTGTTCAGCTTCCCTGGATTTGATGAGCTGCTCATAGGATTTGAGCTTGCCCAACAATGTTTCAGTAGAAATCTCATTGAGGCTTCTGGCTTCCTTGATTGGCCAGATTCTAGAATCCCATGTGCTGGGGAAGCACATTAAGATCTTGTCATTGACCTCAGTGATAGAGATCACTTTATCCAAGGTCTTCAGCTCATTTATTATGAGGCTGAGCCTATTGTACATATCAGCAACACTTTCAGATTCTCCTTCTTGAAGTTCTCATATTGAGAAATCAGATGGGACCTTCTGTCCTTCCTTTCATCAGCAGATCCCTCAACCATGTTGTTGAGAGAAATCCATATTTCTCTTGCTGAGGTGCATTCCACCACTCTTTGAAAAATGTCATCAGACATTGTTTGAGCCAGAATGTTCATGGCTTTTGCATCATCACTCCTTTGCTTTTTCTGTGCTTCTGTCCATTCAGGAGGTGGGACAGCATTATTGGCAGTTGTGGTTTCAGCACTAGTTGTTGTTGTGGGAGCTGGAGGTCCTGTCAAAATCACATTGAAAATTTCCTCATCAATAGAATTCATGTACATTCTAATCCTTGCTTTCCATGGTGCAAACTTACTGAGATTGAACATATGAGGTCTTGTAATAGAATACTCTTTGTTTTGTGCCATGAGTTTTTAACAGAAAATAAATAAAATAAAAACTCTAAAAGAATTTAAGATCTAATTGATCTTTGTGATTCAGGTGTTATCCTGTAAAGAATCAACAGCCCTCTGATACCAATTGAAAGTGGAGGTTAAATATTAAATTAACTCTAGAGGGGGTGAATAGAGTTTAAAACTTTTCCCATAGTTTTATAGCGGAATTGAAAATACTGATATAAGTATATGTGTATAGAGTGAGCGATAAATAAAAACTGAAATAAAATGAATAATGAAAACAACACACAACACAATCACAGAAAAGTAAAACTAACATAGAAGACACAAGGAGCTATAGTAGTTCCCCACAAAACTTGGGTACGTCTACTCTTCTACCACCCTTGGTAGGAATCCACTAGGATTTTTGATCAGGTGCCCTCACACCAATGAGCTTTTGATAAGGTGCCCAAAAACCAAGCAGGATTTTTTGATAAGGTGTCTTGCCACCAAGAGGTAAACTTTTGAAGGAAGTTTTAACCCTGTACAAGATGGGATGGAGAGGGGTTTAGATGTTCTTCTCTGTCAAGATGCTGAGAGAAGACTCTGGTGGATGTTGATGTAGAAAAAAACTCCTCTGTCTGATATGAGATGTTTGACAGTTGATTTTGTTGGAGCCTTTTCTTGAAGAAATAATCTTCCTGTAGTTGATGAATCTGAGAGACAAAAATGCTTCTCAAATTGTTGTTGCTCTTTTGAAGATCTGAAAACTTGCAACAAGTGACTGAGAGAAGAATGTTGAAGATGTTCTCAGTATGTAAGAGCTGCTGGAGGAGGAAGAAGAAGATCTGTGTGCTTTTGTTCTTCTATTTCTTCCTTTCTTTTTTCTTTCTTTTCTCTGTTTATTTTTCTGTACAGCGAAAAGTAATATATTCTGTATTTGATCTATCGTGAAAGCTGTATATTAATCTGCTATATCTTCTTTCCTTTTCTTTTGAAAATCTCTGACAGACGTTAATTGCAGATCCCTTATATTAAGGAATATAATACACTGAAGAGCTATTTTGAAAACATAAAACTGTTGCGCCGTTTAATTCTTTCCTTTTCCATGAATATGTCCTGTTCCGAGGAAATGTCAACGGCTATAAACTTGGAATAATAAAGGAAATATATTTCCCTTACTTACCTTATGGAAAGAGTCGTTGTTGTCGTCGATCTGAGTTCAGAGAATGAATAAATATAATCTTCTAAAATAAATCTGCACTTAAATAAGAATTCTGTGATCTGAATAAAATTCGTCGAACGCAGATTCGTCGACCTCAAGATTTTCGTCGAACACAAAATTTACTTCGTCGACCTCAATTGAATCTCGCTGGAATAATTAATTTTGTTGATCTGTGAGAACTTTCGTCGATCTGAAGGTGTTCGTCGAACGCAGACTGGAGTTCGTCGAACGGAAGTATTCGTCGATCGCTGATCCTGCATAAATTCGTCGACCGCTGAGCTTGAGCAAAATATAATTAGTCGAGCGCTGCACTTAGAAAAATTCTTTGACCGCTGAGAACAAGTCTGTTCGTCGAACGCAGAGAGCTTGCCGATCGTCGAACACAGATAGCCGTTCGTCGAACGCAGTGTGGAGTTCGTCGAACGCAGAATCTGAATGAAATCTCTAGTTCTAACAGCCTAAACTCTTGACCCATAAACTATACATTGGGGTCAATTTTGTCCTTAGTCAACATATAGTGATCCTAGCCCAAATCAGAAATAGGGTTGTTCCAACACTCTCATTAGCCAGTGGGTCAGGTCGATCTCACGGAGAGGCTGGCAAATGAAAGGTTATGCTGGATTGCCCCGGATGATTCCGTTGCTAGGCTCTCATCAGCTGGTGGGTCAGGTCCATCTCATGGAGAGGTTGGCGAGTGAAAGGTTATACTAGATTGCCCGGGATGATTCCGTTGTCGGGCTCTCATTAGCCGGTGGGTCAGATCGATCTCACAGAGAGGCTGGCAAGTGAAAGGTTATGCTGGATTGCCTCGGATGATTCCACTGTCAGGCTATCATTAGTCGATGGGTCAAGTCAATCTTACGGAGAGGCTAGCAAGTGAAAGGTTATGCTGGATTGCCCCGGATGATTCTGTTGTTGGGCTCTCATTAGCCAGTGGGTCAGGTCGATCTCACGGAGAGGCTGGCAAGTGAAAGGTTATGCTGGATTGCCCCCGATGATTCCTCTGTCGGGCTCTCATTAGCCAGTGGGTTAGGTCGATATCACGGAGAGGCTGACAAGTGAAAGGTTATGCTGGATTGCCCCGGGTGATTCCGCTGTCGGGTGCTCATTAGTTGGTGGGTCAGATTGATCACAATGAGAGGCTAGCGAGTGAAAGGTTATGCTGGATTTCCCCAGATGATTCCATTGTTGGGCTGTCATTAGCCGGTGGGTAAGGTCGATATCACAGAGAGGCTGGCAAGTGAAAGGTTATGTAGGATTGCCCCGGATGATTCTGTTGTTGGGCTCTCATCGGCGGGTGGGTCAGATCGATCTCATGGAGAGGTTGGCGAGTGAAAGTTTATGCTGGATTGCCATGGATGATTCCGCTGTCAGGCTCTCATTAGTCAGTGGGTCAGGTCAATTTCACAGAGAGGCTGGCAAGTGAATGGTTATGCTAGATTGCCCTAGATGATTCCTCTGTCGGGCTATTAGCCGGTGGGTCAGGTCGATCTCACGGAGTGAATGACAAGGGAAATGTTATGATGGATTTCCCTGGATGATTCTGCTACCGGGATCTCATTAGCCAGTGGGTCAGGTCAGTCTTGCAATGAGGCTGGCAGGGAGGAATAAGAAGTTAAACTTAGGGAGGTCCCACTACAAGACCTTCCTAGACACTAGGGTCGACAAATCACTTAGAGTGGCAAGGAGACATAGGTCTCTCCCTCTAGATGCTTGTAAACCTGTGGGACTTGGGGTCCCCCGCAGGACAGGGTTCCGATCGGAAGGCCTGGGCAATGCGGTCTAGCAGTATATATGGATGGGAGAGCCCGGGGTCCACGGATACAAATGCACGACCTGAACAATCGAGAGAAATGAGCCGAGTCAAAAAATGCCCTGGATGATTTCGCTATCAGGATCTCATTAGCCAGTGGGTCATGTCGATCTCGCAATGAGGCTGGCAGGGAGGAATATGAAGTTAAACTTAGGGAGGTCCCACTGCAAGACCCTCCTAGACACTAGGGTCGACATATCACTTAGAGTGGCAAGGTGACATAGGGATCTCCCTGCAGATGCTTGTACAACTGTGGGACATGGGGTCCCCCGCAGGACAGTGTTCCGCTCGGAAGGCCTAGGCAACACGGCCTGACGACATATATGGATGGGCGAGCTCGGGGTCCACAGATCTAAACGCATGGCTTGAATAATCGAGAGAAATGGATCGCGCTGCCTCGTCGGTCAAAAGACCTCCCTCCTGCAGGGTTTGAAAGATGTGATTTGCCTCAGTGATCGTGTTCTGCTACATCATCTCTTCTAGGTCAAGCTGTGAATATGACCCGGTCTCTCCACTGCGAGGAGGCAGGGGAAGGGCGGCCTGGGTCAACTCGTGATTCTGGGCCTTCAGTCCGACATTTTCGTTTTCCAAGTGGGATGTGAGGGTGCGAAGCTGGTCGGCGGCCTCTGTATCCTGCGAGGGGTAAGGCGAGTAAGTCAGGAAAAGAAGCATCAATGAAGGGAAGCGAATTCAACAACTTACCATCCCACCCTGAAGACTGGCAAGGAGGCCGTCAAAAATGTTCAGCTTCTCCTTGAGGCTAGCGATCTCGTCCGTAGCAACCTTTAGCTCGCGTTCAAGCTCCTTAGAATGTTATTCGAGCCAAAGAAGCACCGACTCATCATATGCACGAGCTCCAAGGCGTGGAGTTGGGCTCGTGCGCTTTCATGGGCGAGTGACAGGTTCGAATCGTCATCGAAGTCTGCGGTGTCCTCACGGCCATAAATCCAAAAGGAGAAGGCAAAGGCCTAGCCCCTGAGGGTCTCCTACTCCATCCAGGAGGGGAGGATGGTTGACACGGAGGCTCTGTTGGCCTCCTAATCCCAGCACAATAGGGGCTCTCCACCCTCGTCTCGGTGCTTCTCGCCGAGACCAAAATTCTGATGGCTCTCTGGCGCAGGCAAGCCCGAAGTACCAATGACCTCTCTAGTTCCCTCGCCTGTATCCTTATCCGCGAGCAGGCTTGCCGAAGTTCTCTCTCTCGGCAAGTCCCTAAGGACCCATTTTCCCCTATCAATGGTTGGGGATTTCTTTTTCTTTGGCGCCGATTGCGAGGAAGGCGTCCCGCGGCTCGCAGGTTCAATCTGCTTCTTGTCGTAGGGCACATAAGTGCTAGGAAGGTCCCGGCAAGTGGCTGCAACCACGTTGGCAAGCGCGAGGCTAGGGGGATGATCCTAGCACTCGCATAAGGGGGTGGAGTGGGAGATCCCACTCTCCTGCGACTGACCCATAACAATTAGGGGTTAGCAATCAGAGTGAGTGGACAGAATATAAAAGCATGGGTGAACACGAGTAGAACCTACCCCAGGTAGCACAGGGAGTAGCGAATTGACGTTCTGCCAAAGGTACGCGACCTCGAAGTCCTTCCCCATGAAGAACTTGTAGAGTTTGGCATCATGACCCCCGACGGTAGGAGGGCGATAGGTCGCCTCGTCGTGCTGGACAGGCAAGAAGGGGGCGTTACCGAAACACCTTTTGACGAAGACAAACTTATGGATCCAATGATGGCTCTTATTGATCATCTCGCTAACCTTGGCATGCTGGCTTGCGAAGTAGGCGGTCCCATCCTTGTACGCCCTGAAGGAGAACAGCTTGTGGAAGATCGATAGGCTGAACTCAATTCTCTCTTCTCTCAGATAGCATGAGAAGGTGACTATGATGTCGATGGAGTTAGGGATCAGCTGACCCAGTATCACGCTGAAGTACTTGAGTACCTGGCAAACCCCCGGCCACAGGGGCAGCCGCAGGCCGACATCGAAGTGGGTTGTGGGGATGGTGAGCTGGTCAAGCGAGAGGTTGTTGATGGCCTCTCTCTTTGTCGGTTGGCAAGCGGTGTACCCAGGCAAAATGTGGTGAGCGACCACCGTATGATATTCGCTCTCGGAGCGCATGCAGCAGAATAAGGAATGGTCTAAAAAGGTCCACGCGCATTTGGCTCAGCCTTCGGTGTCACCACCGTCACCACCCATCTAGACAATTTTGGAGCGAGAGTTGAAGAAGCTAACGCGAGCGCGAGAAGAGAGGTGTGAATTCCCGAAAGAGAAAGAAGTAGAGGACTAAAGTGATAAATGCTGCAGTTGGGGGGTGGGGATGGGACCCATTTATAGGAAAATAGAAATGGCAGGAATGAATCAAAGCGGCGAATGCGCGGTTTGCAAAATTTCATTTCGATACGCCTCGTTCCTCGAGCAGACCCCTTTTCCTCACCTACTCGCAACAATGTAGCAAAGCAAGCACGCTATAGGCGAAGAGAGCACGTAGCAGGCAAGGCGAGCCAATTGCACATCGCGTGCGAGAACATAAAAAATGAGTGAATGAGCCACAAGCAGTAATATCATACAGCGCGAATGAATACAGGTGAAAGCCCCATCGCGGGCAAGAAATACCAAACTAACAATTATAAGATTGTTCGCAGGATTATTTAACGAAAGCATTTAAATAAATATATAGTACATTTTCAGAGGTCGTCGAGCGGGTCCGAGCGCGAGCGGGTCCGAGCGCGAGCGGGATCAATATTGGATCCACCTCCATCTACCTGGGCCTCGCACCACCGAGCTCGGCAGCACGCGAGGATAATGGTATGTGCATACCACACAGAGCTCCTACTATAACAAGCACACTTGATCCTCCGCCCGCGAAATGTGCAGCCATGGGGAGGTGAACTCGCTGCGAGTTTCCAACTGCAACTCAGCATGAAGTTGTGCGTAGTCATCCTCGAGGGCGGCGGGCTTGTCCTCAGAGGACATCATGTCCTCCCGCGCTTGGTTGTAGATGTCTGGCAGCATAAGGCCGTACTTCTGGAGCACATCAGTTGTCCACCTCTTCAGCACCTCGGGATCTCAAGGATCACCCAAGAAGTCGGCGATCTTGTCTTGTGAAGGCAGGGGTGAGATCTCTTCTTCCCCAAAGTCAGGGTTGGCAGGGGAGATCTCGCGGTTACTTGCAAGTAAGTATATCAGTTTAATGAAGGCGAGGTGCAAATGCCCGCTACGATGCTAACCAACCTAGAGAGGCTATAATCCCCTTGTCGGGGGCTGGTAGAAGGATCTCGGCTACCCCTGGAAGGCCTCGGTGTAAGTGAGCGTTACATACTTTCCCATGCATGGGGGGTGCGGCGCGTTACTGACGATCTGGAAGGAGGCAGGTAGCGAGCCGTCAGGGCCTTTTCCGCCTAGAAGACTAGATCCTAGGATCGCGATGGCCGCATCCGGTAGGGCCAGAGACCGTGGTAGAGAGGTGCATCTTCCATATGTCATGAGAAGGCGACAACGGAGGGAAGTCAATGGCCAAGGGAAGCTAGTGTGCTGGGAGAAAGGTAAGTAGCTCACCAGATAGTGGCGAGGAACCATGCAGGACTATGAGGTCCATGTATATAGTTGCAGTACCGGCCCTCCTGAAGGATTGATGGCGACCTCCAACCCACCAAAAGTTTCCTACCAGGACAGCAGCCGACCGACGAACACTATGGGTTGGAATTTTCTTTACGAGCTTAGGATAATCTCGCAAAGAGCGGGGATTTTTTACAACCATGTGTTCACGGAGAGGGGTAAATTGAGACTCGAATATAGGCGAAGCATGAGGGAGAGGCGAGCGGGGGCTTGCCTACTTGTGGCGTGCAGATCTCAAGGGCGAGGCGAGCGAGGGCTCACAACCTTGCAACGAGCGGAACGCGAGGGGATGGGACCAGGGGCTCGCCTCCTGCCTTGCGACGAGCGGATCGCGAGGGCGAGGGGAGCGGGAGCTCTCGCCTTGTGACGAGCGGATCAGGAGTAGGCTCGCGCTCGCCTAAGTAGGTCGCAATGGAGGAGGTGAGCACCGGTTTAGTTAGCCCTCAGGATTTTTGTGCAATATATTATTCATATTTATTCAGGCATGCCTACCTATAGTCATCTCAAACAGCGGAGTTTGGCTGTTGGCAGACCAATTTGGGGTGCGCTTAACAAAATCGAAAGGCGAAATTACGTTATTAGCAAACCCAGTTGAGAAAACTATATATAGACCCTGAAGGGGCACCTTTGGAGAGGATTCTGATTCTGGAGCTTCTTCCTCCTCTTGACAACTCTAGCTAGCTTTTCAGGCTCTTCAAGGTGCTTAGCTTCAGCTTTAGCTTGGGAGGGGAAGCGCTCTAAGATCTTCTGAGTGTGCGGTGGGACCTCTATGCTGCAGCCAATGCTTAGTGCTTAGTTCTGAGTTTTTGGTGAAGTTCTTCCACGGGCCAAGTAAGTACTAGTTGCCCCCTCTTTGGGGTATGAAGTATGAACCCCTTGCTGGGTGATAAGTAGTTTTTATATAACCTTTTTAGTATAAATTTTAGTAATTATTTAATATGAAATTTTCTTTTTCATGTCATTTTAGCTTATAAATAGTTCTTGTATAAAATTTGTTTCTAATTTTCTTTTCATGTAATTTTGGGTCATGTTTGGGAAAATTTGCATTACACGCCCTAGGTCACGCCCGTGACCAAGGGCGTGTAATCATAAGATCGTCCAGAGTTGATGCCGCGCAATTTGAGCTCGTCCACAACAAGTCACGCCTTCGGTCATGCCCGTGACCCAATGGTCACGCCCGTGACCCAATGGTCATGCCCGTGACCAAGGGCGTGTAAACTTAAAAAGATGCTCTCAATGATACCGTCGAGACGTGGAGATGTAGTTGAGAAGTTAACTCGAGTCACGCCCGTGACCCATATGTCACGACCGTGACTTTCCCGCGTGATCCATGCTCGCCGACGCGCCGCAGTCAAGCCCACACGCATTAAATGAAGTCGTCACAGGTCACGCCCGTGAGCCAAATGTCACAGTCGTGACTTGCCCTTTTTCGTCGCGCCATCACGCAAGACCCATGCCGATGTCCCAGCTAAGATGAACAGTGGTTGCATGCTCTTGGTCCCACCCGCTGTTGAAACCAGTACTTGGTCTCTTGTGGAGATTGGCTCCCTAAAAGGTAAGGGGGGCAGCTAGCACTTACCGATCCCTCGGAAGGAATAGACCGAAGCCTCATAACTAGACAGAGACCCTTGGTCGCAGCGATGAGGTCCCACCACACACCCAGAAGATCTTAGAGCGCTTCCCCTCACAAGCCAAAGCTGAGACTGGGCACCTTGGAGATCCTGAGAGCTGAACCAAGATAACCTAGGGAGAAGGAAGCTCATAGTGCTGAGGTTGCATTCCTCTCCAAAGGTGCCCTTCAAGGTCTATATATAGTTTTTTACTTATGGTCTCCTAATAGTCAGATTCTGCCTTACACTTTTGCTTTGCGCAGCCCAAACTGGTCTGCCAATATCCAAACTCCGTTGTTTGGAGAGGTTAATTGCAGACCACCAAGGGCTTCCAGGTAAAATCACCCCTGGACCCCTACTAGTCGAGCCGCCCTCAAGGGATCCTATCGCCTACTCACGCAAACTGCGAGAGCCTGGCTCGCCTGCCCTCCTGCGAGCGACCACCAAGAGCCCGGCTCGCCTGGCTTCCCGCGAGCGACCATCGAGAGCCTCGCTCGCCAGCCTTCCTGTGAGCGACCACCGAGAGCTCTGCTCGCCCGCCATCCCGCGAGCGACCTTCGAGAGCCTTTCTCGCCCGCCTTCCTACTCTTCTCGCATGTTGATCCTTGTGTATCCTCTAGCTTCTTGGCGAACACCAGGGTTGTACACAATCCCCTCTCTTCATGAGGCTACCTTCGGCTCACGAAGAAACATCCAACTCTTGGTGTTCGCCAGCCCCTTGCTGACGTGGCAAGAATCTTTTGGTTGTCCCCATGCCCAATGCTATAAATACCATTCTTTCTGGCCGGTGCATGAACATTCCTACCTCTTCCCTCTTTCGTTGCTCATCGATATATTCGTTAAGATGTCCACTAAAGAAGAGGCATTGGCTCGCCTTAAGGCTTCGCAGGCGAACCAAAAGCCAAAGCTGCAGAGCTCGCCCCCTGAATTTCTCGGCAACCCACTCCGCCTCCGCCTTCGATCAAGAAGGAGAAGATCGTCAGACGGCTGCCCGGGGAGGATGGGACATCGCCCCTGTGTCCGTCCCGCCACAATGAGCTCGCCTCGCAGGTTCTACTGTCGAAGGTTCGATAATCCAAGATTTACTCGACTGACTTCCCCCCGGAGAAATTATCATTGGGCAGTCATCAATGGGGTCTCGCATCCCGTCCACCGGGAGGACTGTCTTCCCCCTGGAGGTGGGGACCACCGACCTATGAGTCTCATCCTCGCGACCCGGTGAGTTGTTCATCTCGCTATCACTTGTGGTTTTTCGATCGATGAACCCGCGTTAGTCCTTTTGTGCAGGGACCCCTCTCATGACCCCGGAGAGGAGAACCCCCACTTCGGTGGGCTCGCCATCCTCACCTAAATCGGCCATCCTCACTCCGAGGTTTGGTGTTCTAGGCCAACGGAGTCCGGGCGGATCTTTACTTTCCGACACCCGGGTCGCATACGACACGACACACCATCCTGGCCTAGGGAAATCCATTATATTACCCCTGCCTTCGCTGATGCTTTCCAGAGCGAGCCGAGCTCTTCTCGCCAGCGAGTCCATACCATCCTGATTTCTCTAGGTTAACTAATTTCTGCCGATTGCCTCTTTCCCACACCTATTGTTGATTTCTTCCTCGCATGTGTTCCCAAGGCCCCATCCCATGAGTCAGAGCACAGAGAGGAGGATATATCGCCACCGATTTTGCCGAACCAGGTCGCTGACTTTCTGGGGGACCCCAGCAATCTTGAGCAAATGAAGAGATGGGTCACCGAGCAGTTCCAGAAATATGGCCTCATGCTGCGAGAACTGTACGACCAGAACCGGGTGTACAAGACTGCTTATGAAGAGAGGTTTGCCACCATGGAGGACGTGAACGCACGCCTCCTTGCCGAGATGCGACAGGTTGCTCGCGGCGAGGTCACCTCACTAGGGGGTGCACCTTGCGCGAATCGAAGATCAGATGTGCCTGATGCAGCACGAGGTCCAATCAGTTTGTGAGTACCACTACCCGAAAGTACCACCGCACTCTGGGGTGCGAGTCCGCAGCCGATGGAAGTGGATCAATTACTAAACAAATTATGATTTATTATTTCTCGCTCGCACCAATTACTTCCTCTATGGGTCTCGAACGATTGGTGATTCTGTAATATGGATATTTTTGCTCGCCCGCGGGATTTTGCTTTCGCCTTTCATTGCATCTATAGCCATGTTATTTGTGCTCGCACATTTCTTGTTTTCTATTTGATATACCTGCCTCGCTTCAAGTTAGGCTCGCGAACTACTGCCTCTCCTTCGCGATTTTTACTCCTTTTCCCTGCAGCTGCCCCTGCCAACTTGCGGGCAAAACGACGCATCTTCTTGCTTGGTTCGCATATGGCGATTCAGGGGATGTCGCTTGGATGCAAGCCCAACCAGAGCGGACAAAGGTTCAAGAAGCTGAAACGTTGCGCGCAATTCAGCTAACCGCACCCCATGGCGCTTCAAATCCTTCCTGCTCTTTTCATTCCTATAAATAGTCGCAGGTCTTTCCTTTCCAACCACCGCATTAACTGTCTTCAACCTTTTTCCTCTCTTCCACGCTCTCTTACAGTTCTCGGCTCGCGCTCCCCCCGGCTTGCTGTTACTTTATCCATGGTTGCTGATGGAGATTCTGAAGGGCGGGCCAGGTGCATCGGGGCCTACCGCGACCATTCCTTCTTTTGCGCCTCCCTCACTGACGAGGAGTTCCTTACCACCATGGACAAATACATCCCTACAGGATTTGTCGCTCGCCACCCGGTGAACGCCGCTGCCATAAATAAGCTGTCTCCTGGAGAGATCACCATCCCCATCGCTCACTTTGAGAATGGGCTGCGACTCCCTTTATGGTCGGAAGTTCACCAGGTACTTTACTCAACCTTTGCACTTCATGCTCGCGATTGCAAAGAGCACGCTAAACTTTCCTTGGTGATTTTCCCCGGTGCTCAAGTACTATGGCGTCTTGCCGAGCCAGTTAACCCCAAACGCGATCGCTGTGGTTGCGTTTGCCAGCTATTTGCGCGAGGAAAAAATAGAATTCAGCATGCTTGTCTTTCGCAAGATTTTCTCCTTCCATGCCTATAAGGATGGATCGACCCAATTCGCGAGCCCACATGTCATTGTTTGCGAGATAGTGAACAAGAGCCATTATTGACATTAGAAATTCGTCCTTGTCAAAGGACCTTTTGGCAACATACCCTTCTCCCCCTCCAGACGACGTGAAGGTCTTCCAATACCTTGGTGGAAAGGACTTCGAGGTCGCATACCTCCCGCAGAAGGTGGACTCGCTGCCTCCGGTGCCCCAAGGAGAAGGTTTGACTCGCAATCGAAAACTCTCTATAATTTCATAATTCTGGTGACTAATTCCTATTGTTTCCGCCTTCGCAGGAGAGCGGGATCTTCCCCTCCATCCCCTGCATGCGAGGACAACAACCCTCACTTCCAGCTCGCTCGCTAATGCAGTCGCCGAAGCACGTTGAGCCCCCCGGCTCGACTTCTGGTGAGAAGCGACCGCCACCTGCGAGCTAGTCCGCCGCGCGAACCTCAGCGAATAAGAGGACCAAGGGGTCCCTTGTCGTAACTAAGGGGAAATATATTGTAGTGTACCTGATCGTGACAGAGACCCCACTCCACCTGCCCTTGAGTCAGAAGGATTCCAAGGGGAGAAGTTATGTCGGGGATGCTACAGGCGAGCCCAAGCCAGCGGGCCATCAAAATTTTGGCCTCGACGCGAAGCTCCCGGATGCAATCGGCGAGCCGCTATTGGCTTGGGACCCTGATCTCAACAGGGTCTCATATTCCTCGCTCCTCCCCTTCTGGGTTGAGAGCGACAAAGTTGGGGGCGAGGCGTTCGCCATCTCCTTTAGGCTATATGGACGCGAGGACGCCGCTAACTTCGGCATCCTAAGGTCCAGGCCGCTAGTTTATGAGGCCATGTGAGCCCAATTTAGGTCCATGGAGCTCACTCACATGGTGGATCTGTGTTACCTCACTTCGGACTGGGATTCTAGGGAGCTCTAGTGCGAGATCCAGGAGGCCTCACATGAAGTCGCGCACCTCAAGGGAAAAGAGTCGCTATTTGAGGGTCTCCTCGCCAGCCTCCAAGGTGGGATGGTAAGTGATTCATACAAAATTTCTATCTCGCTCGCCGCATGTCGCTTTATTTGACTTATCCTTTTCTTTTGCAGGATACCGAAACAGCGAGCCAGCTCCTCTCGCGTAATGCTGATCTGGAGGTGGAGAGCGCTGTACTGAAAGCTCAAATTCGCGAGCTGACCAGGGTCGTTCTACGCCCGCCTCCTTCGCGAGCTAGATCTCGCAACAGGATGCGAAACGAGGAGGAGGCGACACACAAAAACTCGATGGGTGTCGCAAACCTCGTCTTTGATACCCTCAAGGGGGCGAACCTACTTTCTCGGGACACGATGGAGCTTACCGCCGAGGATCTCATTCCCGACTTGTTCGCGCCAATTCCAGAGTCTAGAGGTCGCGGGAGCGAGGAGGAGCTATCTGAAGATCTTCCTTGACTTAATTTCATATTTTTAATGTATACCTCCATTTTGGCTGGCGAGATCGCCGCTACCTGTAATGAACATTTTCCAAGAATGAACAAGGATTCTTTTGCTATCTTTAATTTGTCATGCTCGCGCTCGCCCTTTTTCCTCTGCAATGAATATATGGCTGTCACCGCTTTATTGAACTTCCTTTGTTTTGTCTCGCTATGACACACTCACACACACCCAATAAGGCGTTCGTGTAGTTTCCCTCGTGTAGATGCTTGTTAGATATACTTTCTACTTGCTTTCGCACATGGGCAAAATATGGATTGCTTCACGCCTCTGGCTCGCCCACTATGGGTCCTTGCGAGCAGGATTGGCATTACCCAACCTCGCTCGCCATGACCCCTGCACGCGACCAAACATTACTCATTAATTACCGTGCTGGTGACCCCCCTTACTCGCTTATTTAGGTGTTGCTTAGAGACTCTCTGAGTGTTTCGCGAGCTAGGATTCACCTTGAAATGCTTTGTTGCCCGCGCATTCAGCCATTTTGCTACAGCCATTGAATCTTAATTACTTTTCATTGGAATTGCATTTTGTCTTCGCGCGAGCGAGCCCCCGAGGGCTCCCCATCTAAGTCTCGCCTTAAGAGATTTTACGAGCCGGTCCTATCAACATAAACCGTCTCCGTGCCAGCCTCTCCAGGGATCAACCTGACCCACAGTCTAATGAGAGCCCAGTAGCGGAATCGTTCTGTGGAACTCTGGCACAAAATACTTGCTACCTTGCCAGCCTCTCCAGAGATCAACCTGACCCACCGTCTAATGAGAGCCCAGCAGCGAAATCAATCTGGGGCACTCCAGCACGAAACACTTGCTACCTTGCCAGCCTCTCTAGAGATCAACCTCACCCACCGTCTAATAAGAGCCCAGCAGCAGAATCGATCTGGGCAACTCAAACACCAAACACTTGCTACCTTGACAGCCTCTCCAGAGATCAACCTGACCCACCATCTAATGAGAGCCCGACAGCGAAATCGATCTGGGGCACTCCAGCACCAAATACTCGCTACCTTGCCAGCCTCTCCAGAGATCAACCTGACCCACCGTCTAATGAGAGCCCGGAAGCAAAATCAATTTGGGGCACTCCAGCTCCAAACACTTGCTACCTTGCCAGCCTCTCTAGAGATCAATCTGACCCATTGTCTAATGAGAGCCCGACAGCAGAATCGATCTGGGGCACTCCAGCACCAAACACTTGCTACCTTGCCAGCCTCTCCAGAGATCAACCTGACCCACTATCTAATGCGAGCCCGACAGCAGAATCGATCTGGGGCACTCCAACACCAAATACTTGCTACCTTGCCAGCCTCTCCAGAGATCAACCTAACCCACCGTCTAATGAGAGCCCTACTGCGGAATCGATCTGGGGCACTCTAGCACCAAACACTTGCTACCTTGCCATCCTCTCCAGAGATCAACCTGACCCACCGTCTAATGAGAGCCCGGCAGTGGAATCAATCTGGGGCACTCTAGCACCAAATACTTGCTACCTTGCTAGCCTCTCCAGATATCAACCTGACCCACCGTCTAACGAGAGCTCGGCAGCAGAATCGATCTCGGGCACTCCATCACCTAACACTTGCTACCTTGCCAACCTCTATAGAGATCAACCTGACCCACCGTTTAATGAGAGCCCGGCAGCAGAATCGATCTGAGGCACTCCAACACCAAAATACTTGCTTGAGGACCCATGGTTAGAAAAAGTGTTGAAATCGGCATATGATGAATAAAACATGTAATAGAATATCATAAAAACTAAAAGGTAGAAATGTTTTAGATCATCCCCGCTTTGAGCCAGGCTGAGGGGTACCCCTTCCACACCTCGGAGGTGGTACCCTCCTGACCTGAGCACCTCATCTACAATGTAAGGCCCCTCCCAATTGGGATTGAGCTTCCCTTCTGCGGCTCCCCTTTCGGCCGCATCAACCTTTTTTAAGACCAGGCCCCCCTTCTCGAACTGCTTCACCTGGATGTGCTTGTCAAAATATCAGGCCATCCATCGCTTGACCTCCGCCTGCCAAATGGTGGCCAGATCCTGAAGCTCCTCTACCAAATCCAAAGACAGCCTTTGCCCTTCCTCGTTGTCAACTCGCCACTCTTCGTCTCCTTCGCCCACGACGATCACCCTGGGTGACTTGACATTGAACTCGACCGGGAGGATGGCCTCGGATCCATGTTAGAGCTTGAATGGAGTCTCCCCTGTGGAGGTATTTGGCTTGGTCCTCAAGGCCCAGAGGACCGAGGGTAACTGTTCCACCCAGCTACCCCTCAGGTTCTTGACCTTCTTCTTTAATAAGCTCACAATGACCTTGTTCACCGCCTCCACCTGCCCATTGCTCCTTGGGTGGTGGACTGACGTGAAGCGAAGGTCTATACCAAGCTGGCCGCAGAAACTGACAAACTCCTCGCTGGCAAACTGCGGCCTATTATTCGTAACAATGGCTAGCGGAAGCCCATGCCTGCAAATTATTTCACCCCATATAAACTTTCTCACCACTTGGGATGTTACCTTGGCCAGTGCCTTCAACTCCAGCCACTTGGAGAAGTAATCGATCATTGCTAGTAGGAACTTTCATTGACCACTCGCTTGGGTAAAAGGACCCACCAGGTCCAACCCCCCATATTGCAAAGGGCCAGGGGGCTGTGATGGTTCGGAGTCTTTGGGCTGGCGGGAGTGGAGAGGGGAGAAGAGCTGACACTTCGAGTACTTCCTCATGAACTCTGCCGCATCCTTACTGAGGGTAGGCCAGAAGTAGCCTTGCCTCAGCACTCTCCCCTCCAAGGTTCGGCTCCCGTAATGGCTGCCACACTCCCCCGAGTGGATCTCCTCCAGGACCCTCGAGACCTCCTCCTCCACCACGCAACGGGCTAGGAGCCCCGAGAGTGTCTTCCGGTATAATCCTCCTGCATGCAAAGAATAGTATGCCGACTTATACCTGAACCGCCGCTTGTCTACATCCTTCTTAGGGAACTTCCCCGACGTGAGGAAGGTGATGAAGGGGTCCATCCATGATGCCCGCTGGTCGACCTCCATCAGTTCCAACCTCCTCGATGGACGTTCAAAAGAGGTCTGACACCGTGCCCCCTTCCCTGGGACTGAACTTGGCCAGGAGGTCCACCGCAACACTCTCCTCCCTTGGCATATGACAAATCGAGAAGGTGCGGAACTGCCCTATGAGCCCCTTGACATTTTCTAGGTATCGCTGAAGAGTTGACTCCTTCACCTCGAACTCCACCTGACTTGGCAAGCCACCACCAAGGAGTCCGTCGAAACCTCCACATATTGCACACCCAACTCCCGAGCTAGGCGGAGGCCTGCTATCACGGCTTCGTACTCGACATGATTGTTTGTAAGGGTGAAATGGATGTTGATCGCATGCTCGATCCTTGTCCCTTGAGGGCTTACCAAAACCACCCCTCCCCAAAAAGATTGCTTCCCTTACGCCCCATCAACCAGCATCCTCCAGGCCACCGATTAGGGTAGCTCAGACTCTTCCACTTCGGTCACATAGTCAGCCAAAAAATCCGCCACCGCTTGTGCTTTTATGGATAACCTGGGTACGTATGAGATATCGAACTCGCTCAACTCCACAGACAACTTGGTCAGCCTTCCCGAGTGCTCAACCACCTTCATGATGTTGCGAAGGGGTGATCGGTCACCACCTTGACTGAGTGTGCCTGAAAGTAGGGCCGGAGCTTCCTGGCCGACACCACCAGGGCGAAGGCTAGGTTCTCTAAGATGGGGTATCTGAGCTCAGTCTTCCTCAATACTCGACTAACGTAGAAGATCGAGAGTTTCTTCTTTCCTTCTTCCCAGACCAGCACCGAGCTTACCGCCTCGGGTCCTATTCCCAGGTACAGGGATAAGTCCTCTCCTTGTCTCGGCCCTTGCAGCAACGGAGCTTGGGTTAACTGTTCCATCAGCGCCTGAAAAGCCCTTTCACACCCAGGGGTCCACTCAAACTTTTGGTTCCCTCGCAGAACCTTGAAGAAGGACGAGCACTTCTCTCCTACCCTGGAGAGAAACCTGCTTAGCTCGGCCAACTTCCCTGTGAGATGCTGGACCTCTTTCGCACTCTTCGGAGACCCTAGCTCAATAATTGCCCTTACCTTGTCCGGGTTTGGCTCTACCCCATCCGGGGTAAGCAAGTGACCTAGGAACTACCCTCGGCTGGCCCCAAAGACACACTTCTGGGGGTTGAGCTTCATCTTGAATTTTCTTAAAGTCTTGAAGATTTCCTCAAGGTCACAGAGGTGGGACTCGAGGCCCCGACTTTTGACCATGAGGTCATCCACATAGACCTCCAGGATCCTTCTCTTTTGCTCTCGGAAGACCCTGTCCATCATTCGCTGGTACGTCGCCCCTGCATTCTTTAAACCAAATGACATCATTTTGTAACAGTAACACCCCTCCCCTGTGATGAAGGAGACATCCTTGATGTCGCGAGGGTGAATGCGGATCTGGTTGTAACCTGAAAAAGCATCTAAGAAACTCATTAGAGAAAAACCGACGGTTGAATCAACCAGTGCGTCTATTCGAGGCAGGGGATAACAATCCTTAGGGCATGATTTATTCAATAAGGAGAAATCAACACACATCCTACACCTCCCATCTCCTTTTTAGTACCATGACCACGTTGGAGACCCAGCCTGGGTATTGGATCTCAGAAATAAACCCTACCTTGAGGAGCTTGCTCACTTCCTCCAAGATGAGTGCCTCCAGCTTGTCCACGATGGACCTCTTCTTCTGGCGGATGGGGAAGGTACCGGGGTCGAGGTTGAGGCGATGACACGCCACATCCGCATCGATCACAGGCATCTCCGCGACACTCCAGGCGAAGACGTCCACGTTCTCTTGGACGCAAGCCAAGATCTTCCTTCGGTTCTCGGGGCTGAGCTCCCCACTGATCATTACCTTCTCGATCCCTGTGCCCTGGTGACAACCTCCAGATCCACCACCTCCTCCATGGCCTCCATCATTGATTGCTCTGCCCAGTCATTCTCCTTCCTCTCACCGTAAGCAAGCGCTTCGGCCCCTCCTTCTTCCTTCTCCTCCTCCTTGATCACCATCAGCTCCTTTGCCCCTCCTTCCCGGGCCCGACCTTTTCCTTCTACTCCCCTTTCCTCCTCTACTACCTCTTCCATCCTCGCCGGCTCCCCCATCTCCCTAACCCATTCCTCCGCTTCCTCCATCCAGAAGATGGTGTTCAAGACAATCACATAGCACTGCCTTGCCACCTTATGGTCTCCCCTTACCCGAACCTGAACTCCACCCACACTGAATTTAAGGTATTGGTGGAAGGTGGAGGGGATGCACCGGAATGCACTGATAAGGGGCCGTACGAAGATTGCACTGTAGCTGATGGGGGAATGCACTAAAACAAAGCGGCAGTTCCGGGACTGCCCCCCCCCCCCTAAGACCACATGGAGTACCACTCCTCCTTCTACCTCCTTTCTCTCGCCATAGAACCCAAACAACGGGCCATCCGAGGCAAACACCCTCCTGGGCTCCTCCTTCATCTCATCGAATGACTTCTTGAAGATGACGTTGACTGAGCTCATCGAATGACTTTTTTGAGAGAATGTGACTCTTTGCGCCGGGGGTGGGGTCTGATAGGTCGAAGCTATGCTCCGACTGTACATGGTATGGAGGCTCAGTTTTTGGGCTGCCTCGATCCCCACACCCCTATGGATCATTCTGATCCCTCCTCGGGTCCCTATGTCGGCCCAGTCTTCGCACCTCTCTTCCTCATCCTGAGGTAGAACTTCCTCGATCCTCACCGGCTTCTGTTGTTGCTGCTGTGTTGGGACTCTTGCCCCTCTCATCTCAAAAAACTATGGGCAGGTGGTCGTTGCGTGACCTTCCTCCTGGTGGAAGTCACAATATGGCAACGCCACCCCCTCCCCTCAGCCTCCGCCCCCCCCCTATTCCTCCTCTTGGGCCCGGATCCTCCGGCTCTCGCTCCTATTCCTCTCCCTGCTCTTCCTCGCCCGATCGCCATTTCCTGCTGAGGCGGAGGAAGTGGTCTCGGACCCTGCCTCCACCCTAGCTGGTGAGGAATTCCTTGCCCTCCTTTGAAGTTGCCTCCTCCTCGGGGAAAACCCCTTCCGGGCCCTGCATCCCCCCTTCCTGCTGCCTCCATCCCAACTCTAGGTTCTTGCCTCTTCTCTCCATTTCGCCTCAGGTTGCCTAACCTCCGGCTCGCTCAGTCGTGCTAGACTCTTCGAGAACTCAGGGTTGGCAGCCTCCACCTCTATCTCCTCCGCCGATCTCTCCATCAACTCCTCAAAATACAAGGGAGCCCTCCTCTTGAGGTCTATCTTAAAAAATCCCTCATGTAGCCCTACTATGAAGGCAAGCTGAAGGGTGAACCCCGTCACCTCCTGGATGAGGAGGACCTCCTCCTGGAACTGATCCACATAGTGGGCTAGCGACTCCCCTTGCCTCTGCTTGATGTTGAAGAGCGCCTCGGGGTCCTTCTTCCTCTTCTTCGAGGTTGAGAAGCGCAGCAGGAAGCTGTGATGCAGATCCTCGAAAGCATAGATCGACCCTGAGGGTAGCTGGTGGAACCAGTCCCTTGACTTTTCCTTTAGGGTGGTGGTGAATAGTCGACACTTGAAGGCGTCCGACATAGTTCTGATAGAGACCATGTACTCGAACCACTGCATGTGTTGAATGGGGTCATCCTTGTCGGTATACAACATCATGGCTAGCTCCCTGAACCCCTCGGGGAATAGTGCCGAGAGCACCAACTCACAGAATGGGCTTCCCCACTTCACCCCTTGACCTGCTCCACTCGCCCCGCGAGCTCCCCGGGCGACCCGGCTCCTACCAATCTCGCACTTGCTGAGGGGCCACTCGCCGGGACCCCACTAGCTGGGATCCCGCCTGCCGAGAAGGCACTCGCCAGGACCCCTCCCGCACTCGCTAGGCTGGGGAAAGTTCTCGCCCTACGAGGTCTCGCTCTGGCGACTGGGACGTCGCTTCCTTTCCTGCCGTCTGCCGTTGGGCGTCCTCGCCAACTACAACAAGAGGGGCCACCTAGGGCGCAGGGGTTGCAAGACCCCCAAGTGTCATGGTGAGTGCGCGCTGAAAAGCCCCGAGCAGGTCCCTCCTGAAGTCTACCAGCATCTCTACCATCGCTGGCGAGCTGGGTGGTGGCGAACCGCCAAAGCCTGCTTCTCGCTCATCCTCTCCTGCCATTTCTCTTCCTTGGAACTTTCTTGTACTATCTGCACTCTACGCTCGCCGCACCAAAAATGTTGAAACCAGTACTTGGTCTCTTGTGGAGCTCAGGCCCCCAAAAGGTGGGGGGGGGGGGGTAGCTGGCACTTACCGATCCCTCGGAAGGAACAAACTGAAGCCTCAGAACTATACACACACCCTTGGTCGCAGCGAGGAGGTCCCACCACACACCTGGAAGATCTTAGAGCGCTTCCCCTCCCAAACCAAAGCTGAGACTGGGCACCTTGGAGAGCCTGAGAGCTGAACCAAAATAACCTAGGGAGAAGGAAGCTCAGAGTGCTGAGGTTGGATTCCTCGCCAAAGGTGCCCTTCAAGGTCTATATATAGTTTTTTACTTATGGTCTACTAATAGTCAGATTCCGCCTTACACTTTTTCTATGCGCATCCCAAAATGGTCTGCCAATAGCCAAACTCTGCTGTTTGGAGAGGTTGACTGCAGACCACCAAGGGCTTCCAGGTAAAATCACTCTTGGACCCCTACTGGGCGAGCCGCCCTCAAGGGTTACTCTCGCCAAACTTTCGTCATGCAAACTGCGAGAGCCTGGCTCGCCCTCCATTCTGCGAGCGACCGCCGAGAGCCCGGTTCGCCCGCCTTCCCGCTAGCGACCTTCGAGAGCCTGGCTTGCCCGCCTTCCTGCGAGCGACCACCGAGATCCTGTCTCGCCCGCCTTCCTGCGAGCGACCTTCGAGAGCCTTGCTCGCACGCCTTCCTACTCTTCTCGCTTATTGATCCTTGAGTCTCCGCTCGCCTCTTGGCGAACACCTGGGTTGTACACCCGTGATGGAGGGCGTGTAACTTGAATTTTTTTCTATAAATTCAGAGGGTCTCCTTGAGTCCAGGGCTCAGAAAATTGGAGAGGGGGAGGTGCTGCAAGAGCTCTTAGGTTCTGTTTTCATGTTTCTTTAATGTTTCTTAATTTCATGTTCTCTCTTTCTTTCTTCCTTGCCAGTATGGTTATAATTTAGCTTTCATGCAATAGTTTTATGAACTTGTAATCTTTTCTTGCTAGTGTTGTAACCTTTCTTTATGGCTTGTAATAGTTTAATTTCAATAAAATTTACTTTTGCTCTCTTTCTTTCTCTTTGTACTTTAGTTAATTTCTCTTTAATGCGCTTTTATTTTTCTCTCTTTTTCCCCTCCACTATGATTAACTAATTCTCATTAGTGCTCGATCGAAATGATTCGAGGATGAGATAATCAAGTTATAATTTTCTAAAGCTCTATTTTTTCATTTTTTTTGTAAACACTTGATTTACTCTTGATTTTTAATTAGCGAGACCATATTTTCGATATATGGTGATCTTGTTTATGTTTTCATACTTAGCTAGCCAAGAGGGTCAAAGTATGAATCGATCACTCAAGAGTAAAGAGAGTTTCACGCACCCCTCGAGAAAGGACATAATTCTCCCAGATTGGAGTCAAATCCAATAGAGGGGTTCACAACGTAAAGCATGTTTTAGGTAATCGATTATAGTACGAGAGTTCGGTTGATTTTTCCTAAACTTAGTTGGGCATTTCCCTCGAGAGAGGCATGTTCGAGCTTCGGGAACCTCCACGGTCAAGTAGTTTACTTAAGTAGTATTAGAATTATTTTTGTCTTCTCTTGATTATTCTCACTCCAAGGTGACTTTAGATTGAGCACAAATCCTTTTTACCATCATTTAAAACCTTCTTTAGTTTGCAAATTTTCTTTTTTAAGTTAAGTAAAACAAACCCTACAAAATCATTAGATAAGATAATAGTGATCTCCTCGAAGTAGAAGTAATCAACTCTCCCCGAGAAATACAACCTTGATATTTTCAAAATATCCTATATTATAGACGATAAGGTACGCTTGCCTTCATCAGATATAGTTTTGGAAAACATCATCAATCTCTTCGCTTTTTCTTAAATCCAAATCTCTAAGTAAGAAGTAGATTTCTTCATATCTAAGTTTTTGGCGCCGTTGTCGGGGACTTTTGCGTAGATATTTTGAAAAGAGGATAGCTATTAATTTTATCATGTGTCTTTTTATTTTATTTTACTTTCTCTAGTTTCAAAAATCTTAAAGGTGTAATCTAAATCTTGGAAATGGACGTTTGGGTTATCATCCCATCACACCTCCTAGTACCGGTGAGAACCCTTCACAGGGTATACCTCGGGAAGTCCAAGACTAACTTAATCCGCCTAAAAGATAAAAAATATATAACAATCAAGTTTTCCTCTTTCTTTATTTTTAGTTTTATTATTCCCTCTTTTCTCTCTCTTTTTCTTCTTTCCCCTTTTCCTTTATAGTGCATGACCCGAGGTAGCACTTCGAATATTCCTTTTGATCCAGAGATCGAGTGAACCCATTCGCGGCGCCGTCGTTCTCGTGATCAGGAAATACACTTATTATTCGAAGAGTCGATCGGGGACACTAACACAACAAATATGGATCCTAATCTTAATCTTCCTAATTCTAACGTGCCCAATCCTAATGAGGCCGCGCAATAGACCATGTCCTATTATGCGCGGCCGAATATGGAAGGCACATAGTCAAGTATTGTTCTCCCCGCGGTGGAGAACAATAACTTTGAGATCAAGTCCAGCATCATACAAATCGTGCAGCAATCAGTGACCTTCGATGGTCAGCCAGACGAAGATCCAAATTATCATATTTCTAATTTTCTCAAAATCTGCGATACGTTTAAAATCAATGGCGTCATCGATGATGCCATTCGATTATGTCTTTTTCCTTTTTCATTGCGGTCTAAGGCCAAGCAATGGTTGGGCTCACTTCCTAGGGAGTCCATCACTACATGGGCCGATATGGCAAAAAATTTCTCACTAAATATTTCCCGCCTGCAAAGACTGCCAAATGCGAACAGATATTGCGTCATTTATGCAAATCAACTTGGAGACTCTCTATGATACATGGGAGCGCTTCAAGGAGCTTTTGCGTAGATGCCCTCACCACGCACTTCCCGCTTGGCAATAAGTGCAAATATTTTATAATGGCTTGAATTTCCAAACTACGCAAATGATTGATGCGGCCGCCGGGGGTACATTAAATAGGAAAACCCCGGAGGCTGCTCAAGAGCTTTTTGAGGAAATGGCCATGAATGCTTATCAATGGAATTTTCCCTGAGCGCGACCTATTAATCCAGCCGGTATTTTTGAAATAGACGATACTTCCAATTTAGCTTTACAAGTTGAGCGCTTAACAAAGAAAATGGTGGAGATGTTGCTTCCTCCGCCACTCCTCCTTGGGCAAATAATGTTTTAATCGAAGAGCAGGTTGACTACATGGGAAATCCGCCTCGGCCATCCTATAAACCCAACTCCGCTCTGTACAACAACACCTACAATGCGGGTTATAGGAACCATCCAAATTTCTCGTGGAGCAACCAAGGAAATGCTCAATGTCCTATGAATCTCAATCACCCCCCATCAACTTCTTAACTTAACTCCACCTCTAAATTTTAATCCGCCCGGTTTTCCACCGCGACAGCAAAAGCCCTCTCCGCTTGAAGAGGTCTTTGCAAAATATGTTGCTACAAATGAATTGAACATCCGGAACCTCAGCGGATCGATCAAAAATTTAGATAATCAAGTGGGGCAGCTAGTAAAAATGGTCTCCGAGCGCCAACAAGGAACTCTACTGTGAAATACAGAGCAAAATCCAAGGGAAAGCGCGAACGTGATTACTCTCCGCAGTGGAAAGGAGGTGGTATAAAAACAGGACGAACCCATGGTAACTACTTCTTCTCCTCCTACTACTCCTTTTTTATCTTCGAATTTGCCCGCAACGTTAGATCCACATGCTTCAAATTCAAATATTTTGTATCCGTCTAAGCTTAGGAGTGAGTGCGCCGAGAAAATAATAAAAAGTTTTTAGAATTTTTAAAACAAATTCATATTAATGTACCCTTCTGCGAGGCTATCTCTCAAATGCCAAAGAATGCAAAATATCTTAAGGAGTTGCTCTCCTATAAGAAGAAATTAGAAGATATTTTGCATATTTCCTTAAACGCAGAATGCTCCGCGGTTATACTTAACAAATTGCCACCAAAAGCAAATGACCCGGGACGGTTCTCCATCCCGTGCCAATTTGGCAATTCGTTAGTAAAACACGCTTTAGCTGATCATGGAGCAAGTATAAATCTCATGAATTTTTTATTATTCAAAAAGTTAGGTCTAGGAAATCCTAGCCCCACCAGAATGAGTATTCTACTCGCAGATCGTTCATTAAAATATCCAGTAGGGATAGCGGAGGATGTGCTCGTTAAGGTTGACCATTTCATCTTCCCGGTGGACTTTGTCATTCTTGATATCGAAGAGAATGTCGAAGTACCCCTCATACTCGGCCGCCCTTCCTTGTCACCTCCCGCGCGATTATCGACGTAAGTAACGGAAAGCTCCTCCTAAGGGTTGGAGACGATGAAGTTACTTTTAATATAAATCCCTCGATGCGAAACACTTTAGAGAATGTCGATTTGTGTTTTTACTTATAAGAATGTTTTGAAAATGATTTTTATCCTCTCCCCGAGTTAGTCTCTACATCGAGTAATGATTCCGAGTTCGTCGAGCTCTTTTGTCTAGAAGAAATCTCTCGCTCCACACCACCCGAGCCGTTAGAAAAATTAAAAATTAAAACTTCATATGAAGAGCCACCCGTGTTGGAATTAAAGCAACTCCCCCTCACCTAAAATATCTATTTTTAGAAAAAATACTCTAAGCTACCCGTTTTTGTATAATCCAAATTGAGTGATTCAAAAATTTCTGAATTGACTCTAGTCTTAAGCAATCACCGTCACGCAATTGCGTGGGTAAATTTCAGATAGCAATGGTATTAACCCTTCCTTCTGCACTCACAAAATCTTCCTCAAGGAAAATTCCCACAACACAGTCCAGCCTCAACGACGGCTAAACACAAATATGAAAGAAGTCGTTAAGGTTGAAGTTATAAAACTTTTAGATGCGAGGATCATCTACCTGATCTCGGATAGTACTTGGGTTAGCCCAGTATAAGTCGTGCCGAAGAAAGGCCGCGTAACGGTAGTAGAGAATGAATATAATGAATTGATCCCAACCCGTACTGCCACCCATAAGGATCACTTCCCGTTACCTTTTATTGATAGAACGCCTTTCAGGTCACTCTTAAAACAGTTTTCTCAATAGTTTGTTGGGATATTTTCAAATCTCTATTTCGCCCGACGATCATGAAAAAACCACATTCACTTGTCCCTTTGGCGCCTTCGCTTATCGGAAGATGTCATTTGGTCTTTGTAACGCGCCAGCTACATTCCAAAGATGTATGCTGGCGATATTCAACGAGTTAGTAGAGGAAGTGATGGAAGTTTTCATGTACAACTTCTCCGTCTTCAGAAATTCGTTTAAAAATTATTTAACTAATCTCGAGCGTGTGCTACAACGTTGTGAGGAAACAAATCTAGCTCTTAATTGGGAGAAATGCCATTTTATGTTCAAAGAAGGATTAGTCCTTGGCCATAAAATATTGGGCAAAGAGATCGAGGTCGATAGGGCCAAGATCAAAGTTATCGAAAAACTCTCCCCTCCAATGAATGTAAAATCCATTAGAAGTTTCCTTGGCCACGCATGGTTTTATCGGCGTTTTATACAAAAATTTTCCACAATCACGAAGTCGTTAACCCATCTTCTCGAAACAGAATCTTCTTTCCTTTTTAACGACGAATGCCATTTGGCCTTTAAACTTATCAAAGAATACTTATAAATTCTCCGATTTTAGTCTCCCCGGATTGGTCGCTCCCCTTTGAAATTATGTGCGACGCGAGTGATATTGCGGTAGGTGTCGCATTAGGCCAACGAGTGAGTAAGTATTTCCACCCGATTTATTATGCGAGCAAAACACTCACGTCAGCACAAGCGAATTACACCACTACCGAGAAGGAGCTTCTAGCGATCGTTTTTGCCTTTGATAAGTTTAGGTCGTACATCACTCTCTCCAAAGTAATCGTTTTCACAGATCACTCCGCTCTTAGATATCTTTTAAGTAAATCGGACGTCAAGCCCCGTCTTTTGCGATGGATCCTCCTCTTGCAGGTGTTTGATTTAGAGATCCGGGACAAAAGGAGAGCCGGAAACTTGGTGGCCGACCATCTTTCATGTCTAGAAAATCCCGCTACAGAAGCGTTAATAGAAGCCGATATTAATGATAAATTCCTTGAAGAGCGCTCCCTTGCTCTCAAAAATATAAATACATCTTCCACCCCCTGGTTCACGGATTTGGCTAACTATTTAGTAGCCCGGGTCCTGCCAAAGGAATTCTCAAGTCATCAAAATAAGAAATTCTTTTCTGATTTAAAGAATTACTTTTGGAAGGACACCTTTATATTCCGTATCTGCACGGATCAGGTAGTGAGAAGATGCGTCTCGAGTGAGGAAGGACTAAAAATTTTACGGCTTATCACGAAGGACCAACTGGTGGTTATTATCAAGCGAACCGAACCGCGAGGATGGCGCTGGAGGCGGGCTTTTATTGGCCCACACTCTTCAAATATGTTCCCACCATTGTGAGTACTTGCGAAAGCTGCCAGTGGTCGGGGAACATCTCCCGCCGGGATGAGATACCCCAAAATATTTTCTTAGAATGCAAAATTTTTGACCTTTGGGGTATCGACTTCGTTGGTCCTCTTCCTCCTTCTTTTTCAAACAAATATATTCTCATTGCAGTCGACTACGTGTCGAGTTTGGCGGAAGCAAAAGCTCTCCCCACCAACGATGCGAGAGTCGTCGTAAATTTCATAAAAATAATTATTCTCTCGATTTGGCACGCTGCGCGCTATAGTTTTTTATCGGGGCACCCATTTTTGCAATAGCCAATTCATGAAAATCTTAGCAAAATATGGTGTCACGCACAAACTATACACTACTTATTACCCACAAACGAGCGGCCAAGTCGAAGTCATAAATCGAGAATTAAAGCAGATTTTAGAGAAACCTGTTTCTATTAATTCGAAGGATTGTGCACTTAACCTCGATGACGAGCTATGGGCCTATCGAACGACATACAAGACCGCTATCGGTTGTACACCGTATCTATTGGTTTATGGCAAGGCTTGACATCTTCCCGTCGAATTAGAACACCGCGCATTTTGGGCGCTTAAATTCTTAAACCTCGATTCTACGTTAGCGGCCGAGCAAAGAAAGTTTCAAATGAACGAGCTAGATGAGTGGAGAGCAAATGAGTACGAGAATAACAAATTCGATAAGGAACGAACAAAGTTTTACCACGATAAACATTTAAAATTTCCAAAAACTTTTTCGCCGGGCGATCTCGTCCTCCTTTATAATTCTCGTCTTCGCCTTTTTTCGGGAAAGCTAAAATCTCGATGGTATGGACCCTTTATTGTTAAAGAGGTTTGGTCCTATGGGACAATTCTAATTTCCCACCCAGAAAAAGGTTCCTTCAAAGTAAATGGTCGCTGTCTTATTTTGTATCTTCCACGGGATTCGTCTAACGAAAAGAGTGAATCAATTTTTCTTCTGCCTATATCTGAACGCCAAGTGGGTCACGCTATGTGACCTTACACAAAGCGCTTTTGGGAGGCACCCCAAAGTTATCTTTTTATTATTTTCTCTTGGTTTTGTAGGTAACCGCCACTTCCCCAGCATCTTCATAGCAAGGTAAGCCTTTTTCTCTCTTCTCCTTCCTTCTTTTTTTAGCTTGTATTTCTTTTTCTTGTTTTCTTCTTCTTTTTCTTCATACTTAGTTTTAAACATTGGGGACAATATTTAACTTTAAGTATAGTAGTGTAAATAGCTCCTATTTTTTAATTTAGAAAACTTTTAAAAAAATTTATTTTCTTGTCTTCTTTTATTCAAGTACTTCCCAAACCCAAAAATTCAAAAAAAAAATCGAAAATTGAAAATTTAAATCTTGGAAAGGGACGTTTGGGCTCTCATCCCATCTCATCTCCTAGTACCGTTGAGAACCCTTCATGGGGTATACCTTGGGAAGTCCAAGAGTTAACAAAAAATTGTTAGGTTTAAAATTAGTTTCCTTTCTATCCCTATCAAAAATCCCAAAAAAATATAATATCAAAAATTCCAAAAAAAAAATAATGAAAAACTTAGAACAGAAACCAAAAAAATTTATTAAACCCCTACTTGTTGTTTTTGCGATTTCTTAGAAATTTAGTTGAGAATATTTATAAGCATTTTTATGTTTTTAATTAGCTAAAATTTTGTTTATCATAGTTTGTTAAATTTAAATTTTAGGTAATCTTGTTTTAAGAATCATTTTATGATTGAAGCTTGATTAAAGATATTTTGTTAGCATTACTTCTCTCTTTATTTTTAATTGGCTTCATTTTGTAGTAAATTTGTCAAACCTCTTTAGATTTCTATTATATTTTCTTCTAGTTTTTTAGATCTTATGAAATTTAAATTTACTAGAATTTGCCCTCAATATAATTAAATTTATAACCTAGAAATTTTTCCTACCCACCTCTTTTGATGGCATAAAAAAGTGTTTTAAAAGATCATATGTCATGGGAATAAGAGGATAAAATTCATTATCCCTAAACAAATGCACCCAAAATCATTTAAAAAATTATATGGCATCGAGTAAGATGATAAAATTCATTACTCCTAAACATATATATATTTTGGGTTTTTATTAGAAGAGAATTTTAAAAGATTATATGACATGTAGTAAGAAGATAAAATACATTACCCTAAACATATACAAACAAAATAGGAAAGTGAGAGGATAAAATTCATCACCTCCTTTCTAAGATCTCTTCTTATGCCAAAATTTGTGAACCCCCCCCCCCCCAGCCAATTATCATTAGGGGCTCCTCCCCATCATCAAAGCTTCAAATTTCAAGACTTCCTCCAAGGATTCAAGCTCTATTGAAGGTGATTTCGTGGATTTCAACATGATCGATGCATTCCACTGAGAAGATGGGTTAGAGGGTGTGACAACTTCAAGGAACACGGATGATAGCCAAGGATTGTGGTAGGAGTCTTACTACCTCCTTCACTTCCGAGGAAGAGACTCGGGCAGCGTTTGTATTGTTTTCCTACTTTTCTTCCTGATTAGGTTTATGTTCTTTGTGGTTTCTTCATATATGTAATGGTGGAGTTTGTATGAATATAACATGAACATATATTTATTTATATGTGTTTAATCTTAATTGAAAATCATTATTATTATATTCAAGAGTCTTACCTTGGAGGTGGTGTGGTGGTGAAGTGTGTGTAATTGTGTTGAGTGTTGCTATGTCAACGAGCGAAGCAGAGGATTAAGACCCGCGGAGGTGCAAAGCGGAGGAAGGCGGACTGCATAGGTGCGATGTGGAGGTCAGCGACCCGTAGAGGAGAGAAGCGGTGAAGGCGACCCACATAGTTAGTTAGTTTTATATTATTGCAATTAGTTGTTAGTCCACAATCAAAACCCCCCATAAAACACTGACATACAAGACTTCTATCTCAAGTCTCGCATCAATAAATTACTCCACCTTACCGTGTTCCTCAAGAGATTCGATATCCGGGGATTTACTTCCTCAAATTTATTACTTGAAATGACAAATTCACTACTGTTCGAACCACAGTCTCGCTCAATCCTATAGCGGTGTGGCGGAACAGCGCGTCAAGTTTTTGGCGCCGTTCTGGGGAACACTGTCGTGTGAGTATTTGGAGAGAGAGATGAGAGATAAAATCCATTTTCCATTTGTATATACCACTTGTTTTGATTTTGTTGTTTTGATTTTGTATGTTTTCATTTTCCTTGTTTTAAATTTTTAAATAGAATCTTTTAAATTTCTTTCTTCCTAATCTCATTTAATAATTTATAGCAGGTTTTTCCTTGTTTTAAATTTCTTCGTGTGTAGTTAATTCTTGCAAAGATTTTTATTTTCTTGTGAATCACCCCATATCAATAAGTATTCAAATTTACAATGCAGATTGTGCGGGGCATCCAATCATCTATCTGGAGAATGTCATTCGGGAAACCGTAGTTATGAGCCGTACGGCTGTTCCAATGGGGAATCGGTATCATACAGTTCCCCATACGATCTACCCAATTATCATAACCACACCCCTCCACCACGGGAACCACACCAATATTGTATCCTACCTCTTCTGAGGATAGGGTTTAATCGTGTGTGCTTGTTTTGTTAAAGTAAGAATCATGTTTTGAAGGATTGCATCGCTTTTAAATGAGAAATGGATGAAGAAGATGAACTGGCTATCCGGATCGTGTCTCCCTCACTTCTTTATTGCACTCCTTCAACTCCTAATTCGCACTCTGACAATGTGAAACTGTTTCCTATTGTACATTTTCACCTATTTTTTATTCACCTGCGGAGGAACCTGATCTTATTTTCTCTGATTGCGACAATACCGTTCCTCCATTTTCTTTGCAAAAATTTTCTACACCTATTTGTATTGATCCTGTCAAAGTTATTGAGCTGGGTGATGATCCAGAACCTGAGGTTGAGCCAAAGTGGGATGAGAATGTTGTTCTCTCTGATGGGGAGAATAACTACTTTGAGCATGATGGTGCGCTGAAGTGGGCTGAGGAGGATGCCCTTTTTGATGAGGAAGTTTTCACTTCTTCATTGGACAAAGAGTTCCAACTCACCGCCGAGGCCCTTGATTTCTCGGGTCCCCCTCTCTATGATTCTTATGACACAGACATCGATCTATCTTTGGATCCTGCGGGGAGTGAGACCGGGACCACTCCCCCAATTTCTATTTATTTATGTCTTTCTTCTTTTTTATTTCCTAACCCCCCCCCCCCCCCCTTCAGTTCCTGAGCCTGTGCGGGTTAATTTTTCACAGGGATTCCAGGAGGACTTGGAGCATTTTGCACATGCCAATGTGTCAAGGACATATATTTTGGTGAGAATAGTGAGGACGACTCCTCCTCCACTTCTTACTTTCTACTTCCTCTACCTGTGAAGATTAGGTATTATTATTTAGGTAGATGAGTAACTATTCTGTCACCGTATCGGTGTCCATTACTGACACGCATATTAGAATAGTTACCTGTTCATTTCCTTTTCCATACGACTATAAGCTAGAACTATTAAAATTTTGAATAAGTCGTGCTGGGAGGACAATAACCCCAGTATTTATCTTACTTCTGCTTGCATTTTTATTATTATTTTCCAAGTCTAGTTTAAGTAGTTTATTTTCATTTTTATTAGTATGTTTTGTTTTATCAGCTCTAATCCCAGTGCAGGATTTCGGTGAAATCGCAAAAATCTTTTAGCCGAGCCGGAGCTGGGAGCAAAACTAAGGTTCAGATTTGGTCACTTACGGAATGCCCCATTCTCGGGCATTGGGTAACACATTTCTATCCTTCATTATTTTCTGCATTCCTCATGATTCATTCGGACATGAGGACAATTCATCATTTATGTTTGGGGGGATATATTAGGTTATCTGATTGCTCGAGCACACACCATTTTGCATTTCACTAGTGCTTTTTTTGCTCCATTTGTTAAAATTTTAAATTTTCTTTTCGCTCATTTGCATTTCATTTCTCGCACCCATTACGCTATAACTTTAATATTTGTTATTATCTTGTTTTCCAATATCTTTAGGTGTGTATGTTCGATTAATTTATAATCAAAAAGTTGGAATTTGGTATTGAACTGTAGACTCGTGGAGTGCTCCTAGTCGAGTGCCCATGTTCTCTGATAGAAATAGATTTAGAGTTAATTTTTTTGCATATATTAAATACATTGTATTTTTACTTACTATCGTTGGTTGTATATCCACTCCTCGTTAGAATGTGATCACGTCCGACGCTAGTGTAGAGTTATGTGTAGTGTCACTAGTGTTGTATTATAGGCTCGCGGAGGGGGGGAGGGGGTGTCCTTTCTCGGTGTCTAAAAATCGCCCCTAGCGATCTTCGAAGCATATGCACTAAATAGTGATTAACTCTATGAAAATGATTAAGGCCTTCATTTGGAAAGTTTGAGCCTATGCATCCTAGCCTACATTCACTACCATTGCTTACACATATTTGAGCCTATCACCAATTTTTTGTTGTTTAACCCCCACCATTTCAACACCAAAGCTAAATTGCCAACCCAATTGCACACTTAAAAATCTGAGCTTAAATTCTTATTTTTCTTGATATATGAAATTGGGATTGTATGTTGTGATGTGGTGAAAAGCTGAAAATGTACTTATACTTGGGTGCTTGGTTGAAAAGAAAATGAAAAACCTAAAAATCTGAAATGAAAAAATCTCTGTTTAGAAATAAGAAAAGGAAAATATTTTGGTTTAGGCTCTGGAGAGTGACCCCATATTAAAAAGCAAGTCTGGGGGTTTCACTCTCTTCTGTTTGTGGTAGTTATTTATATTGTTAAGCTCAAAACATTATGTTTAAGTGTGAAAAGACTTCATATTTATTTTTGTTATATCTCACCCTTAAACCTAAGCCTTCATACTCATCCTAATCTAAGTCCCAATGATTCGTAGAGTTGGTTGGTATTGAGTGTAGTGGAGAAGGTATGATCGGGCGAGCTTATGGCCATTGTCATTGATGGATTTCTTTGGAGGCCACCATAGTAGTTCTGGGTCTGTAATATCACACTCAGTGTTACTACTTTTTCATGTGCTATGCTTAGGATAGATCGCTTTGTTCTTTTGTTTAGGAGTGGATATAGCTGTATGATAGTTTGTTTAAATGCAGTGTAATTAGATTATATGCTTAGAAATTTTCTTTAACCTATTTTTATTCCCCATGGACACGAGACTTCTCAGTCCACTTTCATATTTCATTTTTTTATTTGTAATTAGCCTATCTTACTCCCTGTAGGTTGATGGATTGCTCGGGATGAGCAATAATTCAAGTCTGGGTGTATTTGATGAGCGTATTTCATATAGTATTCAAGGCTCCTTTAATAGCTCAGTTTTATCTCTTATCACTCATCTTTCATTTGATAATAGCATAAAATCTTTGTTTGTGGTCTTATTGTCTATTGAGCAAGATTTAGCTATTTGGAGCTTAGATTAGGTCATTCCTTGCATGAAGGAGATTACCTCTCCTTCACTCTCTATTTTACTTTATGTTTGTATGTGTGGATGCATTATTCTGGTGGGTTTGGCCGCGTTTCATGCATGTACAACATCGTGTAGAATTTCTGGGGAGTTTCGGCCCTATCTCGCATCATTGGCCACTGATCGTGTGTTTTTCTTCACGTACAATCAGTGGATCCGTTGCGCAAGACTAGTGGTCGTGTGCGCTTTTTGGCTGAAATTTTCCATACGATCGCATGAGTACTGTCCCTCCTTCGCGCACAAGTACATGATTTCCTCACGCACAACCAGTGGTCATGCCTTAAAAATCTTCTCGATGTTTTTGCCTCCCGCCAGCTCTTTTTGACGCATGTTTCTTTGCGCACGAGTAGAGGACTTTCCTTAGCGCACGACCAGTGGTCGTGCGCCTACTCGTGCGCTATTATTTTTCTGACAATTTTGGTACAGGTTCCTTCATGCACGAGTATTGGACTTTTCTTCGCGCACGACCACTAGTCATGCACCTGCTCGTGCGCGTTCAAAATTCTGCTCGACCTATAAATAGCCTGTTTCGCGATTTCTTCCGACGACCCTATTTTCTGTTTGATTTTTCAGAGTCATTCCGCTATTTTTTGCCCCTCCGAGCAAAGGTTCGCCCCTAGGCTCCTCCCCATCACCAAAGATTCAAAGTTCAAGACTTCCTCCAAGGATTCAAGCTCTATTGAAGGTTATTTCGTGGATTTCAACGTGATCGTTGCATTCCACCGAGAAGATGAGTTAGAGGGTGTGACAACTTCAAGGACCCCAGACGACAACCAAGGATTGTGCTAGGAGTCTTGCTACCTCCTTCACCTCCGAGGAAGAGACTCAGGCAGCGTTTGTATTGTTTTCCTACTTTTCTTCCTATTTAGGTTTGTGTTTCTTTGTGGATTTCTTCATATGTGTGATGGTGGAGTTTGTATGAATATAACATGCACTTATATTTATTTATATGTGTTTAATCTTAATTGAAAATCATTATTGTTATTGTTGGGAATATTGCCTACATGATTCCTGATTTGAAGAAGTCACCAAGTCAAAACTACTTCACTTTGTATTTGATCACTTCTCTAGCTCATAATCTCAGGAAATTAAAGGAATGTCGTCGAGAAGATGCAGTATCGTCGACATCATCAAAGTAGCCTTATCGTTGAAAAGGCAATATCCAGAAGATATCAAAGGAAGGAATGTCGTCGAGAAGATGTCGTATCGTCGACATCATCAAAGAAGCCTTGACATCGATAAGACTAAGTCAGAATGAATATCGTTGAAAAGGCAAAGGGAAGAACAGTGTCGAAGATATCATTGACAAGGATATCTCGTATCGTCGATAAGGCCAAATAAGAACAGGCGTCATCGTAAAGAATGTGTGACGTCGAGAAGACTGAAGGAGGTCAATTGAAGACAAGCAGTTGCTAAAGTATGGTATGTCGACATGATATCATTTATGCCGTCGACAAGATAAAGTTGTTACGACGACAATCTCCAAGAAAGAAGATCACGACAACACAGTAAGAGATGGCATATCCGACGATAAAACAGAAACGCCAGGATATCTCGTATCGTCGAGATATCGTTGTCAGAGGCAGAAGCTAGAAGACTTGAAGATTTACCAAAGTCTAAGACAACGACGAAGTCTGTCGTCGTGATGCTGTCAGTATCGGCATGAAGATGGAAATATCGTTGAGGCAAATTCAAATATTTGATCACGCGCAGTCTGCATTTAATGCCGCCGCCTGGCTGTCATATCTGAGCATGCTTTTACGGAAAGGGAGCTCTGACAATTAAGAAACTTTTTCAGAAGACCGTTGGGAGGCCTCGCAGTCTTATAAAAGAGACAAGTGGTTGCCCTAAAAGGAGTATCAAGAGAAAAAAGAACTTATGCATACAGCGAATAGAACAGTAACAACTGCGTAAAGAAAGAAAGAGAAAACCAAGAATTCTCAAAAAAGTGTTCTCGTAAGAATCAGTAATTTGATCGACTGATAAGAAGACGTTCCTCATCAGGATAAGAGAAGATATTGAAGAAGAACTGTGCTTTCAAAATCTGAATCAGGAGCATCTTCTTCAACCTCAAGTTGTCGATCTTCATCAGGCAGAGTTTCTGTTTCAACTTTTATTATTGTAAGGCTTGAGGGCCAAACCAGTAAGATATGTTTTCAGATCTGGGTGTATAGCTTGAGGGCTGGAGAGCTATGAGGCTTGAGGGCCAAGGTAGTGGACTTGCGGGTCCAATATTGTCAAGCTTGAGGGCTTGAGACTTGTGAAGGCTTGCGGGCCAGGGCAGAGGCTAGACTTGCAGGTCTGAGCTAGGTAGGGCTTGAGGGCCTGATTGTCAAGCTTGAGGGCTTGAGATCTGTGAAGGCTTGCGGGCCAGTGCAGAGGCTAGACTTGCGGGTCTGAGCTAGGTAGGGCTTCAGGGCCTGAGTGTCAAGCTTGAGGGCTCGGGTGCAGTAGGGGCTTGCGGGCTTAGGCTGTAGGACATGCTGGTCCGTGTTGTAAGGCTTGAGGGCCTGAAGTTTTGGCGGAGTTTGTCGAGCCCAGCACACCGCTAGGTAGGCGCAGAGGGACAGAGGACTACTCAAGACACACAGTCTTGAGGAACCTCGATAGATCTTGTGTCGTCTGCTGTGATTTCTTGTGCTATACTTTTGTGCTCCGCTTGAATATTCGCAAATCGCGCTGATTGATCAAAAGAAGCCAGATCACCTAATACCCCCCCCCCCCCACTCTAGGTGAACGTTCCATTAACAACAAGTGGTATCAAAGCCAGGTTGATCAAAAGAAGACTTAACCTTCTGATCTAGATCGTGGAACGACTCGCCATGGCTGGTGGAGATCAGAATCGGGAAACGAGAGCCATGAAACTCCCAATCTGCACAAAGGAGATCTTTCCCATCTGGAAGGAAAGGGTAAGGCTTTTCATGGAGGCGGCTGATCCAAGAATTTCCTTAACAGTCCAACAGTGTCCCTTTATCCCTACAACTGCCTCCACCATTGATCCAACAAGGAAGGTGATAAAAAAATATGAAGACATGACCAAGGACGAGCTAATCTTGGCAGGCCTAGATAAGAGTGCCCAAAATGTCATTATGAGTGCCATAGATGACTCAACCCTCCAGAACCTGATTCATAGCAAAATGGCCAAGGAGATGTGGGACTCCCCGATCGTGTATATGGAGGGTAATGAAGAGGTAAGGGATGATAGGAAATCCCTTCTCAACCAGGAGTTTGAGGCCTTCAAACAAGGCAAGAATGAAACAATCTCTAACTGTTATGAGAGATTCTTCAAGATAGTTAATGGACTAAGAAACTATGAAAGAGAGTTCACCAACTCTGATCTTAATGACAAGTTTCTTAGATCCCTCAAAAAGGAATGGGACATCAAAATCTATGCCATCAGAGAGATGGGTCAGCTGGGCATCATAGAGCCCAAGAATCTGTATGGGAAGTTGCTGTCCCATGAACTTCATCTCAACACCAGGAAGGCTGAAGAAGAAAGCTCAAAGGGGAGCTCAAGAGACGGATCGGTGTCTCTAAATGCTGAGAGCACGAGAAGATCCAAGAGCAAGACCTCTGCAACTCAGACCAGATCTGAGAACAGTGAAGAATCAGAAGCCAGCCCTTCAGATTCTGATGACACTGATAGAGAGATGGCCCTTCCTCAAAACAGTTCAAGAAGCCGATACACCGAAGGAGGAGGGACAATCACAGAAATCCCTCCTCAAGCTCCAGAAGATCTGATTATAATTATAGATCCAGAGACCCTAGGGAGGAAAGGTACAGATCTAACCCTGGTAAATATGATTTAAATAATACTGTTTGTTATTCCTACAGCAAGATGGGTCACATGGTTGTTGACTGCCCTTCTAAGAAGAAGGAGTCGAGGAACAATGAAGAAAGAAGAAGCTCAAGGAGCAAGAGGAAATCTGAAAAAGGATTCATGGCCAAGAAGATCAGAACACTGAGTGATTCTGACTCAAGCTCCTCTGGTACTGAGGAAGATGCACTTATTGGCTTGATGGCCATCGGTGAAGACAACCAGGATGACATGTCTCATGGGACGGTAACTAACAAAACTTCTCTATCTGACTCTGATTCTGAATCAGCAGCAGATTCCTTGCATGATGATGAGGGTGTGTCTGCTGCCAACAACACAGCCTTAAGATCCCAATATGAGGTTGAGTCTGAACTGATAAGGCAATATAAAGCCTTGTGGAAAGCTTTCAAAGGTTGTAAGAAACTACTCAAAGTCCAGACAAAGGAGTTAGATTCCTTGAATCCCGTTCAATCTAAGCTCCAGGAGACAGCTGAGAAGCTGGCTGCTATGAGCAAAGAAGTGGACAAATTCAAGGAAGCCATAAGGCTTAAGAATGCTGAATTAGGACAGAAGAACAAGGTCATCAAGGACCTTGAGGAAATGTTGTTGGCTGAGAAGAAACTTGCATCCAGCTTCTCTATGCCCAAAACTATCCTGCCCATCATTGACACCTTCTCTGGACAGTTCAGAGATGGTATCAGTTTCAATCAGGAGACAGTTACGGGCAAAGATTCTGAAGCGAGACCTTCCTATAAGAAGGTGCTGGCGTCAAGTCCTTCAGCCCACAGACCTGCAGCAACAACAGTCAAGGGCAGGGGAAAGGCTATTCCTACAAAGCCTGTTCCCAAGAAGGTGAACCAAAATGTGGTGAGACCAATTCCTCCCCAGACTCACACATATGAGATTCACCCAAGATCTGTTAGGCAAGAAGCCTTCTCTCCTGTTCATCAGCACTGCCATCCCATTCAGATGATGAAGCAGAAGAGAAGATACAATAGATATGAATGTTGGTGCTGTGGGAAAGTAGGCCACTTGCTTTGGACTGTTGGTTCAACCCAACACGGCTCAATGCGAAGAGAGTGCAGAACCCTCAGAGGTTTGTTGTCCCATTATACCACCCTAACAGAAACCAAGGACACAATCCATATTGGGTACCTAAGGGGAAGTGATTTGTTTTGCAGGTATGTCCAAATGCCAACCAATCTCCAATTTGGTATTTGGACAGTGGCTGCTCCAGGCACATGACTGGAGTCAGAAAGCACTTAAGAGAGTTCATCGCTGTGGAGAATGGACCAACCGTGATCTTTGGAGGTTTAGAAAAGGGGGTGACCAGGGGCTATGACAACATCTCTAATGGGTTAGTTACCATCAAAAAGGTAGCTTATGTGGAGGGGTTGAAACACAATCTCATAAGCATAAGTCAACTTTGTGATTTAGGCTTTGTTATTATTTTCCACAAGGATAAGTGCCTAATTAAAAAGTCCTTAAATTCTGAGGCAACCTTAACTGGCACTCGGAGTGGCAATATTTATTGCTTGAACTTTCTTAATACAAATTCTTTCAGGCCTATATGTCTCGTGGATGATGATAAAGAGGCTCTGTGTACAATCGCACAAGAGACTTGCTCACATCAACTATAAGACAATAAGCAAGCTTTTCTCACAAGACTTAGTTAGGAACGGACCTAATATTAAGTGCATCAAAGATGGTCCTTGTCAAGCTTGCCAACTTGGAAAGCAGGCTAGTACCAGCTTTAAAAGCATATCTAACAAAGAGTCCTCTATGTTCTTATTTTTACTACATCTGGATTTGTTTGGTCCTATGACAGTTCTTAGCTTAGGAGGGAAGGCCTACACCCTTGTAGTTGTTGATGATTACTTAAGGTTCACTTGGGTATACTTTCTCAAAAAGAAATCTGATACCCTAGATATCTTGAGAAATTTTGTCAGGCAGATCCAGAATGAGATGGACTGTACTGTGTTCAAACTCATAAGTGACCATGGGATAGAATTTCAGTCAGGGGCCATGACTGGATTCTGCCAAGAACTAGGTATCTCCTAAGAATTTTCCTCACCTAGAACTCCTCAACAGAATGGGGTTGCAGAAAGGAAGAACAGAACCTTGATAGAGGCAAGTAGGACAATGCTAAGTGACTCCTCTCTACCAGAATACTTCTGGGCAGAGGCTGTCAACACTGCTTGTCATGTGATAAACAGGGCTTCAATCATCAAAGACCACAAGAAAACTCCTTATGAGTTAATGAAGGGCAGAATACCAACCCTATCCTACTTTAGGATCTTTGGTAGTAGATGTTATGTCCTTAATAATGGGAAATCCAAACTAACTAAGTTTGCTGAGAAAAACAGTGAGGGTATTTTCGTTGGCTACAACCCCTATAGCAAGGCATACAGAGTATACAACATCAATACCCAAGCAGTGTACATGTGGTATTTGATGAGACTAGCCTTATACATAAGGGCTGGTCTAGTTCTTTAGTGAATGCAGGTACAGTGGAGAGAATGGAGAAGTTATCCATTGAAGACAATGTTGGTACCTCACTCAGAAATAAGAACCAGTCAGTGATAGTTGAAATCGAGGAAGAAACTGCAGAAAGTCCAGAAACAGCTAAAGAAATCCAACCTGAAGAAATGCAACCTGAAGAAGCTGCTAATGCAGAAGTGCCCAGAATACTACCAATTACCTTGAGACAAATGAGAGATCATCCCCAAGAGCAGATAATAGGAAATGTCAACCAAAGTGTGCTGACAAGGAGTAAAGCTGCAAATGAAGCATTGTACCTGAGTTTTCTCTCTCAAATTGAACCCAAGAAATTTGAGGAAGCAAAATCAGGATCTATTTTGGATTGCAGCAATGCAGGAGGAACTGAACCAATTTAAGAGATGCAAAGTTTGGAAACTGGTTCCAAGACCCCAAGGACAGAACATCATCGGAACTAAATGGGTCTACAGAAACAAATTGGATGAAAATGGAATCATCACCAAGAATAAAGCAAGGCTAGTGGAAAAGGGCTACAGACAAGAGGAAGGGATTGATTTTGATCAGACCTTTGCTCATGTGGCCAGACTAGAAGCCATTAGACTCTTCTTAACCTATGTCGCCTACCAAGGTTTCAAAGTCTACCAGATGGATGTGAAGTCAGCCTTCCTAAATGGTGACCTCAAGAGGAAGTATATGTAGAGCAGCCCTCAGGTTTTGTAGACCCTACTCACCCTGATTATGTTTACTTTCTTAAAAAGGCACTTTATGGCTTAAAACAGGCACCTAGAGCCTGGTATGAGACTCTGTCAAGCTTTCTAATTGAGAATAAGTTCTTAAGGGTAAAGATTGATAAGACATTGTTCCTAAGGGAAGTGAAGGGCAAGATCTTGCTAGTGTAGATCTATGTGGATGACATCATCTTTGGCTCTACAGATAACAATCTCTGCAAAAAGTTTGCCAATTTGATGTTGGGAAAGTTTGAGATGAACAGTATGGGTGAGCTCAAATACTTCCTAGGTCTCCAAGTGAAACAATCTGAAGATGGTATTTTCATCTCCCAGGCCAAATTCACTAGGGAGATAGTCAAGAAATTTGGATTGTATAGTGCTTCTTCAATGAAGAATTCAATGGGAACCAATGTGTCTCTGGACAAGGATGAGAAGGGCATACCCTTTGATGAAACCAAGTACAGATGCATGATTGGATCTTTGCTTTATCTAACTGCAAGTAGGCCTGACAAGTTTGCTACATGTGTCTGTGCTAGATATCAGGTGAATCCAAAGGAATCTCATCATGTCTCAGTCAAGAGAATCTTAAGATACCTCAAGGGTACATCAAATCTTGGTCTATGGTACCCTAGTAACAATGGATGTGAACTGACTGGCTACTCAGATGCAGATTATGCAGGGTGCAAGGAAGATAGGAAGAGTACCTCAGGGACATGTCAATTCCTTGGTGGAAGACTGATCTCTTGGAGCAGTAAGAAGCAGACAAGTGTAGCAATCTCAACAGCAGAATCATTGTATATCTCTGCTGGGAGCTGTTGTGCCCAACTGCTATGGATTCAGCATCAACTCTAAGACTACAATCTAAAGATGACCAAAATACACATGTTTTGTGACTCTTTAAGTGCAATCTCAATTGCTAAGAATCCTGTCTCGCACAGCAGGACTAAGCACATTGAGATCACGTATCACTTCATCAGGGAGCATGTGGAAAATGAAGATATCACCCTTGAGTTTGTCCCAATAGACAAACAAGTGGCTGATATATTTACAAAGCCCCTAGATGAAGCTAAGTTTAACTTCTTCAAATTCCAATTGGGGATGTTAAACTTAGAGTAATCCTTAACTTATTCTTCACTAATCTCTTTCTATATGATTCGTTAGAAAAACTCTCAGGACAATTGCTGAAGAAGTCCAATAAAAACGACAACCAATTGCCAAAGTCAGAATGATCTGCAGGGAAGAAGTCGGAAAGGGGGAGAAATAGTATCAATATGTACAAGAAGACCTCAAAGATAGGGGGCAAAGGAGTAGGGGGAGACACAAAAGAAGAGACATCAATTCAAGGGGGAGCTACAAAAGAAGAGACATCAAATCAAGGGGGAGCTACAAGCTTGATGTACTCATAAGTTCAGCAAAAGATAAGTAAATTCTTAAATGCTCATGCCCTCTATTTAAGATTATAATATTTTTTGTCGAGTGAAAGTAGTCTTGAATTGAGATTCTGACTTCTTCAAATAGGGGGAGATTGTTGGGAATCTTGCCTACATGATTCCTGATTTGAAGAAGTCACCAAGTAAAGACTACTTCACTTTGTATTTGATCACTTCTATAGCTCATAATCTCAGGAAATTAAAGAAATGTTGTCGAGAAGATGCAGTATCATCGACATCATCAAAGTAGCCTTATCGTTGAAAAGGCAATATCCAGAAGATATCAAAGGAATGAATGTCGTCGAGAAGATGCAGTATCGTCGACATCATCAAAGAAGCCTTGACATCGATAAGACTAAGTTAGAATGAATATCGATGAAAAGGCAAAGGGAAAAACAATGTCGAAGATATCGTTGACAAGAATATCTCGTATCGTCGATAAGGCCAAAGAAGAATAGACATCGTCGTAAAGAAGGCGTGGCGTCGAGAAGACTGAAGGAGGTCAGTTGAAGACAAGCAGTTGCTAAAGTATGGTCTTTCGACATGATATAGTTTATGTCGTCGACAAGATAAAGTTGTTACGATGACAATCTGCAAGAAAGAAGATCACGACGACACAGTCAGAGATGGCATATCCGACGACAAAACAGAAATGCCAGGATATCTCGTATCGTCGAGATATCATTGTCAGAGGCAGAAGCTAGAAGACTTGAAGATTTACCAAAGTCTAAGACAACGACAAAGTCTGTCGTCCTGATGCTGTCAGTATCGGCATGAAGCTGGAAATATCGTCGAGGCAAATTCAAATATTTGATCACGCACAGTCTGCATTTAATGTCGGCGCTTGGCTGTCATATCTGAGCATGCTTTTACAGAAAGGGAGCTCTGACAATTAAAAGACTTTTTCAGAAGACCGTTGGGAGGCCTCGCAGCCTTATAAAAGAGACAAGTGGTTGCCCTAAAAGGAGTATCAAGAAAAAAAAGAACTTACGCATACAGCGAATAGAATAGTAACAGCGGCGTAAAGAAAGAGAGAGAAAAATAAGAATTCTCAAAAAAGTGTTCTCGTAAGAATCAGTCATTTGATCTGCTGAGAAGAAGTCGTTCCTCATCAGGCTAAGAGAAGAGATTGAAGAAGAACTGTGCTTTCAAGATCTGAATCAGGAGCATCTTCTTCAACCTCAAGTTGACAATCTTCATCAGGCAGAGTTTCTGTTTCAACTTTTATTGTTGTAAGGCTTGAGGGCCAAACCTATAAGATCTGTTTTCAGATCTGGGTGTCTAGCTTGAGGGCTGGAGAGATGTGAGGCTTAAGGGCCAGGGCAGTGGACTTGCGGGTCCAATATTGTCAAGCTTGAGGGCTTGAGACCTGTGAAGGAATGCGGGCCAGGGCAAAGGCTAGACTTGCGGGTCTGAGCTAGGTAGGGCTTGAGGGCCTGATTGTCAAGCTTGAGGGCTTGAGACCTGTGAAGGCTTGCGGGCCAGGGCAGAGGCTAGACTTGCGGGTCTGAGCTAGGTAGGGCTTGAGGGCCTGAGTGTCGAACTTGAGGGCTTGGGCGCAGTAGGGGCTTGCGGGATTAGGCTGCAGGACTTGCGGGTCCGTGTTGTAAGGCTTGAGGGCCTGAAGTTTTGGCGGAGTTTGCCGAGCCTAGCACACTACTAGGTAGGCGCAGAGGGACAGAGGACTACTCAAGACACCCAGTCTTAAGGAACCTCTATAGATCTTGTGTCATCTACTGTGATTTCTTGTGCTATACTTTCGTGCTCCGCTTGAATATTCGTAAATCGCGCTGATTGATCAAAAGAAGCCAGATCACCTAATACCCCCCCCCCCCCTCTAGGTGAACGTTCCATTAACAACAGTTATATTCATAAGTCTTGGTTTGGAGGTGGTGTGGTGGTGAAGTGTTTGTGATTGTGTTGAGTGTTGCTACGAGAACGAGCAAAGAGGTGGCTTGCGACCCATGGAGGTGCGAAGAGGATGAAGACGACCCGCATAGGTGCAATGCGGAGGTCGGCGACCCGTGGAGGAGAGAAGCTGTGAAGGCGACCCACATAATTAGTTAGTTTTATATTATTGCAATTAGTTGTTAGTCCACAATCAAAACCCCCCGTAAAACACTGACATAAAAAGACCTTTATCTCAAGTCTCGCATCAATATATTACTCCACCTTACGGTTTTCATCGAGAGATTCGATATCCGGGGATTTACTTCCTCAACTTTATTAGTTGACAATGACAGGTTCACTGTCGTTCAGACTGCAGTCTCGCTCCCGCCTATAACAGTGCGGCAGAATAACGCATCAGTCATCTTCGTTAATTTGAATTTCCTCCTTCTGAGCTTGACAAGGCGATATCGTCGTGTGAAGATAGCTGATACGATGATGAAAGGCTTAACAAGCTTTCTTGAGTCTTCACAATAATATCATCATGTAATACTTATTGTCACGACGATATATGACTTAGCCAGCCTTCCTTGAGTCTTCACAACGATATAGTCGTGTGATACTTATTGTCATGATGATGTATGACTTAGCTAGTCTTTCTTTAGTTCATGTGATGATATCATCGTGTACTTCTTATTGTCACGATGATATATGAATTAGCTGATTCTTCTTTGAGTTCTTTCAATGATATCATTGTGTGCACCCAGTTGATACGACGATATTTGCCTTAGCATACTTTCTTTGAGTCCTCACAACAATATCATCGTGTGTACCTAGTTGACACGATTATATCGACGTGATCTTCTTATTGTCATGTTAATTCTTGACTGACTTCTTCTGCTGCCTTCTGCGAGTGATCAAGACGATATCATCGTGTGAGTATTATATACACAACGATATTTAACTTAGACATTTTGCTTGATCTCCAACCATTATTTATGAGATTTATTATGTCTCTACCTGCTCATGTCACATCAAAAGGATATCAAATACAACTTGTACTTATCATTGACTTAGAGACTTCTCCAAATCTGAAACTTTGTGTGTTGGTACAAAAAATGTACCTCCACGACTCACACTTAAAAGAATAGAGAATGGAACTGTGGAGTGTAGGTTACTTAGGACGAAGGATGTCAGAAAAGGGAACTCTAAGAGAAACTGTTGGGTTTTTCTAGAACCATACATCAAATGTAGGCGCAGCGGAAATGAAGAGAAACAACCCAAAAAGACTTTGGATCGGCCATGAATGTTGAATCAAGAAGTTAACAAAATGCTAGGTATGAAATTACCTTTGCGGGATTGGATCAAATCCAACCTAGATGCTCCACGAGTTGATTCCTGTCGTCGGCTATGCGAGTCCTCACGTAGAATAATGTCTACGTCTCTACAGTGATCCACACGAGCTGGGAGAAGAATGACTGCACCTTGAACTTCCACGAACTGCTAGGTTCGCTCCAGGAAGAACACACACGGCGACGATCGCCGGAGAGGAGGTCGGCGGAGGCGAACGAGCGACGGAACTCCTTCCGTCTAGGGTTCGGGCGAGAGCGGAACACTTCCGTCGGCCTTTTCTTTTCGTTAGTTATGAGAACCCTAAAAGAAGTCCTATTTAAACCCAAAGGATAAACAGCTTCTAGAAGAATCGCTATCCGCAGACCACACAGCAGAATAAGGGCTTCTGTTACAATTCGTCGGAATTCCACGGAAGATCATTCGTCGAGATTTCATGGGACAATCCGACGAATCAGATCAGACGGCAACATTTGCCGAGAAAATGATCTCTGTAACAATTCGTCGAGTCTTCACGGGACAACCCGACGAATCCGACGAATCAGATCAGACGGCAACATTTGCCGAGAAAATGATCTCTGTAACAATTCGTCGAGTCTTCACGGGACAACCCGACGAATCCCGACGAATCCAGACAGACGACAACATTTTGCCGAATGAAGGGTTTCTGTAATAATTCGTCGAGTGTTCACGGGACAATCCGACGAATCCCGACGAATCCCGACGAATCCGACGAATTGTATCCGTGTAAACCCGACGAATTCAGACAGCAACAACCTGCTGGATTTCCCCATTTTATATATGGTGATTGGTAACATTTACCAACACAGTCAATCTACCAACTTCTCCACATGCTCTTATGTGCGACCCTGCAGGCTCATATCGCGTTGGCAGTGAGATTACATGTTTGACCACTTCTAGATCACAATGGTAACTCCAACAGTCTCCCACTTGATCTTGAAAGTATCAAACCAAAAACCTCACAAACAATGAGCGGCATCCAGCAATGCATCATTGCTCCCCAAGCAATAAGAGTTCATAACTCATAAGCCTTTATGACCAATGTTCCAGCGTTGTCTTTGTCCCTTTGTCCCTTACATCCGGAAAGAACTAGAGGCATGGACCGTGTCACCCTCATAATAGCTCAATCCAAGTTTCTTGATCTAGAACGGACTTCCAGAGAATGGTGAGCTCAATATCACATATTGACTCTACCAAGCATGGCCATGCATTTCTCAGTCTAATTCCATCAAGGGGCCCATGGATGCAACTCCCGTTATATAGGAGGACAAATCACATATCTGCTCACACCCAAACACCCAAATGATTCGTAACGTACCCAACGACCACCCTTATCATCAACCTTCTTCAAGGAAGACTTTAGATGACATCAAAGCACGCTCTTCCTCACTCGGTGAATGCTGTGACTTCAGGTCAAAGGACCACAACACCATTGTCAAATGAGACCTACTTGTGACACTTTTAATTAACAATCCACAAAGTAGTCTCAGGTTGGGTCTGTCCAGTACAACTTGTTCACTAACAAGTACCCACGTGATGACTTGATATCACAATATCATGACCTGTGAGAACCGGTCATCAGTCAACACACATGCTAGTCTTAATGTATCATCATCACCCTTAGCTTCTACGATGATACCTCGACCAGGGACCTTTTAAGAATGAAGCTTCAAAATCATAGGCTCTCACATTCAAGTCACGTACTTGATGTCCTATGGAAGCGAACATTCTAAGGGTATTTATCACGAATTTTATTCTATCATATAGAAATAGTATATCGTAATAAAAGAACTTGCCATTAATTGTAAAAAGAAATAATTGGTACACAATTCATCATATGAATAAATAACAAACAGCCAACAGAATATTTATTTTACATGCAACCCACAAGACTCCCACTAGAGTTGATCACTCAGGTATCGTATACCCATTGATCTAGTATGACCATCATGCTTTCTCTGCGCGAGAGGCTTTGTCAGTGGATCTGCAATATTCTCCTCAGTCGGCACTCTGCAAATGTTCACATCTCCTCGTTCGACAATCTCACGAATAAGATGGAACCGCCGAAGTATGTGCTTGGAGCGCTGATGGGATCTAGGTTCCTTAGATTGTGCAATTGCACCATTGTTATCACAGTAGAGAACTACGGGACCAACAATGCTAGGAACTACATTTAGCTCGCCGATGAATTTCCTAATCCATACAGCCTCCTTCGCTGCATTAGCTGCAGCGATATACTCGGCCTCAGTTGTAGAATCAGCAACTGTCTCTTGCTTGGAACTCTTCCAGCTCACAGCTCCTCCATTCAGGTAAAACACAAACCCTGACTGAGACTTTGAATCATCCCTATCAGTTTGGAAGCTGGCATCCATGTAACCACTTACAACGAGCTCTTCCTTTCCACCATACACCAAGAATACATCCTTAGTCCTTCTCAAGTACTTCAGGATATTCTTTACGGCTATCCAGTGACATTCACCGGGATCAGACTGATACCTGCTAGTCATGCTCAAAGCAAAAGAGACATCGGGTCGAGTACATAACATTGCATACATGATTGACCCAATTGCCGAAGCATATGGAATCGACTTCATGCGGTCCTTATCTTCGCAAGATTTTGGACACTGGTCCTTAGAGAGATTCACACCATGAGACATGGGCAAAAATCCTTTCTTGGACTCAAGCATGTTGAACCGCTTCAACACCTTGTCAATGTACGTACTCTGGGTCAAACCCAGCAAGTTCTTTGATCTATCTCTATAGATCTTAATACCGAGTATGTAAGTCGCTTCACCCAAGTCCTTCATAGAAAAGCAGTTCCCTAGGTTGTTCTTAACAACTTTCAGGGTAGGTATGTCATTCCCGATCAGCAGTATGTCATCTACATACAATATCAGGAAGACAACAATGCTCCCACTGATTCGCTTGTAAACACACGGTTCATCTTCATTCTTGACAAAACCAAACTCTTTGATCTTCTCATCAAAACGAAGATTCCAACTTCTAGAGGCTTGTTTCAATCCATAGATGGACTTATTCAGCTTGCATATTTTAGTGGCTTCATTTGGGGATACAAAACCCTCGGGTTGTGTCATGTACACTTCCTCAAGGAGGTTTCCATTTAGGAAAGCCGTTTTGACATCCATCTGCCAGATCTCGTAGTCATAATACGCAGCAATAGCAAGCAATATCCTAATGGACTTTACCATGGCAACAGGGGAAAAGGTCTCATCATAGTCAACACCATGAATTTGCTTGAAACCCTTAGCCACCAGTCGCCCTTTGAATGTCTGTACATTCCCATCCATGTCAGTCTTCTTCTTGAAGACCCACTTGCACCCTATGGGTCGTACCCCTTCAGGTGGTTCCACCAAGTTCCAAACTTGGTTTGTATACATGGAGTCCATTTCGTATCTCATAGCCTCAAGCCATTTGTCGGAGTCCGGTCCATTCATAGCCTCTTGGTAGGTCACTGGTTCATCATCATGATCCATAAGCAACACATTACCTATTTGAGACACGAGAAATCCATATCTCTCAGGCTCAAATCTTGGTCTACCAGATCTACGTAGGACTTGTGTTTCGTGAGCAGGTTCTCTAGCTACAACATCTTGTAGTCCTGGCTCAGAATCCAACTCTGGTTCATTCACTACTTGTGGTTCTTGAACCTCTTCAAGTTCTACCTTTTGCGTCTTTCTTGATAAGAACTCTTTCTCCAAGAAGACACCCGTCCTTGCGACAAACACTTTGCCCTCAGACGGTAGGTAAAAGTAATATCCTTTCGTTTCCTTAGGATATCCCACCAGATAACACTTATCTGATTTGGGTTCCAGCTTGTCAGGCATTTGACGTCGTACGTATGCCTCACAGCCCCAAATTTTAATGAACGACATACTAGGACGCTTCCCAGTCCATATCTCATATGGTGTCTTTAGAACCATTTTCGTCGGAGCGCGATTCAGCGTCATTGCAGCAGTCTCTAAAGAAAAACCCCAAAAGGAAACAGGCAAGTCTGCATGACTCATCATCGACCGTACCATGTCTAACAGAGTACGATTTCTCCTCTCAGACACACCATTATGCTGCGGTGTCCTAGGTGGAGTGAGCTGTGATACAATACCACACTCTTTCAGATGATCACGGAACTCATGACTCAGGTATTCGCCACCTCGATCAGATCGGAGTGCTTTAACCTTTTTACCCAATTGGTTCTCCACTTCATTCTTAAACTCTTTGAACTTTTCAAAGGTTTCGGATTTGCACTTCATAAGATACACGTATCTGTATCTACTGAAATCATCAGTAAATGTAACGAAGTAGAAATACCCACCTCTAGCCATAGAACTCATGGGTCCGCATACATCACTATGTACAACACCCAAGAGATCCTCAGCCCTCTCAGTATAACCAGTGAAAGGGGCTTTAGTCATCTTGCCTAACAAACAAGACTCGCATCGCTCAAATGATTCATAATCAAATGAGTCCAATAGTCCATCTTTATGGAGCTTGGATATGCGCTTCTCGTTTATATGGCCCAAACGACAATGCCAGAGATATGTAGGATTTGAGTCATTTGTTCTTAGTCTTTTATTATTATCTACATTATAGATCGGATGGTCCAAGTTCAAAACATAAAGACCATTAAACAATTGAGCTACAGCATAACAAACATCATTCTTAAATATAGAACAACAATTGTTCTTAATTATAAAAGAAAATCCAATCATGTCTAAGCATGAAATGGATATAATGTTTCTAGTTATGGCCGGAACATAATAACAATTATTAAGTTCTATTACAAGCCCACTGGGCAAAGAAAGACGGTAAACCCCTACGGCTACAGCAGCAACTCTTGCTCCATTGCCGACGCGCGGGTCCACCTCTCCTTTACTCAGCAATCTCCTCCTTCCTAGTTCCTGCACATTTGTACAAATGTGAGAACCACATCCGGTATCCAATACCCAAGATGAAGGAGCAGAAAGGTTTATCTCTATAACGTAAATATCCGAAGCGGAAGTCATACCTCCCTTCATTTTCTGCAGACCCTCAATGTATGAAGGACAATTCCTCCTCCAATGACCAGCCTTGCCACAGTGGTGGCATTTCCCTTCCTTCACGGTGCTCTTCCTTTTCAGCGCAGAAGATTTGGGCTCAAGATGTGACTTAGGTCCCACCTTCGTCTTCTTGAAGCCCTTGGCCTTACCCTTGCCTTTATGTACCATCAATATGGGACAAGCAGGCTTGGCCTTCTTCATGTTTATTTCGGCAGTTCGCAACATGCCTAGGAGCTCGGGCAGTGTCTTGTCTATTTCATTCATGTTATAGTTCAAGACGAACTGCTCATAATTATCCGGCAACGATTGCAGGATAAGATCTGTGGCCAACTCTTGACCCAGAGGAAAACCCAGTCTCTCCAGGTTCTCTATATACCCAATCATCTTGAGTACGTGAGTACGAACTGAGTCTCGAGCTCCCATTTTGCACTGAAATAAGGCCTTCGTGACATCGAACCTCTCTTGACGAGCTTGCCCTTGAAACATTTTCTTTAGGTGCTCGTCAATCTCCTTGCACCCCATGTTCTCGTGTTGCTTCTGAAGCTCAGAGTTCATGGTGGCAAGCATAAGGCACTCGACGTCTAAGGCGTCATCGGTATACTTCTTATAAGCATCCTTATCAACACGGGACGAGTTCCCGGTCGGCACCTCGGGGGCTTCTTCTTCCAAGACGTAGAGCTTTCGCTCTTGCCTGAGAACAATTCTCAGGTTCCTATACCAGTCCATATAATTTGTCCCACTTAGCTTGTCCTTCTCAAGGATAGCTCTCAGGGACAAGGTGGAATGTGAACCACTTGCCATGGAATTCTACAAGAATTCATGCAGAATTTAATCAGTACCCTAATTTCAAAATACAATTTATTTTAATTTGGACTTCAATTAAATACTCCCACTGTTTTATTCAAATTGATAGCCCTCACTATCAATTCGGAGAGTCCATGCGAGCTACTCTCTTAGTGGACAAGATCCGTATTTCACCAACACCACGAGTCCGCTTTGGCGTTCCTCTCATAATGCGGTTATTTAGGTAGGCAACGCTTGCCAATTGCATCCTCATGCAATTCTTGTATGGCTGGTGAATAACTCCTTATTCGCATCCATCATATGGTGCATGCCAACCCTATGCCTCTAGGCACTCAACCTTTGAGGTCACCTAGTTAAGTTAGACCCGATGTCGATAGTGGGATATCACAATTATCCGCTCGCACCCTTACCAAGATAGATTAATGCACCTTGTTTTGGCAAGCCCACACTTCATCGATCGAGGCAGGAAGAGTGTCATCCATCGGAAGGCATCCGAACACTTAATATTTGATGAAGGGATTTTAATTTTAATAATAGGTTAACACTTAACCATGATCAACATTTGATCAAAGTGCACATCCACAGAAAAACAAGCTTTCTAAAATCCACATGCATCCCTTATGTGCACAACATAAGACTATCAACCTTTGATAGACGAAAGGGCTAAATCTGGACATTTAGAACTCTTCCAAATCTTCAGATTTACATGCATTGGACAAAGGCAAAGACAACTCGACTTAAAGCAGTAGACAAGCTCGTCTCTCATCGTTGGATTCAAAATCCAAAACAGAACAAGGGTTCATTAACCACTTGAGGGACGGTTACTGCTAAGGAGACAATAATTTCTAACAATTAGAAATTACAACGAAATCCCAGACGTTCCTGGCGGGGTTCCAAGGGGCCGCGCCCCTGGCGGGGTTTTAGGGGCAGAGCCCCTAACGGGGTCCAAGGGGCAGCGCCCCGACCAAATTTTCGAAATCCCACCACCAGAAACCACACAAAATCACATCAAATGTGATATTCCAAGAAGAAATCTTGACATTTAGAACGCTTCCAAATACCTAGATTTGCACGTACTGGAATAACCAAACTTCTGAAACAAAATTCATGACCACAACCTGGCTCTGATACCACTGTTGGGTTTTTCTAGAACCATACATCAAATGTAGGCGCATCGGAAATGAAGAGAAACAACCCAAAAAGACTTTGGATCGGCCATGAATGTTGAATCAAGAAGTTAACAAAATGCTAGGTATGAAATTACCTTTGCGGGATTGGATCAAATCCAACCTAGATGCTCCACGAGTTGATTCCTATCGTCGGCTATGCGAGTCCTCACGTAGAATAATGTCTACGTCTCTACAGTGATCCACACGAGCCGGGAGAAGAATGACTGCACCTTGAACTTCCACGAACTGCTAGGTTCGCTCCAGGAAGAACACACACGGCGACGATCGCCGGAGAGGAGGTCGGCGGAGGCGAACGAGCGACGGAACTCCTTCCGTCTAGGGTTCGGGCGAGAGCGGAACACTTCCGTCGGCCTTTTCTTTTCGTTAGTTATGAGAACCCTAAAAGAAGTCCTATTTATACCCAAAGGATAAACAGCTTCTAGAAGAATCGCTATCCGCAGACCACACAGCAGAATAAGGGCTTCTGTTACAATTCGTCGGAATTCCACGGAAGATCATTCGTCGAGATTTCACGGGACAATCCGACGAATCCGACGAATCAGATCAGACGGCAACATTTGCCGAGAAAATGATCTCTGTAACAATTCGTCGAGTCTTCACGGGACAACCCGACGAATCCGACGAATCAGATCAGACGGCAACATTTGCCGAGAAAATGATCTCTGTAACAATTCGTCGAGTCTTCACGGGACAACCCGACGAATCCCGACGAATCCAGACAGACGACAACATTTTGCCGAATAAAGGGTTTCTGTAATAATTCGTCGAGTGTTCACGGGACAATCCGACGAATCCCGACGAATCCGACAAATTCTATCTGTGTAAACCCGACGAATTCAGACAGCAACAACCTGCTGGATTTCCCCATTCTATATATGGTGATTGGTAACATTTACCAACACAGTCAATCTACCAACTTCTCCACATGCTCTTATGTGCGACCCTGCAGGCTCATATCGCGTTGGCAGTGAGATTACATGTTTGACCACTTCTAGATCACAATGGTAACTCCAACAGAAACTTCTTTGATTGATCTCAAAAAGGGATTACAAAGGGGGGGGTCAAAAATTAGTTAGGGGGAGAGGTAGAAAAGTGACAAAAATCAAGACCGCTTACACAGGTTGTATGCTGGAGGCTCAAAGCAAAAGTCCCTTTTCAGGTATCCCTACCCCTCTATTTATAGACGCGGAGGCTGCCCAAATGGGCAAATCCAAAAATTATGGGATGCCCGGGGTACAGAAGAACCGGGGCAGAGATAAGAGGAAAATGAAGCAGACCGCCTGGTCTCGGTGATCTCCGATGCCTGACCGCGACTTGGACGAAATCCGGGAGAGGGCAACTGGCGATCTGGGCGGTCTACAAAACTTGAGACCGCTGGGAAGGGTCCTTTCTGAGTAAAAAAGAGGTCGCAGGAATTCCGAGCAAACATTATCCCCGCACATTTTCAAGTTGCTCTGGAACTTAGGAAATGTTCTTTGACTGCTGAGACCGCGACTGCCATAAATGCACTAGGCTCTATAAATACGGCTTCAGGGCTTCAGAATTCAGAAGCTTCTGGAAAGGAAAGCGAGCTGGTTGCTTGAGCGGCCACTATTTTTGAGTCCGGAATGAGGTTGACGATGGCGAGTGTGTTGGAGAAGATCTCCAAGCAATCTCCTAAAACTTCTCGAAAAGGAAAAAATAAAAGGGTCATTAGCTCAAAAAAGATGGTAGCGGTCAAACCTCTGAAAGATACCACCAAGGTGGGAGCAACGAAGGAGATCGCTGAAGCTCCTGAAAAACAAACTGTAATGCCGGAGAAAGTGGTCTTGCCGGTCACTTTTTCTGAATCCCCTGTACTTGATCTCGCAGACATGACAATTACCTTTAATTGTCTCAAATCTAAGGAGGCTCTTATACTGGTTGTAGAGCAGACTGGAGAGTCCACGTCTGTTGAGAACATAAAAACTTATCTGCAAGAGCAGGCGGCCTCGACTGGGAAGTTGAGGCGGCAGATCGCTGATAAGCATGAGGCCATGGTTGGATCAAAAAGAAGAAACTCAAGTCCCAACAAAGCAGTTAAGAAGATTAAAGTTAAAGAGAATAAAGTTGTGACAGCTAAGGAGGCGATTCCGCTCCCTAGAAGTCAACTCCCTGTAAAAGCTTCTGAGAAGGTAAGGCGGACTGTTCCTCTTTTTCCTTCTGCGGTCTCTCTCCCTTTTGTGGAAGTGGACCCAGAATTAATCACTTATCTTGACTGTGATTCTTCTAATGACCTTGTCGGCCCGGTCTCGTAGGTGATTGATCCTTCTGAAGAAGAGGGACTTTGAGAGGCCGCTGAGGAGTAGAGGAAAAAGATTGCGGAAGAAGCAATCAGGCTTCGGGCTGAGGCGGAGAGGAAAGAAAAGGAAGAGAAGGAGAAATAAGAGGAAGAAGAGAATGCGAGGAAGATCGCCATTGAGCAGAAGAAAGAAGATGAAAAGAGGAAGGCAACACTGATCGCTGCCGAATGGCTTGAGGAGGAGAAGGTAACGCAGGCCGCTGCTGAGAAAAATAAACAAGTGTTGGATCTTACGGCGCCTTTAGAGGGGGGTGAATAAGGGAATAAAATTCTTTTTATAATTTTTAGGATAATTACTAAGTTGTTTTTGATTAATAGGAAATAAGATGATAATTTAGTAATAACAATTTTGCAATAATGAAATTTTACGCCAATTGAGAGTAATCAAATAAACACAAATATAATCATGATTGCATTATATAAAAAAAAGGTGTTTACAAAATTTGATTTCAATATCGCTAGAAATCGGAGGCGTACAAAAGTGAATTTCTTTTCCTTTTCTATACCGACTTGTATCCCCACAAACCGGTTGACTTTAGCCTATCCTTCACCGGATAAAGCCTCAAGCCGCTCTAGCCAACCCAAACTCGGATATGGCCTCGAGCACCCCCTAGATCTAATCCCCTAGACCTAGTCGCCAACTCACGCGGCGAATTCCCCCTAAGCCGCGCAAGGACATAGTCGCCAAAAACAAGGCGATTTCACTACAAGATACAAATAAAGAAGTGAAGTAAATAACAAGCAAACTCCCTCTTGAGATTTCTGGAGATGAGGATGAAGGATCGCTGAAGCACAAGCGAGGTCGAAGCGATCGTTCTTCGGATGCAGCGTGATGGCTTCCTTCTCCAGAATTTCTTTTTTGGCTTTGAGTGGGAGATGATGTTTCGGCAGAGTAGAAGCACGAGAGTTTGGGCACAAGTAATGTCTCTGGAAGTTCTAACACAAAACGAGAGAGAATACATCATTTTATAATTCTTGGAGCTAGCGCCTGCGGTAGCTGATAGCGCCTGCGGTAGCGGTCGAGTTGAGCGGTTGCGGAACTGTCGGTTGCGTGGCTCTGTGCACGAACTTGAGATAGCGCTGGCGGTAGTGCTAGCGCTGGCGATAGCGATTGTCTGGAACGGTTGCGGAACCGTCGGAGGCGTGGCGCTGTGCACGTACTTGAGATAGCGCCAGGCTGTAGCGCTAGCGCTGGCGGTAGCACTAAGGAACTGCTGAGACGAGGCTAACCGCTGATACGGAAGCTGAGATGAAACTGCTGAAACGGAACCAACTGAGCTAGCGCCTTGCGTTAGCGATAGCGCTGGCGGTAGCACTAAGGAACCTCTCCTTTCAAAAATTGTTTCCATGCTGCCTTCTACCTGTGGAGTATTGCACATATAGTTTCTGCACACTATAAACACACTACAAGCAATATCAAATACAATATGGGATTTGTTATTCTCAAACAAAAGGATGTGACACACATGTCCAACAATCCCCCCCTTTTGATAATAACAAATCCACTTAGCAATAAATTAACAATAGTGTTTATAGTATAAGATAAGCAAGATGATAGTGCAACTATAGTATAAGATAAGCATGATAATGTGCATACTCCCCCTATCTTAATGCTCCCCCTACATAAATGCAATTTATGTGTTACTCCCCTTAAATGATAGATTTCATGAATTAGTCTCCCCTTATTTATCTATATTTCTCCTATATAGATTTCTTCAATTAATCTCCCCCTTTTGGTATTATCAAAAGAAGGTGGGATGAGGATAGTAAGGAGGCATTTAAAAAAATAAGCATGATCGAGCATTTGTAATATAGACAAAGATAAAGAATTTAAGTATAGTATTGAAGAGATTTCAAATAAATAGATAAGAGTTTTAGCATAGTGGAATATTATAAGAAATATCTTTTTGTAAGCATGGAAATCATAATTATAAATATGAGTTTAAGTTTAAAAATGTAAAGATGTTGTAACCTTTTAGAAATCTCAAAGTTTTAAAGATTCCAAGCATAAAATGAACATATCATGAAGAGAATATACTACAATGTTACTTAATTTTGAGTTCAAGAGATACCAAAACATTGTAGAGATCATGCTAGGTTATCTAGTGCATTTCTTATATAAAGAGTAGTATAGATAAAGCATTAGAATCCAATACTCATGAGAAGAAGTGCTATGAAAGATAATGAAGTGCACATAAGTGAATTTTGGGCAATGTTAACAATTTATTTAAATCACACAATACAAGACATATGTAGAGTAAAGTGCACAATAAAACACAAGTAAATTTACTTTCACACACTTTAATGCACACTATTTTATAGAAAGTGGTGTATTAAGCAAGGGTTGCACAAGACACTTTACTATTCTATCCAAGGTGCTCAACCTCACAATGCTTATGAAGACTTATCAGGAGGTTCAAGTAGTGCTTGGTGGAGTTATAGTTGTCTACATATATAATTTTTTGACATTTGTGAGACAACATTCTCCGAATACACTTGTTTTGCAAACTCATTTTTTTAAACTTAACCACTTTTCAAAATTTCATAAGTGCAATTCAAATGTAGTGTAGGCAATAAACTTATGCAAATTTTAATTCATTGTACAAATACAATACACAAGCAAGCATTTTTAAATTTAAACAACACATTTTGATTACCAAAATAAGTGAGTGAAAAGTATCATTATCAATCATAATACATTTACTCATACTTAGAGGCATGCTAATCTTGGTTCTACACATATTTTTCAATACAATTGATGCACTTTAAATAGATATATCAAAGCATGATAAACAAAACAATGTTCATAGTAATTTCAAGGAATAAATTTTAACATTGTAAAGAATTCTAAATAATAGAATTCACTCATGCTTGATATTGGCAATAAAGATCATACAGTTTTTTTTATTGTTTTGAAAAATTTTAGTGAAATAAAAAACTGAAAAACACAAAAACATATTTTTGTAATTTTTGAATTTTTGTAGTTGATTTTTCATAATGCAAATAAAACAAAAATAAAATAAACAGAAACACAAAAATAAATTTGTACACATAAACTAACATATTTTTGTTGATTTTTAGAAATTTTAAAACACAGAAAAATCACAAACCCACGCTAGCGTCGTCGTTAACGCTAGCGCTGGAAACAGTACACGATTTTTTAAGAATTTTAAAAAATTCGAGTTTTGATATTGATTAGGGGTCTTAAGAGTAGTCTTATGCAGAAATTATGTATTTATCAGAGATGTCTTGATTGCTCAAATTGCATAAAACATTAGCGTTTTACATGTTATTCAACCTAAGATGTCTAAGACTCCTAATTCCAACCTTAACATTTGAAACCTTGCATCGGGAATAGATTTAGTAAATATATCAGCAAGTTGAGAGTCCGTGCCAATGAAACTAATCCTTACATTTTCCTTTTTAATGTGATCTCTTATGAAATGATGACGCACATCTATATGTTTGGATCTAGAGTGGTGTACCAGATTATTTGTGAGATCAATGACACTTTTGTTGTCACATTTTAATTCAATAAGTTTTAGATGGAAACCAAAGTCCTCTAAAGTTTGGCTCATCCATAGAGCTTGTGCACAACAACTCCCTAATGCAATGTATTCGGCCTCCGTGGTGGAGAGTGCAACCGAATTTTGTTTCCTACTACACCATGCAACTAATGAAGGTCCTAGAAAATGACAAGTACCACTAGTGCTTTTTCTATCAAGTGAACAACCGGCATAATCCGAATCAGAATAGCCATGCAATATAAATGAATCATTATGTGGGTACCATAATCCTAATATAGATGACCCAATGAGATATCTAAAGATTCGTTTTACCGCTTTTAAATGAGATTCTTTTGGATTGGCTAGAAATCGAGCACATAAGCATATGACAAACATAATATCGGGTCTAGTTGCACTAAGATAAAGTAGGGATCCTATCATACCTCTATATAAGGTTTGATCAATTGAAGTTCCTGATTCATCTTTTCCTAATTTAAGTGACGCACTCATTGGTGTAGAAGCATGTTTAAGGTTTTCAAATCCAAAACGTTTAAGCATATCATGGACATATTTTGTTTGACATACAAAAATACCATCAATTCTTTGAGATATTTGAAAACCAAGGAAATAAGAAAGTTCTCCTACTAGACTCATTTCAAATTTATTTTTCATCACTAAAATAACTTCATTACACATCTCTTCATTTGTAGATCCAAAAATTATATCATCAACATATATTTGTAAAATAATCATATCATCATTATTGTGCTTAATGAAGAGAGTATTATCCGCACTTCCCATAATATAACCGTGCTTCAATAAAAATGATGTAAGTCTTTCATACCAAGCACAGGGCGCTTGTTTTAAACCATAAAGCGCTTTTTCTAGTTTATAAACATGATTTGGAAATTTTTCATTAATAAAACCAGGGGGTTGTTCAACATAAACTTCTTCTTTTACAAACCCGTTTAGAAACACACTTTTCACATCCATTTGAAATAGTTTTATTCTTTTAAAGCTTGCAAATGCTAGAAAAATTCTTATAGACTCCAATCTAGCAACGGGTGCAAAAGATTCATCAAAATCTATCCCCTCGATTTGTGAATATCCTTGTGCTACTAAGCGTGCTTTATTTCTAGATATTCTAGACTCACCATCTAATTTATTTTTGAAAATCCATTTTACGCCTACAACCGGGTGATTAGATGGTCTTTCTACTAATTTCCAAACATTATGTCGCTCAAATTGTTCTAACTCTTCATTCATAGCCAAAAACCAAAATTCATCGTTTAAAGCAGTAGAAACATTTTTTGGTTCTATTTCGGAAACAAAGCAAACATTTGAATAAGTTTCATGAAGAGAAGAGCGAGTTCTTACCCCGATGGATGGTTCACCAATTATAAGTTCCCGTGGATGATCCTTTGTGAATTTTAAGATGCTTGGAGGTACATATTCATCTTTCTTGGCCTCCTCTTCTTCTTCTTTGGAAGGTTCTTCATCACCATGCTCCAAAGGAGGTAATAGATCATCCTCTTTGCCTGTGGAAAGTCTTTCTATACAAGGAACAAGCTCATCAAATTTCACATTAATTGACTCTTCAACTTTTCTAGTTCTTTTATTAAAAACTCTATAAGCTTTACAAGTTGAAGAGTATCCAAGAAATGTTCCCTCATCACATTTTTCATCAAACTTTCCCAAGCTATCTTTTGTATTTAAAATGAAGCATTTACAACAAAAAACTTTGAAGTAAGATACATTAGGCTTCTTTTGAAAATAAAGTTCATATGGTGTGAGATTTAAAGATGGGCGAAGCATGATTCTATTTATAACATAACATGATGTGTTTACGGCTTCGGCCCAAAAGGACTTAGGTATTTTATATTCACATAACATGGTGCGTGCTAGCTCTTGAAGTGTCCCATTCTTTCTTTCAACAACACCATTTTTTTTGTGGTGTGCGTGGTGCGGAGAACTCATGTTTTATGCCTAACATATCACAATAAGATGTAAATTTTTCATTTTCAAATTCTCCTCCATGATCCGAGCGAATGCATTTAATTTTTAAATCACATTCATTTTGAATACGAGTACATAATTTTGAAAATTCACAAAACGCTTCGGATTTGGATGATAGAAATATTGTCCAACAATATCTAGAAAAATCATCTATTAAAACATATGTATATAATCTACCACCAAGACTTGCGGTGCTAACGGGACCAAAAAGATCCATATGAATTAATTGCAAAGGTCTTGTAGTAGAAATAACATTTTACTTTTGAAAGAGGATCTAGTAATTTTACCTTTTTGACATGGTGAACAAAGTGAAGGTAAATTTCCATTTAATCTAGGCAATCCTCTAATTAAATCTCTTTTGGCAAGTTTTACAAAAAGCTTTGTGCTAGCATGTCCTAGCCTTCTATGCCAAAGTTCAAGTTCATCATTTTTGGTAATAAAACATTTTAAAGATGATTTTGAAAGATCATGAAATGAAACTGTATAAACATTGTGTATTCTTGGTGCAGTTAGTAAAATATTGTTTGTAATAGGATTAGATATTTTGCATAGATTAGTAGAAGATTCAAATAAAACATCTAATCCTTTATCACACAATTGGATAATTGAAATAAGATTATGTTTTAGCCCTTTTACATAAAGAATATTTGATATAGTGAAGGATTCGTTACCAACTGTACCAATTCCCATGATCCTTCCTTTTCCGTTGTCACCAAACGTCACGATCCCACCCTTCTTCCTTTCTAGGCTAAGGAACTTTGCTTTATTGCCCGTCATGTGCTTGGAGCATCCTGAATCCAAGTACCACACGTCTTCATTGTCCTTAGCCTGCCTGCACATCTAAAAAGAAGATGAGAGTAAAGATCCGGATACCAAAGTAGAACCTCCCATAGAATAAGTGGAAGCCTTAGGTACCCAGATTTGCTTTAAAGTATTTTGTTTTATTTTCCTACAAGAACTAGTTGTGTGACCCAACCTATAACAGTTTGCACACGAAATAAAGGGGGTTGAGACCCTTTTCTGGAAAATTTTCTTGCTGGAATAAATTTGATTTACAGAAGGAAAGCATTTTGAAAAAGAAATTTCAGGTTTCTGGTATGAGGTGCTAGCGCCGGCGTTTGTGGCTAGCTCCGGGCGGTAGCCCTCACCTCGATATCCGAGCCCAAACTTTCCAGAACCATGGCACCGGTTCCCTAAAATCATGTCCGGTGATTTTTGGCCTATTCCAAATTTTTTAATGGCCATGGTGAGATCATGAACTTGTGCTTTAAGTAAAGAATTTTCTTTCACGAGCATGACACACCTATTTTCAAAACCTTTTTTATTATTTTTGATTTGCAAAATAGAGGCTTCTAATTTCCTTTCTAATTCCCCCTTCTCTTTTATAAGAGTTTTGGCATGAGAGAGGGCTTTAGAAAGTGACTCTTCTATATCTTTTGCCAATTTAGTGGAGTGATCACATTCTTGACAAGAAACCTTTCTCTTTTCTAAACCAATTACCTTTTTGGAAAGCTTTTGATTTTCTTTAATAAGAGATTCATTTTCACGATTTAATAAAATACTATCTTTCATATTTTTATCAAAAGCTTTGCAAGTTTCAAGAAATTCATTAAACAATTCATCATAAGTGGGAGGAGTTACCTCAGTGTCACTAGGAACACTGGTGTCGTCGCCGTCGTTTCCACGTCCCATGAGGCACATGTTTGCTTCCTCATCTTCGCTTGATGAAGAACCACTTGATTCTTCGGAGGAGGAGGAGGAGGAGGAGTCATCCCATGTTCTAGCTTTTAGCACTTTCTTCTTCTCCTTCCCTTTATGTCGTTTTTCTTTCTTCTCCTTCAAGAACTTTGGGCACTGGCTCCGAATGTGCCCCATCTTCCTACAATGATAGCATTCCGATGGAGGTCTCTCTTCTTCATTGTCGCTCTCTTTTTCCTTCTTTGAAGATGACCCTTTCCATCTTTCACCCTTTTGGAAATATTTTAGAAAGGTGTTTCTCCTTTCCGGATTGCGCATGAACTTTCGGAAGTTCTTCACCAAAAGACTTTCTTCATCTTCATCCTCATCCTCTTGGCCCTCTTTCTTTGATTTTAGTGCCAACGCCTTCTTCTTTGGCTCCTTGTTGTATTCATCAAATTGGATTTTGAGTTCCACCTCATGGGTTTTGAGATTCCCAATGAGGCTCTCAACTTGGAGCGTTCTTAAGCTGTGCGGCTCCGAAATAGCTGTCACTTTCGGGTTGAATTTTGGAGGAAGAGAACGAAGGATCTTACGGACCAAGTCGCCATTTGAGAAAGTCTTTCCAAGAGCTTTTGAGGCATTGACGATCTTGGTGACGCGCGTGTACATACCATCAACATCTTCGCTTTCATCCATTATGAATTTTTCATATTCCGACTCCAGTTGGAAAAGCTTGGAATCTTTAACCTGCGATGTACCTTCATGAGTAACTTCCAAATGATTCCAAATTTCATATGCAGTAGTACATGCTGAAATTCTATTAAATTCATTTCTTTCTAACGCACAAAATAGAGCATTCATGGCTTTTGCGTTATTTTTACATTTGAGTTTATCCCGATCATCCCATTTATCTTTGGGTTTTTCTAACATAACCTCTCCAACTACAAATGTAGGAGGAGTGTATTCTTCTTCTACCATGTTCCAAACCTCAATATCTAGGGTTATTAGAAAACAACGCATCCTATTTTTCCAATAATTATAATCTGACCCAGTAAAGAGTGGAGGTCTACTAATTTCCTGACCCTCGGAAAAAGCGAGATCATAAGACGCCATTATTCCTGGTTTTTAAACCGTTTGGAATAACCTGCTCTGATACCACTTGTTGGATCTTACGACGCCCTTAGAGGGGGGTGAATAAGGGAATAAAATTCTATTTATAATTTTTAGTATAATTACTAAGTTGTTTTTGATTAATAGGAAATAAGATGACAATTTAGTAATAACAATTTTGCAATGATGAAAATTTACGCCAATTGAGAGAAATCAAATAAACACAAATATAATCATGATTGCATTATATAAAAAAGGGTGTTTACAAAATTTGATTTCAATATCGCTAGAAATCGGAGGCGTACAAAAGTGAATTTCTTTTCCTTTTCTATACCGACTTGTATCCCCACAAACCGGTTGACTTTAGCCTATCCTTCCCCGGATAAAGCCTCAAGCCGCTCTAGCCAACCCAAACTCAGATATGGCCTCGAGCACCCCCTAGATCTAATCCCCTAGACCTAGTCGCCAACTCACGCGGCGAATTCCCCCTAAGCTGCGCAAGGACCTAGTCGCCAAAAATAAGGCGATTTCACTACAAGATACAAATAAAGAAGTGAAGTAAATAACAAACAAACTCCCTCTTGAGATTTCTGGAGATGAGGATGAAGGATCGCTGAAGCACAAGCGAGGTCGAAGCGACCGTTCTTCGGATGCAGCGTGATGGATTCCTTCTCCAGAATTTCTTCTTTGGCTTTGAGTGGGAGATGATGTTTCGGCAGAGTAACAGTATGAGAGTTTGGGCACAAGTAATGTCTCTGGAAGTTCTAACACAAAATGAGAGAGAATACATTGTTTTATAATTCTTGGAGCTAGCGCCTGCGGTAGCTGATAGCTCCTGCGGTAGCGGTCGTGTTGAGCAGTTGCGGAACCGTCGGCTGCGTGGCTCTGTGCAGGAACTTGAGATAGCGCTGGTCGTAGTGCTTGCGCTGGCGGTAGCGGTTGTGTTGAGCGGTTGCGGAACCGTCGGAGGCGTGGCGCTGTGCACGAACTTGAGATAGCGCCAGGCGGTAGCGCTAGCGGTGGCGGTAGCGCTAAGGAACCGCTGAGACGAGGCTAACCGCTGAGACGGAAGCTGAGATGAAACCGCTGAAACGGAACCAACTGAGCTAGCGCCTGGCGTTAGCGATAGCGCTGGCGGTAGCGCTAAGGAACCGCTCCTTTCAAAAATTGTTTCCATGCTGCCTTCTACCTGTGGAGTATTGCACCTATAGTTCCTGCACACTATAAACACACTACAAGCAATATAAAATACAATATGGGATTTGTTATTCTCAAACAAAGGATGTGACACATGTCCAACAAGAAGAAGAGCTGAAAACTACTCAGGTCGCTGCCGAGAAGGAAAGAGAAGAAGAAAAAGCAGCTCAGGTCGCCAAAGAAAAAGAGAAAGAAAAATAGAGTAAGAAGAAAAAGAAGAAGACTGCTGAAGGCGGAGAGGAGGCGGAATTGATCAGGCAAATCAAAAAGGAGAAGACCGCGTTAACTGGCAGTCTGGCGAACGTCTCCGCAGAACTGGAAGATCATATTAATAGAGCGGAGGCAGACCGTGATGCGACAGTCATCGCCATGCGAACTGTTAAGGCATGATTAGATGTGAGACCGCTTGAATTCTTTCCATTGCCTGTTCCTCGACCAAGATCTTAAAAATACGACATGAGATTGTTATTATTGAAACTGATGATATCCTTGTTAGCAATGCTGAATTGGAAAGGAGACGAAAAGAAGGAGAGAGGTTGCAAAAAAGGGAATTGGAAAGAATGAACCTCGAGCGTTTTAGGGGATCAGGCCGCATTTTGATGACCGCGGACCCTGCAAGCACAAAAGATATTGAGAATAACTTACGCATTAGCGGTCTTGTTTTCTTTTTGAGTATTCCTCTTTGCGCGAGCCTTTTCACTTTTGCTTTATTTGAGGCTAGACTAAGTGCTTTATTTCTGACCGCGGATGACGATGAGACCGGCGCAACTCCGGAGGAGGGCGAAATTCTGCAGCAGACACAGATTCTTCATTTTCAATTTGCTGATATCCTCAAAACTATGTTTGAGGGTGTTAGGATAAAGCGAGCTTGGGAGCGGGCTCTTGAGGATCAGTTTCGGGCATTGTTCGCTGATTTTGAAGAGAAGCTGCGAGCTAAAAAGAAGCAAGTTCGTGACGAAAGTGAACTAAATATTGGAGATCTTACCAGGGCGCTCCGCAAGGATGAAAAAGATGCAGAATATTATAGAGGAAAATCTGCTGCTTTGATTGTCGAGGTCGCTTCTTTCAAATCTGGCCCTGCTCCTATGGTAATGAAGCCAGGGGCTTCTGGCGGTCACTCTAAAATGAGACCGACCTCATAAATCATGGTTATCCCCATGGAGCAGGTAGATAGGGAGGTCGCTAAACTCCATCGTGATGCAATGTCAGTAAACCAAAGCTTAGCGACCGCTCTGTCCGTCATGAACGAAATGCAGGATGTCGCGGCCTTTATCGGAAGAAAGCAACAGCAAAGGAGATAAACATTCATCTTTTTGTTTTAAGCAGTCTTGTGTATTGAACAATTTGGCTTTGTAATATGTCTGACAATTAGTTTTTAATTGGTGTCATCTTTCTGAATGTTGTGACGTCGATCTCTTTACTATGATTATTTTTGTGCTGCTTGCCAGATAATTGTTGCGATCACTTTTTTTTTTGAAATTGGAGCTGTTATGTGTTGCATTTTATTTCCTCAGCGGGCTCAGCGATTTCAGCATATTTTCTGTGCGGTCTCGGAAAGTTGTAATGATTACGAGACAGCCCTTCCTTTCCTATAAATATCTGTCTTTCGTTCTTTCATTCCATACTTTCTTGACTGTGACCAAAGCATCGATCTCAGCGACCTCATAAAATTGTGTCTTTCCGAGCTTCCGCAGCTGAAACTTTCTTAGCCGCCGGTCACAAGCCTTCAAAACTTTCAAAGGATGAATACTTGACTCTACTGGCGAAACATATGATTCAAATCCAAATCGTAGTGAGACCGCCAGTGGAGAATGAGGGTTTAAACTTTGGAGAAGGAAATAAATACATAATCCCCATCGATCACTTCGAGTACGGTCTGAAATTTCTTATTCCTTGGGAAATATTAGAAGTGATGGAATATTATGGTTTCTTGCTCTCCCAACTGCCTCTGAACTCAATTGGCCTGATGATTTTTTTTATAAATTATTTGCGATCAGAGAAGATAAAGTTTTCTTTGGCCCTTTTCCGGGCGATCTTTACTGTAAAATCATTAAAAGAAGGTCGGAAGAAGGAAGAATTTACAGGTTTGGCTTATTTTTCATGCGATGGGATAAAGGTTTTGAATCTTCGCAACAAAATTCCTTTTTGGACGGAGAGATATCTGGTCTTTGAAGGCGATCTTGGCGGTCTCCTCATGGTGCCCTGAGGGGAGAATGAGCGCCTGCAGGAAAAGTTAAAAGTAAGACTTTTGCTTGCGACCATTATATTAAATTCGTATTATGACCGCGCGATCTGATCATTTTTCCTTCTGCAGTGATTAAAAAAGGAAGCATACGAGGCGGATAATGAAGATTTCCAAAATTCCCTGATGCACCATGTGAAAGAGACCACAGAGCAGACGATCTCCGAGCTCCGTGCTCGTGATGCTCTTGTTGATGAATATAAAGATATAAAGTTCGCCGATCTTTTCCCTGATGCAGCCAGGGTAATTGATGAACAATCAATCACGACCGATGAGATCGCTGTCGAGGAGGAAGAGGAGGCTGATGTTAACATCGAAGGAAATGCTGATGAAGAGAGCGGAAGTCAGTATGCTACAGGTGGTGATACGAGCTTGGCAGCGGACTCAAGTTCAGGTTCCAAAGTTACTCGCTCGAATTCAGAAGAGTCCTCAGATGATACCGGCTCATCCTCAGATGATGAGTGGTCTCCCAAAAGATCAAGAAGCCAATAGATCCATTTGTAATTTTTAACATTTGCGTCTGCGGATTTTATGATCGCGCGAACTGATGTATGAATTATTGAAAATAGAAGAATAAAAGTTTGGTATACCTGTCTTCTCTGTGAATGAATGTCTTTTTGTACCTTTCTTTCAAATATTGGTTGTATTATTTGCGATCTTTTTGTAATGAAATAGATCTGGCATTCGATCTCAATGCCCCAGATGTTAACTAGCTCAGGATAATTATCTTGCATACTTCATACTGAGCAATTCAATAACGGTGATCTCATGTCTTTTAGATCACATTACCGGACAGTGAAGTATTGGTTCTAATTAAGTAAGAATGGAATCGCGATCTAAGGATGGACATGATCTCTTAATACTGGCGGTCTCTGGATATAATATTCCTATACGAGACAGCTTATCATATTTGCGGTCTACGACTTTTAAGATCTCATAAGAATGGCAATTCATAGATGTTAATCCTTAATAATTTCGAACGGGAACATGAGACGATCTTCCACGATTGAGACCGCTTCTTGAAATGTATAGCCCTTTAATAGATAATCCGCGATCTTTAACTCTTCAGGCCATTTCTTAGATATTTAGAAAAGAATCTTTCGTAATAACCAGCGGTCTCCCATATAAGATAAATAAGTTTATTCCATGATCTCCATTTTTTCAGTCCGGTTAATATGAAGGTAAATAATTCTAGTCGAACAAGTAATGAGATCGCAAAGGATAAACAAGATTACTTATGATTAGCGGTCTCTGACTATGATATACTTTCATGAGGCCGTTTATCACTTTTGAAATCTCTGATTTTAAACACTTGTCAAGATAGAGAGAGTTAGAATTCGTTTACGCTAATTCTCAAATGAATAAATATAGAATGTGGTCTTCAAAGTTTCACAGGCTGCCTTTAAAACTGGCGATCTTGAATTTGCAAGATTTTTAGAGATAAAAAGTCATAATCCATGCGATCCCTGAATAGCCTTTAATAAGAGCGAGAACGGCGATCTTCCAATGATTCAGACCGTCCCTTCATTTGCATGGAACCACAAACACGCTGTAAAACTCAGCCATTTGAAAGTTAAGATCTTGAATACTTTTAGATGGCGGTCTCAGTTACTTCAGACCGCCACATGCAACAATCTAGTGCAGAAAACTGACAGTCTTCAAAAACCTCAGACAGCCTGATGCTTGACAATCCAATATAGACAAACTAGCGGTCTTCAAAAACCTCAGTCCGTGATTTCATAATAAGAGCTTGATAGATATAATTTGTGATGATCTAAAGGGCAGGTGCGGCCATGCCAGCATGGCTTTCCTCAAGAGACCATTATAATTCCAGCACTTTCAAAGAGATATGGAGAATAATATCTCAAAAATGATCAAAAAGGCTGGTGTGGTTATGCCGCGGAGGCTATACCGACATTGTTTTCCTTGAAAGATCATTCAAAATTATGCAACCAACATCCTCTTGGCTATCCTCACACCAATGAGCATTCGAGGGTCACAGAACTAGATGATCCATTGGGCAGGTGTGGTCATACCGCGGAGGATACACCGGCATTGCTTTCCCCGGAAAGACCATCAAGACTATAACAATGTCCTATAATGCATGATATAGCTAAACATTCACCTAGACTTCCCTTGATGCAGAGGTGTGTCAGATATCAGCAGGACCCGGCATCCTAAAGCTCCTCCGCACGAGCTTGGCGAGCTACTGCTACACAGATGTGAAATCTCCCCGCTACGTCTGGTCCTCGCAGATTTACAACTCGAGCTTCAAGTCGAGGGGGAATGAAGTAGGATCCGTCGATACCTCTTTTGGCAGGATCTTAGCCTTCAAAATTTAAACAATACATCTCAGATCTTTCTTTCTAATATGCATAAAGCAGGAGTTTACATCCATATCATCACAACATTTGCAAAAAGAAAGAAAGGAAAAATAATGAGAAAAATGCAAGTTTTTAGGAAAAAAATGCTTGAGTTCATCTCCACTCCAAGTGTGAGATAAATCTTCCCCTTCATAAGATTGGAGAGGTACGCTCCATTTTTGAGTACTTTCTTAACAATGAATGGCCCCACCCAATTTGGATTAAGTTTTCCAACCGAGCCAGATCTTGCTGCTGAATCAACTTTCTTAAGGACCAGGTCTCCAACCACGAATTCTTTAACTCTGACATTTTTATCGAAAAACCTGACCATTCTTCTCTTCACTTCTTCTTGCCTGATAGTTGTCGCATCCCTTAGTTCTTCAATGAGATCAAGGCTACATTTTAACTCCTCAACATTTTCTTCCATCCAGCTATCTTGTCCTTGTTGAGATAATAACACTCTTGGGCTCTTTACTTCAAATTCAAAAGGAATAATGGCTTTTGAGCCATGAGATAATTTGAAAGGAGTCTCTCTAGTAGCCGAAGCTGGAGTTGTCCTCAAAGCCCATAAGACTAAAGATAATTGATCCGCCCAATTACCTCTGAGATTCTCTACTTTCTTCTTCAGGAGGTTGATTATAAGCTTATTGGTGGCTTATACCTGACCATTACTCCGAGGGTGATGTACATAAGCGAATCGTAGCTCAGTACCGATTTGATAACAAAAATTTATAAGATCTGAGTTATTGAATTGCGGGCTATTATCTGTGATGATTGCCATAGGAATTCCATGTCTACAAACTATCTCCCTCTAGATGAAATTCTTCATTACCTGAGTAGTAGTCTTTGCCAATGCCTTTGCTTCAATCCATTTACTGAAATAATCAATCATGACTAAAATGAATCTGCGCTGCCTGCTTACCAAGGGAAAAGGTCCAATTAAATCCATTCCCTATACTGCAAATAGCCAAGGGGTGGCTATTGACCTAAGTTGTTGAGCCGGCTGATGTTGAAGGGTGGCGAACATCTGGCATTGGACATATTTCTTAGCAATTTTTTCTGCATCCTTCCTCATTTGTGGCCAGAAATATCCTTGTCTTAAAATTCTTTTTTCCAAGGTTCTAGCTCCCGAATGACTACCACATTCTCCCGAATGAACCTCTTGAAGGATAATTGGAATTTCTTCTTCAGAAACGCACCGTGCCAATGGCGAAAGAAAAGTTTTCCTGTAAAGAATTCCTACAACAAGATAATAATGGGCTGCTTTAAGTTTAAACCTTTTCCTATCTTTTACCATTGAGTGAAGATCTCCAGTCGAGAGGTAGAGTATGAAAGGGTTCATCCAAGACGGACGTTGATCTATTTGCATAATTTCTCCCTCCTCGATAGCTGGATGAAATAATTCTGAGGTAGTTCCTCCCGAAAGAAGACCAAATTTTTCTAGCATATCTGCTTCTTTATTTTCTTTTCTCGGGATGTGCTAGATCGTGAAGCTCTTGAACCTGCTTATCTCAATTTTTACTAGGGCTTGATATTGCTTCAAAGTGAGATCTATGGTTTCGAAGTTTCCATTTATTTGAGATGCCATTACCAAAGAGTCGGTTTTAACTTGAACATCTTGGATTCCCAACTCTCTTTCGAATCTAAGACCGGCGAGCAAGGCTTCGTATTCTGCTTGATTATTTGTCGTTGGAAAGTAAAACTTCAGAGCTTGGTCCAACCTAACTCCATTTGGGTTGATCAAGATAACTCCAGCCCCGGAAGAATTCCTTCCCGAGGCTCCATCAATGAAAATTGTCCATGCAAGAGGTGTTCCAACTTCTCTTTCTGATTTAACCTCCTTTGCATCGATCATGAAGTACGCTAAAACCTGAGCCTTGATAGCTACTCTGGGAATGTAATAGATGTCGAACTTGCTGAGTTCTATTGCCCATTTTGCTAATCTTCCCGGATGCTCCGACTTTTCTAAAACATGTTTTAATGGGAGATCGGTGACAACTTGAATTGTATGGGCTTGGAAAATAAGGTCTCAATCTTCGTGCTGAAGTCACGAGCATTAGAGCCAACTTCTCGAGAATTGGATATCGAGTTTCCGCACTCTTCAAAATTTTGCTTACATAATTAACTGGAAACTGGTTCTTCTTTTCTTCCCTGACCAAGACCGAACTTATGGCATCAGAACCAAGTCCAAGATATAGAAAAAGGTCTTCTCCCTCCCTAGGGAATTGGAGCAAGGGAGTTGACGTCAGCTGCTTCTTGAGCTGATTGAAGGCATCGTCACACTCTTTTGTCCATTCAAACTTGGCTCCTCTACGGAGAGTTTTGAAAAAGGGAGCACTCTTATCTCCAGAGCGGGAGATGAAGCGTCTTAAACCTACCATCCTCCAACCTAGCGGCTGAACTTCCTTAAGGGTCTTAGGAGGTGACATTTCTAAGATAGCCTTTAACTTATCGGGATTTGGCTCTAGCCCGTCTGGAGTAAGGAGATGGCCAAGAAAATTCCCTTTGCTAGCTCCAAAAATGCATATCAATGGATTCAACCACATATTAAAGGCTCGGAAGGTTGAAAACATTTCATTTAAATCGTTGAGATGAGCTGAGAAAAGCTTGCTTTTGATAAAGAGATCATCTACGTAGACTTCCAAATTCCTCCCTTTTGGGGTTTTAAAAACGGTGTCCATCATTTTCTAATAGGTTGTACCAGCATTCTTTAGCCCAAATGGCATCACGAGATATCAAAAACATCTGTCATTTGTAATGAAAGAAGTATGAGGAATATCTGGCTTATGCATTCTTATTTGATGATAACAGGAAAATGCATCCAAAAAACTAATACAGGAAAACCCTATTGTCGATTCAACTAAAGAATCTATCTGAGGCAAGGGGTAGAAATCTTTGGGGCAAGATTTGTTGAGTTTGGTGAAGTCTACACACATACGCCACTTTCCACCGGCCTTTTTGACCATCACAACATTCGACACCCAATCAGGGTATTGAATCTCCTTAATAAATTTAGCCTTTAGCAATTTCTCTACCTCCTCTCGAATCGGCTGAGCTAGGGTATCTACTACTGCTCTTTTCTTTTGTTTGATCGGAAAAGAGTAAGTGTCGATGTTGAGATGGTGGCCGACAACATTTGGATTAACTCCTGGCATGTCATCTGCCGACCAAGCAAAGATATCTAGGTTCTTTTGGAGGCAGGAGATGAGTTGATCCTTATCATCTTCAGGTAACGCAGCGTTAATCAAAAGCTTTTTACTTTCATCTTCTTCGCTAACGTACACTGCTTGAATTGTTTGGGCAGGTTCCAAGCGAGCTCCGTCTCTTGCATCTTCTTCTACCTCTTCCGCTACATTGACCTGGTCAAGGATTTGAGATGCTTCTCTGAAGGAAAACTGACGAGATGAGAACTCCTCAACTTGAGGTCGCGCAAAAGCTGCAGGCTGGGAGGTCGCCTGATCGAAAGGGTGACCGCCAGCCAAGCGATCTTGGGTGGCGACCTGACTCGGTTGGGGGAGGAGCCTCTGAGAGGTCGCGGCCATGGTTTGATTCGAAACCTCAAACTGCCCGACAGGCTCTTGCTGAGCCTGGCTGGTCTCATGGTGAGCACAGGCGACCGCTGGGAGATTGCTGGGAGACCGGCAAGAACGATGTCTGTGATCTGACATCTTGAAGGCCCGCTGAATTCACCTAAATACTCAGATCTGAAGGTCGCATGTTCGTTCTGTTGGAACAAAATATGTACCTCCAAGACTCACACTTAAAAGAAGAGAGAATGGAACTGTGGATTGTAGGTTACTTAAGATGAAGGATGTCAGAAAAGGGAACTCTGAGAGAAACTTCTTTGATTGATCTCAAAAAAGGATTACAAAGGGGTGTCGAAAACTGGCCAGGGGGAGAGGTAGAAAAGTGACAAAAATTGAGACCGCTTACAAATGTTGTAAGCTGGTGGCTCAAAGCAAAAATCCCTTTTCAGGTACCCCTACCCCTCTATTTATAGACGTGGACGCTGCCCAAATGGGCATATCCAAAAATTACGGGCTACCCGGGGTACAGGAGATTTGGGGCAGAGATTAGAGGAAAATGAAGCAGACCGCCCGGTCTCGGCGATCTCCGATGCCTGACCGCTGGGACTTGAACGAAATCTGGGAGAGGGAAACTGGCGATCTGGGCAGTCTCCAAAACTTGAGACCACTGGGAAGGTTCCTTTCTGACAAGAAAAGAGGTCACAGGAATTCTGGGCAAACATTGTGGGCAGTGTTCCCAACAAAGAGACTTAGAGAAGAGATCTCCCCTTTGATTATCTGTAGTTGTACATTGAAGAGTTAATTTCCCTTTTTCTACATTGTCTATGAGGAAGGGACCATAAGGTTTCCTGCATATGAAATTCAAACATTAAAGTGTATCCTAGTTACCTTGGGCCCTTTTCTTTTACCATTAGAGGGTGATATGAAAGAATAGAGTGATCTTTCATTTTACCCTTTTGGATGGCAGAGAATAGGTCTATCAAACCAAGACATGTTAGCATGGTACTGGAAATTTGCATAGAATTAATCTCTGTATATAAATCAGCAGAATGTCTAATGATCTTTCTTTTATTTTTAGCTTTTTGATTATTGCTCATTAGTTTTTTTGAATGATTCTTGCCTAGAGTTCTTTTCTTATTATTAAGATTCACCCTATTAAATATAGTAATTTTATCAGTATGGTTATTTAGTTCTTCACACATTTGACTGATTTCATTTACTTGGTTTTCACTAGGTCTAACAAATACAATTGGATTTTTCCAAGCTGGTTTGCTGGAAGTTACAGTACTAGTTGATGGCTCTACTCCTAAGCCAAGATATTTGAATCTCATAGAGAGATTCTCTGAGATATCTTTTAGCTTTTGACTTATCTCATTGAGTGAGTCCTCAAAGGCCTTTGCCTTTGCAAGCTTTTCCTTTAATGTTAAATTTTCATCAGTTAATTAATTAATTTCTGTTTCCTTCTTATATACCTTATTTCTTAATTCATAATTATCAAAATACCTATTATCTTCCTTAAGATCTTCTAATTCTTTCCTAAGTGTTTTAATTTCTTTTTGAACTTGTAGTTATTCATGACAAAATTCTTTAAAGCTATTTTTAAGTTCATCTGAAGTAAAATCAAAGTCATTAAAGAGAGATACCTAATCTTTCTTAGAGGAATCTTCCAAGCTATCGGACAGGCTTCTTCAGCAACTGTTTCTTCATCACTTTCATATGAAGAGCTTGACTCAGATTCTGAGTCACTCTAGGTTTCAGCTATGAAACCTCTTCCTTTCTTATTGTACTTCTTTCTGAAGGACTTCTTCATGTACTGCTTCTTACTGCTTTTGTCCTTATGTTCTTCTGGACATTCAAGGGCAATGTGCCTTGGCTTTCTGCAGGCACATCAGATTACTTCTTGCTTGAGAGTTTTATCAAACCTTTGCTTTTTTGAGCTCTTATCCTTTCTTTTGTAGTCTTCAGTTTTTACCCACCTTCTAAACCTTCTGGCCAAGAGATTAAACATATCTTCTTCAGAAGTAGAAGGCTCTCCTTCAGTTGCCTATAATGTTATGGTCCTTTCTTTAGGATTTGAGACTTTCTCCTTTGCTTCCGTCTCATCTCTACTTTTCAGTAGCAACTCATAGGACTTAAGCTTGCCAAGTAGAGTATCTGTTGAGATCTCCCTGTAGCATCTAGACTCTTTCTGATGGCCCAGATCCCTGAGTCCCACATGCTTGAGAAGTACATGAGCAGCTTGTCATTTATCTAAGTCAATAAGAACTCCTTGTCCAGTCCCTTGAGCTAATAAATTATGATGTTGAACCTTTCATACATTTCAACAGCATTCTCTTCAGATTTCTTATGAAAGTTCTCATATTGGGATATGAGAAGGGACTTCCTATCCTTTCTTTCATCAGAGCTTCCTTCAACTTATATGAACATTGACTCCCAGATTTCTTTTACAGATTGCCATTCAACCACTTTCTGGAATATGTCATCTGACATGGTTAATACCATGATATTCATAGCCTTAGCATCATAGGCATTCACTTTCTTCTCAGCATCAGTCCACTCAGCTCTGGGAACTAGTTCTTATGTTATAATCTCACTAACATCTTTTCTGTAGGGCATTGGAGGACCTAACAATACAACATTAAAGATGACTTCATCAATATAATTCATATATAATTGTATTCTGGCCTTCCAGAGTGTAAACTTGTTCAGATTACGTACCGGTGGTCTAGTGGATGCATAGTCCTTAGAACTCATTTTCTTAAAATACTTTTAAGATACAAAAAATATGAGTGAGAGGATCTCTTGATGAAGTTGTTAACCTTTTTATGATTAACCTAGCTCTGATACCAATTGAAAGTGCATATTGACTCCCCTGAGTATTCTCTAGAGGGGGTGAATAGAGATTTATAACTTTTCAACAATAAGTGCATAGAAAAACACAGTCCTAATTACCTGGCATCCAGAATAAAATAATCACAGAATATTAAAACTAAATAAGAGACAAACACAGAAAATTCCACAACACAGAATATACAAGAGCTATAATGGTTCCCCAAAATTTGGGTACTATACTCTTCTACGACCATGGTTGGAATACACTATCACAGTGCCTTAGTCTTTTGATAAGGAGACTCTAAGAACCAGGAACTAAATCTTTTATTATGGAGACTCTCAGAACCAAACTAGATCTTTTGATAAGAAGATCTTAAACCAAACCAGATCTTTTGATAAGGAGATATTGAACCATGTTAAATCCTTTGAAGAGGGATTCTTAGGACATTTTACACAGTTTATAGAAATTAGGAAATTGATAAGAAGAAGAACAAGAAGATGAAGATTATTCTTCTAAATTAAATCATCTTTCAGTAGTCATTGAGGATTATAGGCACTAAGTGTTCTAGATCCTTTTTCAGAGAATGAATCCTTGCTTAGAAGAAGATGCAAGGATTATGATAGCACTGATCTAGTCTTAATCTCTGTATTCTCTGTATGCCTCTGTCAAATATGGAGGAAGAAGAAGCCATCTGTAGCTTGTAGAAGAAAGTTGTACAGAGATCTGTCATGTATTCTGTAAGATAGAGAGGTGGATAATAAGAATTTACATCCTTCTTTTTGAATTCTGTATGTAGAATCTTCCGTCGATTAAAGATAAATGACTTTCCATTTTTGATTACTCTCCAGTTGGAATGTCCAAGAAGGATTATTGCTCTCTTTCTATTTATGTTGACAGCCTGTCAATATCCTTTTGTATAACTTCCAATTTCATCACTTTTGAATTTCAGGAATTATTCTTTCTCTTCTTGTACATGTGCGACTCGTTATAATTCAAATATCTTCCATATATATCTTCTAAATAAGCATCTGAATCTATTCTAGGAAGTTTTCCAAATATGTGATTGTATTCGACGTTGCATCGAATAACTTCTGACTTCTTGTCGACGCACCTTTGAGTTCTACTAGGAGCAGCTTCAAAATCTTCCATAGCATTGAATTAAACTCTGATATCGACGTTGCATCGATTCCTTATCGATGTATCCATCGAGATAAAGAACATAGACTTCAAACTCTAGCTTCTGCATTGAATACAATTTGATTTTGCGTCGACTTCCAATGATGTGTCGACTGCAAGTCTGAGTTATCTTTACTTCTATTAGAAGTTACTTCGACTTTCAGTCGAAGCTCCACCGACTTCTTTTCGATGCGGAATTAACTCAACTGGATTTTGCTGTCCTTTTGACTAGAATTTGACACTCTAATGTGAGTACGTAATCCTAGGACATCTAAAGACCAAATTACCCTCTCTATACAACATGGGTATAAATCATAGAGTATGAAATTTGAAAGTGCACAGTGTGACCTCTGAATATTCTCTAGAGGGGAGTGAATAGAGTTTTAAACCTTTTACACTAAATATGAACACACAATAAATCTTCTAAGAACTATGCAATCAGAATACCAGCTCAGAATAAATTAATCACAGATTACTGAAATAAAAAGCAAGTAAAGGGACAACACTGAAATTCATAGCACAAGACAAGAGCTATAGTGGTTCCCCAAAATATGGGTACATCCACTCTTCTACCACCTTGGTAGGAATACACTAAAAAGTGCAAGAGCCTTTTGATAAGAAGACTCTTAGAAACACTGAGTCTTTTGGTAAGGAGACTCTTAGAACCAACTACTGAGTCTTTTGATAAAGATACTCTTAGAATCAAGGACTGTGTCTTTTGATAAGGAGACTCTTAGAACCAATCTAGATATTTTGATAAGGAAATATTGAACCACAGAATCCTTTGGAGAGGGATTCAAAAACCTCTTTAGTCAAGTTACAATAGAAAGATAAAAGTAAGAAAGAAGAAGAAATTAAGAAATTTCTTCTGTTTGAATCCTCCTACAGCTATCACTGAGGATTCTGTCAGTTGGTGTTCTTCAGGATCTGTTTAGAATGAACCCTTGCTTGAGGTAGAAAAGACTGCAAGGGTTATCAGCTTAAAATCCTGATTATCTCTATACTCTTGATTGTTTCCTACTTTAAGAGAAGAAGATGAAGCAGTGGCCTTATTGTATTTGCTGTACAGAGATGTTTTCTTGTTGTATTTGTTGTACATAGATGTTTTCTTGTTCTTTCTATGTTAAAGCTTGAGGAAGAAGAAGACTCAATAGAATAGCTTGATTCGTTGTTTTTGTTGTCTTCCTATCTCTGTAAACTTATTCTCTGTCGTATAGTATTTCAATTTGTTTCCTCTTCTATTCTGTACTTAGAAGGAATGTCCACTCGATAATGATTGTTTCTTTCTATTCCTGTTCACAGCCCGTCACTCTGAATTTGAATAACTTTCAAGAATGTCTTTGTTTTCTCTTTGGAGTACTCCATTCTATTCTTTGAAATAAACGATTCGTTAGAATTCAAATTACATCCTTGGAAACCTTCTAGAAAAGCATCAGAAAATGACAGTAGAAAACGTTCCATTTTTGTCTGTATTCGACGTTGCATCGAATACATTTACCTTCTAGTCGACACACCTCCGAGTTCTAATAGAAGCTGCTTCGAATTCCTCTTAAGCATTGAACTGAACTCAGATATCGACGTTACATCGAATCCATATTTATGTATCCATCGAGTTGAAGACTTGCACTTTGAACTTCATCTTCTGCGTCGACTTCAAGTCGCAGTTTCGTTGACTTCTAATACTGCTTCGACTGACTCTGTCTTCTATGTCGAGTACATCTCGACATTACGTTGACTTGGACTTCAGTCGGAGTTACTTCTACTTGTATTTGAAGTTGCTTCGACTTATATTTGAAGTTGTTTAACTCAACTGAATTTTGTACTTGTTTTGGAATGGTCTTAACACTCTAGTGTGAGTGTGATATCCTACGACATCTAATGACCAAATTACCCTCTCTATACAACATGGGTAATACTTCCTAGAAAATGTAATCACTTGTAGGTAATTTGTAAGATAAATCAAAGGGTGTTTTCCCAATAATCTTCCCCTATTTATCTTAACAAAATTTACAAGTTGTTTAAGTTATTTCAATCATACTGCTATATAAAAAGTAGAGTACCAACAAATATACATTAACACAAAATGACATCATTGCACAGAAACATAGATCAACATGATAAACTTTCAAGTGATCAGATTGTCTTCCATAACTATATCTTCAAATATTTTACTGAGATGTTATAATATAAATTGTTCACCTGGTGATTACCTGTATTGCTCTATTCTTTTGGAGGAGTTTTCCTTTCCTTGAGAAAACCAGTGGTGCCACCTTTCTAGGTACAAATACTAGAGGCTCATACTCCTTTTCAACAGTCCTGTTATCTTCTTGATGAGTGTCATCTTCTTTGGGAGGCTCCCCCTGACTTTGTGCTTCCTTTTTAGCTATCTGAGCAGACTCTTTAGCAATCTTTGAGACTTCTTCCAAGAGCTGTTCATCTTATAAAGGCTCCCCATGTGTTTGTGCAGGGAGCTCCCCCTGGATTATTCCTGTCTGGAATACTGTGATCCTATTAGGGTCAACAGAGACATACTTTTCTAGAGCAGAAATTTCAGCATTCTTGTCCTTCTCCTGGCCACTCTCCTTTTCTTGATCAGGCATTTCCACCTCATGGATATTCTCCCCCTTCTAAACCTTACTTACAAGGGAGGTTAAATAATATTTAGTCACCATTAAGGAGGACACAAAGTTTTTGAGTGCCAGGAGTGACTCCTTTGACTCTGTAACTCAGTCTCCATCTGAGAATATTTTCTGTTGAATTTTCTTGTTTGAGTCAGAAGCAAATTTGCAAAAGGACCAGTAGTCAGCCCCACTGCTTTAGAAATTACTTGATCAGCATCAAATGGATATATAGAATGAAAGGTAGAAGCAGGATGTGTGTTAACTAGAGGCGTGTATATGTTGACAGGAGGAAATTCAACATTGATGACTGTGAGATTGTGGTTGGTAAGGGAGTGTCCTTGATTATCTTCTGGGGTTAAGATAGATTGTGGTAGAGGAGCATAATGGATGTCTGGGAGATTTTTAGCAGAAGGGGTGATAGATGGTTGTTGTTGTTAAGTTGTGAGAATCAGAGGTGTAGGCTCTAGTGTTATATCAGGCAGACCTGACTGAAAGTCTTGAGCTAGTGTTGGAGGTGGAGATGGAGGAGGAGAGGTTGGAGCTTGACCAGGACTCAAACTTTGCCTGGTCCACTTGGAGAAAATCCTTATATTCATTTTCTTACCAAGAGGAATAGGCACTCTTTTTGACTTGCACACCATTAGATAATCGTGGTACAACACTTGGCTCATTATTCTCATGTATGCATTCTCCTTATGTGCATACTTATGGCCAATCAGCTTCAGGAGGCATCTCCCCCAATTTATTTTCTTGTCAAGTACTAAGATTCCCATTATCTGAAGCTGTTGTTTAGGGATAGCATCATGTGCTGAGATTTTGCATAACAACACCTTTCCCACGATATCTGCTAAAAATCTGTATTCTTCAGACACATCATTCTTCTTCAGATTGATGGCATTCTCCTTACTGAATTTCATTATCGTAAGTGCACTGGTTATCTCTTCCACTATCAGTTCATCTGAGTCACTACATGCTGGTAGTTCATATGTGTGACATAACATCTCCACTATGATATTTATATCATTTCCAGATATTCTCCCTTGGAGTGATCTGCCATCTCCAATGTGAATGTTATCTTTCAGCTCTGTCAATTCGACATCATAGATTTTACATCTCATCAAAATTAGCTTTGTTAGCCAAGCAGTTTGAAATAGGCCAAGAATGGCCTTGAAGTTGTCAAAAGCAGCACTGAATGAGTCGATATCCACATCGAATCCAAAATTAATCTTGGGAAGAGCCATTAGTTCAGTTGTACTTGTAGAAATGAAACCGAGAGAGAGAGAGAGATAAAAAAAGAGAGCAAGAGAGCAAAAAAGCACGAGAACTAAGGAGCAAGAAGACACAAAAGCAAGAGAGAGAGAGAGAGAGAGAGAGAGAGAGAGAGAATTCGAAAGCGTAATAAAATCCAACGTCTAAGTTGCTTAAAAGAAGATGATTCATCGCAACAAAGGGTTGTATTCGAAGCAACGTCCAAAATGATAGATATTCATTGCACCAAAATGTGTCAAAGTAGCTTCTAGAAGCAAAACTATGCACTCTTGACATGTCGATGTTGCGTCGATTTGTAATCGACGTGACTTTGAATTTGTACAACTACTATTAAGTAGACGCATGCATCGATATAAATTTGATGCTGCGTCGAATGCTATTCAAATAATCTATTCCAGGGGGCTCTCGAAGCTGGCATCGAGTGGAGCTCGACGGAGCGTCAAAATCTATTCGACGCAACTCTGTATATACAGTTGTATTTCTTTAGAAATTTTCTGTTGTTTTTCCCAGCAATAGTGTTTATTGAAATTAACATTTATAAGATTATATGTGTGAATGAGAATGCAACATCAAGAATTGTTTAGAGAAAGATTCACTCCCTTTGATTAGATTAAGTTCCATGTTGAGAAGTTAGTTTTCCCTTTCCCTGAATTGTCTCTGAGGAAGGGACTCTTAGCTTTCCTGCGCATGTAGTTCAAACATTAGAGGGTACCCAGGTTACCTTGTGCCCTTTGCTTTTACCATTATAGTGTGGTATAAAGGAATAAGTTGGTCTATTATTATATCCTTTTGGATGGCAGAATATAAGTTTATCTGGTCTAGATTTGTTATCTTGATGCTGGAAATTGGCATAGAATGCATCTTGATATAATAAGTCTGTAGAACGTCTAATGATTATACTTTTGACTTTAGTCTTTTGATTTAAATTCATTGATTTCTCTGAATTATTTTTCCCTAGTGTTCTCTTCTCGCTATTAGGATTTACTTTTTTAAATACAATGAGTTTTTCAGGGTTATTAGTGTCTAGAGTTTTAATTAATGGTCTGGTCTCAGTTATTCGAAAGTCACTAAGTCTAACAAGGGTAACTGGATGTTTTCCAGGCAAGTATACTACGGACTTCTGTACTGGTAGATGGGTCTGCTCCTAAATCAATGTGCTTAAATATCACAGAGAGATTTTGAGTAATATCCTTGAGCTTTTGACTCCTCTCATTGAGTGAGTCTTCAAAGGCTTTTGCCTTTGTAAGCTCTTCTTTTACTTTTGAGTTTTCAATGGTTAGATTAGTTATTACTATTTTCTTTTTATAAATTTAATTTCTCGAATCATAATTTCTAGAATACAAATCTTCTTTCTTAAATTCTTCTAATTCTTATCTAATTATTTCTATTTCTTTTTGAACTTTAAGATAATCATTACAAAATTTCTTAAAACAATTTTTAAATTATTCTTAATCAAAATCAAAGTCATCAAAGAGACTTACCTGATCTTCTTCGTCTTCTAAGGAAGCTTACAAAGCCATCAGGCAGACAACTTTAATAGCAGTTTCTTCATCACTCCCAGATGAAGAGGTGCTTGAATCAGATTCTGTGTCAGTCCAGGTTTCAGCAATGAAACCTTTCCCTTCTTCTTTTCCTTTTTCTTGAAATACTTCTTCTTATGCTCATTGGTATTGATTCTCTCATCCCTTTGCTCTTTAGGACACTCAGAAGTTATGTGCCCTGGTTTTTTGCAGGGAAAACAGATCACTTCTTGCTTTGGAGTCTTATCAAACCTGGGTTTGCTTGTGCTCCACTCGTTTCTTCTTGAGTCTTCTTTCTTGACCCATTTTCTGAATCTTCTGGCCAAGAGACTGAACATCTTTTCTTCAGGAGTGGAAGGCTCTCCTTTAGCAGCCTTCAGAGAAATACTCCTTATGTTGGGAGTTGAGACTGTCTCCTTAATCTCAGTCTCAGCCCTGCTCATTAGTAGTAGCTCATAGGATTTGAGCTTTCCAAACAAAGTATCAGTGAAGATCTCTCTATGACATCTGGACTCTCTGATGGCCCTGATCCTTAAGTCCCATGATCTTGGGAAGCACATGAGGAGCTTATAATTGATTTATGTCAGAGAAATTTCCTTATCCAGTCCCTTAAGCTCATTGATAATGGTGTTGAATTTATCATGCATCTCAGCCACACTTTATTCAGCCTTCTTCTGAAAGTTGTCATATTGGGATATGAGAAGGGACTTCCTGTCCTTTATTTCATCAGAGCTACCCTCAACCAATCTGGAAAAGGATTCTCAGATTTCTTTGGCTGAGTTGCGGTCTTTCACTTTCTGGAAAATGTCATCAGACATTGTAGAGACCAGAATGTTCTATTAGAACATGGTCTTCCGCATATCCTAGGTTTAAGAATAACAAATCCTATGTGTATTTGATCTTGTGTGTTTAAGTGTGCAGGAAACAAATGCCATATGACTCAAGGATAACATAAGAATGTTGCCCCCAAGTTTAAAGACATAACTCCAACATGTCCACTAGCAATGGTTGCAACCGCTATCGCTGATGAGAGAAATTTTGGGAGGCAGTTTTAGGAGGCGCTAGCGGCTAGTGCATGCGCTATCTCGAAGCACATGAGGAATGTCAGCAGGGTTTCCTTAGAATGAAAGATATGCTCGCGCAGAATAATTCTAAACCAAGATAGCGTTGGTGGTAGCACTAGCACAGGCGCTAGCCCGCTCTCCTATAAAAGGTGCCCTATTCTCTCATTTTGAACACACATCCTCGAGAGAGTTCTAGTGCCAAAATTCCAGAGCCCTATTCTGCCGAAAAGTGATCTCCCACCCAAAGTTCTGTGAGTTTCTGAAGGAGGATTTCTTCACTCCGCATCCGACCGACGATCGCTTCAACCATGCTTATTCTACAGCGGTCTTTCATCTCCACTTCAGAAGTTCTTCAAGAGGGATTTGTAATATTGTTGTCATTATTTTCATCTCTTTTTATTGTAATGGTGTAGTAAATTTGCCTCGTATTGGCGACTAGGTATGGGTAGGACTTAAGGAGGAATTCGCCTCGTGTTGGCGACTAGATCTAGGTTTGGTCTAGGTGGTGCTTGAGGCCATATCCCGGGAAGGATTGGCTAGAGCGGCTTGAGGCCGTATCAGGGGAAGGTTAGGCTAAAGCCACTGGTTCGTGGGGATATGAGTCGGGATAGAAAACGAAAAAGTCTTTTTACTATTCGCCTTCGATTTCTAGCGTTATAAGAAGTCACGATTTGTAATCTAATATTTCATATTAATAAAATCATGTCTCTATTTTATTTCACTTGATTCGTTTAGTTTTTCTCCAATTTGATCTCTTAGTTTTTCAAGTCTTATAAAATATAACATAAGTTTATAAAACCTTTATTCACCCCCCCCCCCCCCCCCCCCCCCCCCCACCCCCTCTAAAGGCGCCTACAGATCCAACAAGTGGTATCATAGTTGTTTATTCCAAACGGTCTAACAACCAGGAATAAATGACGTCTTATGATCCGGAGGGCCAGGGTGTTTGTTGACCACCTCTTTTTACAAGGTCATATTTCAACTACTGGAAATCTAGGATGATGTGTTTTCTTAATACCATTTATATAAAAGTATGGAACATGGTAGAAGTTCGGTACTCTCCTCCTACAATTATAGTAGGAGAGATTACTATAGAAAAACCTAAGGATAAATGGGATGATAACGATAAACTCAAATGTAAAAATAATGATAAGGCAATGAATGCTTTATATTATGCTTTAAATAGAACTGAATTTAATATAATTTCGGCATGTGTAACTACTTATGATATTTGAAACCAATTGGAAGTTACTCATCAAGGTACATCGTAGGTGAAATATGCAAAGCTATTCCAACTAGAATCAGAATATGAAAAGTTCAGGATGGATGTTGAAGAAGACATCAACTCGATATACACACGCTTTACCAAGATCGTCAATGCTTCAAAAGCTCTTGGAAAGATCTACTCCGACGACAACTTGGTCAGAAAGATTCTTCGCTCTCTACCTCCAAGGTTCAATCCAAAGGTGATGGCCAACTCGGAGTCACACAACCTAAGAACACTCTAGATCGAGAACCTCATTGGGAATCTCAAAACCCACGAGGTAGAACTCCAGATTCAACATGATGAATACAACAAGGAGCCGAAGAAAAAGGCGTTGGCACTAAAATCAAAGAAGGAGAGCAACGAAGATGATGATGAAGATGAAGAAGGTCTCCTGGTAAAGAATTTCAAAAAATTAATTAGAAATCCGGAAAGAACACCTTCCGGAAATACTTCCAGAAGGATGCTCGACGAAAAGGGTCTTCCTCTTCATCAAAGAAAGAAAAGGAAAGTGAAGATGAAGAAGAAAGACCGCCACCAGAGTGTTATCACTGCAGGAAGACCGGGCACATTCGGAGCCAATGCCCGAAGTATCTAAAGGAGCAAAAAGAAAAACGATACAAAGGGAAAGAGAAAAGGATGGTGTTGAAAGCTGCAATATGGGATGATTCTTCCTCTGAAGAATCAAGTGGATCTGATTCAAGCAGCGAAGACGAAGCAAACTTATGCTTGATGGCAAAAGACAACGATGACGACACCAGTGTTCTTAGTGACACTGATGTAACTCCTCCCACCTTCGAAGAACTTTATGATGAATTTGTTCAAACCTGCAAAGCCTATGATAAAAGCATAGAAGATAATATTATTTTAAATCGTGAAAATGAATCTCTCATCATATAAAATCATAAACTCACTAAAAAAAATATTTCATTGGAAAAGAGAAAGTTTCATGCCAAGAGTATGAACACTCCTTATGTAAGGCAAAAGATCTTGAAGTTTCTCTTTCTAAGGCCCTCTCACAAATCAAAACTCTTACAAAAGAAAAGGGGGACTCAGAGAGAACTAAAAAATCTCTCTTACAAATTGAAAATAACAAAAAAAGTATTGAAAATAAATGTGTTATGCTTGTAAAAGAAAACTCATCTCTTAAGAAACAAACTCATGACCTCAACATGGCCATCAAAAAATTTGGAATTGGTCAAAAATCTCTTGACAAGATTTTGGGGAACCAATGTTATGGTTCTGGAAAATTTGGGCTCGGATATCAAAGTGACAGCTACCGCCTGGCGCTAGCCACTAACGCCGGCGGTAGCCCGTCATATAAAAAATCTTCTGTTTTTTCAAAAAAATCAAACCCCATCCAGTAAGAGCAGTATAAAATTTCAGAAAAGGGTCTCAACCCCCATTATTTTGTGTGCAAACTGTCATAGGTTTGGATACACGTCTAGCTCTTGCAAGAAAATAAAATAGGGATCTTTAAAATAAATCTGGGTACCTAAGGCATCAACTTATTCTATGGGTGGTACCTCTTGGGTATCCAGATCTTTACTCTCATCTCCTTTCTAGATTTGCAGGAAGGATAAGGATACAGAGGACATATGGTACTTGGACTCGGGCTACTCCAAGCACATGATGGGCAATAAAGCAAAGTTCCTTAGCCTAGAAAAGAAGAAGGGAGTGATCGTAACCTTTGGAGATAACAGTAAAGGAAGTGAAAGTGCATAGTGTGCCTCTGAGAATTCTCTAGAGGGGGTGAATAGAGATTTAAAATCTTTTCTATCCTAACTATGCATACAAAAAAATACTAAGGTATTATGCACACAACAAAACCAAAGGCAGAAGAAATAAAATAAGGTTTGTTGAAAATGAACACAGTAAAAGTAAATGGGACAGCACAGAAATTCACGTCAAAGACATGAGAATCTTTATAGAGGTTCCCCAAAATGTGGGTAGTCCTCTCTTCTTCCTCCCTGGTAGGATTGCACAACCTATGCCTGAGTCTTTTGTTAAGCAGACTCTTAGAACCAAAGGTCTTTTGATAAGGAGATCTTGAACCTTTCAGATCTTTTGATAAGGAGATCTTGAACCACTCAGATCTTTTGATAAGGAGATCTTGAACCACTGAATCCTTTGGAAGAGAGATTCTTAAAACTCTTTTACAGTTGAGGAAAATAGAAAGAAGAAAATAAGGAGGAGATGATTAGAATTCTGTTCTCATAATTCTTCAGAAGCACTTCTGCCGCTTCTTTCTTTTACGGGATCAGAAATGATGAACCCTTGCTTATGATAATGATGATTGCAAGGGTTATTTGATTTGATCCTTCTCTATTTATCCTTCTTGTAATATGGCTGTTGTATGATGTAGAAGAAGAAGCGGCCCTGTATCTTTCCTGTGCAGAGTGAACACTTGATTTCTTTTTGTATCTCTTAGGGTTGAAGGAGGAAGAAGAAAAAAGCAACCCCAATCAACAGAGAGAGAAATAATGTAATGAATGCTCTACCCTTTCTTCTCTTCTCAGCCTACTTATTGTCCATCATTGGATTTGAATTTCTTTCTTGTTTTGGACAGACCTGAGAAGGTATTCTTATTAGATACTTGATTTCTTTTCTTGTTTTATTCCCGACTCGTCTATCACATTCTATTTCATTCCAAAAAAGCTTTTGCTCTTCTCGAATACTTCTTTCCTTTATTGACAACAAATTAGTCATTGGACAACTGTCCTCAGAATGGTGGACCTTCTGAAAAGGTATTAGAAAGACAGTTGGAAAGAATTACTTATCCACATAACCATCAAGTTGAAGACTTGGACTTGACCTTCATCTTCTGCGTCGAGTTGAAGTCGAAGTTCCGTCGACTTCTCAGATAGCTTTGACTGGGTCTTCCTTCTGCGATGAGATCCTTTCGACGTTGCGTCGACTTAACTTATACTTCGACAGGCTGAATGATCTACTTCGACAATAACTCAGAGTTGCATCGATATCAAGTCGAAGTTGCGTCGAATTGTATTCGATGCAAGTCTTATCTCAACTTGATTTGTGATTGCTTTAACATGGCCTTGACACTCTAAGTTGAGTGAGACATCCTAAGTCATCTAATGACCAGATTACCCTTACTTTAAAATATGGGTAATAAACCTAGAAAGTAAAATCACTCATAGTTAATTTGTTATGTTAAATCATGTTGAATCCGAGATTGAGCCTCCGCGATCGACGCTAGAGAAGCGAGGGAAAAGTGGAGGCCGCGAGCTGTAGGTTACTATTGATTAGGTGAAATTAGACCACTGGTAGCGGTCGAGACCGGACTTCGCCTATCATGGCAAATGCCACTCCTGTGACGGGCTTTCCCTTGATTTAAGTAAAATGATTACAGTGGGTTACACGGTTAACGAAGAGAAAAGCCGGCCGGTCAGACAAACCGCAAGACAGTGAACTCGAGACCGCAGCTCTAACAGGCGAGCTCCAGGATTTGAGTGTGTGTGCCTTGGGAACATTGCCGCCCCCTATTTATAGGTTTGGGGGCCAACCCAAACGAGCAGGGATAAAATAACTGCCTGCCTGGATACAGGAGAATCGGGCAGGAGGTGACGGGATACAGAAGGAAAAAGAAAGAGGTCGCACGGCTTGGCGGCTTGAGCCTCCGATCTGTATTGGCCGGGGTTGAAATGTGTTGCGATCAAGACAAGGAAGCAACTCGGGAGGCCTCTGACCTGAGACCGCGGCTTGCCTTCTAGACTTGGTCTTGATTGTAACCCTCCTGATAACGGCCTGACGTCGATCAGACCGCTCGGCTTGGTCTGGTGAGCCGAGAGACGTGTAAGTTACTGAGGAAGAGCCAGGCGGTTAATGTTGCAGACTGCCCGGTCTGAATCGTTCATCATACTGGTAGCGTTCTTATGGGTAAACATGATCCCCGCATATTTTCAAATCTCGAGGAAATTTCGAAAATATTAGTTCTAGCCAGAGATTGCGCCCGGTTTGTTCTAAAGTCTATAAGAAGCTCTGAAAGCTCTCCACTCTGCATAACTCTTTTGAAAACACGGGGTGCTACTCGTCACTTGCGGTCAGGCTTTTTCAAGCCGCTAGCCCCTCAATTTCGAATGGATCTAATGTCCAGGATTGCAGTCCGCGAGTAAAAGGGTGATGACCGCAAGAAGGAAGATGACCGGAAAAAGAAGAAGAGTCGCCAGCCTGATAAGCCCGGGTGGACAGTCTCAGAGGTCATTCCCCCCAAAGTCACAAAGGCGGTTGAGGAGAAAGTCGCAGAGAAGAAGACAGCTGAGCCCGGCACGGGTCGTTCTGATCCTCTGATTAACCCGCCTGCTTCTTCGAAAACCGCCAGCGACAAACCCTTCGATGTGGAATTTTCCCCGTCTGGGGTTCTCCACTTGCAGGTAAATGATGGAGAGAAGGGGGTAGTTGATTCGCCTAAGCCGGGCGAGCAGACTTCCTCTGTAGTGGTGGTTATAGAAGACCATTCCAACCCGGCTCAACAAGTCGATCCGGCCTCTATTAAGAAGAGAAAGAGGGCCGAATCGACGGCTGAGAGAGTTATAAGGAAGACGGGGCAGCTAAAAGCCAAGAACCGAACGGCTTCTAAGAAAACAGTCGTGGCTGGCCTCCAGATTAAACCGCACGAAAAGGAAGTTTCTGAAGGGGAGACCACTCCTTTGAATAAGCTGGACGGGCTGATCCCCGACTCAATTGACAGCGTCACGGTCAGTGATATTCTGAAGGACATCGATACCTTAGAGAAGGAGGACAAGCTACTCGAAGCCCCCACGGTTACCAGCCAACCCAACCATCCTGGTGAAGATGCGGTCGTTCTTGATGAAGTCGCGCCAAAGAAGACCGCTTTCGAGGAAAGTGGAATGAAGTTGATGAAAATAAAGGTCGAGAAGTTGAGGCGGTCTATGGACAAACCGTAGCCGTCGAACCCCTTGGCCCAAGGTAAGCATGATGCAGATTACCATCCTGTCTGCTTCTTCAGGTCGTGGCCCCAGAAGAATGTCTTGATGCTGAACCCGCTTCCGGGTTACTTTCAATCTGCGATTCAAACTTCTGCCATTAAAAGAAGGCAGAATGAGCGGTTTTGGAGGGAGCAACGTCAAAGAATGGACCCTGAGCAGTCGCGACGGCCTGTGCATTCAGGCATTTAATCTTGCAGTTTTTTATGTTGTGTTATTCGCTTTCGACTGTGCTGATCGGGCTTTCATTTGCAGATAACCCGGATCAAGCTATGAAACTGGGCGACCTGACGGCTAGCCTCCCTCTGCTTTTTCCTCCAGCGCCAAGCTTTGCACTGAATTGAACTCCGGTCAGGAAGAGGTTACCGACTTCAAGAGCCTTCTTGACACTCAGAAAGAGAGGGTGAAGGAGCTTGAAGATTGGGAGGAGGCCGCTCGGACTGCACTAGAGGCTGAGAAGAAGGCGGCCTCAAAGCTTGAAGAGGACTGTAAATATTATCAAGAGAAGTATTTACGTCTGACTAGGGAAGTCGGAGACCCGCCAATGTTGGTGATGAAAAGCTTCGAATGTCAAGCCGTCCAACTGCTGGGGCGACCTCAAATCCCCCCCCCCCCCTGGTCAGGGCGGCCGAACCTATGATTGAAGAGGCCGCCGCGGTACACCTCGCTCGTACCATTCCTACAGCGCGGGTAGAGCGAGATGCCCCGCGGCTTCATAGTACTCTTCACCAACTTCACGTTAGTGTTAGTCAGACGAACTCACTCCTTCTTCAGACCGGTGATCAAGTTGCGCACCTTAACCAGGATAATTCTTCCTCCGGGCATCGCTAGTCGTCAACGACTTCAATGTTGTAATGATTATTTATTCGGTCCTTTGGACATGCTGGTTGTTGGATTTTTATTAGACAATATTCTAGTTTTTGATGTCTTCTGATATTCATATAATCTGTGCGGCTTGGTATTGAATGCTTGCAGTCTCTTCCTTTGAATCCCTTGAATATTGTCTGAGTTGTTTTGCAGGTCGCGCGACTTGTGATGTATGATTGTGGTTTTTCTGTTGTCTATTTATGATGATGCAGGTTGCTGACCGCGCGATCTGGTCGCATGGCTTTAGCGAATTTATTTTCTGTTATGTTTGTTCTGCTAACAGAAGGCCACGTGGTTAAGTGATCTCAGTTGCGGCTTGACTCGGCTATATGCAAACCGTTGATTTCTGTTGTGTGATACTTAGAATATTTATGATATCTGCACGTCGTGCGACTTATGTATATAGTTCGTGGCTTTCCTCTGTAAACCTAACCATACAGGTTGCTGACCGCGCGGCTAGAGTATATGACCGCAGTACGGTTTTACTATATGCAGATCATTGGCTCTATAAGTAGTAGCCATTCTGGATATTCATTCATCGCTTTCCAAATGGCGCGGGCTAAGACCAAGTCGAAGCGGTCTGACAAAGTTCAAGTTGTCCGGACTGACGTGGCTTCTGCCTTCCACTTTGCTGATCATAAAGAATGTCGCTTGACTCAGGCCGAGTTAGACGACTTCATTAAAATACATATGCTCAGAATTCATCTGCTCGTGCGGCTTCTGCTACGCGATGAGCGGATTAACTCCTCTTCTCCTACCCAAATCGATGTACCCATCGACCACTTCGAAAATGGCTTCAGGATTCCGCCACCACTTGAAGTTATAGCGATTTTTGGCCATTATGGAGTTGTGCCCGGACAGCTCCCACCGAATTCAATCTCCTCCATCCACAGCTTCATCTCCTATCTGCGGTCTGAAGGAGCCTGATTCTCCATCGACCTGTTTAGGAAGTTTTTATCCGTGCGGTCTATCCCAGACGTCGGAACATCAATTTTCAAGGGACACCTTTACTCTGGGTGCAGGGGGCTAAAAGTCCTCAATTTGGCGAATAAGGTTACGAGCTGGTCGGAGAGGTATATAATCTTTGAGGGCCAGCTCGGGCTGTTGTAGGTCAACCCATAGGTGCGGGATGAGGCGGCCTTCCGACCAGCTGATATTGGAAAAATCGAGCTGGAGACCGTTAAGTTCTTTGAGAACGAGCGGCTTGATGTAAGGTATTACATCCCGCTGTTCTCAGAGTTGGAGGATATCTGACCCGAAGACAGTAAGTTTCTCACAACTCGCTATTTTGTGACCGCGCGACCTGTTTGATTAAACTTTTGACTTTGCTTTACAGCCGCTGTCATCGTCCCAAAGAACAAGCCGGTCAGCCCAACTGGTCCGGCTTTGATTCAAAGGGAGAAGCGGCGAAGGAAGAGCAAGCCGCAGTCTTTTGAGGAGGAGGGCTTGACCTCTTCAGGCGAATTTGAGCTTCTCCGTTCCAACAGTAATCCAAGAGACCAGCGGGGAAACCCGACCATTCGCCGGCACCCGGATGATGACTGCGTGCAGGTGTCAATCATGCTCCCGCACTGGGGGAGCGAAAAAGTTAGCCGCCATGCATTAGCCGCCAGTGCTGCTATGTATGGCCGGAAAATGCTAAGGAAAGTTCCGGAGGAGGAGCTCTCCAAGCTTGCCGCACAAGCGGGTGCATGGGGCTTTGCGGCTAATCACTTCATGGGCTTATCGTACAAGCTGCTAATTTTAGCTCATACATACTTGGAAAAGAAGAACGACGAGCAGGCTGAAGAGATCGCGCGGTTAAAGGAGGCCGCAACGGTAAGTTATCATCTGATGAATATTTGTGCTGTCTTTTTTCCTCAAACTGTGCAATCTTACCCTTTCTTCTTTTTCAGAAGCAATATGATATTGATAATCCAGTCTTCCAAGACGAATTCTTCCCCCATGTCACCAAGGGGATTGATGCCGCCTTGAACATTTTGAGAAGTCGCGACGGTCTGTCTGCGGGCTTCGAAGATTTCTGCTTCTCGGATGTGTATCCTTCCTTGAAGAAGAAATTAGATGACATTGACCGCAAAGGAAAAGGAAAAGAGAAAGACAGCAGCTCGGAAGAGGACGTCGACGACGAGGATGAAACCGCCGCGGATAGTGAATCCGATGCGGTTAACAAAACCGCCGCATAGCAAGAGGCCGCTGCTGACGATGAGGCCGCTGCTGATGATGGAGAGGGTTCATCTTCTGAAACCGATTTCTTAGAAGGTGAGGCCGATCGGGTTGGGGACCTGAAAGATGAAGACTCAAGCTGCAGTTCGTCAAGCTCCTCATCGGCCAGTGGAGGTTATTCGCCCGATGTCGACATTGATGGTGGAGGAGATTCATGTTCCCCCATGGCGAAAAGACTCAGATCGGGCGAATAGTGTTTTGTTATTTTTGGAATTTTCTTTTGTATAACCGACGGCTTGATTTTGCTAGCCGGTCGGTCTAAATGATGTGAATATATAATTTGAAAAGGAATGAAAAAGTTTACCTGTTCATCTGTCTGTTTTTTACGTCTTACTTGTGATTGTTGTGATCTTTTATTTCCTTTAAACTGCAAGTTCTTTGGAATTAAGCCGTGCGGTTTAATATCAACCCGAGCGGTCAGAAGTTTGATCTCCGAGAATTTCAAGTAAATAGCTGCCTGAATGTTATGAATGCTACTCGGGCGGCTTATCTCTGAGATCTATCCTGATCCAGTGAGTTAATCATAACCAGAAACCGCCAGTCATAATAAACCCAGATCATCGATTGTGCGGCTTAAGATAATCCGAGTGGATAGAAATTCAGGCACTTGAGAATCTCAAATGAATAGACCCAGCGAATTAATCGGACGCCGACCACAACTCTAAGCCGCTAGTCATAATAGATGAATCCCAATCGTGAGTTGTGGTGTTTGAATACATCCCGGGCGGCTAGTAATCAGAGTCGATCAATATTTATCATTATGACTATTGAGATATGCGATCAGTTCTCAACCCAGGCGACCAATAATTTGGATTTCTTTTTCTAAAATTTTAAACATTCTCGCAAGTATAGGCATCAATCGGTAAGTTTGAGCAGTCAGTATACAATCTGGGCGACCAATAATTAGTAGTTGAGTAATACTCATCCTTGCAAGAATAAGCAACGATCAATAAGTTCGCGCGGTCAGAAGATAGTCCGGGCGACCAATAATTAGTAGTTGAGCAATATTCAACCTTGCAAGAATAACTCATGGTCGATTCCTTGTGGACGGCTTGATTCTAACCGGGCGAATAATATTATGTTATAAGCCGATGAATGTCCACGAGCTGATAGAATTAATTATAAACCGACTGGGGAGACCGATCGGTCAATATTATTATTGATAACCTGTTAAAAACACTGCCTTGTGGCATTCTGTGATAACCTGCTTTCTAGCTTTTACGGCTAGATTCATTCTAACCGGCCGATTAGTATATTGAGCTGCTGCTTATTCAAGCCAACCGGCTTAATAAGTTAGATCCCCTGGTCATAAAACCCATATTATGCTGTTATTACACCTACGTATCCCAAGCTGGTCGTTTAATAGATCAAACCGCCCGGTCTCTAGGACACCTGTTAAATCCTGCTTTCTCCTAAATGGTCGGCGAAGGACCATAAGAGAAAAAATAACTTCCTGTGAAAAAGTAAAATGATTACAGGCTCAGATGACCAAGTGGGCAGGTGCGCTTAGGTAGCAACATTGGTTTCCTCAAGTGGTCATAAGAGTTGTAGAGATTTTGATAACTCAACTGCTTTCTAGCCTAGGGTTACAAGCCGAGTTGATCAATTGGGCAGGTGGGTCTAGGCAGCGAACATTGCTTTCCTCAGAGAGATCAACTCAGTTGTGGGTCCCCTGTAGGCTCTGCTCTTGAGTTCCTTTAGGAGTATTCGATGGTCACATGCTAAGATGATCAGTTTGGCGGGTGTGGTTATGTCGCGGGGGCTTTACCGACATTGCTTTCCTCAAAAAGATCATCAAAGCTGTAACTATATCCCTTTCAGGGCACGATAGAGCAAATAGTCACCTGGACCTCCCTTGATACAGAGATGTGTTAGATACCGGCCGGGATCCAAGATTCTGAAGACCACCGCACGGGAAATGGCAAGCTTCCACTACACGTGTGCGAAAACTCACCGCTACACGTGATCTTCGTGGTTTTAAGCTAATGACTACAATTCGAGGGGGTTCAAGCAGAACTTGGAGTTGTCTCCAAGGTCCAGTGAGGGATACAAAAATGTAAATAAGTCACCAGACAAGGAAAAGTGTCAGTATAAGGCTTCTCATTGAATATCCAAAAAATGCAAGTAATGAAAGAACATTTAATGATAGAAATGTTTGAGATCGTCACCGCTCCAGGTGCGTGAGATGTCTTCTCCATCACTTGTCTAAAGGCGGTAAGCCCCATTTTTAATACTTCTTTGATGATGAACGGCCCTGCCCAGTTAGGATTCAATTTTCCAACCGTGCTTGTCCTGGCTGCAGCATCCACTTTCTTTAACACGATATCACCAACCGCGAATTGCTTAACTCTGAGATTCTTGTCAAAATATTTCGCCATTCTCCTTTTCACCTCTTCCTGCCTGATAGTAGCTTCATCCTGAAGTTCTTCAATTAGATCCAGGCTATATTTAATCCTTTCATCATTGGATTCTATCCATGCTTCACCTCCTTGCTTTGCACACAACTCTAGGACTGACCACTTCAAACTCTATGGGAACGGCCGCCTCCGAGCCATGAGATAATTTGAACGGTGTTTCCCCCGTGTCTGAAGATGGTGTAGTTCGAAGAGTCCAGGGGATTGAAGGAAGTTGATCTGCCCTGTTTACTTTTTGATTTAAAACCCTCTTCATCAGAAGATATTGGATTTGTTTATTCCACCTGACCATTAATCCTGGGATGACGTACTGAAGAGAACCGAAGTTCAATGCCAACTGGTCGCAAAATTTGATCATTTCTGAGTTGTTGAACTGAGGACCATTGTCGGTAACGATTGCCAACGGAACTCCATGCCGAAAGACGATTTCTCCACAGATAAAATTTCTAATAACCTGTGTTGTAGTTTTGGCCAATGCTTTCGCCTCAATCCACTTGCTGAAATAATCGATCATGATGATTATGAAGCGACGCTGGCCGATAGCCATCGGAAAAGGTCCGATGAGATCCATTCCCCAAACTGCAAACGACCAAGGCGTTGTTATTGATCTAAGTGTCTAAGCCGGTAGATGTTGAAGCGGAGCAAACTTCTGACGTTGAACACATCATTTAGTGAATGCCTCAACATCTTTCCTCATGGTTGGCCAAAAATACGCTTGCCTCAGAATTCTATTCTCCAAAGTCTTTGCCCCAGAATGGCTACCGCATTCTCCTGGATGCACATCCTGGAGTATTATTGGAACTTCTTCTTCTGAAATGCATCACGCCAAAGGAGAAATGAGAGTCTTCCTGTATAAGACTCATGCTACCAAGCAATAGTAAGCTGCCTTTCTTCTAAATCTTCTCCTATCTTTGATAGACGGATGGAATTCCCCTTTTGATAAGTACATTTCATAGGGATCCTTCCAAAATGGATGTTGATCAATCTGCATTAGTTCTTCTTCTTTCGTTGCCGGATGGAAAAGTTCAGAGGTCACTCCCCCTGACGGAAGACCGAACTTTAATAATTCATCTGCTTCTTCATTCCGTGTTCTCGGAATATGTTCGATGATGAATGATTTGAACTTCCCAATTTCTTCTTTGGCTAGCAGCAAATATTTTCTCAACATTGGCTCTCTTGTTTCAAAGTTCCCCAAAACTTGTGAAGCCATTACCAGAGAGTTAGTTTTGACATGCACATGCTCTATTCCCAGCTCCCTTGTAAGTCTCAGACCGGCCAAGAGTGCTTCATACACTGAATGATTGTTTGTGATCAGAAAGAAGAACATGATTGCCTATTCCAGTTTGAGGTCGTTTGGACTGATTAGAACGACTCTGGATCCCACGGTGTTTTTACCCGAGGCTCCATCTACATAGATAATCCAGGCCAAAGGGATCATTCAACCTGTTCGGGACTAGATTTTGTTGTATCAACCAGGAAATCTGCCAAAACTTGTGCCTTAATTGCCGTTCTGGGAACATAAGACATTTCAAACTCGCTCAGCTCTATAGTCCATTTAGCCAATTTCCCAAATGATCTGGCTTTTCCAGGATACTTTTCAGTGGATGATCTGAGACTACTTGAATAGGATGGGCTTGAATGTAAGGGTGAAGCCTTCATGATGACATGACTAAAGCTAGAGCTGGCTTTTCTAGAATTGAGTATCTGGTTTCTGCATCCTTGAGAATGTGGCTGACATAATAAATCAGAAACTGTTTCTTCTTCTCCTGCCGGACGAGGACAGAACTCACTGCATCCGGACCAACCCCCAAATATAAGAACAGTATTTCCCCTTCACGAGGGCTTTGGAGCAGAGGGATTAATGTTAACTGTATCTTCAACTGTTCAAAAGCATTGTTGCATTCTTCGTTCCATTCAAATTTAGATCCTCCCGGGAGCATCTTAAAGAATGGAGCGCTTTTATCTCCCGATTTGGAGATGAATCGGCTTAATCCTGCCAGCCTTCCTCCAAGCTGTTGGACCTCTTTCGGATTACAAGGAGGGTTCATATCTAGAATAGCCTTCACCTTATCTGGATTTGGTGCAAGGCCATCCGGAGTGAGGAGATGCCCAAGAAACTTTCCTTTATTCGCTCTGAATACACATTTCAATGGATTCAATTTTAACTTGAACCTCTGTAGAGTAGCGAACGCCTCTACGAGGTGTTTCAAATGTATTGAGAAGGTTTTGCTTTTTAAATGGAGATCATCGAAGTAGACTTCGAGATTTCTCCATTTTTGATGCCTAAAAACCGTATACATCATTCTCTGATACGTTGCACACGCATTTTTAAGGCCGAAAGGCATCACGAGATAATAATAGCACCCATCGTTCGTAATGAAAGACGTATGCGGGATGTCGGTCTTATGCATTTTGATTTGGTAGTACCCAGAAAATGCATCTAAAAAGCTCATGAAGTTATGCCCAACCGCGGAATCTACTAAAACATCTATCCGAGGCAAATGGTAGCAATCTTTGGGGCACGCTTTATTGAGCTTCGTAAAGTCCACACACATACACCACTCCCCCCACCCCCTCCCCCCTGATTCTTTTACCATTACAACATTAGACATCCAGGTGGGGTATTGGATTTCAGAAATAAAATTGGCTTTATGAAGCTTGGAAACTTCTTCTCTAATCGGCACTGCCAGCTTAGTTTCCACCTCCCTTTTCTTCTGTTGGATTGGCTTGAAATCAGGGGAGACATTGAGATGATGACAAGCGACATCCGGATCCACTCCGGGCATATCTTCCGCTGACCAAGCGAAGACGTCCAAGTTCTCCAAAAGATAGGAGATGTTGGAACCTTAGTTTTGATTTGAGTCAGGATCCATCCTTATGATTTAAGTTTCTATCATAACATATCTTATAACTTAGATCAAACTCCTTTAAATAAGAAGACTAAGAAAATAATATAAGAAAATAATATAAATATGATGCGATCGAATCGAAGAAAATAATATAAGAAAATATGCTCTCTGCGTTCGACGAACGACTATCGGCGTTCGATGAACGTCGCTCTGCAGTTCGAGGAACTCAAGTTTGCGTTCGACGAATCTTCAACAGAATCTCAGAACGACGAATCAAATGTTCAGATCGACGAACTTGAAGCTGAGCTCGAAGAATTTATCATCAGCAATTATATTTCTCCTTTCTCTGATCGACTAATATTCTTATATCTGATTAAGCAATACTTTGATTAAAATATATATTGTTGTCTTTCTGTATCATTTATATATAGCCGTTGGCAGAAGAACTAAATGTTATAGCCGTTGCAGAAAAGATTAATGACAGCAGTTTATCTTCTCGAGGAGTCAAGATAATTAAAGAGACTTTATCTCTTTTCTTTTCCCAAAAAGAGGAATTCAAAATAAAGAGAGAAGCTCTTCAGATTATATAAAGACAGAGAAAAGAAAAGAAGATATACACACAGACACGAGAGAGAGAGACACAACACAGAACAGAGAACAACATATATTATCAATCCTATTTTGCTAACTCTTCTCTGCAGATCATCTACATCCTGAGACACCAATCAAGATCATTTGCTCAGGATCTTAACTGCAGAAGAAGAAGAGTATTTACAATCAAGTGAAGAAGTCTCCACAAGCTGTCATCTAATTTAAATCAGATAGGGGGAGCTCTTCAACATCATCATCAATATCCAAACTCAACAACCCATCAGGATCATCAAGAGTCTTCTCAGAAAAGAGAAGAACACTTTAACCATTTTGTTTTCTTTATTCCTTCCTGTACAAAGGGTTATAACTCCCTTCAAAAGTTAACTCCCGGTGACAGGGCACCTTAGCAAAAACTTGTGGTTTGGTTAGAGTTACCTGATCAAAAGCTCACTTGGTGGCAGGGCACCTGAACAAAAACCTGTAGTGGATTCCTACCAGTGGGTAGAAGAGTAGATGTACCCAGGTTGATTGGGGAACTACTATATTTCTTTGTGTCTTATAGTTTGTTTGCTTTTGTTCTATTTCTTTTTGATGTGCTGTGATTATTGTGCCTTCTTAGTGTTTGTTGTTATTACACACTCACCACTATACATATATATATCATTATTTTGAAAGAACCTTAAACAAAGAACTTTAATATTAAGAACTAAACTCCCTTTCAATTGGTATCAAAGCAAGGCTGATTATATTAATCACCTTCAACTGATATTCAATTGCACTTTCAATTGGTATCAGAGGGTAGTTGATTTTTACAGGCTAACACCTGAATCACAAAGATCATTTAGTTCTTAAAGTTTTTCTAAAATCTATTGGCACAAGAAGATTTTTTGATCACTTCTTCCACTAACTGTATTTATGATGCAGAACCATTTTCAAGTCTAAGTGAAGAAGAAGAAGAGGAAGAACAAAAGGCCAGAAGATTCTGTATGTTGGCCATATATGGCTCAAACCACTACTCAGATGCATAATCTGAATCTGAACCAGAAAAGGTAACTAAGGTAACTTCAACTCCTAATTTTACTTCAGGACCAATCAAATCAGATTCTAAAATTCCATGTATAGGTTTAATAAAATCTGAAAATAAAATCAGAAAAGAGTTAACAATGAATAATTTAACTTCTGATAAACCTAAAGAAAATTTAAAAATATCAGAAGAACAAGATATGTCCTTGAAAAATAAATTTGAACAATCTTTTAAGGAAAAATAAATTATTTATGTTCAACAAAATCAAAATAGTTTTTCAAATTTATATTTTAATGAGATAAAAAGGCTTAACCAGTTTTCACCATTAAACTCCATTCCTAATCAAACAGATTTAAATTCTAAGATTTACTTAATTAAAAGCAAAGTAAGATAACTTCATGTTCTTATAGACTTTTCTCCAAAAATCATGTTTGAGCATTCTACTCAAGCTGCATTGATTAGAAATAATCATAGCACTGAGTGTGAGTCTCTTCTGATAAGGTGATTCTGCAAGAAGGAAGATATCAAGCAATGTTCCTAAAAGTATTTCATTAGAATCCATTAACAGCTATAGCAATTCAAGATTTTAATGGAATCAAAATCTAAGAAATCAGAATCCATCAAAAGCTGTCGAAGTTAAAGGAAATGGAATTAAAAGAAGATGAGTTAAAAGAAGAGAAATTAAAAGAAGATGAAATTTAGCATCCTAAAACCAAATAGGGGAAGATTACCAGACCACTAGTTTTGATCCCTGGCTTTAGGAGGAGACTTTAAATCTATATCCTAACCCAAATAGGGGGAGATTGTTAGAACATCTAGTCTTAATTTGGCTTAGGATCCCAACTCAAATAGGGGGAGATTGTTGGAACCTTAGTTTTGATTTGAGTCAGGATCCATCCTTATGATTTAAGTTTTTATCATAACATATCTTATAACTAGAATAAACTCCTTTAAATCAGAAGACTAAGAAAATAATATAAGAAAATAATATAAATATGATGCGATCGAATCAGAGAGAATAATATAAGAAAATATGCTCTCTGCGTTCGACGAACGACTATCGGCGTTCGACGAACGGCGCTCTGCAGTTCGACGAACTCAAGTCTGCGTTTGACGAATCTTCAACAAAAGCTCAGAACGACGAATCAAATGTTCAAATCGATGAATTTGAAGCTGAGCTCGGCGAATTTATCATCAGCAATTATATTTCTCCTTTCTCTGATCGACTAATATTGTTATATCTGATTAAGCAATACTTTGATTAAAATATATATTGTTGTCTTTCTGTATCATTTATATATAGTCGTTGGCAGAAGCACTAAATGTTATAGCCGTTGCAGAAAAGATTAATGACAGCAGTTTATCTTCTCGAGGAGTCAAGATAATTAAAGAGACTTTATCTCTTTTCTTTTCCCAAAAAGAGGAATTCAAAATAAAGAGAGAAGCTCTTCAGATTATATAAAGACAGAGAAAAGAAAAGAAGATATACACACAGGCACGATAGAGAGACACAACACAGAACAGAGAACAACATATATTATCAATCCTGTTTTGCTAACTCTTCTCTGCAGATCATCTACATCCTGAGACACCAATCAAGATCATTTGCTCAGGATCTTAACTGCAGAAGAAGAAGAAAAGAAGAGTATTTACAATCAAGTGAAGAAGTCTCCACAAGCTGTCATCTAATTTAAATCAGACAGGGGGAGCTCTTCAACATCATCATCAAGATCCAAACTCAACAACCCATCAGGATCATCAAGAGTCTTCTCAAAAAAGAGAAGAACACTTTAACATTTTTGTTTTCTTTATTCCTTCCTGTACAAAGGGTTATAACTCCCTTCAAAAGTTAACTCCCGGTGACAGGGCACCTTAGCAAAAACCTGTGGTTTGGTTAGAGTTACCTGATCAAAAGCTCACTTGGTGGCAGGGCACCTGAACAAAAACCTGCAGTGGATTCCTACTAGTGGGCAGAAGAGTAGATGTACCCAAGTTGATTGGGGAACTACTATATTTCTTTGTGTCTTCTGGTTTGTTTGCTTTTGTTCTATTTCTTTTTGTTGTGTTGTGATTACTGTGCCTTCTTAGTGTATGTTGTTATTACACACTTAGCACTACACATATATATATCATTATTATGAAATAACCTTAAACAACGAACTTTAATATTAAGAACTAAACTCCCTTTCAATTGGTATCAAAGCAAGGCTGATTATATTAATCACCTTCAACTGATATTCAATTTCACTTTCAGGAGATCAGTTGAACTTTCTCCTCTTCCGATAGCTCCGCGTTAATGATCAGCTTCTTCTCTTCCCCTTCAGTAAATGGGACCTTTTGGGTTACCTGGGCAGGTTCCAGGTGAGCCCCTTCTCGATCCTTACTCTCTTCCGCAACTTCTGGAGGCTTAGCAACTTCAAGGATTTCAACTGGAAGTTCAGGAAGTGGAATGTCAGTGATCATGTTCACAGTTTGCACGTAGCATTCTCGAGCCACTTTTGGATTACTCTAAATCCGATATTTTCTTCCTTTGGCTGCAAACTTGAGGGCTAGATGGAAGGTAGACACCACCGCTCTATAAGCATTCAAAATAGGCCTTCTGAAGATGGCACAGTAACTGCTCGGGGCATCCACTACCACAAAGTTGATCAACTTCGTTATTCCTCCCAGAGATACCAGAAGCTTTACGCAACCCTCCACTTCCTTCTTCTCTCCCGAGAAGCCATAGAGGGGCCCTTCGGTGGAAAGCAGAGGCTTTCCAGTCTTTAGGGCTTCAAAAGTTGTTCGGAAGAGGAGGTTGACTGAACTGCCCGTGTCACTCAAAATCTTGTGTACTGTGTAATTCTCGATGATGGCTTTAATCACCATGGCGTCATCAAAAGGATTTGCATTTAGTGGAAAGTCCTCTAGGCCAAAAGTAACGATCGAGCTTTCGGGAGAAGAAGTTGAGGTGGTCGCTACTTCCTGCTTAAAGACCCTCGCAACACTTGATTTTTGGGAGGACTCAGGTCCAACTCCCCCATGAATACAATAGATGTTGTCGAGGGGACATTCGTCGTTCACCTCGATGCATTCTATTGTAGGATGAATATCCCCATAGCAGCCGACATCCTCCACATCGGCACATTCCCAAGTAACCTCAGCTGCTTCTTTTCCCTTTTCAATCGATGGTTCAGCAGGCACCTCTTTTCGAATCAGGCCTCGGAGCTTTCCCTCTCCTAAGAGCCTTTCTATCAGCAAGCGGAGGGCCCGAAAATTCGCAGTCAGATGCCCTCCCTCTTTATGATACTCATAGAAAAGTTTTGGATTTCAGTTTCAAATATCCGACCTCAGGGGAGCATGGCTCTTGAAATCTGGCCTCTTCTGAAGGATTTGGACGACTTCGTCCATAGTGACGTTAAGGGGGGTGAATGATTTTTGTGAATTATCATATTGGATGGATGGAGCAGCTGGAGGTGGCTGCGCCGCATATTGTGGCAGATATACTTGCATTATTTGTGGAATGATCATGGATGGAGCGGGTGCGGCGGCCAATAGCGGTGTCTGATCTTGAAACTGTTGATGGCCAAAAGATGGTTGTTTGTGCCTGAAATTTCTCCCCCTCTGAGCACGGGGTTCAAAATTGGGCCGAGGCGGATGGTGGTATGGTGGTTGATGAGCGAAAGAAGAGTTGGGTAGATCCTTGTCGTTAAGCAGCTTCGCGATATACATGGTAAGTTTTCGGCTCTCTGATGTTGGCTTCGAATTTCAATGGCCCTTCCCTCAGGCCATGAATCAGAGCAACCTGATATAGTTCAGGATCCACATTCTGAATCTCCATGATTTCTTTATGGAAACGGTCAACGAAACGAGCCCAAGTCTCGTCTTCACGTTGCCTTATTTCGAAAAGGGCCGTCAGGCCACTTTTCTTCTTCTTTGAAGTAGAGAATCGAAGTAGAAATTCCCTACATAGCTCATGCTTAATACTCCGAGATTGCGCCTCTGCGATCAACGTTAGAGAAGCGAGGGAAAAGTGGAGGCTGCGAGCTGTCGATTACTGTTTATTAGTAAAAATTAGACGGCTGGCAGCAATCGAGACCAGACTTTGCTCGTCATGGCAAATGCCACTCCTGTGACGTGCTTTCCCTTGATTTAAGTAAAATGATTACAGCGGGTTACATGGTCAAGCAAGAGAGAAGCCGTCCGGTCAGACAAACCGCAAGATAATGAACTCGAGACCGCAGCTCTAACATGCTAGCTCTAGGATTCGAGTGTGTGTGCCATGGGAATATCGTCGCCCCCTATTTATAGGCTCGGTGGCCTGCCCAAAGGGGAAGGGATAAAATAACCGCCTGCCCGGATACATGAGAATCGTGCAAGGGGTGACAGGATACATAAGGAAAAAGAAAGAGGTCGCGCAGCTTGGCGGCTTGAGCCTCTGATCTGTATTGGCCGGGGTTGAAATGTGTTGCGATCAAGACAAGGAAGCAACTCGGGCGGCCTCTGACCTGAGACAGCGGCTTGCCTTCTAGACTTGGCCTTGATTGTAACCCTCCTGATGACGGCCTGACGTCGATCAGACCGCTCGGCTTGGTCTGGTGAACTGAGAGACGTGTAAGTTACTAAGGAAGAGCCAGGCGGTTAATGTTGCAGACCGCCCGGTCTGAATCGTTCATCAGACTGGTAGCGGTCTTCTGGGTAAACAAATCAAAAGGGGGTTTTTCCCAACAGGAAGGATCATGGGAGTCGGTACAGTGGGTAACGAATCTTTTACTATCTCTAATGTTCTTTATGTAAAAGGTCTAAAACATAACTTAATATCTATTAGTCAATTGTGTGATAAAGGATTAGATGTTTTATTTGATTCATCTACAAATCTTTGCAAAATATTTAATCCTAGCTCAAAAGATGTTTTACTAACTGCACCTAGAACTCACAATTTATATATAGTTTCATTTCATGATCTTTCCAAATCATCTATAAAATATTTTATAACTAAAAATGACGTGTTAGAACTTTGGCATAGACATTTAGGTCACGCTAGTACAAAGCTCATTTTAAAACTAGCCAAAAATGAATTGATTAGAGGATTGCCTAGATTAAATGGAAATTTATCTTCACTATGTTCTCCATGTCAAAAAAGAAAATTTACAAAATCGTCTTTTAAAAGCAAAAAAAAAATTCTACTACAAGTCTTTTGCAATTAATTCATATGGATCTCTTTGGCCCCGTTAGCACCGCAAGTCTTGGTGGTACAATATATACATATGTTCTAATAGATGATTTCTCTAGATATTGTTGGACTTTATTTCTCTCTTCCAAATAAGATGCGTTTTGCAAATTTTCAAAATTATGTACTCGTATTCAAAATGAACTAGATTTAAAAATAAAATGCATTCACTCAGATCATGGAGGAGAATTTGAAAATGATAATTTTAAATCTTTTTGCAAAATGTTAGGTATTAAGCATGAGTTCTCTGCTCCACACACACCTCAACAAAATGATGTTGAAGAAAGAAAGAATAGGACAATTCAAGAACTAGCATGTACTATGTTATCTGAATATAAATTACCTAAGTCTTTTTGGGTCGAAGCCGCAAGCACATCATGCTATGTAAAGAATAGAGTCATGCTTTGTCCATCTTTAAACCTCACACCATATGAACTATATTATCAAAAGAAATCTAACGTATCATATTTTATAGTATTTGGTTGTAAATGTTTTATTCTCAATACAAAAGATGTCTTAGGGAAGTTTGATGAAAAATGTGATGAAGGAATATTTCTTGGATACTCTTCAACAAATAAAGCTTATAGAATATTTAACAAAAGAACGAGTAAGGTTGAAAAGTCTATTAATATAAAATTTGATGAAATTATTCCTTGTGTAGAAAAACTTCCTACATGTACAAATGATGAACCATTTCCATCTTTGGAGAACGACGAAGAGGAACCTTCCAAAGAAGAGGAGGAGGAGGCCAAGGAAGATGAATATGTGCCTCCAAGCATCTTAAACTTCTCAAAGAATCATCCAAAGGAGCTAGTTATTGGATAACCATCTGTTGGGGTAAGAACTCGATCTCCTCTTCATAAAACATTTTCAAATATTGGCTTTGTTTCTGAAATTGAACCAAAAAATGTTTCAACCGCTTTGAATGACGAATTTTGGTTTTTGGCTATGAAAGAAGAGCTAGATCAATTTGAAAGAAATAAAGTTTGGAATCTAGTAGAACGTGTAAGACCCCTTTTTTTTTCTTTTCAAACACCCGGGTCTTAGGCCCAGAACCGCAGCTTTGCGGTGACACCTTCACTCGGAAAGGTCGCCACTACAAAACGCCGATCCTGCCGGCCAAATCGATCACAAAGAAAAGTGTACTAAAGAAGACAAGTCCACAGAATCAACATGAATATAAATGTCCATATGATATAACTGAATAAAAGATAACAAGGGTTACAATAATAAAGAGAAGGAAGGGCTCATGCCCAGTACATCATATCCTCACTATAAGATCACTCGCGGAAGCTAACTACTAATCACTCACAGATCCTGAATCCTGTGCTCCTGTACTAGACTGGCCCGCCTCCGTCTGCTCCGGCCTCTGGTGCTGCTGCATCTCCTCGATCTCCTAAAATGATATGGACCACCGACCGTTAGTCAAAAAGACTAAGCCTTATGTTCCCCACCCCACCCCCAGTGGCTCCTAGGCACCGTGCGGGAGGGTGAAGCGGAGGACAGCAAGGGGTATAACAAAGAGCAGGTGACAGTGTTATAAGAAATGTTTCTACACTACACATGCGTATATATATAACTGAAGCAGTAAAGGGGCATAGTAAGAGCAGGTAAAGAATAAGTAAAGTGCAGTAAGTAAAGACAATAGTAATAGAAAAGTAACCATTGATTTATAGGAATGCACATACAAACTTATAGACCAAGGGGTCGTTTAGCAAGGCCTATCGTATAAAAGTCCCATAACTAATTTATACGATAGGGGTAGGGGTTGAAATGCAATGTTTATGCTATGACAGGCAAGGTATGCAGTTATGCTATGTACATACAAGTGCAACTCACCCACTTCGACTTTATGCGCATAGACCTTTAGTTCCCCTTTTTGGAGCTAGCAAGACTCCCAGGATACTCCTGTAGTGGCAAACGGAAGCGGTGGGTTGGGGCTCTCCCACCTCTAGGTTGGTATTCACACTACCCTACCTAGACCTACCGTACGCCTCAACGCAAAACCGCGGAGCATCTGCGTACTCTTACTGGCTGGACCACCAGACTTTCAAGGCTAAGTGCAAATTCCACACTTGCCGAGTCAACGTATTGACGTCGGTGTGAACGATCGTCCAATACCGAAGACCCACCACCTTCGTGCACATGCAACATGTTCTACTATCTATCTACAAACTACAACATAAACCACCTGGGTTTAACTTGCCCAACCAAGAACCAAACTGAGTCACAAACTCTCCGGATCAACAATCCGCACCAACCCCCACCGAGCCTACAACTCGGGGTACCAAACCATCCAAACTCCCGTGACCACGGAGTGTGAGTGAATGTGTTTTTTGTTAGTCTTGAGCATCTTCTATACTCCTACGACTTATGGTTAATCTTGGACTCCCCGAGGGTTACCCTGTAAGGGGCTTGCTACGGTACTAGGAACTGTAATGGGTTGACACCCCAAAGTTCCCTTTCTCAAGATACTATTGTTATTGGTATCTACCCTTAAGAATTCCCTTCTACCGTTTCACTTGAGTTAGAGTTAAGTGCTTAAGACACACTAGGGGAAAGACAATCTTTCGTCAATCCCCAGGACAACCTTACTCTTAACCCACCAAGTACATTTTCCTCACATACACTTCCTTGGGTGGGCTCACAACTGTCTAATCAACCCATGTGCACCACCTGCACCCCATTTCCACCTAGTATGTCACTAAATTCCTAAGTTTCACAGTTTTACTATACGCAGACCAAACTAACTACATGAAGCTTACAACTTAGAGATACTTCAAATATTCATCCAACTGACCCAAGCTATTTATTGGAGGTCTATCATGATATTATAAGGCAAATTTCCAGAGAATCACATTTTTCCCAATATTATTAATAATTAAAACAATTTTTCCAAAATACAACTTCCTAAGGTTTGAACTACAAGTGCACTTTTCTGACTTCCAATGCCTACTAAAATTTTTACATAAATCAAGGGTTAGTAATCAGTAAATATGAATTTTTAGGAATTTCCAGCAAGGTTTATAATTATTAAAAATTCCTAAACCCATTAATTTTCAATTATTTCCAAAGGAGGTACCCTCATATGAACTCCAAACCTTGTGCAAATTTTTACAGAGGTGAATCATACTAAAATATTCAGTCCTACAAAATTTGACCATATTCCATAGAGGTTACATTTGTGATTTCTACAAAGGTTATATTTACAATTAATTCCAATTTGAACTAGAAGTACCAAAAATAATAACCTAGAAATTATAAGAAAATTACCAAGGAATCATAATGGTATAAAATGACATCCAGCAAGGTTTCATGAACTTACATAAAACTAACACCCTAAAATTGATCATCCCAAAAATTGCTAACAATAAGAATATTTATAATTTGGACCTCCGAAAGTCTTCCAATGGTTCTAACAGAATCTCCAGGGATTAATAACATCAAGACTAAGTTGGTGACAGAAGTTGGTTAATCCCTAAGCAATAATCCTTCCTAAATCCCAAAAACCTAAATATTTACAAATCTACCCAAGGATTTATTCACTAAGGTTTACAACCCCAATCCTCTTCAACTTCACAGGGGAGGCTTCTCTGGTCACCATGACCAACTCCCCAAAATTTTAGGTCAATCCATAAAGGTTTGATCCCTCTTCCTTCATTGACCTCTAAATGCACTCCTTAGGGTTTACCCTAGGGTTTAGGGGCACACCAAGCCCAACTCTTCCAAAATTGGCTCCTTGGGGTGTCCCATACACCCCAAGTCAGTGACCAAAGTCACTCCTTCAATAAGTGGGAGGAAGCCCCTCCACACTCCATAATTAGCCTAGGCCCATCATTACCCTAATTTAACCCTTAAGCATACATATGTCCAAGGGAAATTCCCTATCTTGTCCAAGTCCAATCAACCCAAAACTTTGGCCAGAGGTCAGTGAGTGGTCACCCAAGGTCCCACCAAAATTTGGTGAGGATTAGGGTTCTTAAGGGTACCTAATTGGGGTGCATCTAGCAATTAGCCCCTTTGCAATTTACTCGGGTAAACCACCTCCAATGCCCATCAAATTTGGATCAAGGGTTGGCATGGGTGAGGGTGATGTGCACCCCAAATTTGAGACCAATTGCCTTTGTGGGGGAGTGGGGGCACTCACCCAAAGTTTTTCCCTAACCTAGGGAGCCTAGGGTTGACTTTGTGAATTGCCCTATCAAATCAACTCCAAATGGGTTGAGATTTTTACCAGAGACCTAACACGCTCTCTAAGACCACACATACAAATTTGGGAGGATTTTGAGGTGTTTAGGACACCTAATTAAATCACTCATGGATTATTAAATTTTCCAATAACTATAGAAAAATATTCTCCAAAAATTCTGATTTTTGGATATGTCCTATATATATGTAAGAATAGCCAACACCCCAAATTTCAAGTCATTTGGAGTTCTGGATTGATCTGGGCATCCAAATCAATCTCTGGTTAGCCCTATGGACAGACCCCACCAAAATGAGTGTTGTGACCTAACCAGGGCTCCAAACCGAGTGAACTAAATTTTGTAATAAACTAGACATCGAGGGATACAACATTGGTGTTGAACACTTTTTCATTTGAAGGGCCTAGGTATTTTTAATATTTAATTCAAAATGCTGCCAGATATGTGACAAAATACACATAAATAATAACATTCATTTCATTCATATGAATGATTCCTGCACGAATCTTGAAGCAGCTTGGACGGCATCGGGTCGTCTTCTCCAGCGAATCGACGGCTGCGACAGCCCGCGCCTGGGCCGCCTTCAACCTCATTTTCCCGGCAACCCTCACATCCCCCCGGCCGGCAAGTGCCACCACCACCTCCGTTGAGGTGGTGGCCGGCGATAGGAGGTCGTTTGTCGGCCGGTGGTGGCCGGAGTAGGGGTTTCGGGGAAGGGAAAAGTGCTCGAAAATGAGCACCTTTGGGTGCATGATTTGAGCCCGTTTGAACTCGAATCAAGCCCCAGTTAAATTAAGATCTAAGCACTGAGAGGGAGGAGGAGGATCGGACCTGCTTTGGGGCTTGATGCCTTGCCGTTTGGGTGAACCTCCATGGCCGACCACCATTTTGCGAGCTCTGCATTTTCCACACCAAGTTGCTCGAACCCTTCGTCTAACAGGGGGAAACAAATGCTCTGGGTCTAGGGAAGCTTTTAAAAGCTCCAATTTAGGGAGGGGAGGAGTCAAAGCTTCAATGCCATTGATGACCATGAAGAGTGGAAATCGTCCATGGTGAAATCCCAAGGGTTTCACCCCTAGGAGGCCGGGAAACGGCTGGAAACTTCTCCCCTTCCCTTGGGGAGTTGAATCCATCCATTAATGGAGAGGATTGAGGGGGGTTTCACCCTCCTCCATTGATGGCCCCATCTTTCTTTCTCCTCCATATTGGATTTTCTCTCTCCTACTCATCAAGGCCGATTTTTCCTCTCTCTCCTAGGTTAATTACCAGTTAATTATGCTGGTCAATTGATCAATTTGGGCCTAGCCCAAAGGGATTGGGCTAGGTCCAAGTGATTTGCCCTAAATTGGGTAAGTTTGACTTTTGGTCAAATTGACCAATTGGGTGACCCTAGGATGGGGCTTTTGGGTCCATTGGACTCCAAATTAAATTTAGAAACTACTGGTGGTGTCAATTTGGTCACATGAGCCTTAGTTGACCCAATATGAGTTGATTTGACCAAAACAGGCTAAGTTGACTTTGGTCAAATTGAGCCCTAGGGTTGACCCAGTCATGGGGCTTTTTGTTCCACTGGGTCCCCTATGATATTATAACACTATGGGTAGGGTCAATTTAATATGGTGGTGGTCAATTAGGGCACTTAGTGAGGAATTGCCATTTTGACCTAATTAGAGTTTAAGGTTGACTCTGGTCAACTTGACCTGTGAGACTGTCCCCAATGGGTCCTAAATGTCCCCCTGGGCTCCTAAATTGTCTAGGGATGTTGTGGTGGGTTCACTGGGTCAAGATAAGGCCCGTAGGTCAAACCCTAGGTAGGGTAGTTGCAAATTACTATTTGCAGACCAAGGCACTTTCAACCCTAATTTTGCCTAAGTTAAAGGGATTTCTACACTACCAAGGCCTTGTCATGACCTTGTCATGACATATTCACCTGGGGGGGTCTAGCTGTCTGGGGATGTTACAAATCCCAATAAATAAAAAAATAATTTCGTCCTCGAAATTCAGGTTAGGCTTGCGTGGTTTCACCGAGAGTGACTGAACGTAACATCCCCTAAGAATTGAAGTTATTCCTGGCTCGAAGAGCACCGACTATCTATGCCACACCATCTCTAGTGGCTCCAAGTTGTGCTCCTCCTGACCCCAATTTTACCACATGTCTTAACCTTGGAATCTTCTTGCGCCGCAAGACTCGCACCGTCGTATCATCTATCCTGACCGGGGTGACCTAGCTACCTTGGTCAATCTATCCTCGAACTTCCACTCTAACCTGGGCAGACTCTTATGCCTCCTAAAGTTTTCTTCTCACATTCAAATTCTCACTCTTTCAGGTACGTCCGAATAATCAATCGTCTCTACCCTACAACTTTTCCAGTTCTTACTATTGATGGAACTTATCAAATCGTCCAGCATCCCAGTCATCCTTAAATTAGGGGTGCACTTGTGAACCTTTAAGAGTATATGCTAACCAATCATAATAGTAAGATGACTCCCGATCATTTCTACATGGAGTTTGATTCACAAGGTATATGGATAAAATCTATTGAAACCATAAGATTTTTCACGAGTCAATCTTTATCAAGGAAATATCATTACATTTATTTTACCAAATTTCTATCACTTCCACATATGCTAGTCTTGATCACTTTAAAATGGTCAAAAGTAAGATAACCTTAGGTCATTTCTGTCATAGAAAATTCAAACACTATATTCTAAATCCAATAAGTTATCGCCTAAGATTTCTGAGTGATTAATCCTGACGACTTTACGTTTCCGATGATTCAACTAAGGTCAAGTTGTTATTTGATCAACGATGTTTATCCATTGTCCTAATAATACTTCAGATCATTATTCCGAACATACTGTTACACCATCTCATCTTCTTTCAAGTAACGTTGAGTAAGATCGACTTCAAAATCATAGTGTTCATGACACAAAAATTTCTAACTTAAGTCTAAGGAAAATCCAAGTTCGTCGCTAATTTGCCCAATAAACAAAAGGTACGCCCCAATAAACAAAGATAAGCCCCAATATACAAAAGATAAGCCCCAATAAACAAAAGATAAGCCCCAATAAACAAAAGATAAGTCACTATCTATTTTGGGCTGAGTATCTTCAATATCACCAAGCTATATTCGTCCCATGTATGCAAACAATTCTTAGGGCATACAACCTTAGACTTGGGGTTATATCTTGAGACTTGTTGGTATACTCTATACTTTAGACTCTTCAAGGTACCCTCTACGACAACCTTATCAGGGTCAACATTTGACCTAATCGCAAACGGGTCTCTTCTGAACTTGATTCTTATTCGACCCTCGACGTTTGTCACGGTGGTTGTCTTAATGTAGCCATGACACATATACGAGGATTGAGTCTATGAGTCTAATACCATTCTACTTAGGTGTCTATCTTTCTTTCTCTGGCCTCTTTTGGGTATCCTCGTACTCTCACCAAAAGTTATACTTACGGTCTATTTCAGACTAGGTCATGGTATAAGTTGTCAAGGTAAGTCACGTATCCTAGTAGGGTTGAGTCTAACTCACTGACTAAAGGACTATCTAAAGAGATCATTGCAGCCGGAGGTATTCCCTGCTGGGGGCAGGGTTCGCCGCAGGCTACAAAGAAAACTTGACACTCGTAAAGAGATTTGGCTAAAAAGATTCAGTTAAAAGTGGACTATTTCAATGTGATTCCCATATGGGCACACCACTGCTTCCGCTGCTAGTTTGTCCTCAAACTAAGCTCGGGCGGGGTGGCCCAGGGTTTGTGGACTTATTTTCTTCGGATCGAGGTTTGCTAACCTCGCTTTGATACCACTTGTAAGACCCCATGTTTTTTTCTTTTCAAACACCTGGGTCTTAGGCCCAGAACCGCCGCTTTGTGGTGACACCTTCACTCGGAAAGGTCGCCACTACAAAACGCCGATCCTGCCGGCCAAATCGATCACAAAGAAAAGTGTACTAAAGAAGACAAGTCCACAAAACCAACATGAATATAAATGTCCATATGATATAACTGAATAAAAGATAACAAGGGTTACAATAATAAAGAGAAGGAAGGGCTCACGCCTAGTACATCATATCCTCACTACAAGATCACTCGCGGAAGCTAACTACTAATCACTCACAGATCCTGAATCATGTGCTCCTGTACTAGACTGGCCCGCCTCCGTCTGCTCCGGCCTCTGGTGCTGTTGCATCTCCTCGATCTCCTAAAATGATATGGTCCACCGACCGTTAGTCAAAAAGACTAAGCCTTATGTTCCCCACCCCACCCCCAGTGGCTCCTAGGCACCGTGCGGGAGGATGAAGTGGAGGACAGCAAGGGGTATAACAAAGAGCAGGTGACAGTGGTATAAGAAATGTTTCTACACTACACATGCGTATATATATAACTGAAGCAGTAAAGGGGCATAGTAAGAGCAGGTAAAGAATAAGTAAAGTGCAGTAAGTAAAGACAATAGTAATAGAAAAGTAACCATTGATTTATAGGAATGCCCATACAAACCTATAGACCAAGGGGTCGTTTAGCAAGGCCTATCGTATAAAAAGTCCCATAACCAATTTATACGATAGGGGTAGGGGTTGAAATGCAATGTTTATGCTATGACAGGCAAGGTATGCAGTTATGCTATGTACATACAAGTGCAACTCACCCACTTTGACTCTATGCGCATAGACCTTTAGTTCCCCCTTTTTGGAGCTAGCAAGACTCCCAGGATACTCCCGTAGTGGCAAACGGAAGCGGTGGGTTGGGCCTCGCCCACCTCTAGGTTGGTATTCACACTACCCTACCTAGACCTATCGTACGCCTCAACGCAAAACCGCGAAGCATCTGCATACTCTTACTGGCTGGACCACCAGACTTTCAAGGCTAAGTGCAAATTCCACACTTGCTGAGTCAACGTATTGACGTCGGTGTGAACGATCGTCCAATACCGAAGACCAACCACCTTCGTGCACATGCAACATGTTCTACTATCTATCTACAAACTACAACATAAACCACCTGGGCTTAACTTGCCCAAGCAAGAACCAAACTGAGTCACAAACTCTCCGGATCAACAATCCGCACCAACCCCCACCAAGCCTACAACTCGGGGTACCAAACCATCCAATCTCCCGTGACCACGGAGTGTGAGTGAATGTGTTATTTGTTAGTCTTGAGCATCTTCTATATGTTGGGTTTTCTAAACCCCTTCATAAGGGATGACATATCAAATATGCGCAGCGGAAATGAACAAGAACAACCCAAAAAGAGATCAACGGACCTTGCGATTTTTCATGATTCAAGAGAATAAGCAAAGTAAATACAATATATACCTTTGCGGGATTGAGTCAATACTCAACCAAGGTGCTCCAAGATGAAATCAGAAATCTGCCTTTGAGTTCTTCAAGGATCGAAATAGATCGATCCCTCTACAGAAGTCCACACAAGCGATGAAGAACCCTAGCTTCTTGTCGCACAAGAACTAGGTCGGAGAAGGATGCTCTCAATGTCCCCACGGACTGCTAGATCCGATCTAGGGGAGGTGGCGACTGACGGCGGCGACCAGCGGCGGCGGAAGGACGATCGGCGGACGGAACGAGAAAGATCGGAACACTTCCGTCTTTTCTCTCTCGTAAAAAGGCTCGATCTGAAAACCGTATCTTTCGAAGCCCTAATCACGTTCATTTTATACGCAAAGGCATAAAATCGGCTATCTGCAGACCAGAGGGGAAAAACAGAAAATCTGTCCAGATTTACATTCGCCGAATTCGACTAATCACATTAACCGAATTCGACTAATCACTATAACTGAATTCGGCGAAACCATTTCGACGAATTCGACTATATATATATAAATTCGGCTATTCACTATAACCGAATTCGGCGAAACCATTTCGACGAATATGACTATATATTATAAATTCGGCGAAACCCTTTAGTCGAATTTGCCATTAGCCGAATTCGTCTAAACCCTTTAGTCGAATTCGGTTAATGCCTTTAGCCGAATTATCTAGTGTAAAATCCGTTCGTTTAAACACTTTAAACGATTTCCCTTTTGAGACATTCTCAACTTGATTCCAAGCAGTCACAGGATTGGTCCTCCACTCATATCCAATATGAGTATGGCCAACACAATCCTTTCTCCAATGTCTCCAAACGCTTTTATGTGCGACCCTATAGGCTCATATTGCGTTGGCAGCAAGACAAACTGTTGATTGCTTTGAGATCATCTCAGAAACTCCAACACTATACTCCTGCGACTTATGGTTAATCTTGGACTCCCCGAGGGTTACCCTGTAAGGGGCTTGCTACGGTACTAGAAACTGTAATGGGTTGACACACCAAAGTTCCCTTTCTCAAGATACTTACTGTTATTGGTATCTACCCTTAAGAATTCCCTTCTACCGTTTCACTTGAGTTAGACTTAAGTGCTTAAGACACACTAGGGGAAAGACAATCTTTCGTCACTCCCCAGGACAACCTTACTCTTAACCCACCAAGTACATTTTCCTCACATACACTTCCTTGGGTGGGCTCACAACTGTCTAATCAACCCATGTGCACCACCTGCACCCCATTTCCACCTAGTATGTCACTAAATTCCTAAGTTTCACAGTTTTACTATACGCAGACCAAACTGACTACATGAAGCTTACAACTTAGAGATACTCCAAATATTCGTCCAACTGACCCAAGCTATTTATTGGAGGTCTATCATGATATTATAAGGCAAATTTCCAGAGAATCACATTTTTCCCAATATTATTAATAATTAAAATAATTTTTCCAAAATACAACTTCCTAAGGTTTGAACTACAAGTGCACTTTTCTGACTTCCAATGCCTACTAAAATTTGTACATAAATCAAGGGTACCTAGTAATCAGTAAATATGAATTTTTAGGAATTTCCAGCAAGGTTTATAATTATTAAAAATTCCTAAACCCATTAATTTTCAATTATTTCCAAAGGAGGTACCCTCATATGAACTCCAAACCTTGTGCATATGTTTACAGAGGTGAATCATACTAAAATATTCAGTCCTACAAAATTTGACCATATTCCATAGAGGTTACATTTGTGATTTCCACAAAGGTTATATTTGCAATTAATTCCAATTTGAACTAGAAGTACCAAAAATAATAACCTAAAAATTATAAGAAAATTACCAAGGAATCATAATGGTATAAAATGACATCCAGCAAGGTTTCATGAACTTACATAAAACTAACACCCTAAAATTGATCATCCCAAAAATTGCTAACAATAAGAATATTTATAATTTGGACCTCCGAAAGTCTTCCAATGGTTCTAACAGAATCTTCAAGGATTAATAACATCAAGACTAGGTTGGTGACAGAAGTTGGTTAATCCCTAAGCATTAATCCTTCCTAAATCCCAAAAACCTAATATTTACAAATCTACCCAAGGATTTATTCACTAAGGTTTACAACCCCAATCCTCTTCAACTTCACAGGGGAGGCTTCTCTGGTCACCATGACCAACTCCCCAAAATTTTAGGTCAATCCATAAAGGTTTGATCCATCTTCCTTCATTGACCTCTAAATGCACCCCTTAGGGTTTACCCTAGGGTTTAGGGGCACACCAAGCCCAACTCTTCCAAAATTGGCTCCTTGGGGTGTCCCATACACCCCAAGTCAGTGACCAAAGTCACTCCTTCAATAAGTGGGAGGAAGCCCCTCCACACTCCATAATTAGCCTAGGTCCATCTTTACCCTAATTTAACCCTTAAGCATACATATGTCCAAGGGAAATTCCCTATCTTGTCCAAGTCCAATCAACCCAAAACTTTGGCCAGAGGTCAGTGAGTGGTCACCCAAGGTCCCACCAAAATTTGGTGAGGATTAGGGTTCTTAAGGGTACCTAATTGGGGTGCATCTAGCAATTAGCCCCTTTGCAATTTACTAGGGTAAACCACCTCCAATGCCCACCAAATTTGGACCAAGGGTTGGCATGGGTGAGGGTGATGTGCACCCCAAATTTGAGACCAATTGGCTTTGTGGGGGAGTGGGGGCACTCACCCAAAGTTTTTCCCTAACCTAGGGAGCCTAGGGTTGACTTTGTGAATTTCCCTATCAAATCAACTCCAAATGGGTCGAGATTTTTACCAGAGACCTAACACGCTGTCTAAGACCACACATCCAAATTTGGGAGGATTTTGAGGTGTTTAGGACACCTAATTAAATCACTCATGGATTATTAAATTTTTCCAAAAACTATAGAAAAATATTCTCCAAAAATTCTGATTTTTGGATATGTCTTATATATATGTAAGAATAGCCTACACCCCAAATTTCAAGTCATTTGGAGTTCTGGATTGATGTGGGCATCCAAATCAATCTCTGGTTAGCCCTATGGACAAACCCCACCAAAATGAGTTATGTGACCTAACCAGGGCTCCAAACTGAGTGAACTAAATTTTGTAATAAACTAGACATCGAGGGCTACAATATTGGTGTTGAACACTTTTTCATTTGAAGGGCCTAGGTATTTTTAATATTTAATTCAAAATGCTGCCAGATATGTGACAATATACACATAAATAATAACATTCATTTCATTCATATGAATGATTCCTGCACGAATCTTGAAGCAGCTTGGACGGCATCGGGTCGTCTTCTCCAGCGAATCGACGGCTGCGACAGACCGCACCTGGGCCGCCTTCAACCTCATTTTCCCGGCAACCCTCACATCCCCCCGGCCGGCAAGTGCCACCACCACCACCGTTGAGGTGGTGGCCGGCGATAGGAGGTCGTTTGTCGGCCGGTGGTGGCCGGAGTAGGGGTTTCGGGGAGGGGAAAAGTGCTCGAAAACGAGCACCTTTGGGTGCACAATTCGAGCCCATTTGAACTCGAATCAAGCCCAGTTAGATTAAGATCTAAGCACTGAGAGGGAGGAGGAGGATCGGACCTGCTTTGGGGCTTGATGCCTTGCTGTTTGGGTGAACCTCCATGGCCGAACACCATTTTGCGAGCTCTGCATTTTCCACACCAAGTTGCTCGAACACTTCGTCTAACAGGGGGAAACTGATGCTCTGGGTCTAGGGAAGCTTTTAAAAGCTCCAATTGAGGGAGGGGAGGAGTCAAAGCTTCAATGCCATTGATGGCCATGAAGAGTGGAAATCGGCCATGGTGAAATCCCAAGGGATTCACCCCTAGGAGGCCGGGAAACGGCTGGAAACTTCTCTCTTTCCCTTGGGGAGTTGAATCCAGCCATTAATCGAGAGGATTGAGGGTGGTTTCACCTTCCTCCATTGATGGCCCCATCTTTCTTTCTCCTCCATATTGGATTTTCTCTCTCCTACTCATCAAGGCCGATTTTTCCTCTCTCTCCTAGGTTAATTACCAGTTAATTATGCTGGTCAATTGATCAATTTGGGCCTAGCCCAAAGGGATTGGGCTAGGTCCAAGTGATTTGCCCTAAATTGGGTAAGTTTGACTTTTGGTCAAATTGACCAATTAGGTGACCCTAGGATGGGGCTTTTGGGTCCATTGGACTCCAAATTAAATTTAGAAACTACTGGTGGGGTCAATTTGGTCACATGAGCCTTAGTTGACCCAATATGAGTTGATTTGACCAAAATAGGCTAAGTTGACTTTGGTCAAATTGAGCCCTAGGGTTGACCCAGTCATGGGGCTTTTTGTTCCACTGGGTCCCCTATGATATTATAACACTATGGGTAGGGTCAATTTAATATGGTGGTGGTCAATTAGGGCACTTAGTGAGGAATTGCCATTTTGACCTAATTAGAGCTTAAGGTTGACTCTGGTCAACTTGACCTGTGAGACTGTCCCCAATGGGTCCTAAATGTCCCCCTGGGCTCCTAAATGGTCTAGGGATGTTGTGATGGGGTCACTGGGTCAAGATAAGGCCCCTAGGTCAAACCCTAGGTAGGGTAGCTGCAAATTACTATTTGCAGACCAAGGCACTTTCAACCCTAATTTTGCCTAAGTTAAAGGGATTTCTACACTACCAAGGCCTTGTCATGACCTTGTCATGACAGATTCACCTGGGGGGGGGGGGGGTCTAGCTATCTGGGGGATGTTACAGAACGTCCATCTAATCATCCCGTTGTTGGCGTAAAATGGATTTTAAAAAATAAATTAGATGGTGAATCTAGAATTACAAGAAATAAAGCTCGCTTAGTCGCTCAAGGATTTTCACAAATCGAGGGGGTAGATTTTGAAGAAACTTTTGCACTCATTGCTCACTTAGAATCTATACAGTTTTTTTTGGCATTTGCGAGTTTTAAAAGAATAAAATTATTTCAATTGGATGTTAAAAGTGTTTTTTTAAACGGGTTTATAGAAGAAGAAGTTTATGTAGAACAACCCCCCGGTTTTATAAATGAAAATTTTTCTAATCATATTTATAAATTAGAAAAAGCGCTTTATGGTTTAAAACAAGCTCCTCGTGCATGGTTTGAAAACTTACATCGTTTTTGTTAAAGCACGGGAATGTCATGAGAATTGCCGACAACACACTCTTCATTAAGAATAATAATAATAATGATTTAATTATTTTAAAAATATCTGTTGATGATATAATTTTTGGAGCCACTAATGAAGAGTTGTATAGTGAAGTAGTCTTAGTAATGAAAAATGAATTTGAAATGAGCCTTGAAGGAGAACTGTCTTATTTTCTTGTTTTCAAATTTCACAACGAAATGATGGTATTTTTATTTGCCAAACAAAATATGTTCATGACATGCTTAAACGATTTGGATTTGAAAATCTTAAACAAGCTTCTACACCTATGAGTGCTTCTTTACGACTAGGAAAAGATGAATCTGGAATTTCTATCGATCAAACTTTATATAGTGGTATGATAGGATCTCTTCATTACTTAAGTAAATCTAGACCAGATATAATATTTGTCATATGTTTATGTGCTCGCTTTCAAGCCAATCTAAAAGAATATCATTTCAAAGCGGTAAAACATATTTTTAGATATCTATTAGGCTCATCTAAATTAGGATTATGGTACCCACACAATGATTCATTTACACTACACGGCTATTCCAATTCAGATTACGTTGAATGCTCACTAGATCGAAAAAACACTAGCGGTACTTGTCACTTTTATGACCCTCATTAGTAGCATGGTCTACTAGGAAATAATCTTTGGTTGCACTCTCCATCACGGAGGCTGAATACATTGCTCTTGGGAGTTGTTGTGCACAAGCTTTATGGATGAGCCAAACTCTAGAGGATTTTTGTTTTCATCTCAAAACTATTGATCTCAAATATGACAACAAAAGTGTCATAGATCTTATAAATAATCTCGTACACCACTCTAGATCCAAACACATAGATGTTCACCATCACTTCATTAGGGATCATATTAAGAAAGAGCGTGTAAAAGTAAGTTTCACTGGTACAGACTCCCAACTTGCTGACATATTCACTAAACCTCTTCCCCGATGCAAGATTTCGATTGCTAAGACTTGAATTAGGTGTCCTAGATCTCTCGGGTTAAGTCACATTCATAAACGCAATCGTTTTATGCATTTTTTACCTATTTAGACATCTCCAAAAAATTTGAAATATCTGCATGAAGCTACTTTTGGGACACTTAATCAAGATCAATAATCAGAATTTTCAAAATCTTAAAAATTAGTGTACTGTTTGCCGCACTAGCACTAGCGTCGGCGATAGCTCGAGTGTCAAATTTTCTGTGTTTTTAAAATTTCAAAAAATCACAAAATATGTTCTTTTATATTTACTACTTATTTTAGCATTTCTGCCTTTAATTGATTTTTGAAAAATTAAAACAAAAAAAATACAAAAGCCAAATTACAAAGCATATTTTTATTCACTCACTTTCTTTGTTTATTTGTCTGATTTCTATTCATGTATGCAAAAAATTTAATGCAAAATATAAAACATAAAAATTATCAAAAAGTATTTTTTGAACTTAACTTTTCTATTTACATGTATCTTGCGAAAGAGAAATTTGGGATGGCACCCCATCACATCTCCTATCACCGGTGCAATCCCCTCACAGGGTAGACTTCAGGAAGTCCAAGATCAATTATAAGAGTTAAAATTTTATTCACAATTTTTTTTTCAAAATATCAAAAAAAATCTGTATGAACTTTATTGTTAATATCAAGCATGGTTTAGTCTATCATTTAGACATTCTACAATGTTGAAATTCATCTTTTTAAACTACTTTAAACATTGTTTTTATCATGCTTTGATATATCTAATCACATGTGCATCAATTGAATTGAAAAAGTTTTGTGTAGAACCAAGCTTAACATGCCTCTAAGTATGAGTAAATGTTTTATGGTTGATAATGATATTTATTCACTCACTTAATTTGGCAAAGTCTACACGTGCTTTTAATCTAAGAATGCTTGCTTGTGTATTGTTATTGTACAATGAATTAAAATTGCACAAGTATCTTACCTACACTATATTTATTTGCACTATTAAAAATTATGAAAAGTGGTTGTGCTTTCAAAATTACATTGGTTTGCAAAACAAGTGTATTCAGAGAACTTTGTACAAAACAAAAAATCATGAAATAAATTGACAAAGATAACTCCACCAAGCACTACTTGAACCTCCTGATAAGTCTTAATGATCATTGTGAGGTTGAGAACCTTAGAAATAATAGTAAAGTGTCTTGTGCAAACCTTTTAGTTTTTTTTACACCACTTATTCTTAAGTATACCGGATCACAAAAATATCAATATTAAAAAATAAAGTGTGAGATCCCCCAAGCACTACTTTGCACCCTGATAAGTCTTAATGAGCATGTGCAGATCACCTTGGTAGTTGTACATTTTTTGTGCATTGAAGTGTGTGTAAGTAAAATTATTTGTGTTTTATTGTGCACTTTACTCTACATATGACTTGTATTTTTGATTAAATCATTTGTTTAATCTCTTCAAAATACATTCATGTGCACATCATTATCTTCCATAACACTTCTTCTCATTAGTATTGGATCCTAATGCTAATTCTATACTACTTTTTATATATAAATGCACTAGATAACCTAGCATGCTCTCTACAATGTTTGGTATGTTTTGAATTTGTGAATTAAAATCACATTGTAGTAATCTCTTTTTGATATCAACTTTTCATGCTTGGTTACTTTATTTTAAAACTTAACAAATTTAAAAGAAAAATGATTTACAAAAATATCTTCTTATTTTGAAATTTAACTCTTATTTCTTCTTATGAATTGTCATGATTAAAATAAGATATTTTCTGTATTTCTATAAGTCTTCCGCAATATTATCTTAGCACTTTTACCTTGCACTTTCATGCTTGTTTTAAGTCTTAAATCTCAATATTCTTTTTCTTCAACAAATGGTCGACTTGCTTGGTAAAGGTTATTTTAAGTTGTTCTAGCACGCATACTTTCTATACAAACTTTGATCTATTTTTGTGAAATTATTTTTATGCTAAAAACTCTAATCTTTTTGAAAATCTTTTTATGCTAAAACTCCTTATCATTATGTTTCCTCTGTAAGCTCGATCATGTCTTATCTTTTTATCAAAATCCTCTTTTTATGTCTCTTGCTTCCTTAAACCACTTTTGCAAATAACAAAACTGGGAGAACTAACATGATAAATAAAAACGCTATCAAATGGGAAAACTAACATGATTAATGATTAAGAAGATAGCTTACATATAAGGGGAGCATTCACATAGGGGGAGCATGTATTTAGGGGGAGCAATTCTAAAAACCAAAATCGACAATTATCCTAAGTCATTACTCTCACACACACACAAGTAGGTTTCATCATGATATACGTATTAATGCTCTGATTTATCATTAATGGATTTGCTATTATCAAAATGGGGAGTTTGTTGGAACATGGTCTTCCTCATCTCCTAGGTTTGAGAATAACAAATCCTATGTATATTTGATATTGTGTGTTTAAGTGTGCAGGAAACAAATGTCATATGACTCAAGGATAACATAAGAAGGTTGTCCCCAAGTTTGAAGCCAGAATTCCAACATGTCCACTAGCGTCGGCGGTAGCCACTAGCGTCGGCGGTAGCCACTAGCGCAGGCGCTATCGTTGATGAGAGTAATTTCGGGAGGCAATTTTAGAAGGTGCTAGCGACTAGTGCAGGCGCTATCTTGAAGCACATGAGGAATGTCAGCAGGGTTTCCTTGAAATGAAAGATACGCACGCGCAGAATAATTCTAAACCAAGATAGCGCTGGCGGTAGCACTAGCGTAGGCGCTAGCTCGCTCTTCTATAAAAGGAGCCCTCTTCTCTCGTTTTGAACACACATCCTTGAGAGAGTTCTAGTACCAAAATTCCAGAGCCCTATTCTGCCGAAAAGTGATCTCCCACCCAAAGTTTCGTGAGTTTCTGAAGGAGGATTTCTTCACGCCGCATCCGACCGACGATCGCTTCAACCACGCTTATTCTACAGCGGTCTTTCGTCTCCAACTTCAGAAGTTCTTCAAGAGCGAGTTTTAATATTGTTGTTGTTATTTTCATCTCTTTTTATTGTAATCGTGTAATAAATTCGCCTCGTGTTGGCGACTAGGTCTGGGTTAAACTTAGAGAGGAATTTGCCTCATGTTGGCGACTAGATCTAGGTTTGGTCTAGGGGGTGCTCGAGGCCACATCCAGGGAAGGATTGGCTAGAACGGCTTGAGGCCGTATCCGAGGAAGGATAGGCTAAAACCACTGGTTCATGGGAATACGAGCCGGGATAGAAAACGAAAAAGTCTTTTTACTATTCGCCTTTGATTTCTAGCATTATAAGAAGTCAAGTTTTGTAATCTTATATTTCATATTAATAAAATCATGTCTCTATTTTATTTCACTTGATTCGTTTAGTTTTTCTCTAATTTGATCTCTTAGTTTTTCAAGTCTTATAAAATATAACATATGTTTTTAAAACCCTTTTTCACCCACCCCCCCCCCCCCCACCTCTAAGGGCGCCTACAGATCCAACAGATTCATGACCTTGGCATCACATGTCTTCTACTTCTTTTCAACATCTGTCCATTCAGCTCTAGGCACAGTTTGTTGGGCCGCAGATCCACTGGCATCCTTTCTGACTGGTGTTGGGGGACCTGAAATAATGACATCAAAGATGTCTTCATCAATGGAGTTCATATATAATTTTATTCTGCCCTACCAGAGTGTAAACGTATTAAGATTACACACTGATGGTCTTGTTGATGTATAGTCCTTAGAACTCATTTTCTAAAAATAATTTTACAATATAAAAATATGAGTGAGGAGATCTTTTGATCAAGGTGTTAGCCTTTTTATGGTCAACCTCCTTCTGATACACATTGAAAGTGCATAGTGTGATCTTTGAGTACTCTCTAGGGGGTGAATAGAGTTTTAAACCTTTTACACTAAATATGCACACGCAATAAAACTTTTAATAACTATGCAATTAGAATACCATCTCAGAATAAATTAAACACAGATTACTAAAATAAAATGCAAGTAAATGGACAGCACAGAAATTTTCAGTACAAGACAAGATCTATAGTGGTTCCCCAAAATATGGGTGCATCCACTCTTCTACCGCCTTGATAGGAATACACTAAATAGTGTCTGAGTATTTTGATAAGAAGACCCTTAGAACCACTGAGTCTTTTGGTAAGGAGACTCTTAGAACCGCTACTGAGTCTTTTTATAAGGAGACTCTTAGAACCAAGGACTGAGTCTTTTGATAAGGAGACTCTTAGAACCAATCTAGATCTTTTGTGTAACACCCAACTTTTCCAAAATTGGGGCTATAAAGGAAGAACTGCCTAGATTTGTCGAGAGGCTATAGATTAGTCTCAACGAATTGGACTCATTCGATGAATGTACCGAATCATCTCGATTAATCGTCGAATGAACTCGACGGATCGTCGAGTAGTCTCTCAGTGTATTGATGAATACTGTCTGAAGTTCAATCTCGACGAATTGCCGAAGTGACTCGAGTGGTCTCGATGAATCGTCGTAATGACTCGACGAATTTTGATGTCTCGACAAATTTACATCATCACCCGACGAATGCAGACAGAATGGTGATTTTTACCTGTTTCGACTTTTACGGAGCCTGACGTCAAATCCTAAGTCTGAAACGATCCCGATCTTCCTAAAAGTGAATCTGACGGCTAAGATGATTTCGAAATACTTTATAGAGGTTTGGGAGATAACTTTAGGTTTATTTCTACCTTTACATTCTCTCTCCAAACGTGGGAAAATTGAGAGCTCAAGGAAGAAGAAGAAGACATCTTCCGCCATTGACGGAGCTCCAAAGCTTCGAATCGCGAGACGTTTCCAGAACCACGGAGAGCTGCCCGGTGCGGTTGAAATCTCGGATTCATGGCGCCGAAGAGAGCGGGAAGGGTAACGATCCTTCCTTCCGGTCTTAGGACGTGTTTGGTCCTTTCATTCTTTTTCTATGCGTATTGAGGTTGTCTCTTTCACTAATTAGTGAAGTGTAGGACTTCCTATTGTTCTTCGGAACTCCTGGTAGATTGTGTCCGTCCCAGACATTTTTTGCATGTAGAAATCTGGTAGATGAACGGATTTAGGCATTTTGTGTGAAGCCTACCCATGGTCATTAGGACGGATCGGTGATGCTTGATTGTGACGCACATTTAGGTTAAGCCTAGAATGCGTGTCCGAGAATGACTCCGTGAGAAATGACATCGTAATGCGGGACTTGAGATTTAGGTGTCTTTCAGAGAGCCTAACGGAAGCCCCATGCTTGGAATGTGGTTGAATGCAAACCTTCACCACGAAATTTGAAGTGGAGCGGTCTTGTACCTCCTTTATTGGATTATGTGTGCGAAGCCGAAGTCCTCTTGAAAGGATTAAGTGTGTAGCCATCGTTTTGTGTAGCACTTCAATGTGTTAAACCCTTACGAGCCGAGGCGAAGCTGTACCCGCGTCGTACAGTAAGATCACGGCGACTAGAGCATGGGCAAAGCTGAACCGAACCCGTTTCCATGCAGATCGGTGAGAGGTTCCAACCTCTAGTACACCGTGTGATCATGAGAGAGGTCGTGGAAGATGCTTACCTAGATTGGCCAAAAGCTCTTTTTCCCGCCTAAGATCGCGTTGCTTAGGGTGCAGTGTTTGTGGACTGATGTTGTGTTAGCCTCATGTGGTTGCTTAGGCGGTTGTGGGAATCCTCCGGGTGAACCCAACAAACATCATGTGCATACTAGGTTCCCCTTACTTTGATGCTCAACCTAGAAGATTAATTGCGCTTGAAACCTCACCCTGTGTAGTGTAGTTGCACTTTCTTTTTATGATTACATGTTGCATGTACGGCTTGCTTGCAGGATTAGCGGTGACACGCCCCTGAGCCGGCTAGATGGCCGAGGGGTGGAATCGTTATGCGGTTTGTGGTCAGCTCATAGCTGACCCTCGTTTAGATCTTATTGGATGTTGGTGCAGGTGATGGTGTGCCAAGTTGAAAGTAGTGGGCAGAAGCCATATGTCGTGTTCGCCATTGAAGTCCAACCTCTCTTTTACTTCTTTCCTTATATTGCCGGACTGTGTGCCGAAGTATGTTTTGAGTTAAAGACATTGTAGGAATGTAAGGCCTTAAGGCCGTAACTCTTTATTGTTTCATTCCTGGGATGGTGGACAATTCTGAAAGTAATGATATTTAATGCTTCCGTTTACGCTGTGATACTCTCATGTAGTTCTTTTCTGTTATCATCTTATTAACGTCTAGCTACTGTGATCAATATGGTGTGGGGTCCCGGCCGGACTTACTGTTATATAGTTTGTACTGGCAGGATGTTGCATTTTGATAAGGAGAGGAGAGAGATTCTAAAAACTCTTTACTCAAGTTACAATACAAAGAGAAAAGTAAGAAAGAAGAAGAAGAAATTAAGATATTTCTTCTATTTGAATCCTCCTGCAGCTATCACTGAGGATATTATCAGTTGGTGTTCTTCAGGATCTGTTTAGAATGAACCCTTGCTTGAGATAGAAAAGACTGCAAGGGTTATGAGCTTATGATCATGATTATCTCTGTACTATTGATGGTTTCCTGCTGTAATAGAGGTAGATGAAGCAGTGGCCTTGTTGTATTTGTTGTACAGAGTTGTTTTCTTGTTCTCTCTATGTTAGAGCTTGAGGAAGAAGAAGACTCAATATAATAGCTTGATTCGTTGTTTTTGTTGTCATCCTATCTCTGTATACTTTTTCTCTGTCAAATAGTATTTCAATTTATTTCCTCTTCTGTTCTGTACTTAGAAGGAATGCCCATTGGATAATGAATGTTTCTTTCTATTCCTGTTCACGACCCGTCACTCTAAATTTGAATAACTTTCAAGAATGTCTTTGTTGTCTCTCTGGAGTACTCCATTCCATTCTTGGCATTAAACGATCTGTTAGAATTCAATTTACATCCTTGAAAACCTTCTGGAAAAGCATCAGAAAAGGACAGCATAAAATGTTCTATTTCTGTCTATATTCGACGCAGTGTCGAATACATTTGTCATCTAATCGACGCACCTCCGAGTTCTAATATAAGCTGCTTCAAATTCCTCTTCAGCTTTGAACTAAACTTAGCAATCAACGTTGCGTCGAATCCTTATCGACGTATCCGTCGAGTTGAAGACATGAACTTTGAATTTCATCTTCTGCGTTGACTTCAAGTCGTAGTTGCGTCGACTTCTAATACTGCTTCGACTGAACACATTGGAAAACCTATCTTCAATTCACTCTGTCTTCTGCGTTGAGTACATCTCGACATTGCGTCGACTTGGACTTTAGTCTGAGTTACTTCTACTTGTATTCGAAGTTCCTTCGACTTTCAATCGAAGTTCCTTCGAGTTTCAATCGAAGTTGCGTCGACTTCTATTCGACGCAAGTTTAACTCAACTGAATTTTGTACTTATTTTGGACAGGTCTTGACACTCTAGTGTGAGTGTGATATCCTAGGACATTTAATGACCAAATTACGCTCTCTATACAATATGGGTAATACATCCTAGAAAATGAAATCACTAGTAGGTAATTTGTAAGATAAATCAGAGGGTATTTTTCCTAACAAAATCACTTTTACATAATTTGTAAGATAAATCAAGAGTATGTTTTCCCAAAAATATGCATTGACGTCTCGTCGATATGAAGAAGCTAATGTCCGGCGGTATCGCTAATGCCGCCGGTAATCATGTTGTTAACGTCTCGTCGATATGAAGGAGACGTCTCGTCGATATGAACGAGATGCCACGTCGATATGAAGGATCTAATGCATGGCGGTATCGCTAGCGCACGACGATAGCTCACAGAGATTGAATTTCGTCGTCTGTCTTTTAACCTCATTCACTGCATGCTAGTAACTGTACGACCTACACACTATAAACACACAAAAGATTAGATCAAATACATAATCGTATTTGTTATTCTCAAATCAAGAGAAGCAGAACACATATTTCAACATGAAATATATTTAACATCATATGTAAAAGATTCTAAGTACATAGCAATTCAAATGTGCCATAGATTTTCTTCAGAATCATTAATAGTGCCTTTTTTTAAGGAATAGTGAAACGGCCTTGTTATCTATTTCAATTAAAAAGGATTTATCAAGAAGATAAATTTTCAAACTTTTATTGTGAGTTTAATGGCTACGTTCTGTCATATGCAACATATCGTTGCCCTCTTTTGCCAAATTTGTCGAACGAATATGTGACTTCTTCAATTTCCTTTTATATTTTTTTGGCCAGAATAATTCCAGCCAAGAAAAAGTCAGATGTTTGTAAGATGATTTGATTTACTTTAGTAGGATAATAGAGAATTTTCGTGTCTTTGATTAATGTTTTTAATTGTTCAATTTCTTCTTTTGCTTTGTCGGTTAGAGTGATGGAAATTTTATTTGTATTCCAACTTCTAGGTTGTTCTCATGTTCGACTCGATAACTGTGTTGATTTTCATTTAATAAATTTTGTAAGCTTTCAACTTTATCTGAGAGATTTAGAATAAACTTTCTTCCGTAATTTAAGAGCCCCAAAAATTTTTGGGTCCGTTCATTTCACGGACATTGATATTAAAGTATTGGCTTTCAATCCAATATTAATACACATGAAAAATGACACTGCGTTTAAATCCAATTCTTTTGTTCGTCTGTATAATGATTTTCTGTCATAGGAATTGATATTCATTACTTTTTACTGTTCGTTTGCAAAAAGGCTTTCTTTCATAAGAATTGACATTGATCAATGTTGAACTTCTAAGCTTATTCCTGCAAATTATCATAAACAATATCGCATTTTTAGCCAGGCATGCGATTTTTCCGCCCTTGAGTGATTTTTTCGCCCGGGTGCGTTTATTTTCTCCCGAGAGCGTTTTTTTCGCCCGTGCGCTTTTTTCGCCCGGAGCGCAATTTTTGGCCCAGGCAAAAATATCGTGCCCGAGCAAAAAAATCGCGTAAGGGGTAAAAAAATCAAGTTCGGCCGGAAAAAATCGCATCCGGACATAAAAAATGTGTTCGGGCGAAATTTCCGCGTCCTCGCAAAAAAATCACGTATGTAGCAAAAAAATAGCACACGGACAAAAAAATCACGTACGGGCAAAAAATACGCATTCGGGCCAAAGAAAATTGATATCCTTTTGGAAAGTCGGAGTTGGCGATCTCAATATCCACCCCTAGAGATAAACATTGGATCGATAGGTTTTTAGGTTAGGGTGAATATCGCCGACTTTCCACCAGAAAGCCAATTCCACTCTACAATTGTTGGTATGAACAACAAAAATGACTTTCATATTCTCAAAGCCAGTACTTCAATATCAATGTCTGTGAAACGAATGGACCCTTGGAGTTTTTAAGGGTCTGTTCGTTTGGCGGAATTGGCTTTCTAGAATTAGCTTTCAAGAATTGTCATTGGCGATTAGAAATCCAATTCTAATGTTCGGCGCAACGAAATTTATGCGGATATTGGCTTTCATATGAAAACTCATGGCTTTGACTTTGAACTAAAAAATCAAATCGCCAATTCTTAGCTCCGCCCATGGGTTTTCCGCATAATCGAGTATTTTCGCTAGAGTTTTTCGGCCTACGCGCGCGTTTTTCGCCCGGGCATGCGTTTTCCTATGGGGATGTGTGTTTTTCGGCCGGGCACGTGTTTTTTCGGCCGGACACGTGTTTTTCGGCCGGGCACATATTTTTCGAGCGGACGTTCATTTTTCACCCAGGCGGGCATTTTTTCGCCCGAGAGAGCGATTTTTCGCTCGAGCGCGCGTTTTTCACCCGTGCGCGTATATTTCTCCCGGGCAGGCAATTTTTGGCCGGCTGGGTGTTTTTCGGCCTGCAGGGCATTTTTCTCCGGGGCACTCTTTTTCGCTCGGGTATGCGTTTTTTCGCCCGAGAGCGCGTTTTTCGGCCGGGCGCGCGTTTTTCGACCAGGGCACACGTCTCTTAACCAGCGCGAATGTTTTTCGGTCGGGCGCACATTTTTCCGCCCGGGTGAGCATTTTTCAGCCAGACGCGCATTTTTCCTCCAAGGCGCACATTTTTCTTCCAAACACGCATTTTTCGCCCGTGCACGCATTTTTTGTCTGGGCGCGCATTTTTCGCCTGAGCGCATTTTTCGACAGAGCACGCGTTGTTCGCCTGGGTGCGCATTTTTCGCCTAGGCGCGTGATTTTCGCCGGGCGCTAATTTTTCAGCCGAGCGCGCATTTTTCAGCTGGGCGCGCGTTTTTCGCCAGGGAGCGCGTTTTTCTCCCGGGCGCTCGTTTTTCGCTTGGACGCACGTTTTTCGCGCGGTCGCGCATTTTTCGCCCGAGCGCGTGTTTTTTTGCTCGGGCGCACAATGTTCGCACCGACGCGTGTTTTTCGTTCGGGCGCGTGTTTTTCGCCCTGAAGCGCGTTTTTCGTGCGGTAACTTATTTTTTGCTCGGGCGAACATTTTTTGCCAAACCGCGTTTATTTCGACCCGGGTGCTCTTTTTTGCTCGGGCCCGCATTTTTCTCCAAACCGCGCATTTTTTGCCCGGGCCGCAAAACGCACACCCAGGCCGAAAAACACCCGCTCGGGCAAAAACACGCGCTAGTGAAAAAAATGCGCGCACGGGCAAAAAATGCGTGTCCAGACAAAAAGTGTGCTAGCGTGCCAAAAAATGCACTCCCAACTGAAGAACGCGCGATCGGGCGAAAAATGCGGTCATGGGTCAAAAAACACACCTTGGCGAAAAACACGCGTCCTATAGAAAAATGCGCGCCCGGGCAAAATATGCGCACCTGGGCGAAAAACGCGCGTCTTAAAACATATTATGCAATTTAATGCGTGCTGCGCTGACGCGTATTTTGAGTTTTATAAAATTATTGAAAATGTCAATTCAAATACCAATTCCATCATTCAGCCGATCAACTTTTGTGCCTTAATTCCAATTCTGTTGACTGAATTCAATCTTACAGCCGAATAACAAAATTGGAATTCTGTACAAAGCCAATTCATGTAGATATTGGTTTTCGTCAAAAAGCCAATTCCAGAAAGTCAATTCCGTTCAAACGAACGGACCATAAAGTGTATTGGGAAGGTGAGACTAAAGAACTCATCAATCCATGACAAGATTTTCCTCCAAAATATTTGGCTTCCCTCCATTTTGATTGTTTTTCAATCAAAAGATGAGAAACTAAGCTTCATCAAAACATTACAAATTAAATGTTTTAAATACAAAATTTCTAAAATAAATAACTCTATTAATTTTAAAATTTTATGTGCATACAATAGTTAGTATTTTATGACGAAGACTTCTAAGTAAATGTATTCGCTCCTACTTGAATTAAAAAAATCATGAATGTAGTATGTTTTTATTTTCTGAATTGATCTGTAACAAAAATATCCACGGGCTAACAATTTTTATTCTTTAGAGCTGTGAATAATAAAAATCTGCCGATAGACATTTTGCTCTGCATATAATAATTCCCTAAATTTATTATTTAGATACCCAAATAACCTGCTCTATTTCTCGTTATCCTACTCTAAACCATCCGCAACATTCCTCAAACTTATATTCTTTATTTTTTTGACATGTACTTCGTAACTGACTTCGGCCAGTAACTGATTTCAGCCACGTTAAACCGAGAGGTCAATATCGCTAGAGAAAAATTCATCTCCAAATTTCTATGATATCAATTTTTCGTTTGCTCTTAATTCTCACAACGGCATTGAACTTTCAACCAATTATAGACACATGAAAAAAGGATGACCAGAAGGAAATAAAGATGAAATGAAACTGTTGTACACCCGTAAAGGTCTTAGGACGCACCTGAGGAAAGCCCCGGAAAAGAGAGGCGGGGTCGACAATCAAAGAGCGCGATAGCACGTAGGCTGCACCCCCCGACCGCACCGCCCTTAGGGGTGCGGCCGGCCAAGTCGCACCCCCCAAGGGGGTGCGACCGAGCCGCACCCCCCTTGGGGTGCGGCCAAGCCGCACCCCCCAAGGGGGTGCGGCCAAGCCGCACCCCCCAAGGGGGTGCGGCCAAGCCGCACCCGTTTGGGGGCGCGGCCGAGCCGCACCCCTTGAGGGTGCGGCCAGGCCGCACCCCTTGAGGGTGCGGCCAGGCCGCACCCCCCTTGGGGTGCGGCCAAGCCGCACCCCCCAAGGGGGTGCGGCCAAGCCGCACCCATTGGGGGTGCGGCCAAGCCGCACCCCCTTGGAGGGTGCGGCCAGTCCGCACCCCTCCTTGGGGGTGCGGCCAATCCGCGCCCACCCCTCCTCGGGGTGCGGTCCGGCGCCCTCTCCTCGCCAAAGGATCCCGGTCCCCCCTTTGGGGGGCAACTCCCCGTCCGCCGTCCGCCCGAGGCGTCCCCGTGGTTCGTTGCGCACTTGGAGCGCTTCGGCGCTTGCACGCGCTCAGAACGTTTCTGAGCGCGATCAGGAAGTTTTCTCACTTTTTGTCTTTCCGGCTTCTCACTTTTTGTCTTTCCGGCTCCTCACTTTTTGTCTTTCAGGCTTCTCACTTTTCAGGAACGGTCAGTCGCCTTTTTCGCCTCCAACAGAGCTGCCCGAACTGCCCGAGCCGCCCAAGCTGCCCGAAGGGCAAGATGGTCATTTACGAAAAATGGCGATCCGTGTGCCCCAAACCAGAAAAAAATGATTCGTCCACCAAGCATTTATGGAAACTGCCAACGACAAGATTACCAGACTACCCCCGGCCAAAGCTATAAAAAGGGCCCTGGGGCTTCATTTGAAGGGACCTTGACTTCGGGACCTGGGAGAGCTCCTTGCAGACTTTTGCGGAATTCTCCTTCGGAGCTTGAAGATTTCCTTTCCGGACTTGAAGATTTCCTTCATCCCGAAAGGCGACGCAGCAGCTCACTTTTGTTCCCCGGAGCAGCTCACTTTTGTTCCCAGGAGCAGCTCACTTTTGTTCCCCGGAGCAGCTCACTTTTGTTCTCCACCTTTCTCAGAAGGAGAAAAGTACTTAGTTTTTTCCAAGAGGCGGCCTGTCGCCTTCGGATCTCTCTATCTCACTACTACTGTAACGAGCTGCGGCCTGTCGCACTCGAGTTCTAAGTCTCACTTTGTAACCCCCCTGAAGATAGTGGAGTTTGGTCGGCACAGCTCCGACCACGTGGTTTTTTACCCTTTCCGGGTTTTCCACGCTAAAAAGTCCCAGTGTAATCAACGAATCTCTAATTGACTGTTTGCGCGCTTAGTTCGCTCACGAGCTAAGGCGGTTCAATCGAACCGGTCTACCAAGAGTCCTAAGCGTTCCGCAACAGTTTGGCGTCGTCTGTGGGAACTTTCCCGAAAAACTCTTCGAGAGCCAACTGCTATGGCGAGGAGGAGTGCTCGCATTACTGAAGGATCGATGCCGGAAGGACGCGTCGACCCAACTCCTTCCCACTCACTTATCAATGCACCTCCCGCAGAGGAGGCACTGCCAGCACCTGCAGCAGATTTGGAGGCGCGCATGCAGCAGATCGAAAAACATCAAGCTGAGATGTTGGCCCTCGTGAGGAATCTTGGGGCTCCTCAAGTTCCGAACCAACCGCCAACTTTAAACGCACCGCCGCCCCCGGCTCTGAATCATGCCCCGAACGGGGAGGCTGTCCAAGAAGACGAAGCTTCAGAAGGATTCTCCAATGCGGCAAATACCGCTCACCTTGGCCCACCAACTGGAGGCCCAGAAGCTGATCACCGCCGCCACCACCACGGAAGAGCTGCCCCTGAGCAAGCAGTGGAAAGAGCTACGCGGGAAGAGATACGCAACATGATAGAGGAAGAATATGCCCAAGCAGGACGGCGCGCCGCTCTCACCCGCCGTCCCGCGCATCATGACTCCCCGCTATCACCTCAAGTCTTAGCCCATCCAATTCCTAATGGCTTCAGGCTTCCCAACATCGAGACGTTCGACGGGACGGACGATCCACTGGAGCACGTCAATCACTTCACCACCGTCATGAGGATTTACAGCGCTCCTGATCAGCTCCTCTGCCAAGTGTTCCCAGCAACCTTGAAGGGACAAGCGCGCACTTGGTTCCATTCCCTGCGGAATGGGGCCATCAACAACTTCACAGAAATGGCGCGGCAGTTCGTGGATCAGTTCATTGCCAACCGCCGAATTGTCCGGGATCCCTCCCACCTCTCAGGAATCCGCCAGAACGATGGAGAGACACTCAAAGATTTCTTCCGACGCTTCACTACCGAGGCTCGACAGATCCCAGGAGTCGACCCCGAGCTCCTGCGAGGAGTTTTCCTGGGAGGACTCCGCCCAAGTGGCTTCTACTCGGCTCTCATGAGAGAAACCGTGCCAAGTTATCCCGACCTCGTTCATCGGGTTGAAGCACAGATAGCTGCAGATGAGGCTATCAAAGCACACCGTCGGCAATTCGAAGGAAGCCAGGGAAGGAAGAGGGGATCAGATCAAGCCCCTCGCGAACAAGAAGAACGTCGCAACGGGGAGCGTCGCGGCGATGAACGTCGGCGTAACCACCAGAGGGATCTGGGACCACAGCCGCCCAGGACCTACACCCCGTTGAACACCACCAGAACGAATGTGCTCTACGCCATACAAAACAACCCCGAGCTCCGCATGCCCAGGATACCCCCGCCAAATCCAAGGGGCGACCAGTCCAGGTACTGCGAGTTCCATCGGGGAACCGGGCATACCACTGAGGAGTGCACCAGACTCAAAGACGAGATCGAGCGCCTCATCCGCCAGGGACTCCTGGGAAGATTCCTACAAGGCCAGATTCCCAATCAGCCCCAGCAGCCTAGGGATGCAGGGGAGCAGCCTCCCGCCCCCCGTGGCACGGGGGGAGGAAGGCCGATGGTAGGAGAAATCGAGACGATCGCCGGACCCCCCGTCTCAGCATCACAGATCCTCTCAATTGCCCAACCCGCAAGAGACCACGAAGACAAAAAACTCAAGCAAGATATTACGATAGCTTTCGGAGACGAAGACTTGCAAGGGTTGCGGCTTCCGCACCAGGATCCACTCGTGATCAGCGCAGGGATCGGGGATCCCTGCTTCAAGGTGAAGAGAATACTGGTCGACAATGGAAGCTCGGTCAATGTCTTATTTCTCTCCACTTTGCAAAGTATGAAGCTCACAAAAGACCAGCTTAGTCCTGCGGCCGGGCCCGTCTACGGCTTCGATAACAGACCTGTCCCGGTGCAAGGCATGATCATTCTCCCAGTCACATTGGGCGAATTTCCAAGACAGTCAACGCACAACATCCAGTTCATGGTGGTAGAGTCCACCTCCGCCTACAATGCCATCTTCGGGAGACCGCTCCAGTCGATCTTCGGGGCAATCCCCTCCATTCCACACCTAGCTATGAAGTTCCCCACTGCCGCAGGAATAGGAGTCGTAAGAGGAGACCAAGAGGCAGCCAGGACCTGCTACCTGAAGCAGGCCCAACCAGCAAGGGCGACCGCTCTCAACATCAATAACTTCGACCTGCGGGACGAGGCTACTTTGCAACGAGGAGCGCCCGTTGAAGGGCTGGTAGAAATACCACTCTCCCGACGAGACCCGACTCGAACTGTTCAGGTCGGGTCACTCTTAACCCAAAAAGAGCGGGAAGAGTTCACCACCTTCCTGCAGAAGAACGAGGACATTTTCGCTTGGAGCTCGGAAGACATGCCCGGGGTAGATCCTAACGTTATCTATCATTCGCTAAACATCAACCCCGCCTGCAGACCTGTGATTCAAAAGAAGAGGAACTTTGCCCCCGAGCGTTTAAAGGCGATCGAGGAGGAGGTAGCTAAGCTCCTAGAGGCGCGATTCACACGCGAAGCAGAATACCCCACATGGCTCGCCAACGTAGTCATGGTGAAGAAGGCCTCGGGAAAGTGGCGGATGTGCGTCGACTACAGCAATCTGAACCAAGCATGCCCGAAGGACAGCTTCCCCCTCCCAAGGAGTGACCAGCTCGTCGATGCCACGACAGGCCATGAGCTGCTCAGCTTCATGGATGCTTATTCAGGTTACAACCAGATAAGGATGAACCCCGTGGACGAAGAACATACTGCCTTCCGCACCGACCGGGGAGTCTACTGCTACAAGGTGATGCCCTTCGGCCTTAAAAACGCCGGAGCCACCTACCAAAGGCTGATGAACAAGGTCTTCAAGGACCTCATCGGAGAAACGATGGAGGTTTACGTGGACGACATGCTAGTAAAGAGCGTCCACCGGCGCGACCACTTGGAAGACTTGGAAAAGTGCTTCCAGCTTCTCCGTCGCTTCCAGATGCGGCTCAATCCCAGCAAGTGTGCGTTTGGTGTGACGGCGGGGAAGTTTCTAGGTTTCATGGTAACCCATCGGAGAATTGAGGCCAACCCCGAGAAGATCAAGGCGTTGGAGGATATGTCGCCACCTCGCTCAATTAAGGAAGTACAACGCCTAAACGGGAGGATCGCTGCTTTGTCCCGTTTCCTATCACGAACGGGAGACAAGTACCTCCCCTTCTTCAAAATCCTCCGGGGAGCACGACATTCAGGTTTCCAGTGGACGGACGAGTGCCAAGTGGCCTTCGAGCTTCTCAAGCAGTACCTGGCTTCGCCACCGCTTCTGTCAAAGCCCACCCCCGGGGAAACTCTGTTCTTGTACCTGGCCGTGTCGCCTACGACTCTTAGCTCAGTGCTCGTGAAAGACGAAGGAGGGGTGCAGCGACCAATCTACTACCTCAGCAAAGTCCTCACCGACACCGAAACCAGGTATCCGGCAGCGGACAAGACAGCCTTGGCTCTTGTTTTCTCAGCTAGAAAACTTAGACCCTACTTCCAGGCTCATGCGGTCAAGGTGTTGACGCAACTCCCATTACGGGCAATCCTCCAAAAGCGGAAGTCTCGGGGAGACTTATAAAGTGGGCCGTAGAACTCGGCGAGTTCGACATCCAATTCCTGCCTCGGCCCGACATCAAGTCGCAGGTGCTCGCCGACTTCGTGGTGGAATACACCATCCCGCCAGAAACAACCCTCATCAAAGACACCACCAGCCCCCGTTGGACCCTCTATGTTGACGGCGCCTCTGGAGCTGAAGGGGCCGGGGCAGGATTGCTCCTCATAAGCCCCGAAGAGATCACCCTGGATTACGGACTCCGACTAAAGTTCCCCGCAACAAATAACATCGCGGAATACGAAGCACTGATCGCCGGACTCCGACTCGCCATTGACTGCAAAGCCGAGAACCTAACGATCTATAAAGACTCCCAACTCGTGGTCTCACAGGTTGAAGGAGATTACGAGGCTAAGAGAGAACAGATGGCGAAGTACCTCGCATTCGCGAAATCACTTCTCCAGAAGATCTCATCGTATCAGATTCTACACATCCCCCGAGAGCAGAATTCCAGGGCGGATGCTCTATCCAAGCTCGCCACCTCACCCTCCAGCTACCAGTCTCGAAGACGCCGAATCGAAGAAGTCGTGATCCCAAGCATTCAAGGTCCATGGGAAATCGCAGCCATTCACCAAGAAGAGTCATCCTGGATGACCCCGTTGCGAGCTTACCTCGAGCAAGGGGACCTTCCCGAAGATCGCCCAGAGGCGCGAAGGCTACGAATGCGGGCAGCATCATTCACCATTATAGATGGGGAGCTTTACAAACGGGCATTCTCAGGACCATATCTAAAATGCCTGCCAGCGGGCGAGGCAGACTACGCCCTTAGGGAAGTACACGGAGGAGTCTGCGGAGAACACCTAGGCGGGAAGGCATTAGCGCGAAAAATACTGCGACAAGGCTTCTATTGGCCAACAATGAGGAAGGACGCGACCGACTTTGTCCAGAAGTGCAAAAGCTGTCAGCTGCACGCCAACATGCCTCATCAACCCCCGGTCTCACTTTCCACGCTGCAGAGTGCGTGGCCATTTGCGCAGTGGGGGATCGACCTCCTCGGTCCCCTACCTCTAGCATCCGGGCAGAGGAAGTTCATCATCCTAGCCATAGATTACTTCACCAAATGGGTGGAGGCGGAGCCCCTGGCCAAAATTACGGAGGAAAACGCCAAGCAATTCGTCTGGAAGAACATCGTCTGCCGCTTCGGCATCCCAACTGCGATCATTGCCGACAACGGCACTCAATTCACTGGGAAGTCCTTCACCAAGATGTGCGAGGACCTGAAGATCAACCTGCGTCACACGGCCGTGGCACATCCGCAAACCAACGGACAAGTAGAAGTCACAAACCGCACCATCCTCAAAGGACTGAAAACACGCTTGGAAGAAGCCGGGGGACAGTGGGTAGACGCGCTCCCGAATGTGTTGTGGGCGTATCGCACAACAGAGAGGACTCCTACAGGGGAGACACCTTATAACCTCTGTTACAGAACCGAAGTTATCATCCCCGTCGACATCGGCGTTCCGAGTGCTCGAGTACTAACCTTCGACCCCAGCAAGAATGATGGACTGCTCCGAGAAAACCTCGATCTAATCCCAGAAGTTCGAGACAGCGCTGCTCACCGCGCTGCACTCTACCAAATGCGTGTCGCCCGGACCTACGACAGGAGGGTGAAGCCCAGACCAATCAACGTAGGAGATCTCGTCTTACGCAGCGTCGAGGCCGCCGGCAAAGGCCCCCAAGGAGATAAGCTCTCACCGGCCTGGGAGGGCGCGTACGTAGTCACCACAGTCGTGAAACCCGGAACATACAAGCTCAGGACGGCGGAAGGGAAGACTTTGCCACGCACCTGGAACGCTCAAAACCTGCGCCGCTTTTACCAGTGATCCATGGACCTCTACCATGTACTAAGCCACGAGCTCAAGCTCGCGCAAACTTATCTTCAATTTATGTACAAGCCGCGAGCTCAGACTCGTGCACCTATCTTATATTTCACGTTATGTAAAAGCTGCGAGCCCAGACTCGTGCACCTATCTCATCTTACATAAAGCTATGCACCAAATGATTTCATACTGTAAAACCATATTTTGACACTTACACTCACTTAAGAAAAAACTTTATAAAGAGGCTCTGCCTCGGGGGCTTTGCACCGCCGTCGATTGAAGGTTCGCCCTTCTCCTCCGCCGTCGAGTCCCAGCGTCGTAGGGGCCTGCCCCCCTTACGTTCGCCCCCGGTTTGAATACACCAGCTATTCACCGGCCACTTCGGGGCCCTGCCCCGGGGACTTTGCACCGTCGTCGATTGAAGGTTCGCCCTTCTCCTCCGCCGTCGAGTCCCGGTGACGTAGGGACCTGCCCCCCTTACGTTCACCCACGGTTTGAATACACCCGCTATTCACCGGCCAAGCCGCGAGCACAGACTCGTGCAAAAAAGCCGCGAGCGCAGACTCGTGCAAAAAAGCCGCAAGCACAGACTTGCGCAAACTAATTCTCTATTATGTAAAAGCCGCGTGCTCAGAACCGCGCAAGCTAATCTGTCATTTTGCAGAAACCCCTCAGCCCATACGGATATCAGAGCCGTGCAGCAAGCCCACAATGACCTCAAAAAAAACAACACCCTCCGACATCAGCTCCTACCAGAAAAGCGCCGCACGGAGGACAATGGGTAACGCCGCCGCAGAAAAGGTCAAAACCTTCGAACTCCTCGCTCCGGAACTCGGACTCCGAAGGTTTGGGGGGCTTATGTTGTACACCCGTAAAGGCCTTAGGACGCACCTGAGGAAAGCCCCGGAAAAGAGAGGCGGGGTCGACAATCAAAGAGCGCGATAGCACGCAGGCTGCACCCCCCGACCGCACCGCCCTTAGGGGTGCGGCCGGCCAAGTCGCACCCCCCAAGGGGGTGCGACCGAGCCGCACCCCCCTTGGGGTGCGGCCAAGCCGCACCCCCCAAGGGGGTACGGCCAAGCCGCACCCGTTTGGGGGTGCGGCCGAGCCGCACCCCCTTTTTGGGGTGCGGCCGAGCCGCACCCCTTAAGGGTGCGGCCAGGCAGGGGGGTGGGGTGCGGCCAAGCCGCACCCCTTGGGGGGTGCGGCCAAGCCGCACCCCCCTTGGGGTGCGACCAAGCCGCATCCCCCCTTGGGGGGTGCGGCCAAGCCGCACCCCCCTTGGGGTGCGGCCAAGCCGCATCCCCCCTTGGGGTGCGGCCAAGCCGCATCCCCCCTTGGGGGGTGCGGCCAAGCCGCATCCCCCCTTTGGGGGGTGCGGCCAAGCCGCATCCCCCCTTTGGGGGGTGCGGCCAAGCCGCACCCCCTTGGAGGGTGCGGCCAGTCCGCACCCCTCCTTGGGGGTGCGGCCAATCCGCGCCCACCCCTCCTCGGGGTGCGGTCCGGCGCCCTCTCCTCGCCAAAGGATCCCGGTCCCCCCTTTGGGGGACAACTCCCCGTCCGCCCGAGGGGTCCCCGTGGTTCGTTGCGCACTTGGAGCGCTTCGGCGCTAGCACGCGCTCAGAACGTTTCTGAGCGCGATCAGGAAGTTTTCTCACTTTTTGTCTTTCCGGCTTCTCACTTTTTGTCTTTCCGGCTCCTCACTTTTTGTCTTTCAGGCTTCTCACTTTTCAGGAACGGCCAGTCGCCTTTTTCGCCTCCAACAGAGCTGCCCGAACTGCCCGAGCCGCCCAAGCTGCCCGAAGGGCAAGGTGGTCATTTACGAAAAATGGCGATCCGTGTGCCCCAAACCGGAAAATATGATTCGTCCACCAAGCATTTATGGAAACTGCCAACGACAAGATTACCAGACTACCCCCGACCAAAGCTATAAAAAGGGCCCTGGGGCTTCATTTGAAGGGACCTTGACTTCGGGACCTGGGAGAGCTCCTTGCAGACTTTTGCGGAATTCTCCTTCGGAGCTTGAAGATTTCCTTTCCGGACTTGAATATTTCCTTCATCCCGAAAGGCGACGCAGCAGCTCACTTTTGTTCCCCGGAGCAGCTCACTTTTGTTCCCAGGAGCAGCTCACTTTTGTTCCCTGGAGCAGCTCACTTTTGTTCTCCACCTTTCTCAGAAGGAGAAAAGGACTTAGTTTTTTCCAAGAGGCGGCATGTCGCCTTCAGATCTCTCTATCTCACTACTACTGTAACGAGCTGCGGCCTGTCGCACTCGAGTTCTAAGTCTCACTTTGTAACCCCCCTGAAGATAGTGGAGTTTGGTCGGCACAGCTCCGACCACGTGGTTTTTTACCCTTTTCGGGTTTTCCAAGCTAAAAAGTCCCAGTGCAATCAACGAATCTCTAATTGACTGTTTGCGCGCTTAGTTCGCTCACGAGCTAAGGCGGTTCAATCGAACCGGTCTACCAAGAGTCCTAAGCGTTCCGCAACAGAAACAAAAACCATAAACTTGACCTCTGCTAGAATTCTCAAGTCATGCATTTGATCGAAAACTCCATGTTTGGGATAAAGCTAGACCATGATCTAAAAGCATTTAGGGTCCGTTCGTTTGAACGGAATTGGTTTTTTGGAATTGGTTTTTCGACGAAAACCAATATCTACATGAATTGACTTTGTACAGAATTCCAATTTTGTTGTTCGGCTGTAAGATTGAATTAAGTCAACGGAATTGAAATTGAGGCACAAAAGTTGTTCGGCTGAATAATGGAATTGGTATTGGAATTGACATTATACAATAATTTTATAAAACTCAAAATAGGCGTCAGCGCCGAACGCATTAAATTGCATAATATATTTTACGACGCGCGTATTTCGCGCAAGCGCAATTTTTTCGCCGAGGCGCGTTATTTCGCCATAGCGCGTTTTTTTCGCCGGGGCGCGATTTTTTTGGCCGGGCGCGACTATTTCGCCCGGGCGCGTTTGTTTTGCCCGAGCGCAATTTTTTCGCCCGGGCGCATTTTTTTCGCTCGGGCGCGATTTTTTCGCCCGGGCGCATTTATATTGCCCGGGCGTGATTTTTTTTCTTTCGGGCGCGTTTTTTTTCTCCCGGACGCGATTATTCGTTTGGACATGGGGCATCCGTGCTTGCTGCTTTTCTACACTCTACAAATCTGCTCCCCACAAGACGCGCCCCATCTACTTCTCCTTCGTCCCGAGGAATTGGCTTTCTGGAATTGGCATTGGCGATTAGAAACCCAATTCTAATGTTCGGCGCAACGAAATTTACAGGGATATTGCCGTTTATATAAAAACCCATGACTTTGACTTTGAACTAAAAAATCAAATCGCCAATTCTTACCTCCACCCATGAGTTTTCCGCATAATCGAGTGTTTTTGCAAGAGTTTTTCGGCCTACGCGTGTGTTTTCCTGCCGGCGCGTGTTTTTCGGTCGGCGCATGTTTTTCGGTCGGGCATTCATTTTTTCCCAGGCTAACATTTTTCGCCCGAGCACGCGTTTTTCGTTCGACCGTGAGTTTTTCGGCAGGCCGGGCAATTTTCACTCGAGCGCGCATTTGTCCAGCCGAACGTGATTTTTCTGGTCGAACGTGATTTTTCTGGCCGAACGCGATTTTTCCGGTCGAAAGCGATTTTTCGTTCGGAAGCAAATTTTCTGGCCGGGCGCGATATATTTTGCCCGAACGCGATATTTTTTGACGGAAGTGAATTTTTCTCCAGAGCGCATTTTTTCGCCCTTGCTCGTTTTTTTCGTCGGGCGCGCATTTTTCGCCCAGGCGCGATTTTTTCGCCCTGGCGAAGTATTTTCCGCCCGGGCGAGATTTTTTTCCCCAGGCGCATTCTTTTCGCCCTGGCGCATTTTTTTCGCCGGGGCGCATTGTTTTTCGTCTAGGCGCATTTTTTTCGCCCGGGCGCATTTTTTCCCTTGGCTGATTTATTTCGCCCGGGCACATTTTTTTTGCCCAGGTGCGATTTTCTCGCCCGGGCGCAATTTTTTCACACAGGCGCGATTTTTTCCCCCGACCACGTTTTTTCTCCCGGGCGCGATTTTTTCGCCCAGGCGAAAAACCGAGCCGGGGTGAAAAAATCGCGCCCGTGCAAAAAAAAACACGCCCGGGCGAAAAAAAGGGCCCGAGCGAAAAAACGAGACAGGGCGAAAAAAATGCTCCCGGGCGAAAAAAATGCGCCCTGGCGAAAAAATCGCGCCCGGGCGAAAAAAATGTGCCCGGGCTAAAAAAATCGCGCCCAGGCGTAAAAAATCGCGCCCTAGCAAAAAAATCTCGCCCGTGCAAAAAAATCGCGCTCGGGGGAAAAAAACGCGGCCCGGCTAAAAAACGCGCCTGGGCGAAAAAAACGCGCCCCTGCTAAAAAACGCGACCGGGCGAAATAATCACGCCGGGAGAAAAAAAATAGCGTCCGGGTGAAAAAATTGCGCTCGGGCGAAGTCTACGTGGTGTGGCGAAAAAATCGAGCCCGGGCAGAAAAAAATGCCCCCCGGCGAAAAAAACGCGCCCGTGAGAAAAAAAACACGCCCGGGTGAAAAATCGCGCCCGTGCGAAAAAATCGCGTCTGGACGAAAAAATGTGCTCGGGCGAAAAAAACACGACCGAGCGAAAAAAACGCTCCCGGGCGAAATAATCGCGCTCGGGCGAAAAAAAACACGCCCGGGGGAAAAAATAGCGTCCGGGTGAAAAAATTGCGCCCGAGCGAAATCAACGCGGTGGGGTGAAAAAATCGAGCCCGGGCAAAAAAATCTCGCTCGGGCGAAAAAATCGCGCCCGGGCGCGGGTTTTGTCACCCGGGCACGCGATTTTCGGCCGGCGCACATTTTTCGCCCGTTTGTCGCCGGGCGCCCGTTTGTCGCCCGGGCGCGCGATTTTTCAGCCGGGCGCACATTTTTCAGCCGGGCGCACATTTTTCGTCCAGGCGCTCGCTTTTCGCCCGAGAAAAAAATGTGCACCTGGGCGAAAAAATTGCGTTTGAGCGAAAAACGCGCGTCGTAAATCATATTATGTAATTTAATGTGTTCGACGCTGACGCCTATTTTGAGTTTTATAAAGTTATTGTATAATGTCAATTCTAATTCCAATTCCATTATTCAGCCGAACAACTTTTGTGCCTCAATTCCAATTCTGTTGACTGAATTCAATCTTACAGCCGAACAACAAAATTGGAATTCTGTACAAATCCAATTCATGTAGATATTGGTTTTCGTCGAAAAGCTAATTCCAGAAAGCCAATTTCATTCAAACGAACGGACCCTTAATTATAAGTGATGAATGTTTAACAAAATAAAATTCAAACTTTATCCTTGACACAAATAATTGGGATAAAGCTCTTGATTAGGATTATGTCCATATCACTTAACAAAATAAAATTCAAACTTTATCCTTGGCATAAATAATTGGGATAAAGCTCTTCATTAGGATTATGTCCATATCACTCAACATACTTAAATCTATCACTATCAAATTAAAGTCACTCTATCAGTGGATGATCAAATAGACGCCAAGTTTCGGTAGCCAAAACAAATACTTGTGGCTCTGTTTGGGCCAGCTCTAGCGGATGAAAAATCTGTTGATCGAATAGAGCTTTTAGAATAGAGCTTTTAGAATAGAGCTTTCAGAAAAACACTTATGAGAAAGCTGCAGACTGTTTGGAGAGTCTTTGCATAAGTGCTGATCGAATATAGCATTTTCATTTAAGCTATTCGGCAAAACAATTGTTTGAAAACTATTTTTTAAACAAAAATATTAAAATATAATAGTTGTGAAAACTCGCGCCTAGGCAAACACGCGCGTCTGGGCAAAAATTGTCGCTCGGGTGAAAAACTGCCGCCCGGGTAAAAAACGGCCGACCGGTCGAAAAACGGTCACTCGGGCAAAAAACGGACACATGGGCGAAAAACGGGCGCCCGGGCGAAAAATGCGCGCCCGAGCGAAAAAACGCGCCCCGAGCAAAAACGGTCGTCCGAGAGATCAATAGTCGCTCTGGCGAAAAATGCGCGTCACGAAGAAAAATGCTCATCGGGGCGAAAAACAGCCGCTCGAGCGAAAAACAACCGCACGGTCGAAAAACGCGCGTCCTGGCGAAAAATGGCCACCCGGGCAAAAAATGGCCGCTTGGGCAAAAAACGTCCACCAGGGAGAAAAACAGGCGAAAACCGTCGCGCGGCCGAAAAACGTCCACCCGGGTGAAAAACGGTTGCCCATGCCAAAAATGCACGCACGGGGGAAATACGGCCGGCCGGGCGAAAAATGGCCGCCCGAGCGAAAAACGCGCTCCCGAGCGAAAAATGGCCGCCCGGGCGAAAAACGCGCGTCCGAGCAAAAAAACGGCCTCCCGGGCGAAAAATATCCGCCCGGACGAAAAACGCGCCCGGGCCAAAAATGGCAGCCCAGACAAAAAACAGCCGATCAGGCGAAAATCTGGCGCCCTGGCGAAAAACTCGCGCCCGGGCGAAAAATTCACGCCCGGGCAAAAAATTCACGCTCGGGCGAAAATAACGAGATTCCGGGCGAAAAATGGTCGCTGGACCGAAAAATGCGCGCCCGGACGAAAATGCTGGAGTGATATACAACGAGGTGGAGTTAATAAAATAAAAAAAAGCTAAAAACAGAAAAACAATTTTTTGAAAGATATGTTGTACTGACTTTTTCAAAGAGCCTCTAAAACACTTATTTGAAGAATTTCTTTTCAAAAAATTGAACTAGAGAGCTGTCCCAAACAGTTAAAAAACAGCTGTGGCGGTTGAAAAATAGATTTTTCATCCGCCAGAGCTGTCCCAAACAGAGCCAAAGTCTTTGTTAATGAGAATAAGCTATACAAAAAAGTTTCAAATTTGATTATGAACACGAAGGCAGAATCTGACATTAAAAGTTGGATGCAATTAAAACCATATAACAATCTATCTCTCATAGGCATTAACAAATGAACAGAGAATAGCAACTAACCATTCATGGTGGGCGGTTTTTATTTCATTCATCGAGACCATAATCCTCACCAAAGTACATGTCAACAAGTGTGTTCGCCATCATTCTCATCTCCTCGTTCTCATGAAATTGGAACCTTTCCATTGCGTCGATCCCATCCCCCAGCTCAACAAGCTTTGGCCCTTCTCCATTGGGCATTCCGCGCATCACCTGCAAGTAATTGCATTGAAAAACAGAAGAGAAAGAAAAAAAGATAATTATTCCAGTGAGACTTTGAATCAATCAATATAAAGTACAAGGCATAATTACGAAAAGCTCTTATTTAACTTTACATAATTACAGGGACCCCCATTCTATCTATCAAAATTACCAAAACCTCCCCTCCTTGTTTATATACATGCACCCAAAGAAAAACCTGGAAGACTACTCCAAGGTTTTTAATTTTTTTAGCATTTACATGCACAATAACAGTGTAAGCTTGAAGAGCAGGTCTTTGGTAAATTTGAAAGATAGATGGGAGGTCCCAATAAATGGCCCTGAAGTATAACATATCAAAAGTTCCATTGAAAACTTATAACCATTATCATTTTGAAAGAGTAGCAATCAACATCATGCTGAAATAATTCAGTAGCTAAAATAGCAGTTAACTTTCAGAAAAAGTCATTAAAAACTAAGGGCCTGTTTGGCTCCTTTGTCGAGGCGCTACGAGCCGAGGTTTTCTGGACAGCGGAGCCAAACGTCAATCCCACACCCGATTTTTCCACCACCGACCGCTAAAAATAGCGATATCCCCCTATTTTTCTATCGTGCTCGCAGGTCCGCGTTCTGTTTCTCCCGCGGCGATTTCGAGACTTATCCTTCCCCGCGACCTTCTCATCTCTCCCAGCGGCGATCTCGCATGCTAGGGCTAGGCACCAATTAACCTCCCCAGTCCGACGGCGATCCACCTTCTCATCTCTCCAAGTGGAATCGTGGACCACTCGCCTCCCTTCAAGAACTAGAGGAGGATTCCGCTCATTCGTTCATCACTAGCCAGAGGAGGAGCTTCATTCAAGATACTTAACAGATTCATTTCCGACATAATATGCATCTCAGGAACATTTTTTTTTGGTTTCCTTTTTTACTTGTTGAGATTGAATCGAAGGTCGAGTCCATAGTTGTTGACTCTCTCTACTAGGAATTTGAATTAACATTTTGGCTTCTTGTTTTATTTCGATTGTGTAGATTTCATTTCTCTATTCTTAGGTTGGAGATTGGCATATTTGTCTAACCTTTTTAGCCCAGTTTTGTTTAGAAAAAGAGAAGAAAAATTACAAATCAGTAAAAATTAAGAGATTGCCATCTGAAAATGTGTTGAGTCATGGATCTAAACTCATTGTCTGCATTAGAAATAACAACAACATTTTATTTCATATCAGTCACAACACAACTATTCTGTCAAACATGTAAATCTGATTCCCTATTCAAACAACAATGCAAATGCATTTCTTCCAAACACTATCATTAATTTTCCCACCACAGTGCAAAGCAACTGATTTTTCCACCACTACTCCCAGCACAGCACCTGAGCCAAATAAAGCCTAGGCTAAACAACTGATGGTATCATGTTTTATTTAAATTTTAAGCCAGGGTGCTAGCTAATAATACATTTTGAGTTGAACACTAGAAATTATTAAATTCATAAAAGTAAATACACATATAAATAAAGCACGCGTTAGTATAGAGATAAGTGGTATAGCCATTGTAAGGGTTCAAGGGTTCATTCCCTCGCTAGTTAGAATGTGCTTATTTCATTTCAAGTTAACTCCAAATGGATTTCAAGTCGGTGCCAAATAGGCTGATTTTGAGTGGAACAAGCTTGATTAGAAATTAAATCTATTTGTAGCTAATTAAACTCACTACATATTGGCTTATTATAAATCTTACCTTAGAGCTTAGCTTCACAATTAAGCTTGCTACAGCTTTGCTCATTATCAGCCTTCCTCTAGACCTTAAATTTTCTACAATAAAATAGTTGAGTTTGCTACAACTCTTCTCGCTATCAGTCTTAATTTCCCTACAGTAAAATAATTAAGTGAAAAATATGCACGTTGATTATTTGAATATCGGATATATCTCTATGTATTTTTCCTCCTATGCAACCCTAATTGGTTTAAGGCTTTAATTTTAAGTCATTCCACTTGGTATCAGAGCCACGGGATACTGCTCGCACACCTCCCATTCTCTCGCGCATTGTCTCTTCCGTCTTTCGCCCGTGCATTGACTCAAGAGCAAACACCGCCACCTTATGCCTGCGCATCGGCTCTTCCTCCGCTCACTTGCGCATTGATTTTGAGCTTGATACCACTCTCGTTCAACTCGCCCCAACCTCCCTCACCCACAATGATACACCCCTTTGTCATTGTTCCCCCTCCTCCTAGGAAATAGTAGTCAGCTCTTCCCTAGTCTGTTGTCCTTTACCTAGGCAATAGTAGTAAGCTATTCCTTCCCCACAACCACCCTCTTGACACTGCTCTATGCCTTCTTACTTTCGGTAGTGGGTCCTCCCGTTCAACAACATCCTGGGCCGCTTTACTTCAGGTCATAGTTGGGCATCCTCTCAGGGCAAGTCAGGTAATATGGAGTCTCGATATGTGTAAGTGACCCCTCCAAATAAGATACCGTGTCTTTGATATTGTTTGTGTGTACGATCTTTCTTACATACAGGAGATTCATCCGACTCTTCACTATTCAAAGGCCTACGAATGCTCCTATGATTGATTATTCACGAGCCAACAATCATTCTAGCTCCCTTAAGGTCACTATGATTTCTTTGGATGGCATGGTCACGAGGAACACAACTTGTCATTCAGAGTCATAAACTCTTTTGTTACGTTGATGGGTCAGTGATTTATCCTCATTCATATCCGTCATTGAAGAAATGGGATTCTGATGAGTACTAGTTGGTGGTCCTCTTGGTTACTCCGCGCATTGTTACCCCACGTGTACCAAAGATATATGCTCATTAATTCGGCCTAAGAGATAGTAATAGATTGGCAATTCCACTCAAGTATATGACCTTACTAAACGAGTCCATGAGTTGAAGCAGGACATATTTATCTGAATTTAAATGACTATACCGTGAACTGGACTATTTTGAATTACTCCTCATTGCACTATTGATGTTATTCAGTTTAAGGAAGACTTTTTTTATGTATGCGTGCCTCACTTAGAACTTTGTGAGCATGTAGTATTATATTGTGCAGATTCATGTTTTACATTGTTTAAGCATAGTCATGTTCGTGTTGCTCGACATTATCTTCCTAAAGACTGTAACCGCGGCTGGAGAAAAGTGTTGCGTTGGAAATGATACTTCAAATCTTCCATCCCCTGGCAGTATTATTAGAACCTCCATGCATTAAAGACAAATCGTAGTATCCGCGGTAAAAGTTTTAATTTTTCGAAGTTCGTGCGAACTTGAAAACGTGTGGGGATCATGTTTACCCAGGATCCTGCGGCCTGAAAAATGATTAGAATCATCATCAAAGCACACCGTCAGTCAGATATTTGGTGTCCGCCCGGACAGTTCTTTTTGTTATTCACAAGCCAGAAGATCCCTCTTCAACAACTCGGGTGGTTGTCCATCCAGAGCCTGGTCGGCCTATCGTTCTGGCTATCTGCAAGCCAGATAGCGTCCTATTCAACAGGATGGGCGGTTACAACTTCATTGTCCGCCCGGCCTAACAACTGGGGTCATTTGTATGCCAGGTGATCTCCTCCTTGATAGTTCGGGCAGTCATACCATCAGTAACAGCTTAGCCTAAGCCTGCTCAGCTCAACATGTAGATACAGTTCGTCTCCTGAAGCTCGTGTGTAGAGAATGGGCCTGCCTCAAATATATTTGTCAGCCACACAACTGACGAATGGACTGACGAATGGGCTAGTTCATATTAGAGAGGAAAAGACCCAACAGCGGGAATGATTTTCCTTTTTGATGTATTGAAACTTGTATGATATAACTTTGTGACTTCTTGCTTTTGAAGTTAGTGCGAACACTTGCCTCGTAATAATGTGTTTGGTATCTAAAATGTTTGCCTTGATTTCTTTGTGCATGTGTGGATGTTCTCTCAATGTTTGCATGGTGTGGAAATTGGTATGCTATCCGCCTATATTGCTTGCTATTTTTCTTTTGTTAACTGCAGGATCGAAGATGAGTCCGTGCGGACACAAGAAGAGGTCGGGCGATTAGTTGAACTTCCGCCTTTTCGACATCCACTTAGAAAAGCTATAAATAGGAGCGGCCCCTAGCTCAGAAATCATTTCGATTGAATGCGGCCAAAGCAGAAGTCTGGGTGAACTGATACAATGGTGTTCGCGCGATATTCTGCCTCTAAGGCTTTCCTGTGCGCAATACCTCCAAACCGCAAGTAACAAAGTTACACTTTAAGACCTTAGTGACACATTACCCGCAGGGGAGCCAATACACGGTGCGGATAACAATGGGAGAAGAGAAATTGAACACCATTTACGAGCATGAGCTCGCGATCCCCTTCGACCACTTCAATTTTGGATGGAGGTTCCCAATCTTCTTGGAAGTAGTTGAGATTTTCAAACATTACGGAGTTGTGCCCGCGCAGCTCCCTCCAAACTCAATTGTTATCATATACTATTTGTCATCTATTTGCGGACAGAGGGTATCCGCATCATCTTGCCGGTCTTCCGAAGTCTCGTCTTCATGTGGTTATTCGCAGAGAGGAGCGGCGAGAAGTCTTTTGGTGGCTTGCTCTACTTCGGGATGACCAAGATGTGAATGTTGAACCTTCCGAATAAGGATCACAACTGGATTGCCAGTTTTGCATTCTTTGGGGGTGATTTTGGCGGGCTCCTGACGAGGCCAAAGGCCTGAGATGACAAAAAAAGTTAAGGGCCAGCAAGTTGAAGATGGTTGAGGAAGAAAATGTCAACTTCCTCGAAGGCATGAGCTTATATATAAAGAATGAGACTAAAGGCACACGGACACCCGAAAGATGGCTGTACAGCCTTATTGATTCTGCAAACTGACTTGTCTTCTTAATCTTGCAGCGGTCTTGGCGGTCCCACTGAACAGACCGCACGAACCTGAGGTCCCTACTCTGAGCGCCCGGGAGAAGAGGAAGCTGATGAAGGACAAGAAGAAGGTCGGGCGCGGGCTTTTCTTCAGCGTGGGGAAGCAGCGCGGGCTTCCTCTGAGACTCCTTTTCTTTCATCGGTGTAGGTGAACATTTGAAGGTCACCGAAAAGGGGTCTTTGATGTAGTAGGACCACAAAAGTAAGAGAGTCGCGATGAGCACTTCTCTTCCCTCTTGGAGGGAGAGAGACAAAGTCACCTTTCATGCCTTTGCGAACACCTCAGCGTTATATGGGCGGAAATGTCTGAGCGAACTCGAAAAGGTTCATGCGGACGATCTATCCTACATGGCCGGCTAGGTAACAGTGAGGAGCACCGTCCTCAATCAACGCATGGGTTGCAAGCTTAACAATGCGCTGGAAGAGATTAACAAACCGTGAAAACAACTCAAAGTGAGTATAATTTGTAGTAGTAGTTATGGTATTCCTGCCCGCGCGAGCTAACGCTTTGCCTTCTTATTTTGCAGAATGTGTATTAGTGTATAACGTAGATAACCCTGCCTTCCGCAAGGTTATGCGTTCAGTAGAGAGGCCGCGGAGGACACCATACAAGTTGATCAAAGCGAAGGATGGATTCAAGGCATAGTTTGCGGACTTTGACTATGGTTTCTGATATCCGAAGTATGCAGACAATGAATTTCCTGCCTCTGTCAGCGAGAACTCCGAGGGATCTAAGGCTGCCACGGTCAGCTTTGAAGCTCACGGTGGAAAGTCCACCACGAGCATCGATCAGGAAGATGCGTACAATAGGGAGACTAAGGAGTCCTCTGGCAATGCAAGCGGATCTGCTTCTGAAATCTCTTCGAGTTCATCTCCCGTGAACTCATCTAAGAGTTTGTGCGAGTTTGACCCGAGCAAGAAGAAACAGAAAATGGACAAGGGCAAGACCAAGCTTTGTTTACCCAGAAGACCGCCTTTGGGTGGCCTTTCTCACAGACCGGGCGGTCTGAGGATGCAAGTCGCCCGGTTCAGATTCAACAGGGTCCATCAGCACCAACTGACACAAACCAGGCGGTCTGATAGAATTCAGGTCGCCTCCAAGGATTGAAGATCACCAAGGCCCAAGTCCAGAAGGCAAGCCGCGGTCTCAAGTCGGAGACCGCCCGGGTTGCGCCATGAAGACTACCAAGGCCCAAGTCCAGAAGGCAAGTCGCGGTCTCAAGTCGGAGACCGCCCGGGTTGCGCCATGAAGACTATCAAGGCTCAAGTCCAGAAAGCAAGTCGCGGTCTCAAGTTGGAGACCGCCCGGGTTGCATCATTGCCTTGATTGCAGCATCTTCAGTCTCCGGCCAAGACAGATCGGAAGCGCAAGCCGCCAAGACCGCGCGGCTTCTTTCTTTTCTCCTTTCTGTATCCCGTCACCGCCTGCCCGATTCTCCTGTACCCGGGCAGGCGGTTATTTTATCCCTGCCCGTTCGGGCAGGCTCCCGAGCCTATAAATAGGGGGCGGCGACGTTCTCAAGACAGGCATACTTGAATCCAGGAGCTCGCTTGTTTGACCTGCAGTCTCGAGTTTCCCGTCTTGCGACCTGTCTGACCGGCCGGCTTCTTCTTTTCTGCTCTTGCAGCCCGTTGTAATCTCTTTATTTCAAGCAAAGGAAAGCCCATCACAAGAGTGGCATTCACCGTGACGGGCGAAGTCTGGCCTTGACCGCTGGCAGCGGTCTCGATTTCTCTAACTAAAAAGTAACCGACAGCCCGCAGCCTCCGATTTCCTTCGTAGGTGCAATTTCGGACTCAACAGAAACACGCGACCTTCAGATCGCGGATTGTCGGTGAAATCCTTGCCATAATGTCAGACCGCCAGTTCCCCCTTGGAGACCGCTCCGACCACAGTGAAGATTCCCTGTGGGAGGCTTTGGAGCAATCGAAACGAGAAGCCGAGCGGGCTCAGAAAGCTACTGACCAGCGTCTTGACGCAATCAGTCAGGCTTTAGCACTATTAACCGAGCGGTTAGTCCCACAGCAAACCGCGGTTAACCAGGCGGTTACTCCGGTCCCTCCTCCACCTCCTCCTTACCCGCTACCTCAAGTCGCCAACTTCCAGCCACTGCAAGAGGGTTTTGCGGCCAGGCAAAACTTTTACCAGAAAGCCGCGCACAACATGCCGGCCCGAGTCCTTGATTTCCAGGGGGCGGCTTCTCATGCAGCCCGCCTGTCTTATCCGCCTGAGGTCGTTGCTCATCATTCCTACCCGCCAGAAGTCGCTGTCCGCTCCTCCTACCAGGCGGCTTGTCCGCGAGTAGCCGCAGCTCAGGCGACTTACTATTCTGCTCCTCTATACGAAGATATTGAAGAAACTTCTCCCTTCGTGGACGAAGTCCGAGGGGAGCCAGCCCCGAATAACTTCAGAGAGCCTCGTCTGCCAGCTTTCAATGGAGAAACTGATCCCACTGTTCATCTACAGGCCTTCGAGTCAGTCATTGCTCTGAGGACCCTATCGGATGCAACCAAGTGTAAACTCCTTGTAACATCCTTCGAAGGACAAGCAAGGGAGTGGTTTTACGGGTTGCACCCCAGGTCGATCAGTTGTTTTGCTGAGCTGCGCAGGGAATTTCTGCTGAGATTCTCTACTTCGAGAAAGAGGAAAAGTGGCCCTGCGGCCCTTTTTGATATAAGGCAGCGAGAAGACGAAACGTGGGCCCGTTTCGTGGACCGCTTTCAGAAGGAAATCATGGAAGTCCAGAACGTGGATCCGGAATTGTACAGTGTAGCCCTCATTCATGGCTTGAGGGAGGGCCCCCTGAAATTTGAAGCAAACATAAGGGAGCCAAAAACTTATCAGGAAATGATAAGTTTGGCAAACATGTTTATCAGAGGAGAAAGAGTAACCCTGGCTACGTCGCGAAGCTAGTGAGCGACAAGGAGCAGTCTAATCCATCCTTTCATCATCCACCATCAAACCAATCCCACTTTGAGCCCCGTTCCCAGAGGGGAAGAAACTACAAAAATAAGCAACCCTTCATTGGCCATCAACGGTTTCAGGATCAGAAACCGCCGTTGGCCATCGCACCCGCTCCATCCGTTCCTCTTCCGCAAATCATGCCAGTATACCTGCCACAGTATGCTGCGCAGCCATCTCCAGCTGTTCCATCCACCCAGTATGATGACTCGCAAGAGTCATTTACTCTTCTGAATGTTACTATGGACGAAGTCGTCCAAATCCTCCAGAAGAGACCGGATTTCAAAAGACCCGCTCCTCTGAGATCAGATGTCCAAAACCGAAATCCGAACCTTTTCTGCGAATATCACAAGGAGGGAGGGCATCTGACCGAAAATTGTCGGGCCCTCTGCTTGTTGATAGAAAGGATCTTGGGAGAAGGAAAGCTCCGAGGCCTAGTTCGGAAAGAGGCAACTGCTGAACCGGCCGCTGAGAAGAAAAAAGAGACAGTGGAGGTAACTTGGGAATGCGCCGACGTTGAAGACGCCGGCTGCTATGGAGACATTCACCCTTCGACTGAATGCATTGAGGTTAATGATGTGGGCCCCCTAGGGGACATTTATTGCATTCATGGAGGAGCTGGGGCTGAATCGTCTCGTAAATCCAGCATTGCGAGAGTTCTGAAACAAGAAGTGGCAGCAACCACAAGTTCTCCCCCTGAAAGCACCATTGTCACTTTTGGTCAAGATGACCTTCCTCCGAACGCCATTCCCTTCGACGATGCCGTGGTCATCAAAGCTGTCATTGAGAATTATATTGTTCACAAGATCCTGATCGACACAGGCAACTCTGTCAATCTCCTTTTCCGCCCAACCTTTGAAGCCCTGAAGACTGAGAAGCCTCTGCTTTCCACCGATGGGCCCCTCTACGGTTTTTCTGGAGAGAAGAAAGAAGTGGAGGGTTCAGTAAAGCTCCTAGTCTCTCTTGGGGGAGTAATAAAGCTGATCAACTTCGTGGTGGTGGATGCCCCAAGCAACTACTGCGCCATCTTCGGGAGGCTAATTCTTAATGCATTCAGAGCGATAGTATCCACTTTCCACCTTGCTCTTAAATTTGCTGCCGAGGGAAGGCAGTATCGGATCAGAAACAACCCGAAGGTGGCTCGGGAGTGTTACGTGCGAACCGTCAACATGATCACCGACGCTTCACTTCCTGAGGCCACGGTTGAAGTCCTCGAAGTTGCTGAATCTTCAGAGGCTGCTGAAGAAGGGAAAGATCGAGAGGGGGCTCACCTGGAACCTGCCCAGGTGACCCAATAAGTCCCCATTTCTGAGGGGGAAGGCAAGAAGCTGATCATCAATGCTGAGTTGCTGGAAGAGGAGAAAGAGCAGCTGATCTCCTGTCTTTTGGAGAACCTGGATATCTTCGCCTGGTAGGCGGAGGATATGCCGGGAGTGGATCCGGACGTGGCTTGCCATCATCTGAACATATCTCCTGAGTTCAAGCCAGTCCAGTAGAAGAAAAGAGAAGTGGCAACCAAGCTGGCGGTGCCCATCAGAGAGGAGGCTGCCAAACTCCTGAAAGCGAACTTCATTTCTGAAATACAGTACCCCACGTGGATGTCAAATGTTGTAATGGTTAAAAATCCGGTGGGAAGTGGCGCATGTGTGTGGATTTTACTAAACTTAATAAAGCGTGCCCCAAAAATTGTTACCATTTTCCTCGGATAGATGTCTTAGTAGATTCCGCGGTTGGGTATAATTTTATGAGCTTTCTCGACGCATTTTCGGGGTACCACCAAATCAAAATGCATAAACCTGATATCCCGCACACTTCTTTTATCACGAACGATGGGTGTTATTGTTATCTCGTAATGCCCTTCGGACTCAAAAATGCGGGTGCAACATATCAAAGAATGATGGATACAGTTTTTAAACATCAAAAAGGCGGGAATCTTGAAGTTTATGTTGACGATCTCCTCCTGAAAAGTAAAACATTTTCGATATATTTGAAAGACCTCGTAGAGACGTTCGCTACTTTACGGAGGTTCAAATTAAAATTGAACCCATTGAAATGTGTGTTCGGATCAAACAAGGGGAAGTTTCTCGGGCATCTCCTCACTCCCGATGGCCTTGCGCCGAATCCAGATAAGGTGAAGGCCATCCTCGATATGACTCCCCCTCGAAATGCTAAGGAGGTCCAACAACTCGGAGAAAGGTTGGCAGGGCTGAGCAGGTTTATTTCTAAATCCGGAGATAAAAGCGCTCCATTCTTTAAGATACTCCGTGGAGGATCAAAGTTTGAATGGAGCAAAGAATGCGACAAAGCTTTTGAACAGTTAAAAATGCAATTAACTTCGACCCCACTACTCCAAAGTCCCCATGAAGGAGAAATATTATTCTTATACTTGGGGGTCGGCCCAGATGCGATAAGTTTTGTCCTCGTCCGGGAGGAAAAGAAGAAACAGTTTCCGATCTACTATGTCAGCCATATCCTCAAGGATGCAGAAACCAGATATTCGATCTTAGAGAAACTAGCTCTGGCTTTGGTCATGTCGTCGCGGAGGCTTCGTCCTTATTTTCAGGCACATCCTATCCAAGTAATCACCGATCATCCTCTGAAAAGCATCCTTGAAAAGCCAGATCACTCAGGAAGGCTGGCCAAATGGGCTATTGAATAGAGCGAGTTTGAAATATCCTACATTCCTAGAACGGCGATCAAAGCACAAGTCTTGGAAGATTTCTTGGTTGATACAACAGAATCTAGTCCTGAACAAGTGGAGAGATCTCCTTTGGCTTGGGTTGTTTACGTGGATGGGGCATCTGGTAAAAACTCCGTGGGAGCCGGAATAATTTTAATCAGTCCAAATGACATCAAGCTGGAGCAAGCTATCAAATTCTTCTTTCCAGTTACGAATAATCAGGCAGAATATGAGGAACTTCTGGCTGGTCTGAGGCTTGCAAAAGAACTGGGCATAGAACATGTACATGTTAAAACTGATTCACTGGTAATGGCCTCTCAGGTTCTGGGGAACTACGAAATAAGGGAGCCGATTCTGAGGAAGTATCTGCTGCTAGCCAAAAAGGAGACCGGAAGATTCAAGTCATTCATTATCGAGCATATTCCAAGAACGCAAAACGAGGAAGCAGATGAGTGGTCAAAGTTCGGTCTTCCGTCAGGGGGAGTGAACTTTGAACTTTTCCATCCAGCAATAGATGAAAGGGAACTTATGCAAATCGATCAGAATCCTTCGTGGAAGGACCCTTACGAGCTGTTTTTGTCAAAGGGGGAATTCCATCATTCCATCAAAGATAGAAGAAGATTTAGAAGGAAAGCGGCATATTATTATCTGATAGCAGGAGTTCTCTACAGGAAGACTTTGATCTCTCCCTCAGCGCGGTGTGTTTCTGAGGACGAAATTCCAACCATACTTCAGGAGGTTCATTCCGGAGAATGTGGTAGCCATTCAGGGGCGAAGACTTTAGAGAAAAGAATCTTGAGGCAGGCGTATTTCTGGCCAACCATGAGGAAACATGCCGAAGCATTTGCCAAGCGATGTGTTCAGTGTCAAAAGTTTGCCCCTCTTCAACATCTGCTTGCTCAATCACTCAGATCAATAACTGCACCTTGGCCTTTCGCGGTTTGGGGGATGGATCTCATCGCACCCTTCCCAATGGCTAGTGGCCAACGACATTTTATAATTGTGATGATCGATTATTTCAGCAAATGGATTGAGGCGAAGGCACTAGCAAAAACTACGACGCGGGTCATCAGAAACTTCATTTGGGGGGAAATAGTGTGCCGACATGGAATTCCGCGGGCAATTGTCACTGACAATGGTCCACAGTTCAACAATCCAGAAATGATAAACTTTTGTGATCAGGTTGGAATTGATCTTCGGTTCGCCTCAGTACATCATCCAAGGACTAATGGTCAGGTAGAAGCAGCGAACAGGCAGATCCAGCAGCTTTTGATGAAGAGGGTTTTGAATCAAAGAGGGAATTGGGCAGATCAACTCCCTTCCATCCTTTGGACTCTCCGTACTACTACGTCTTCAGCTACGGGGGAGACACCGTTCAAATTATCTCATGGCTCGGAGGCTGTGGTTCCTATAGAATTTGAAGTGGTCACCCCCAGGGTTGTGTATGCTAAGGAGGGAGGAGAGGCATGGATAGAAGACAATGATGAAGCTATCAAATATAGTCTGGATCTGATCGAAGAGCTTCAGGACGAGGCAACAATCAGAAAGGAAGAAGTTAAAAGGAGAATGGCCAAGTACTTTGACAGAAATGTCAGGGTTAAACACTTCGCAGTTGGTGACGTTGTGTTAAAGAAAGTTGATGCAGCGGCCAGAACAGACAACGTCGGAAAATTAAATCCCAACTGGGCTGGACCTTTCATTGTCAAGGAGGTGCTGAAAAGCAGGGCTTATCGCCTCCAGACGAGCGAAGGAGAGGACATCTCACGCACCTGGAGCGGTGGCGACCTTAAACGGTTCTATCCTTAAAATGTCTTCTCCATTTCTTGCATTTTTTGGATATTCAATGAAAAGCCCCATACTGACACTTCTCCATGTCTGATGACTCTTTTTCACTTTTTTATATATCTCCCTCACTGAACCGCAGAGACATCGCCAAGTTCTGCTCGAATTCCCTCGGATTGTAGTCATTAACATAAAACCACGAAGATCATGTGTAGCGGGGAGTTTTCGCACACGTGTAGTGGTAGCTTGCCACTTCCCGTGCGGTGGTCTTCGGAACCTTGGATCCCGGCTGATATCCGACACACCCCTGCATCAAGGGAGGTCTAGGTGAATGTTGGCTCTATCATGCCCCGAAAGGGATATAGTTACAGCTTTGATGATCTTTCTGAAGAAAGCAAAGTCGGTATAGCCTTCGCGGCATAACCACACCTGCCCAACTGATCATCTTAGTCTGTGACCATCGAATACTCTTAGGTACTCTCAAGCGATGCCTAAGCGGGACCCACAACTGAGTTGATCTCTCTGAGGAAAGCAATGTCGGTATAGCCCCCGCGGCATAACCACACCTGCCCAATTGATCAACTCGGCTTGTAACCCTAGGCGAGGGAGCAGTTGAGTCGCTTACAGCCCTCATGACCACTTGAGGAAAGCAATGGTTGCCTCCTAGGCCCACCTGCACACTTGGTCATCAGGGTCTGTACTTACCTTTTTTCTTTATTTCTACAACTCTTATGACCATCTGAGGAAACCAATGGTTGCCGCCTAGCCCCACCTGCCCATTTGGTCATCTGAGTCTGTAGCTACTTTTTACCGCATTACAGGGAGTTATCTCATCTCGTATGGTCCTTCTGGACCATTTGAGGAGAAAACAGGATTTTTACAGGCATATCACAGATCGGGCGGTTTGTTTTTTAAACCTAGCGGTTTGAAATATGTAAGTACTATAGTTATCAAACGACCTGGTTGTGAAATCAATCGGTTTTAAATGAGCAGGATATCATAAAATGCCATAACCATGACCGTTCGGTCTCATCATTCGATTTGTAAATCTACCATCCTTATGGGTGTTAATTCAACCCGTTCGGTTAATAACGGGCTTTTCACAGTTGAGCAATTATGGTTCTTGTGGAATGGAGATCATTACAAATATCAAGTCACTAACCGCCCTGAGTATATATAGACCGCGCGGGTTTCTCAGCTAATGTTTATATTCAGAAGGACGGGACTTACAGAAATCTGAGTTGCATAAATCGTTTGGATTAAATTCTAGCCGCGCGACCTGTTGGTTGTTTTCTTATGACTTGACATTCTCTATCTTGTGAAGCCATTATGAAAAGTCGGGTAATAATCGACGGCTTGGTTATGTTCGGTTTCCTGGTTATCACGAGGCATTCATAATAAGATGAGGCAGAGTTTGGATTTCTATCCGCTCAATTATATATTTAAACCGCGTCGACTACGCATCAAAATATCATAATTGATACTTTTTCGGGATATCAAATTCGCTTAATCCGGATCGAAGAAACAAGCCGTGCGAACAGGTTTTCTAATGTTCAAATGACTACCTAACTGGAATTCTATGGAGTTCAACGCTCTGACCGACCAAATTATTATTAAACCGCACGACCTGGTTAAAAGAAAGAAGACCGCAACAAAAAGCAAGTAAGTCGCAGAAAACGAACAATTAGACAGGTAAAAATTTTCCATTTTATCATCAAAATGTCTTTACATTGTTTCGTGACCGACCGGCTAACAAAACCAAGCCGTCGGCTATGCAAAATAAAAACAAAATTCAAAAATAACAATCGCAGCTATTCGTCCGGTTTGAGCTTTTTGGCCGCAGGAGAACTTGAACCGTCACTGCCATCTATGTCTACATCGGGCAAATACCCTTTGCTGGAAGATGAAGAACTTGAGGAACCGCTACTCGAGCTACCCGAGCCGCCCGACTTGCGGGGCTTAGACGCCCGGTTTCATCAGAATCGCTGGACTGTGCATCCAAGCCATCTTCTTTTTCTTCGGCAACCGCTGCGGGTTCCTTTACGACCTCTTCGTCATCACTCTCTTCCTCTGAACTACTGGACTCGGCTTTGTCTTTCCCCTTGGTTCGGCGGGTTACTTCGTCTAGTTTGTCCTTCAGGCCATGATAAAGGTCAGAGAAGGTTGTATCTTCAAAACCCTCAGCCAGGCCGTCCCGACCTCTCAGGCGATCTATGGCACCATCAATCCCCTTGCAACGTGGGGAAAAACCTCGTCCTGGAAGTCCGGGTTGTCCATATCGTATTGATGCTATAAAAAGAAATAAGAGTCAGATCGGTCGGCCTGAAAATGAAAAGCCCGAAGTATTCAACAACCAACTTACCGTTATGATCTCCTTCAATCGGGCGATTTCGTTAGCCTGATCGGCGGACTTCTTCTCCAAGTAAGTATAGGCGGAGACTAGCTGCTTATATGAGAGCGCCATGAAGTGGTTGGCCGCAAAGCCCCATGCACCGGCCTGTGCAGCTACTCGGGAGAGCTCCTCTTCAGGAATCTTCTTCAGCCTTTTCAAAGTTTTCCGACCATACATAGCAGCCCCAGCGGCTAGTGCATGTCGGCTAATCTTGTCGCTCCCCCAGAATGGGAGTGCGGTAGATACTTGCACACACTCCCCATCCTTGTGCCAAAGGACTGCCGGCTTGCCTCGCGGGTCGCGCGGATTGCTACAAGAGCGAAGGAGCTCGAACTCGCATGAGGAAGTCGGGCCCTCCTCATCAGATGACTGCGGGTCGCTCTTCCTCTGTCGCTTCTCCCTTTGGGTCAGAACCGGGTCGGCCGGACTGACCGGTTTATTCAAAGGAACGACAGTGGCGGCTGCAAAAACTGAAAACTTAGAAAAACAGTCTGCGCGGTCATAAAGTGACGAGTTGAGAAAAGCTTACTATCCTCTGGGCGGACGTCTGCCAGTTCCGCGAAAAGCGGAATGTAGTGATTCACGTTAAGCCGCTCGTTCTCAAGAGATTCGAAGATCTCTTTCTCGGCCTCTCCAAGCTTGACCGACTGAAAAATACGCCGCACTCCTCGTCTGCGGGTTGACTTGCAATAACCCAAGGGGGCCTTCGAACATTATGTATCTTTCAGACCAACTCGTTACCTTGTTCGCGAGATTGACGACTTTCATCCCCCGGCATCCGAAATAAATATGACCTCTGAAAATGGAGGTTCCAGCGTCCGGAATAGACCGCACAGAGAAGAATTTTCGGAACAGGGAAATTGAAAACTTGACTCGTTCTGACCGCAGATACGAGATAAAACTATAGATAGAAGCAATGGAATTCGCCGGGAGTTGTCCGGGCACAACCCCATAGTGATCAAAAATAGCAGTGACCTCGAGTGGCGGGGGGAATCTGAAGCCGTATTTGAAGTGGTCAATGGGGACGGCAATTTTTGTGGAAGACGAGGAGTTAATCCGCTCGTCGCGTGATGGAAGCCGGGCGGTTAGATTACTTCCAACCATATACTCTTTAATAAAGTCGTCCAACTCGCCTTGAGTTAAACGACATTCTTTATGATCGGCTGATCGAAAAGCAGAGGCCGCATCAGTTCGGACCGCATGGATCTTCTCAGACCGCTTCGACTTGCTCTTAGCTCGCGCCATTTCAAGAACATGAATGAGTCTCCGTAATGGTTACTACTTATAGAGCCAGCGATCTGCAAATAGTAAAATTATGGGGCGGATATAGAATCAAATCGCGCGGTTATATCGCAATACTAACTCAGGCAATACAGATAGAGAGAATATTCAATGGTTTGCACATAGACAAGTCAAACCGCAACCACATACTTTGTAGCCGCTCGGCCTGGACCTTGTATATTAAATAAATTGAATGGAAATGCCGCGAATAAGCGGAGCAAGCCGATCGGACAGCAGTCTGCAATCATCATGTTAGTAAAATTCAACGGGAAGAAATCTCAAGCAGTTAACACGAGTCGCGCGACCTGCATGACAATTCAGATTATTTTCTAAAGACTTGAAGGCAAAAGTCCAGATTATCCAAACATAATCGCACGGCTTATATGGATATCAGAAAGCGTTAAGAGAAAATATTGTCCAACAGATCTAAACGTCAGATCGTCCCGAGAAGCAAACGAATAATATTACAAACATTGTCCTCAAAAATTAAAAGTCATTTACGGCTGACGGCGCTCTGGGGAGGGCTCTTCGCGGTGAAGACGTGCGACTTGGTCGCCGGTTTGAATAAGACGACTATATATCTGACTTGAATGAAAATGAAGATGATTAAGCGTGTTATGAAGTCGCGCGGCATCTCGCTCTACTCGAACAGCGGGAACCGTACGAGTAGGAGCTGCGACGGACTCATCAGTAGCCGGATCGGCCGCCCTGACTGGCGGGGGATTTGAGGTCGCCCAAGCAGCCGGGCGGTTCGATATCCTCACCGTTTCATCATTAACGGGACGCCGGCTTCCACCGACTTCCCTGGTCAAGCGGAGATATTTCTCCTGGTAGTATTTGTAGTCTTCTTCAAACTTCAAGGACATTTTCTTTTCCCTATCAAGGCGCCGGTTATGGAGGCGATCTGATCTACCAACATCTTTTCCTTGTCAAGCCGCGCCTTCTTCTCGGTTTCCAGTTGAGCCTCCAGCGCCTTCTCTCTTTCCGGCCGCCCTTTCTTCTCGGCCTACAGTTCAGCCCGCGCGGCCTCCAGCTGGGCTCCAATCATCAGATGTTCTTCTCGCCGCTCTTTCTTCTCGACCTCCAATGCAACTCGGGCGGCCTCTTATCTACCTTCCATCTCCCTTACCTTCACCTCCAAGTCGTTCAGAAGGAGTTGAAAGTTGGACAGCTCCTCCTGTCCAGAGTTTGGTCTCTGTACGAGGTCTGGCACCTGGGACAGTGGCGGAAGGCTAGATACAAGGTCGCCCGGTTTTACTCTGTCTTCCGGCTTGTCTACAAGTAAAGGTTACAGTTAGCACAGCCAAAGGAGAATAGAACAACAATAGGATTATAAGATTAATGCCTGAATGAACAGGCTGCTTCGACTGTTCCTGGTCCATTCTCCGGCGTTGTTCTCGCCAGATTCTCTCATTATTCTTTCGTCTAATGGCTAAGGCTTGAGTCATGGGCGGGAAGAAGCTCGGTGGCGGATTCAATAGCAACTTATTTTGCTTTTTTCGAGGACGCGGAACGAAGAAGCGAACAGGTTCGTAACCCGCATCGCGCTTGCCTGGGGCAAATAGGTCGGGCAGTTGCGACTTGCCCTGAGCCAGCATCTTTTCCGCCTTTATCCCCATCAAACGCAGCCCGGCCAGTGCCTGGTCGTTCTCTTTCCGCGGAGCCTTTTCGGGATCGTCTGCATTCTCGCCGGGGGGGGACAGCTTGACTCGAAGTCGTAGGACTGTCGAGTAACTTATCTTGCTTCAGGAAATCATCCAATCCCCTGAGAATGCCACCAATCGACACACTGTTTGCGGAATCCGGAATAAGACCGTCCGACTTGACAAGGGGGGCGGCTGGCTCGTCGGGCTCCTCCTTCACGCGCGGGTCGCTCTGAAGACAGGCCGTTGTTGGTTTCTTGAAGGCTTTATTCTTGGCCTTCAATCTCTGAAGCTTCCTGGCAATTCGCTCTGCCGTCGAATAGCCCCTTTTTCTCTTCTTCTTCCCCGATTCCGGAGTGATCTGCTTTGAAGGGCTAGAGTAATCATCAAGAATCACCACCGGCAAGGTAGAAAACCCGTCCGGCTTGGAGGAGACGACTTCCCCTTCTTCTACGACATTTAACTTTATATGAGGAGTCCCCGACGGAGTGAACTCCATATCAAAAGAAGGGGTAGAATGGTCCGTGTCGAGTTCTGCCGCCATCTTCTTGGTGGTCTTCTCTTCAGACAGTAAGACCTCTGCGGTCTTAGCTCTAGCCGCCTCTTCCTCCGCGGCCTTAGCTCTCGCCGCCTCTTCCTCCGCGGCCTTAGCTTTTGACGCCTTTTCCTCCGCGGCCTTAGCTCTTGCTTCTTTTTCCTCCGCAACCCTCTTTCTAGCCGTCAACTCCTCGGCGGCTTTTATTTCCTCTGCTCTCTCCTCTGCGGTCTTTTCTCCATCCGTGTTCTTTTCAGGAACAGAAGTTTCCACCTTGGGAGACCGCCCGGTCTTCTCAGACCGGTGACCCTTTCTTCTTTTCCGGGCATCCTTCTCCTTCCGTTCTTCATCCTTCTTTCGGTCACTACCCTTATCCACACGGGTTTGAAGGGAATCGAGGAAATTCATTCTGATCAAAGAGGTGCCGGCCTGAAAAATCCTAACCGCAATCGGCGAGTAGCGTCCCGTGATCTCAGAGGAATTATGCAAAGTGGAGAGCTCTCAGGCAATTTTATAGGCATGAGTACAAGGCGGGCGCGGTCTCCCGGCTAGAACTAATATTTTCGAAATCTCTTCGAGATCAGAAAATATGCGGGGATTATGTTTACCCAGAAGACCGCCTTTGGGTGGCCTTTCTCACAGACCGGGCGGTCTGAGGATGCAAGTCGCCCGGTTCAGATTCAACAGGGTCCATCAGCACCAACTGACACAAACCAGGCGGTCTGATAGAATTCAGGTCGCCTCCAAGGATTGAAGATCACCAAGGCCCAAGTCCAGAAGGCAAGCCGCGGTCTCAAGTCGGAGACCGCCCGGGTTGCGCCATGAAGACTACCAAGGCCCAAGTCCAGAAGGCAAGCCGCGGTCTCAAGTCGGAGACCGCCCGGGTTGCGCCATGAAGACTATCAAGGCTCAAGTCCAGAAAGCAAGTCGCGGTCTCAAGTTGGAGACCGCCCGGATTGCATCATTGCCTTGATTGCAGCATCTTCAGTCTCCGGCCAAGACAGATCGGAAGCGCAAGCCGCCAAGACCGCGCAGCTTCTTTCTTTTCTCCTTTCTGTATCCCGTCACCGTCTGCCCGATTCTCCTGTACCCGGGCAGGCGGTTATTTTATCCCTGCCCGTTCGGGCAGGCCCCCGAGCCTATAAATAGGGGGCGGCGACGTTCTCAAGACAGGCGCACTCGAATTCAGGAGCTCGCTTGTTTGAGCTGCGGTCTCGAGTTTCCCGTCTTGCGACCTGTCTGACCGGCCGGCTTCTTCTTTTCTGCTCTTGCAGCCCACTGTAATCTCTTTATTTCAATCAAAGGAAAGCCCGTTACAGGAGTGGCATTCGCCGTGACGGGCGAAGTCTGGCCTTGACCGCTGTCAGCGGTCTCGATTTCTCTAACTAAAAAGTAACCGACAGCCCGCAGCCTCCGATTTCCTTCGGAGGTGCAATTTCGAACTCAACAAGCTTCACAAGAAGTGATTAGTAGTTGTTTCTTTAAAGGTAATTTTTTGTCTTTTGTTATAAGTGTGTGCATGAAGTTTTTTGTAAATGCAAGCACAAAGATGGAAGAATTTACTTGAAGGAAATGAAAATAAATTCTTTTGCATTACCTTGTCTTTTCTGTGCGAACTTACTTTAGTTGTTCGCGTATACCTGTTGATATGTTCGAATACTTTGTATTTTGAACTTTGCATAGTCCAGGCGAACACTTCTTCTTAGCTCGCGGCATGCTCAACAGGTGGTGATTTCCTCTGCCGAAGACTTACAGATATAGTTGGTGCGATCGCAAGGTGTGTGTCCGCCCAAAATGATATTTGGAGAGAAGATATATATATATATATAATCAAAACGAAGTGGAAATAACAATGAATGTCCGCGAATACCATAACATTTGTAAGAATGCTTCTGATTCTTCCTTTACGAAATCAAGGGTGCGTTTGGTTCGACTGATTTGGAGCGGTGCGGCTGGGCGAAAACCGTGGTTGACCAATAAGCTGTGTTTGGCTCGACGTTTACTAGACTCCGTTTATTAATAAACGCTAATTTATTCCGTTTTCGGTCCGCTGCTCCCTTCCTCCAGTTCAGCCGCTGCCTCCGCGCGTCTGAGCATTCCCGATCTCCCCGATTCTGCGAGCCCTTCTTTTCCCGCGAGCCCCGACGAAGCATCCCCCAATCCGATCGAGATTCCGGACGATTCGGCGGCTCCCACCGCCTGAACCAGTCCCGCCTTCGCGTCCTTCGAATAGCTCTGCATCGTGTTGTACACGATTGGCCTCTCCTTCGAGACCTTTTTTCCTTGCTCCCACAGACAAGCTCTCTTTGTTGTCATCCTCCTCATCGAAACCCTAAACGAAGCCATCCTCCTCATCCAAGCCCTCTTTGTCGTCATCCTCCTCATCGAAACCCTAAACGAATCAATTTTTTGCTACTCTCTTGCTCTCATGGTTGACCAATGAATGATTCCCTTCACGATCGGTCCAAATTTTTTTGGCATAAATTTGTCTGTTTAATTTTTTGATGGTTTTGCAGAAATTTTAAAATTTAAAAGGATTGTTGCAGAAAATTTTCACATTCATTTTCACGATCGATGCAGAAATTTTTTGCAGAGATATTTTTGCCGCTATTTCTGTGATGTATCTCTGGTTATTATTTTCATAAATGTTGATTCCTGAATTTAGCACTAACTTTAGGTGTAATTATTTTCATAAAGATTGTGTCGGTGCACTGACCTTGGCATGCCAACACAAAATGTGATGGCTGCTTGTGATTTCAACATGTGTTTCACGTTCGTTATGCCAGGTTGGGAAGGCTCGGCTCATGATAGCCGCATTTTCAATTATGCGCTACGGGATCCCCGTTACAAGAAGAATTGTTGGTATTTTTATCTATTAAAGTAACTATTATCAAGATTGTGTATTTGATGTGTATCGAATTTTTTTTTTCAAAAACTCCATTTGACCCAAACAGTTTTCTAACAAAACTCCATTTCTCAGAAACAGCTCTTTTTCAAAACTCCATTTCTGATCAGCAGCTTTTCATCAGCAACAGCCCAACAAAACGCACCCCAAGTGATGTCCTGATGTAGTATATGTCAGAGCGGACATATAAGAGTTGTCCGCACTCAATGTGCATACTTTGATATTTCATGTCATATATCCATAGGTTGTAGTTGTCGCGGTCTCAAGGTGAGTGTCCGCCCCTACTGATATCATGTGAAATATGCATAAAACTTTGATCACTTTACTGTGATAATTTGAGTGAAAACCAAAATCTGATAGAGCCTGCACGAAGTCATAATGGCTAACCGCAATAGATATAACGTGTCAGTCATGATAGACTCTAATATTGGATAGAACCAGCATATGCGACACACTATTATTGTTCGCACTAGGTGTGATATATCAATGGTCATTCTGATACTTCCACTGCGAAAGCCAGTGAAATCCACGGCTAGAAAAAGTCTGTGTGGCCTCGATATAGGTGTCCGCACTAGGTGTAATACCAAAATAGATGGTCTACGTAAATGATTTAGCGGATGCCTTAGCGCGAATTTCCACTTTTGATTTTTTGGGCTTGAGATTTCGGATTCGAGGTCGCAGCTCATGGAGGTTTTATTACCCTCGACATGATTGAACCTGGTACCTCCATGCAAAAAGGAGATCGGTATTTCATATACCATCGCCTAACCTTAAGATTTTGAATCCAGGGTCGCAGCACATGGATGTTCTATTACCCTCAACATGATTGGACCTGGTACCTCCATGAAAAAAGGGAGATCGCAATTTCACATATCATCTACCCTTAAGATTGTGGATCTGGGGACGCAGCTCATGGAAGTTCCATTACCCTCGACATGATTGAACTTGGTACCTCCATACAAAAAGGGAGATCGACATTTCATATATCATCAGTTACCCTTACGATTTTGGATCCGGGGTCGTAGCTCCTAGAGATTCTATTATCCTCAACATGATTGAACTTAATACCTCCATGCAAAAAGGGAGATCGGTGTTTCATATATCATTGACTACCCTTAAGATTTTGGATCCGGGGTCGCAACTCATGGAGGTTATGTTACCCTCGACATGATTGAACCTGGTACCTAATATATCATCGTCTAACCTTAAGATTTTGGATCCGGGGTCGTAGCTCATGGAGGATCTATTACCCTCGACATGATTGAATTTGGTTCCTTCATGGAAAAGGGAGATCGGTGATAGTGCATTATTTATAGTTATTTTTATATAATATTTTAGTAGTAATTAATTAATTATTATATAGTTTTAGTTTAATATATGTCTAATTTACTTTGTTTTGTGTTTTCAGGGCTTTTGAGATGTCCCGGAGCAATTTTTGCATTTTGGTCTGCGAACAGTAAAAATTCAGAAATTTGGTCTGCGAATAGTAAAATTCAGAATTTTAAAATTACACGCCCTAGGTCACGCCCGTGACCAAGGGGCGTGTAATCAAGTCATGGGTGTGACCCAAGGTCGTGTACTCTCCAAAAATAGTGAAGAAGACTGTTGGTTGCAGAATTTCAAATGATCATAACTTTCAATCCATGAAGAGTTACGGGACGTGCCACCACATTTCGGGACGAGCACGAGATTATCTACAAATCTGGAGAATTTTCCCAAGTACACGCCCTCATGTCACGGGCGTGACATGGGCGTGAACACGGGCATGTACTGAGAAAAATTACAATTTTCTCCCGAATGCTTCCCAGTATAATTTTGGAAGTTTTTCTCTGTACACGCCCTAGGTCACGGGCGTGACTTGGGGGCGTGACCTCCAGGTCACGGGCGTGACGCACCCCGGGGACCATTTAATGAAGCAGTTTTCCGCCGCAGGCAGTTTCAGCTTACACGCCCATAGTCACGGGCGTGACCAGGGGGCGTGTACTCCAAATTGATAGATTTTGGCGGTTTTTTCCCCAACGTTCCCGGGCTTTCAAGACGCACGTTCCGCACCTTACACGCCCTAGGTCACGGGCGTGACCTAGGGGCGTGACTTCTGAATTTTCTCCCTATAAAAGCCAGCTGCTGCCAAAGTGATGGGAATCCAGTCCATGCTTAGTTTGTATCGTTTCTAATATAGTTTTTCTGCATTTTTTTTAGTGTAACTTTATTTTATGTCTTGTCTTTTTAATTCCTAGCTTAGATTTACTTTACTTGCAATTGTACTTTTCTTTACATAAAAATAAAAATGTCTTTCTTCTCAATTATGATTAGCTAATTTTCATAGCATTTGATCGGATGAATTCTTATGTTTTTATATTTCGTAATCTCTTATTCATAGTTTAGTTTTGGAAAACTAAGATTTACCGTTGATTTGCAATTATTGGTTTCATATTTCTAGGGTATGATAATCAAGTTTGATCCGTATTTTAGTGTATCGAGAGATCCGTAAATACGGGTAGATCGCTCATCGGTAAAAAGAGTTGTATGCATTCCTCGAGAGAGGGTGACGCAAATCTTCCGGATTAGAGTCAAATCAAATAGTGGGACTCACCGCATAAAGCAAGCTTAGGGGTTTCGACTGGCCGAGGGGTCTTAATCGATCAGAATTTCAAATGAATTTTGCATTTTGGTCTGCGAATAGTAAAAATTCAGAATTTTGGTCTGCGAATAGTAAAATTCAGAATTTTAAAATTACACGCCCTAGGTCACGCCCGTGACCAAGGGGCGTGTAATCAAGTCATGGGTGTGACCCAAGGTCGTGTACTCTCCAAAAACAGTGAAGAAGACTATGATGGTTGCAGAATTTCAAATGATCATAACTTTCAATCCAGGAAGAGTTACGGGACGTGCCACCACATTTCGGGACGAGCACGAGATTATCTACAAATCTGGAGAATTTTCCCAAGTACACGCCCTCATGTTACGGGCGTGACATGGGCGTGAACACGGGCGTGTACTGAGAAAAATTACAATTTTCTCCCGAATGCTTCCCAGTGTAATTTTGGAAGTTTTTCTCTGTACACGCCCTAGGTCACGGGCGTGACTTGGGGGCGTGACCTCCAGGTCACGGGCGTGACTCACCCCGGGGAACATTTAATGAAGCAGTTTTCCGCCGCAGGTATTTTCAGCTTACACGCTCATAGTCACAGGCGTGACCAAGGGGCGTGTATTCCAAATTGATGGATTTTGGCGGTTTTCCCCCAACGTTCCCGGGCTTTCAAGACGCACGTTCCGCACCTTACACGCCCTAGGTCACGGGCGTGACCTAGGGGCATGACTTCTGAATTTTCTCCCTATAAATTCCCAGCTGCTTCCATTGTCAAGGAATCCAGTCCTTGCTTCGATTGGTTCATTTTTAGATTAGATTTTCTGCATTTTATTGTATTTCTCCTTTTATGCAATTTTATTTTATGTCTTGCATTTTCAATTCATACTTTAGAATTTCCATTTCCAGCATTTGTAATTTTACTTCCTTAGTTATAAAATTATCTTTCCTTCAATTATGAGTAGCTAATTTTATTTACATTTGATCAGATGAATTCTTAAGTAGTGGTATTAAGTAATCTCTTTTTCATAGTTTGGTTTTGGAAAACTAGGATTTATCTTTGAATTTAATTGCTTCGAATTCATATGTCGCGAATATGTTTCTCGATCTAAGATCCGTATGCTAGTGATCGAGAAATCCATGCAAACGAGGAGATCACTCAAAAATAAAAAGAGTTGTATGCATTCCTCGAGAGAGGGTGACACAAATCTTCCGGATTGGAGTCAAATTCAATAGTGGGGCTCACCGCATAAAGCAAGCTTAGGTGTTTCGACTGGCCGAGGGGTCTTAATCGATCAACCTAAGGTTAGGTGGTAGTTCTCTCGAGAGAGGCTCTACCATATTTTGGGAACCTCCACGGTCAAGTTTGTCTAAATCCATTTCTGTTGAATTCTAGATTTACGAAGTATTTTACTTAAGAAGGATTCTCGATCAAATGTTTCTCTTCTTTTAATTATTTTCAAAACTCTATTTTATTTCCGATAAAATAATATTAATTTACATGAGTAAGATTACTCAAGAGGCCTCGGGCAAATACGACATTCTTCCTATACTATATTTCGATAGGTATACTTGTCTTCATCGGGATATTAGTTGGAATTATTTTTAAAACTATATAAAATCCTTATCAAGTTTTTAAAACTAATTTTTCTCAAGATTATAATTCTTCTGAAATTCTTTTGATCAAATTTCTTCTCTTGGTGATTCTCCGGATCTTCCTATTCAATATTTGAATAGTTATTCCCCAGAAGAAAATAATATTTTATACCAAGAATTTATTAACATAATGGGTGTGCCGAGCGAAATAGAGAAAGAACATGTTTCATCTTCTACTCCGCCCGACTCTATCCTGCTTTCTCATGAATTTTTAACCCCAACACATAAATATTTTGGAATCAAAATTCATCAAAATTTACTCGCCCATGAAATTATTCCCCTTGGTATTGTTTTTCCTGATAAAATTTTTATTTTAGAAAATGAACAACCACTGCTTAATTATGAATTTTCACAAGAAACTCCTCCTTGTGAAAAAATTTCTGACTCGCTTAATCTTGATTCTTTTTCTACTAACAATTTTCATGTAGAGGATGAGTCGTTGCAAGTTGCAACCAAACGTCTTTACCGATCCATTTGCCGCTCTTCTCCAGCAATCCAAATTACCTAAGGTATGTATAGGTAATTTGGATTCACAATTTCGAGCTAACGGACAACAAAAGAGTCAAGAGCATAGCGGAGGAGTAGCCGGGCGACCGACTTCGACATGCTCACCTGAGCGTGAATTAAGGGCGTTGCCTGTGCATTTTCAATTTTATTTTCCTTTTTCCTAACAATAACCGTCTAGCTTAAAAACGAGAAAAAGAAAGCGCTCTTCGGAGGCACCCCTTGCTTATCCTTTTTGCAATTTTTCTTTTCTTTATCTACCTTTTCTTTTCAAGTTTTTCCCTCTTCATCCTTGTTTATCAACATTGGGGACAATGTTTATTTGTAAGTATGGGGGGTGTTCTCTAAGGTTTGTTTTTATTCAAAAAAATCAAAAAAATTAGAAAAACACTTTTAATACAAAAAAAAATTCAAAAACATTTAAAAATTATAAGAAAATCTTCTTGTCTTCTTTTTCAATTTTGTTTTTAAATTAAAATACCAAAAAAAATTTAAAAATTAAAAATTTAATTTCTTGTTAAAGGGCCGTGTGGGTTTTCATCCCACAAAACCGCCTAGTACCTTGCGAGCCCGTCATTGGGTAGCCCTTGGGAAGTCCAAGAATATTAAAAAAAACATTTTGTTTTAATATAAAAAAAATCCAAAAAATCTAATAAAATAAATTTTGTATTATTAAATTTCTCCAAACTTCATTTATGCAAAATTAATTTTAATTATGAGTTGTCTTTAAAGGCTTTTTAAGGAGTTTTTTTTTTTATGAATTTTTAAATCATATATTTCTCTTCAAAATATGTTAGATTTAATTTTTAGATGAATTTGGTTTAATGAATTTTTCATTATTTTGATTTGTTTAGAATATTTCTTAGTTTTACTTTCTCTCTTTAAAATATCATAATTCAATTTTGTAGTAATTGCGTTAAATATCTCTAGATTTTACTTATATTAACTTTACTCATGGTTTCTTAAAGATTGCTCAAATTATTTTCTATGCTCTTAAAATGTATCTTTGGAATTTGTTTAGCCTTTAAACCCTAGCCCTTTCCCTACCTTTTTGTTTAACCCCATTATTTGGCATAAAATTTTTTTTTGAAAAGATCACATGTCATGGAATGAGAGGATAAAATTCATCATTCATAAACATATGCACCCAAATTAGTAAAAGATTATATGGCATGGAAATGAGAGGATAAAATTCATCACTCTTAAACATATACATTTGGGATATTAAATGAAGAAGGAATTTAAAAAAAGATGAAAATGAGAGGATAAAATTCATAATTTCCTATATTCAAAGTAACTTCTTCAAATGCCAATTTTACCCCCATTTAGCCAAGTTTATTTGTTATCCAAGATATTTTTGAGAGAGCATAATTAATATTTTGTAGTTTTCTAGAAGTTTCTAATGATGTTTAAAGTTTCTATAATTTTAATCTTGGTTATTTTACTTAATTCAATGCAATTTTATTTATGAAGATTTAGTTAGAGAATTTTGAAACTAAAATTTATTCTACTCATTTCAATTTATGAATTATAAATTATTTCTTATAAATCTGAATTTTAACTTCTTAACTTATTTTGATATGAGTTTTATAAGATTTGGAGTACATAATTAGAAGTAAATCTTTTTGGAAATGTCCTATAAATTCTTCTCATACTTATAAATTAGTTTTTGCTCTGGAATAGCAAAAGCTTAAGTATGGGGTATTTGATAGTGCATTATTTATAGTTATTTTTATATAATATTTTAGTAGTAATTAATTATTATATAGTTTTAGTTTAATATATGTCTAATTTACTTTGTTTTGTGTTTTCAGGGCTTTTGAGAGGTCCCGGAGCAATTTTTGCATTTTGGTCTGCAAATAGTAAAAATTCAGAATTTTGGTCTGCGAATAGTAAAATTCAGAATTTTAAAATTACACGCCCTAGGTCACGCCCGTGACCAAGGGGCGTGTAATCAAGTCATGGGTGTGACCCAAGGTCGTGTACTCTCCAAAAAATAGTGAAGAAAACTATGTTGGTTGCAGAATTTCAAATGATCATAACTTTCAATCTAGGAAGAGTTACGGGACGTGCCACCACATTTCGGGACGAGCACGAGATTATCTACGAATCAAGAGAATTTTCCCAAGTACACGCCCTCATGTTACGGGCGTGACATGAGCGTGAACACGGGCGTGTACTGAGAAAAATTACAATTTTCTCCTGAATGCTTCCCAGTTTAATTTGGAAGTTTTTCTCTGTACACGCCCTAGGTCACGGGCGTGACTTGGGGGCGTGACCTCCAGGTCACGGGCGTGACTCACCCCGGGGACCATTTAATGAAGCAGTTTTCCGCCGCAGGCAGTTTCAGCTTACATGCCCATAGTCACGGGCGTGACCAAGGGGCGTGTACTCCAAATTGATAGATTTTGGCGGGTTTTTTCCCAACGTTCCCGGGCTTTCAAGACGCACGTTCCGCACCTTACACGCCCTAGGTCACGGGCGTGACCTAGGGGCGTGACTTCTGAATTTTCTCCCTATAAAAGCCAGCTGCTGCCAAAGTGATGGGAATCCAGTCCATGCTTAGTTTGGATCGTTTCTAGTATAGTTTTTCTGCATTTTTCTTAATGTAACTTTATTTTATGTCTTGTCTTTTTAATTCCTAGCGTAGATTTACTTTACTTGCAATTGTACTTTTCTTTACATAGAAATAAAAATGTCTTTCTTCTCAATTATGTTTAGCTAATTTTCATAGCATTTGATCGGATGAATTCTTAAGCTTTTATATTTCGTAATCTCTATTCATAGTTTAGTTTTGGAAAACTATGATTTACCGTTGATTTGCAATTATTGGTTTCATATTTCTAGGGTATGATAATCAAGTTTGATCCATATTTTAGTGTATCGAGAGATCCGTAAATACGGGTAGATCGCTCATCGGTAAAAAGAGTTGTATGCATTCCTCGAGAGAGGGTGACGCAAATCTTCCGGATTGGAGTCAAATCCAATAGTGGGGCTCACCGCATAAAGCAAGCTTAGGGGTTTCGACTGGCCGAGGGGTCTTATCGATCAACCTAAGGTTAGGTGGTAGTTCTCTCGAGAGAGGCTCTATCATATTTTGGGAACCTCCACGGTCAAGTTTGTCCAAATCAATTTATGATGTTTACGAAATATTTTACTTAAGAAGAATTCTCGATCAAATGTTTCATTTCTTTTATTATTTCTTTTATAAAACCTTTTAACTATTTTTTCCGATAAAATAATTATAATTTGCGTGAGTAGAAGTACTCAACAACCCCGTGGAATACGACACGTGATATTTATTTCTAAATATCCTATACTATGAATGATAGGTGCTCTTGCTTATAGTTCGTAGAATTTGGAGAAATTTTATATCCTAAATTTTACGTATCAATCGGTATTTCATTTAATGTAGTCATACATCTTGAATCCATTATGGAGTATATCAAAAGAAATAGTAATGCAAAGAATATGTAAATGATTGGTAAAAACAAGTTCTCCTATGTCATCCCTTCCTCATACACTTGAGATATCCTCTCCGTCTTGAAGCAGTTAAATGCTCCCTAGAGAGTCAACGTCTTCGACTTCAACACACTCCCACAGGCTCGGGAGGTGTACCTCAACAACTTCCTTCCCCTTACTAAAAACGTGCATATATTTAGACTTCCGGGCTACCAACCCCTTTAGCTTACCATCTTTCAACAACTTTTTGATGACGTTACGGAGAGCTCGACACCCCTCCGTGTGATGACCAAAGTCTCTATGGAACTCACAGTATAGTTCCTGATCTCGCTTGGTCCAGTCTGACTTGAGAGGATGAGGTTTCTTAATGCCCGATTGCTTTTGAAGAATTTGGACTACTTCCTTCATGGGGAGAATAAGTTCAGTATACTCCTCTTGGGAGTTATAATATTGCGTGGGGTAAACCCGTGATGATGATGGATCAACCGGAGGGGGAGCCGGAGGGGAGCCTATTGCCTGCTTTCCTGAGGGGAGCGAGGTTGTGTGGACCTCAATGGCTGGAATTGACGATAAGGGAGATGATGATGAAGAAAGTTCCTCCCATGTTGTGCTACAGGTGGGATGAACTATGGGCGAGGCCTCGGAGGCCGTTGTGAAGCAACTGGAGGTTGGGAGGAAAAAGTTCCTCCCTGCTTCATCTGGATGAGCTGACTGAGAGAGGAGACCAGATCTGGATTGGTTGCCTCCCTCTCTATAGAATGGTTAGTCACATCCATCAGCTCCTGATAGGAGCAACGTGGCTTTCAGCTCAACTAAAGTTTAAAGAGTCCTTCTTGATACAAGAGCAACTTGATACAATGAGTGATTCATGTCATGAATCCCCAAAATCTCTTCTTGAAACCTGTCCACGAAGTGGGCCAATGCCTCGTTGATTCCTTACTTGATTTGGAAGAGGGCATGAGGGCCACTTGAAAGTGCACAATTAACCTCACTAGAATTCTCTAGAGGGGGGGGGGGTGAATAGAGATTTAAAAATTATTTTGTGCAAAGTTAATATATATATGTGTATGATCACAGATTAGAGCTTCCCACACACCAACAAGAATTAAACAAATAAAGAGAATAAAAGCAAGTAAAGAAATCACAGCACAACACAAGAAAATATAGTGGTTCCCCAAACTTTGGGTAGTCCACTCTTCTACCCCCTTGGTAGGAATTCACTATCTTGCACTGAGTCTTTTGATAAGGAGACTCTTAGAACCACCCTGAGTCTTTTGACAAGGAGACTCTTAGAACCAACTGAGTCTTTTGACAAGGAGACTCTTAGAACCAGTACACTGAATTTTTTGAAGAGAGATTCTAAAAACTCTTTTACAATGTTTAAGTAAGAAAAAGAAAGAAGAAAGAAATAAGAACAAGAATGAATCTTCTTCCTAGCAAGAAGATTGGAAGCACAAGAAGTAGTAAAAGAAATCTCTCTTCTATAGTGAGAAGGAGATTGTAAGAAACTTTTCTCTCTTTTGAGAGAGCTTTCAGAGTTTGCAGTAGAATGGCTTCTGAAGAAGAAGGAGAAGATGAAGGCTTTTTCTCTGCAGCACACTATCTCTTTTCTCAGCTTTTTCTCTCTATTCTCTTGGGAGCTTTTCCTCTATTTCAAATGTATGTGGTGGATCACTCTTCTCTATTTTCTGCCGACCTCCTCTTTATTTATAGCTCTGTTAATTCAACATAATACTATAGGAGGATAATCAATTAGCAGTTAGAGAGAATAGAAAGAAAAAATATTTCCATAATGTTTATTTCTGTAGAAGGAAAGAATGAATTCTGATTTCAAATAATGTCCAAATAAGTTTAATCAAATTAGCCAAGAATCAGATATAAGGAAAGAATGATTCAGAACGGCTATAAAATATTGATACGTATTCCATACAAATCAGATCTACTGAAAGAAGGAAAGAGATCTAGCGCATATTTAAATCTGTCATATAAATCGACGTGCGTCGATTCCTATTCGACGTAAGCGTCGAATTCATCCTAGCTGGACGTCGAGAGGAGAATAAGGAAGGTGCGTCGATTAAGGTGCGTCGACTTCTCCATATGCGTCGACTAGAAATCAGAGTAGCGTCGACAACACATACGTCGAAATCTTCCTAGAGTTACTTCGACTTAATCTGAAAGAGACGTCGACTACATTTCGACGTTGCGTCGAACACTATTCGACGCATATTTACTTAGCCTTGTTTTTCATTCTTGGAATTTATATTTGACTCATTTTCAGGGGTTAAGAGAAATCATTTTCCCAACACCACTCTTTTACTTCCTTGAGGTAGCGAACCTCAACAGAACTTCTCTTTGGAGATCTCTGAAAGAACTTACTAACGGGGAGGGCAGCTTGTAAAACTACTCCATGCTTTGCCATCAAAAGATGTTGCAAGCAACTTACAGCGGATCCTGTCGCTAAGGGTCCTCATTGAAGTAGTAGAATCGAAGGCCTGCAGATGGCTATAGGGATCTTCCTGCCCGGTGAGGGAGGTGTGGCTATCTAAATCCATTCGGGACAGGTTCCCAATGGATAAATCAGTAAAAGGAGAAAGCTCCTCTTTCTAAGCAACGGGAGGGTATCCATACCCCTGCTGAAAATTCAAAACTCTAACTGAGCTAGACTACGCGGCTGCCCTAGAAGTCGCGACAACCAGCGACAAACTCTGCCGCAGAGGCGGCACGGCCCCAGGTGTGGGAGGGCACCCAAGAGGTGTCGCGGAGCCCCCGGAAAGGGTAGTGACTTGTTGCGATAGATGGGCGACGACCTACAACACAATATCGAACTTCTGCTCGAATTTTTGTTCAAGTACATTTATTGAGGTCGCACCCCCTGAGCTGGGGCGGGAACCTTCGGGCGGACACCCCTGGTGTACGCAGTTATCCATGCTAACCAACTATTTTCTCGATTAACTATGATCTGAAGGCCGCATGTTCGTTCTGTTGGTGCAAAATTACTCTCTGTGATTCCACGCTCTGCCAAGAGAGGGATGGTGGGTATACTGAGAGCGGTTTGCTACTTTGAAGTTGTTATGGATGGTTAAGAGGGGAAGGAGAAGATGTCGCGAGCGGCGAGACCGAGACATCCCGCAAATGCAACTCGTTGTTGTGGGTGATTTTATTGCTCACTGTGAAATGGTTACAAAATGAGAGACCGTCACTGGGTGGAGCTCGCAGCACCAGGAAGCTTAGTACAGGTCCGAGTTTACAGCAAGCTATAGCTAGCTCTGGATAATTTGATGATGTCTTTCAAGGTATTGTTCACCCCTACTTATACTAGTGGGGGGCTGCCCGAACAGGCAGACAATAAAAATGGGCTGCCCGGGTTATAGGAGAACCAGACAGAGATGAGAAAGTACATGGTGTGCTAATAGCCTAATGTACTAGGCCACGTGGTCACTGTAAGGGTGTCCGCGTGAGCTTCAGGCGACGAACTGCATGTTGAGTTGAGCGGGATGATGAAGGCGAAGGCTTGAACGAAGGTTCTAGCCTCTGCTGTTGCGAACTCGAAGTTGTCCGCAGCAGCGCCAGCGTCAGCAGCCTTGACTTTCTTCTTCCTCAGCAAGGTGTCCACCGCACCCTTATCCGCTCTAGCCTTTTCAACATCGGCTTTCCGCTTGGCCTCAGCTTCTGCCCGGGCCTTCAACTCACCCTCTCACTGCGAGGACACGCCAGCGTTGTCCACCCCAGCTCCTTGTCCCCTAGCATTGGATATGGTCTTCTCCAGAGACCGCACATACTCTCCCTCCTAAGACGGGGTAGTATCAACATTCTCGGAGGCCTTCTCCTCAGTCGCCCTCGAGTTCTTTTTCTTCTTCTTTGCTCCAGCATCGACGTCCTTCTATTTAAGCTTCTTTTTGGCAGCAGCCGCCACGTTTTCCAAACCTTTGGATATGTCGGAATTGATGGTTTCGTTTCGCACGGGCAGGTTGGAAGCTTCCCCCTGATCGCAGGGTCTTCTACATTGGAGTCCCGAAGACCTCGTGCAACTTCTCCATATTGAAATCAACGTCAACTTCAATTAGCCTCATATCTTGCTGAGGAAAGTTTGGGGTGTTAACAATGTCAACAAAAACGTCTGGGGTAGGAATCTACGCGAGCTCAGGGGAACCCTCGTTGGTCCCTTACACAAACTTCTTCTTAATCGCAACAATCTTCTTCTTATGACCACTGGAGCTTCCAACCTCCAGCTTCTTCCGAGGGGAGGTGCGGACCTGGGAGTCCTTTTTCATCATAGCTAGCATAGCCATAATCGCGCTACTCGCCATTACCTTCCTGAAGATTGTAACCGCGACTGGTGAAAAGCACTCGGTTGGAAATGAAACATCAAATCTTCCAGCACCTAGCGGTATTTATAGAATCTCAAAGCATTAAGGGTGTTGAGAGTTATTATATTTAAATCTATGTGTTTAGTCCCACACCGGCTAGCGGTGTTGTGTGTCTCTTTGTAATGCTATATAAGAGCCCCTATGTGGAAGAATAAATTAAACCAAGTATTTCTCTTCTCTTAATTTCAACATGGTATCAGAACTGGAATTGACTCCTCCCTGAAATTTGGTCGCCCTAATTGTTGGCGATCTAATTACTCGGTGGCTTCCTCTCTGATTTCCGGCATTTTTCCTCACGAATCTCATAGCCCCCGTCGAGCTGCTCCCTTCCCGCTCCCGTCGACGGAATCGTCGTTAGATTCCATCGACGGGAGTGGCCTCTCTTCCCTCGACGAGGAGGATTCCTCTGCTCCAGCCTGCGCTCGTCGAGCCGATCCGGCCTTTCCTCCCGTCTGCGTCATCGACGCTGCTGTCATTCGTGGATTTCAGTCGCTGTCTTCTCCGTCCTTCTTCAGAGAACGTGCGTCGCGTGTTCTTCTGCGGGCTCCACTTCTTCTGGTTCCTTCAGCAAGTCCCGTTTCTGGACCCGTCGAGCCCATCGCTTATTGCCGACGACGTTCTGGTAGCTGCTCTAGATCCCGTCTGCGTGCGATGTTCCTGGCTGTTCTATCGATGTATGTTGCCCTTCTTCTCCGTGGCGCTGCTGCTCCCAGCATCTTCTCTGGTTATTCCTCCCGCTGCCGCCCTGTGCCGCTACTGCTCTGCCAGGTCTCATCTTCTCCGGCTACTCCTCCCGCTGCCGCCCTGTGCCGCTGCTGCTCTTCTCCTTATTTTCTATTCCAGATCTGCAATGTCGTGCCCCTCTTCTGCTGGGCTGCTGTGCCGCTACTGCTATGTCGTGCCCTCTCCATTTTTTTTAAAGTGTCGTTGTAATTTTTGTGTTGTGTTGTTGTCTTAGTAGTGTCTTCTAGTCGCGTGCTATGGACGATGGTTTTCCGTGCTGCTGCTCTTTGGGTGCCGAGCTCTTCTCTTCCTCCCTTCTCACTCGCCGCTGCTTGAGCCTTTTTTGCTCGCCGCTACTTGAACACTCTACTCGCAGCCGCTTGAGCCTTCTGCTCGCAGCTAGCTTGTGCTTTGCTCGCTGCATCTCGGATCGTGGTCTTGCCGGCAACCGTTATCCATAGTTGTCTTTCGTTTTATGTGTTGTTCTGATTGTCTTTGTATGTGTCTCCATGCGAGTCTATGCCTTCTTGCACGTGTTCCACGTGAGGGAGAGTGTTTGTGATAACGGCGACTCGGATGCCTCTTTCCCGACTCCTACCTTAGTCACACATGACCTCCAGACATATTTCGTATGTTGTGTGTGTCTCCCCATCTTTTTCTTCTATGTTAGGTAGGTGTGGTTTGGCCTTTGTTGGTTGACCTGGTTTCAGCTCCAGGAGCATCCAGTGTGCTCCTCTGATACCAATTGTTACGAACGTAGAAGGAGAAGAGCAATTCGAGAGGGAGAGAACTAGGGTTTGAGAGAGCCTAAGGAAAATACCTGATAATATTTCTTGCATACTAACTAAGGAGGAGGGGTTGGGTATTTATGCCCACCCAACCCCTAGGGCCGGCCGGCCCCCATAGGGGCTGAACCGGTGCGGTTCAGCCCCGGTGCTCCTTATATTAATATTGGCGGGCTGAACCAGATGGTTCAGCCCGGTCTTCCTCCGCCTTCTCCTTTGGTCGACGTGCCCAATAGCCGAATAACCTCGTAATGACGCCGAGCGTAACACCAACACGGGGGAGGGAGGCCCTCCTCAATGCGGTGGTGAAGCTCTGATGAAACCGGAGAAGTCTGTATCTCGTGGAGCAGGGCGAAGAGGAGTGTGGTTGTGGGGCAGGAGATGGCGAAGATAGACCCCTCGGTGGTATGCTCGCGTAGGGATAGAGCATCAGCTGCCCGGCTCAAGGACCCTGCCTTGTATTCCACACGAAAGTAAAATCTGAGGAGTTTGCTGACCTAACGTTGTGAGGCACTACAACAAAAGGTACTTCAGGCTGAAGTGGTCGGCACAAATCACAAAAGTGCGGCCCAAAGGTAAGGCCTCTAGTGTTGCATGGCCTTGGTGAGCCTGATCCACTCTTGCTTATATGCTGGTAACTTCTGATGGTGGAGCACAGTCTTGCGACTGAAGTACACAATGAGGTGTCCTTCCTCGTGTAAGATGGCCCCACAAACCTGACTTGAGGCGTCACACTCAACATGAAACTCTTATGAAAAATCCGGCAGGCGCAAGACAGGTGCGAAAATCAAGGTCTGTTGGAGCTCCTGAAAAGCCATTGCGGCGGCGTCACCCCACACAAATGCATTCTTTCGCAAGAGAGCCATTAATGGCAATGGTACTATAGCCTCAGATGAAGCAGAGGTAATTCCCGATCAGCCAAAGAAACCTGCGGAGGTCGTGCTGCATTTGGGGAGTGGGCCAAGCGTCCACACCCTGGGTTTTCGCTGGATCAGCTGACACTCCCTGAGCTTACACAACATGACCTAAGTAGGAGACGCTCCCCGTGACGAAGAAGCACTTCGAGGCTTTGATAACGAGGCGTAGGGAGTGTATCAACTGGAGAACTATGCGGAGGTGCTGCAAATGCTTGGCCAGGGACTTGATATACACAAAAATGTCATCAAAAAATACTAGGACCGACTTACGCAGCAAGAGTTGGAATACCTCATTCATCGAGACCTGAAAGGTGGAGTGGGAATTCGTGAGCCCGAAAGGGATCACCAAGAACTCGAAGTGTCCGTGTTGTATCCTGAAGGTTGTCTTCTCTACATCCGCAGCTGCCATGCGCACCTGATGATAACGTGAGTATAAATCAAATTTGGAAAAGAAACGGGCTCCATGTAACTCGTCCAGCTCCACCACCAAAATGAGAAACTTATCCTTCACCGTCTTGGCATTCAACTCCCTGTAGTCGAAGCAAAAGCGCCACGTGCCTTCATTTTTGTGCACCAAAAGGACCGACGATGAAAACAGGGAGACACTACTGCGGATGATCCCCTATTGAAGCATCGATGTGTACTGTCGCTCAATCTCATCCTTCTAGAGGAAGGGGTAGCGGTATGGTCTGGCGACCACGGGCGTTGTGCCCAGTAAAAGACAGATGCGGTGGTCCTAATTGCAGATCGGAGGAAGGCCGGCCGGTGGATGTGAAAGTCTCTCAAAAATCCTGTAGGGGATGATGGAGGTCGGGGGAAACGCCTTTCGGGGTCGAGACAACCGCCGAGTGTGGAGTTTCTTAAACCAAGAAGGAAAAGATGCATGCCTTCTGGGAGTGCCTATGTAAATCAATATGTTGCACGCCTTGGTGCCAGCACACAGTGAGGCGGTCAAAATCCCAAGTCAGTGGCCCTAAAATCCGGAGCCAGTGTAGGCAAAACACTACCTCAAACCCCTGAAGCTCCACCACAAAGAGGACGACGAGGGAGTGATGGTCTTCCACCACAATAGGAATCTTACGAAAAATACTTGGGCACTCCATCTGGAGTCCGTTGGCCACAGACACATGCACACGACTACGCGGTGTGACCGGAAGGTGAAGACGGTGAGTTGAAGTCAGGATGATGAAACTGTGTGTGTTGCCCGAGTCCATGAGGAAGAGGAGGGTCTGTCACCCGAGTGTAATGACCATCTGGATCATATGACCCTCCTGAGGGCCAGAGATGGCATGCAGGGAAATCTCTGGAACTCCTGTGTCTGGATATCATCATCAACAGACGGGTCGTCCACTTCCACCCAAAATAGGAGCTTGCACCTGTGGCCCGGTTCGAAGGTCTCGTCGCAATTGAAACTGAAGCCCTTGGCGCGGTGGTCATCCATCTTAGAAACAGAGACGACAATAGAAGGGAGGGCAGCTCGAATCGGGCCCCTTCGACGATCCGGGGGGCGGTTGCCCTGGGGAGTTGCTGCCTCGAAAAGGCCCTGCAATATCCCTGCGGCTTCCCTGGGGTCGGTCTAAGAGTAGGCGTTTCTCACAAATCCGCGTGAGAATCATTGCGATCGTGAGGTCTGGAGGGGATTGGAACCCCGCGTCGAGGCGAAGACGCTCACGAAGGCCCGCGATAAATATGGGGACCTGTTGGGAAGGGCTCATAGGGGGAGCACGAGCAAGTAGAACCTGAAACTTCTCCATGTAGTCGTCGAGGGGCCCATTTGCTTGAGGGCAATGATGTCGCCAAGAGGGTTGCTGTGTAAAGGGACTCCGAAGTGGAGCATGCACGAGTCCTTGAACTCCTCCTAGGTGAGCTGGGGTCGCTCCCTTTGGAGCTGAGTGAACCAAAGTTGGGTTGGGCCCATGAGGTGGAACGAGGCAATGTCAAGGCGGTCTTCCCACGACATCCGTTAGTTGGTAAAGAATAGCTCGCAGCGGGTGCGCCACGGGAGAGGGTCTTTGCGGCCTTCAAAAATAGGGAAATTGATTTTCACATACCGAGAAATGCAGCTACCTTCAGAGCGATGGTGGCCATGCTCGGAGCGGTGTCCGCTGTAGGGGCCATCATTGGAAGAGCCGGATGATGCGATGGGGATTGTATGGAGTTGATCCGGGGTGGGGGGAGGCCACCAATACTTGGAACATCGCCATTAATTGGTTCATGGTCACACCCCCTTCGGTGCACGCGGCGGCGTGGGAGGGTGCGAGAGGGGATAAATTTCGGAGTCACAAGAGGCGACGTAGGGGTGGTTAGCCGGAGGGCCGTCGGTCGCAGCAGGGGAAGGTCGGCCCGCTGGAAAGAAACCCGGTACGGGACGAGGGGCGCGGGGGAGGCTGTGTTGGACGGCTGGGAGTAGGATGACCTCAGCATGAGCGGTAGAGGGGGAAAGGTGTTGTCGTTGTCAACGTCGGCGAGGAGTGGCTTTGATACCAAGTTGTTGTGTGCTCCGGTTTGTGATCAAGTGCTAGGGCTAGCTAGGGAGAAGTCCCTCAAAGGATTTGAATCCCCTTTCCTAGATCCCGGTGGAGTTATGGTTGTGGAGGAGAAGGACGTAGGAGAAGAGTAGAAGTGTTCAGGTTTTTTTGCGGAGGAGATTCGACGTCCCTTGCGGGAGTTGCGTCTTGCGGGCGTATAGCGCGGGGCGCATTGTCTTTGGCGAGAGGTGTAGGTTACGAGAATTAGAGAGAGGGGGACAAAGAGAAAATAAGAGAGAGAGAGAGGGGGGGAATTAGATAATAACTTCTTGATTCCTCATTCATTCAAACCAAGCCATCCAAATAGGTTCAAGTCCCTCACTTGGGCCTTAAGACAAGTGAGTAAAATAACATATGCGCGACCTCACAAATATAAATAGTGCGAGAAGAAAACTATCAATTCCTGGTAGATTGGATGTGTTGTTGATACGTGCGCCCCCAACATCGATCCATAACACCACCTTCCTTCTCGTGTCTTACAACAATGTCACTTAGATCACATCTATTCATTAAAATAAACAATAAACTATTTTAGCTCTAACGGTATAAATGGATAATATTATCATCACAGGTGAAAACAATTAGGAGATTGTTTGTTGAAAACACATTCATGCAAGGAATTTGAGGTTAAAGATCGGTTACTAAATCCAAATAAAGGATCTTCATATCCCAATAGAAGTGTGTTCTTGACCTTTTAGAATAAACTGGTTACTAGATTGTGCTCCAATGGATATTGTTATTGAGGCCAATCACAAGAATGAAGAAAATAAAGATGGAGATAGGGTTGAGTTCTCAAGCTACAAGAGACTTGTTAAAAGACATGTTTAACACAAACTCATCCTAACATCACATATGTAATGGAATGCTTAGTAGATCTATGCATGCAACAAGGACCCGACACTAGGAGGTTACTTATCTGACTCTTAGGCTAAATGATTACTTGAAAATAAAAGCATTCAGTGATGTTGACTGTGATGGTAAGTAGGATGATAGGAAATTTACCTTTGATTACTGCACTTCCATTGGTGGTAACTAAACGGTATCGTGAAGAGGAAAACAAAATGTTGTAGGTAGATCTAGTGCAGAAGCAAACTATCGAGCCGTGTCACGAGGTCTATGTGGAGGCTTATGTTCGAGATTTATTTTTCAAAATCTTGGACCTCTGAAAGCTAAACTCATTCATCTCTATTAAGACAATAAGGCCTCCATCATTATTACTCATAAATCAGTCCAACGTGATGGGATCAAGCATGTGGAAGTCGACAAAAACATTATCAAAGATCACCTAAACAAAGGAAATGCTTGCACTCCCTTTGTCCATTATAAAGGCCAATTGGAGGGTATCTTCATAAAAGGGCTGAGTTGTGACATGATGATAAAGTAGAAATGAAGAGAAATGCTTGAGTTGATCTTATTCATTCATATAGGAGGATACTTATAACATTACAAAAGACTCACTAAGCCTCACACAAGATGTGGGACTAAACTCACTCACACATACTAATATAATAATCTCAACTCTCCCCCTCAAGCTGGAGGGGAAACCTCAAGCTTGACAATATCAATGGAAAGGATAAATGTGGTAGGCAAAGGTGGGACAGACGGCTGATCGGGGATACTCCCACACACGATACACCCACGGGAAAGAAACCACACACACGAATCCACGAGACCGCGGGGATAACACCACACACGCACGGATCTACGGGACCGCGGGGATAACACCACACACACACGAATCAACGAGACTGCGGGGATAACACCTCTCACACAGATCTACGTGACCGCGGGGATAACACCACACACACGAATCTACGAGACTGCGGGGATAACACCTCACACACAAATCTTCGTGAACGCGGGGATAAGAGAAAACCACCAAAGGCCATACCACCTACCAATCACCAAGGAAAAACATGGGGAGACAAACAACACACGACATAAGCCTAGAGGCCGTGTGGGACTAAGGCAAACAACGGGAAAGATCATTCGGTCGCCCACATCACAAACACTCCCCCTCACGTGGAATACACATGCATATTATTGGGTTTATTATGTTGGGTTTATTATATTAATTGTATTTATTATTTGTCGTATTTATCCCACATCTCCTGTTTGAGATGAGGGACATTTGTAACCTCTTTATAAACCCCTTGATAGGGCCTAATGGCCTAATACAATTGTTTTATTCGCCCTAATTCTATTTGGTATCAAAGCAACCGCCCGATCCACAATCGCGATCCCATTCCGTCTCCTTCTTCACGTAAACCGCTCGCCTCCTGCTACCGATCTCCCTTCCGGCGCTCCTTTACCGCTCGTCCGAGCCCGCCGATACCAGCAGCCCCTCTATCCGAGCCCGCCGACCACCACCAGCCCCTCCTCCGTCGCCGGTTCCGCCTGGTGTAGCCCTAGATTTAGGTGGATGTGAGGGCCGGACTTTTTCTTCCGCTTCGTTGCCCTCCTCCGCTGTTTTGGTTGGTGTTCACCCCTTCTTTTCTCCTTCCTTCTTTCTTTCTTATGACTTAGATCTTTGATCTACGGTCCTTTGTGTTCTTCGGATGGGAACTTCTTCTTTTTGAGGGTTTCCGTGCTTTTTCTCCATTTTTCCTTCCGTTGGAGCCACTCTTTATTTCCGTTGGAGCTCCTTTTTATTTCCGTTGGAACCACTATTCTTTCCTCTTCTATGGATTCCTCGGGTGGGGATTTGCTAGGCGTATTACAACCACCCTCCTTAATGAGAAGAATTTTGTTGCATGGTCCACCTCCGTGCGTGTTCATCTCGCCGGCCATGATAAGCTTGATTGGGTTGAACCTAATGGGGTTCCTAAGCCTACCGACAAAAAAGCTCTTTGTACATGGAAAACGGAGAACTACAAGATTCTTGGATGACTCCAATGCTCCACGGAGCCCCGTATTTATGAGCAGTTCATGCGTTTCGATACTGTTCAGACCCTTTGGGCTGCACTTACTCGCACCTATGGGCGTTTTCTGGAGCTTTCTGATCTCGACCACTGACTTCTTTTAAGCACTCTGATGATATGCTTGTTGCCAAGAAACGACAGGAGAGGCGTGAGACCTACCAGTTTCTGATGGGGTTACGCCCTGAGTTTGAGCAGATTCAGGTTCAGATTATCAGCATGAACCTACTTCCAGATATTCTCGACGCTTACTCTCTGGTGGAGGAGCATGAGCGTCGTGCCCGCCTGACTGCTTCTCCTGATCCTCTCCCAGACCAGATGGCCCTTGCTTCGGGTCGTACTTCTTCTGCGCGTGGGGGCGTTCTTCAACCAATAGGGGTCGCGGCAGTGGCCGCGGAAGCCCGTTTGCTTCTGTTCAGTGTCAGCACTGCCTCCGGACTGGTCATGAGAAGTCCCGATGCTGGCAGCTTTTTCCTCAGCTTCTCCAGCAGTCTTCTGCTCCTCGTGCTGCTGCCGCCACTACTTCTGACTTTGGGATCCAGCTTAGTTACAGCGCCTCCCCTGGGACTTCTTCAGCTGACTGGAGCCAGCTTATGGCTCAGGTTCAGGGGCTTCAGTCACAGCTTCAACACTATGCCCTGCCACCTCAGCAGCAGACGCCTTCGGCCCCTGGATCCGGGTCGTTCTCGTCGACTTCACCCTCAGCGTCAGGTACTCCGACGGCCTTTCACGTCACTCGTGAGGGATCTTCCTCGCCCTGGGTGATTGACACTGGGGCCACTGAACATATGACGGGTGAGCCACATTTGTTCTCCTCCCTTGTCTCTCCGACTGTCCATTAGCAGGTTCGCCTTGTTGATGGCTCTGTGACCCCCATTCTTCACCAGGGCACAGTCTCTCTCTCTCCCTCTTTTTCCTTGGATTCAGTTCTTCATGTTCCCAAATTAGCTTTAAATCTTCTTTCTGTTAGTCGTTTGACTCGCGATTTACATTGCTCGGTAACTTTTGATCCTTCTGGCTGTGTTTTTCAGGACCTGACAACGAGGAAGACTTTTGGCTCCGACCGTGAGCGTGACGGGCTTTATCTACTGGATCTCCCACCTTCTGTACCATCACCGCCATGCCTCTCCCCGCCATCCAGTGTTGCTGCTGCTACTACCACCCCTGCTATTTGGCATGCCCGGCTGGGCCATGCTAGTTCTAAAATTGTGTCATCTGTTTTTTCGGGTGTCTCATTTGAGCACTCTTTTCAGTGTGATGCGTGTCAGCTGAGTAAATACACACGCACCTCTTATCATGTATCTTTTTCCCGTATTTCTGCACCTTGTGATATTATTCATTCAGATGTTTGGGGCCCTGCCCCGGTTGTATCTTATGATGGTTTTAGTTATTTTGTTTCTTTTATCGATGACTTTACTCGTTGCTGTTGGGTTTATCTTATGCGTGCTAAGCCTGAAGTATTTGACATCTACACACAGTTCTCTCTTATGGTTAGCACTCAGTTTTCGTCTCGTATCCGGATTCTCCGCTCTGATAATGGAGGGGAATACACCTCTTCGTCGTTTACCTCTTTTCTTGCTAGCCAAGGAACCCTTCACCAATTCTCCTGTCCATATACTCCGTAACAGAATGGAGTGGCGGAACGCAAGAACCGCCATCTCCTAAATGTGACCCGTTGCCTTCTTCATGGGGCTCATGTTCCCAAGTCTTTTTGGAGCGCTGCCCTTCTTACGGGGACCTTCTTGGTCAACCGTCTACCCTGCCAACCTCTGGCAGGTCGTGTCCCTTGAGCCTCCTTTCTCCCAGCCGCCCGTTGTTTCCCGTTCCTCTCCGAGTCTTCGGGTGTGTGTGCTTTGTCCAGGATCGTCGTCCGACTAGGACTAAACTGGATGACAAAGCCATTCATTGCTTATTTTTGGGATATTCCTTCTCTTCCAAGGGGTATAGATGTTATGATCCCTCTTCTCGCCGGACCTACCATACTATGGATGTCACGTTCTTTGAGGATGTCCCTTTCTATTGTGACTCTCCTACCTCTGCTCCTTCCTCTCCTCCACCCATTCCATCTCCAGTTCCCCTGGTCTCCTTGCCAGACTCCGTTCCCCTACAGATATATACCCGTGGAACTCGTGGGCGTTCCCATGTCCACCCTATCCTTCGAGATCCACTGATCGAGCCCAGCTCACCAGACTTGGTGCCACTTCCTCAGGCAGGTGATGTTCCTTGCTCTTCTGACTTACCTATTGCCATTCACAAGGGTACGCGTTCTTGTGTTACTGACCATCCTGTGGCAAGTTTTGTGTCCTGCCAATGCCTTTCACAGGGTTCCCGAGCTTTTCTCACCGCCACTGACCAGATCAGGCTTCTGAGTTCGACGATTGAGGCACTTCAGCACCCCGAGTATGTGGCAGCCATGGAGGCTGAGATGTCTGCTTTACAGAAGGCGAGCACCTGGCGGTTAGTTCCTCTTCCCGACGGCAAGAAGACTGTTGGTTGTCGGTGGGTCTACACCGTCAAGTATAATGCCGACGGGTCTTTGGATCGCTACAAGGCCCGCCTTGTTGCCAAAGGTTTCACCCAGACTTCAGACGATTACAGGGTGACATTTGCTCCTGTCGCCAAGCTCTCCACCGTTCGTCTCCTTATTGCCCTCGCTGCCTGCCACAGGTGGCCCTTTCATCAGCTGGATGTGAAGAACGCCTTCCTCAATGGCGACCTTGTTGAAGAGATTTATATGGATCCGCCTCCCGGGTACAAGCTTCAGGGGGAGTATTTGGGTCGTGTCTGCCTCTTGCAGAAGTCACTGTATGGGCTGAAGCAGTCCCCTCGAGCGTGGTTTGAGTGGTTCGGCGCTGTTGTGCTTCAGAGTGGTTTCACCAGATGTCATGCTGACCATACGTGCTTTGTTCAGACTGCTGTGGATGGTCGTAAGGTGATTATCCTTGTCTATGTGGATGACATCATCCTTACCGGAGACGACAGCTCAGGGATAATTCAGATCAAGGAGGTACTTAAAAAGGCTTTTGAGGTAAAAGATTTAGGGCCTCTGAAGTACTTTCTCTGGATTGAGGTTGCTAGATCTCATCAGGGGATCTCTTTGTCTCAGCGGAAGTATACCCTTGACCTTTTGAGTGACACTGGTCTTCTTGGGTGCTCTCCTGTTTCTACTCCTATGGATTTGAAACACCGCTTACACCCCGAATCTGGTGAACCTCTCCCTGATCCGGGAAGATACCAACGACTGGTTGGAAGACTTATCTACTTGACCAATACTCGTCCCGACATTAGCTTTGCTGTGAGTATGGTCAGTCAGTTCATGCATGCTCCTCGAACTTCTCACCTTGATGCTGCTCTTCGGATCCTTCATTACTTAAAGGGCTCTCCTGGTCTCGGACTCTTCTACCGTTCATCAACATCCTCCAACCTTACCTGCTACACTAATTCTGATTATGCAGGCTCTCTCACAGACCGTCGTTCGACTTCATGGATGTGCACCTTCTATGGTGGCAATCTTGTTTCCTGGAAGAGCAAGAAGCAGAGTGTTGTGTCCCGCTCCTCAGCTGAGGCTGAGTACAGGGCTATGGCACATGGCGCCACCGAGCTCCTCTGGATGCGGACTCTCTTGACCGAGCTTGGTTTTCCCCCGTCTAGTTCCTCGACACTGGTTTGTGACAACCAGTCAGCTCTCTTTCTAGCGTCTGACTCTGTTCTACACGAGAGATCCAAACATATTGAGGTGGATATCCATTTTCTCAGGGAGCACATTCGTTCAGGGACTCTTACAGCATCCTACGTCCCTTCTGTCGATCAGATTGTTGATGCCTTTACCAAGGCCGTTGGGCCTTCCCGTCTACTTTCTACCTATGGCAAGCTGGGCCTGCTTGACATCTTCGCTCCAGCTTGAGGGGGGTATTGGGTTTATTATGTTGGGTTTATTATATTAATTGTATTTATTATTTGTCGTATTTATCCCACATCTCCTGTTTGAGATGAGGGACATTTGTAACCTCTATATAAACCCCTTGATGGGGCCTAATGGCCTAATACAATTGTTTTATTCGCCCTAATTCTATTCATATAGGCATAACAATAACAAGAAGCAAATACAGTAATAAACCCACGAACAAATGACTGAAAAAAAACGCAAACAAAACTTCAACTTCTGCTAGAGATCAACACCCCGAAGGCAACAACAGCGGCTGGTAGCACGCACACACGAGGGGCAGTCGCTGGAAGGCGGCTAGAATCCATAGGAAGAAGAGAGGGGCCGGATCGGGTGCAGATCTGGAAGAGGCGCGGCACGGTAGTCGAGAGAAGAAGCTCCAGCGGCAAGACGAGAGCAGCCGACAACACCGGAAGAAGGGCAGCGGCAAGAAGAGGGCAGCCGGGCCGGAAAAGAAGCAGCAGCAACAACAAGAGGGCTGCCGGGCCGGAGACGAATTAGCAGCAACAACAAGAGGGTTGTCGGGCCGGAGACGAAGCAGCAGCAACAGCAAGAGGGATGCCGGGCCGGAGACGAAGCAGCAGCAACAGCAAGAGGGAGCGAGGAATGCAAACGGAGCCGTCGATGAAGAAGGGCAGCAACCGGGCTGGACGGAACCAATGGCAGAAGAAGAAGTTGAGGCGAGGCTGCTCGATCCGAGGGAAGAAGGAAGACACACCGCTGGAGTTCACGACGAAAACAGGAGATGACGGGCAGGCCAAAGACGGGGCAAACAGTCGCTCCTCATCGAAGGAGGAAGACAGCGGCTGCATAGGGTGTCGCAGCTAACAACGGGAGCCTTCCGACGGTGAAGAAACGAACGAGCCGATGTCGGACGGAGTTGACGATGGCGCATAGCTCGTCGGAGGAGATCCCCGCTCCCATCGTTGGAATCAGGCGTCGATTCCGTCGACGGGAGCGGGAGCAGAGCAGCTCGGTGTGTCCCCAAGCACAGTCGACCGTGTCGATAGCGAGAGGCGAAGCGGGAGCACAGCAGGGAGAGCGGAAGTGGGAGACGGGATCGGGATAAAGCGAACCCTAATTGCTCTGATACCAAGTAGAAATAAAGAGAAATGCTTGAGTTGATCTTATTCATCCACATAGGGGGATACTAAACTCACTCAGCCTCACACAAGATGTGGGACTAAACTCACTCACACATACTAATATAATAATCTCAACTGATAAATCCAAATTGAGAATGAGAGTCTAATAGGATCAATTTAATATAAGTATAGGTATCTGTGTGAGTCTAATTGGTTTAAGACATTAATTTTAAGTCATTCCACATTACTCTCATTTTGGACTCACCAAAATTTGAATTCAAGGGTGGTCAGAACTGAAAAAATTTTACTTTCATTTTGGATCTTAACTAGAAACTAAATATAAGTAGCCCCACACAAGATGTGGGACTAAACTCACTCACACATACTAATATAATAATCTCAACTGATAAATCCAAATTGAGAATGAGAGTCTAATAGGATCAATTTAATATAAGTATAGGTATCTGTGTGAGTCTAATTGGTTTAAGACATTAATTTTGTCATTCCACATTACTCTCATTTTGGACTCACCAAAATTTGAATTCAAGGGTGGTCAGAACTGAAAAAAATTTACTTTCCTTTTGGATCTTAACTAGAAACTAAATAATTTCGAGTTGGACTAAACAAGGTCAAACTCAGATTGTTGACTCAAGAGTATTTGTCTTGCAATCAATGAGAGATATGAGATCAACATGGAGCCAGAGACAAAGTATACCACTAAGAAACCATGCTGTTGAAGGAGACAACTAGCAGAAAGTGAAAAAGAAATACTACTCACCAGTTCGAGGAACTGAAGCCCCAACCTCGCAGCCTCAATATCGGCAGATCTAACAAGGTGTATAAACCCCGGAAGTACGCCATAGTTGACAAGTAAAACTAAATGACGGGTAATAATGTCGGGCTGCCGAATACCATCTCCTGGGCTAACACAAAGGTTGCCTAGAACAAATGCTGCTTCCTTCCTAATGTCAAATGGTGCAGTTAATAGAATACCCAGCAAAATAGAAGTAGCATCACTGGAAAACACCAGCTCCTTGTGCTGCAATGATCCTGCTGATATGTTAGACAGCGCCCATGCAGCTTCCTGTAGCATTTAGCCAATCCCATGAGGAAATGGTGGCAAAAGATCAACCAGCAAAGTAATCAAACGAATGAGGCACCTTTTTGATTGCACGATTTTCGCTTTTCAAGCACTTTACTAAACCTGATATTGCGCAATCTGAAATTCACAAAGTGATAGGTCATTCGGATTGGCTATTGTTCGTTTAGAAAATGCAGTTCGAGAAAATATATGCGGAGCAATAAGAAACAAATTGCACATCTAGTTTCAGACGATTCTCCCGACCTTCATAACCCAATGAAGCAAAAATTATGTAATCCGCACAGTACACGATGAGCATACGTACCTGTGATATTCTGCCCAACAATGAGAACATCTGTAATGATGTAACTGGTACCGGCTATAAGATTGCCCAGGCTGCGAAGTACCTAAAAATAACAAATAACTTTTAGAAAAATAAAAACAGAAAAATGGGCTGACAATTTACTACAAAATTACAATGAAGAAAAATTGACATACTTTTTAACCATTACATATGAGTCAATTTGGTTCATGAAAAGTTTGCTTGATTAGCAAAATGCAATTAATGAAGTAATGCGGTGAGAGCTAATGGAAAGATGAAGTGGAAGCCTAGAGACAGGTTCCAATAAAATGAAGAAGATGGGTTGGGCTCATTATTCACTTACCAACTCATCAGCGCCGGTGATTCATTTAAAATAAAAAGGAGATGGCGTCGTTTTTTAGCCCTTCAATTGGGCAAGAGCGTGAGTGAAGGATGGAAAGCATAATCATGGAGAGGGTTGATCAGAGAACTCCAGTAATAGAAGAATCTTTTGCTGGGGCAAGATTTTTTTTTTCTAGAGCTCTTCTCAAGTAAGATCCAGAGGACCAAGATGGAAAGCCCGGGTCCAGAGAAAGCTCTTGGCTATATATATACAAGAAGGACAGATGACTTACCTTAACAGAACTGTATTTGGCTCTCTTGCTTGAGAGCATTGTAGTTCAGAGTGGGGTCCTTGTCTCAGATACAGGATACAGTTTTGTCAACGCCTGGGTCACCTTGTTGCTTGTTGGTTGAGAAGAATAAGCTGGTGTGCCAGTTCGGCCTGGTTTTCTCTTTCATGTTTTGACATGAAAGGCTCCTCACTCCATTAGCACCGATTACAAATAATCTGAGGACTTTGGTGGTCTTAAACAATTAGATTTGAAATCTCTCTGACTGGAGGAGGCAATGATCATGTAGATTTGGTAGATTTCAGGGTTATGAAGCTGAAGTTGTTGATAGCAAGAAGAAGATCTGAATTTCAATTCCAAGAAGAGGATTCTACTAGATGATTATACCCAACTTCTAGTTCTCATTCTACTCCACTCGTAGATGTGGTTTGGCTAAATGATGATTCGCCTACACTCGAATTTTAAACTTTCCCAGTTTTGGCTCTTGTTTTCCTGTAGAGTCAGCTCTCTCCAATTTATGAAGACACGTGACTTTATGAAGGGAATTGGATAATTCCTCCTAATCTGAACTATTTTCACAAATTCCAAGGCTTATCTTCATAAAGACTCTAATACATAGATTGAAATACAAAATAAACTCGATGCGATAACTCCGACATTCCCCCTAAAGCTGGAGGGTAAAACCCACAACTTGAAAATGTCATTGAGGTAGAGATGAGAAAGTATGAATATCAGTGGTGGCTTGGGGTGCGGCGATATGAGTGAACAAAACCCACAAGAAATACACATGATTCCATCAATCAATACCACAAACACACAATGGTATGACAACAACATCATCTACACTGAAAAAACATGTGGAAGAAACACGGTAACGGAAGATAGGGTCTAGTGTGTACATTTAAACACACAACGAGACATCCACATAAAAAGTCCATATCGGAGCACATGTACCTATCAAAATGAGAAAATATGGGAGATGCAAAGAGCTACATCTAACAAAACATAGACAGAAACCTGGTGGGCCATGTGGGAGTAAGACGAGAGTCGGGAAGTACCACCGCGATGACGAATATCCAACATGTGGGGGGTCCACTCGGACGAATTCCACTATATGGGGTCAACCGCAGTCGGGCTTTGAGTCATCTAAGATCTCAAACACTCCCCCTCACGTGGGACACACGCGCATTTAGGCATAAGGAAACATACAAAAAACTACCATTTGGACAACACAAAGGAATAATATAATGGACTATGGAAGACAACATAATGATAAATAAACCATCAAGAAGCTTCATCATCAGCGGGAGGAAAACACCCGTCTAGAAGAACTTGGTCGAATCGGATGCTCATCGAGCTGAGAAGAAGGCTACAACTTGAAGTCGATATCAAAGAGAGGCAGTGACAGGAGTGGTCGAGGTTGTGGAATAAACCAACGGGATGAGAGAACGTCGTGGACAGAAGCAGCCGACGAGATCTGGAGCAGCCAACGACGGTTCTGCATTGAGAGAATCGATCTGTAAGGGAGATCATCTTCGTTGAAGTAGTACGCATCGTGGATCTGCGTTGAAATAGCTAGAGACGAGGTCGAGCGATCTCGATATGGATCCCTCTGTCATTGTCGATTTGGAGCAGGCAAACGAGATATGCGTCAACATCGTAGATGTGGATAGGAAGCAACGATAGGATTTGGAAGGAAATCGTCAAGGTCAGAAGATGTTTCTTTCGCTCGATGAGATCTGCGACGAGCTCGACGTCGATTGTCTAAGACCAGAAGATGGCCTCATCCAATACCTTTTCTCTCTGACATCGATCGCCTAAGGCATGGGAGAAGACGTCTTGGACGCCCGACGAGCTTCGATTAGGAAACGGAAGCGGGCTCAGAGGCTGTCTCCAATCCGAAGAGAAAGCGGGTAAAGACCAAGCTTATGGGACCCTAAACCCACGCCTGATGAAAGTCTTCTCTAGCAGTGAAAGTAAAGGTTGTTTGATTTCTTTGTAGTCATTTAAATACCCCTTTACGAGAAGAATAATATGCCCTTGCAGCGAAGCTTGAGATGTTGCTGGTGAGATAAGTGTTGGGGTGGTCAGGGTCACCTTATCGACACAAGCTCGAAACCATCTCTTAAGGGTAGATTCCCAATAAGAGTCACTCTCCTATGAGAGCCTAAACCAAAAAAATGACCCATGATGCCCCGACCCCATCACACACATATATTATGGGCTTCTTATATAGATGGAGCCCCACTACAAGACACAAATGTCACAAGGGTAACATACTATTAGAGGAAGGCATGAGCAGGGGAGTCGTCTTCGCATTAGCTAAAACAACTCTCATATATTTTTAATTTTAAATGTATTGCTTATTTTTAAAACTGCCTTTATTTTACTTAGGTTTTTTGTAATTTTATAATTTGGGGAACCTCCTATATATATTTGGGAGGGGCACTAGTGAAGAAAAGCTTGGAACCCTAAAGTACTTCCCTTTCTCCCTTGTCTCCATCTCTTTATCTTTTAGCCTTCACAGTACTTCATCAGCACAAACATAGGTCGAGACCCTCAATTGGGGAGAGCGCCCTCCAGATCTCCTCTCCACCACAGGAATCACCTAGGTTCATAACATTTGTCATCAGAGTAGTACCATCCCACCTCCTCGCTTGTATAAGAAGTTGAACGTCTCATAGAAGCCATCGTTCCTCGCAGAAGACTAAGCATGTTGATTGTGAAGCACATCGGGAAAGCCAAAATGATCTGATTGTTAGAAGGCGACAGACGAACCATTCAGAGTGTTCGTCGTGTAACACCCCAACCTAGTTTTATCACAAATCAGCAGTCCGGCCGGGCCCCGTGATATGAAGCAAACCAAGTAGCGGTAATAAAAATGGTACATAGCAGGCATAAATGAAAAGTGCTAAAAGAGTACTTACAGCGGAAGTAATAAAAGAAACTAAGGGCAAAAGTGTACCTCGAACTTTGATTTCACAGAGCCACTAAAATTGAAAGAGCCAAAATACTTGAAATACTGAAAGTCTTATACATAGTCTGATACAAGAAATATTAGAGAGTCTGGATACATGCCCAATAACAAAAGAGAACTGAAGGAATAAACTACTGAATGAAAACAAAATATAAGGGGAACATCGGCAAACGCGCTCATCCTAGGCGCAACACCCCACCTGTAACCCCTGTAATAATAAGCCCAAAGATGGGTCAACCCAACTGAGAGTAAGAAAAACCATTTCTCCTAGTGACACTAAAATAATAATAATTGAAGAAACGTGGGAGTATGCTAAACAAGGATATATATATATCACACTGAGAAATGATTGTTTAGTTTGTAAGCATGATGTTCTGCATAATAAAAATAAATGCTGAAGACATAAATGACGATTCTATTGAAATCAAATCATGTACTTCAATAATAATCTCGATGAACTTCTAAATTAGCGGCGTATGTTTGAGTTTTGGGTACTCTGGAATTATTCTTATTCACGTTCTAAGGTAGATTATTTTTCATGTGCATTGTAACGATCCGAGTCCTTACTAACGAACGCAGCGCGTTCTATGTCCCACGGACTTGGACTCGCATCTACTAAACTATTGGAGGATGTACTCTCCCCCCCCCCCAACAATTGAGGCTCAGAGGGACTACTACGCCCTATGAGTAAGATCGTGCGCCTCAATCTATCACGAGCGAAATCATCACTCGTGCCTCCTAACTGGTTCCTGCTAATATTTGGGTTTTAATAACATAATATACTAGATGTCTGTGATCGACACATTCATTAGTTGCCACCCTAGACACACATTCAGTTAATGCTATACTTGTATGTCTGATATATTTATTTACTCGTACTATCAGTTACTAATTACCAAAAGTAAATACATATTTCTAGTAAATTTCTCATCTACATTAAAATTCTTTAGGCGCTGCTATGTGATATGCCTAACCAAAAGAAATAGAGTTCCTTACCGTGGTGTTACGACGCTCGTACACAAGACGCGGCGGCATGGTTCTTTTCTGGATGGATTTGACAACGAGAGGCCTCCTCCGTTCTCTTACCAAATCACAATCCAAACCTGAAACGTAATCGGATTTCTTAACTCGTTAGACACAGATCTAAATAGGCTTACTCGGTTATTACTCAACACTACTTGTGCTAAAACGAATGGAAGAGACAGGGTAACAGGGGGAGAGAACAAGACTTTTACCATTTTCCACCCGTGGAGATCTACACTACAAGCAACCTGATTAAAGAAAACTGAGACTGTGATCTCAAATTCCTGAAATCGAAGCCTAAATCATAAGGTGCGACTGAAAGTTGTAAGGGGAAGGATAATCAAGAATATTTCTGGATGCCCAATACGAAAAATAAAGGAGGTTCAGCCTTGTTACCGAGATCTCACGGAAACAGCGGATCTGCCTAGGGCTGGGAGCGACACGCTTGCCAAATCGGGGGGGGGGGGGGGGGGGGGGGGGGGGGGGGGGGGGTGGAGGAGTCCTCTGGAAGGTCAAAGAAGAATCGGGGACGCTGAAGCCTTCGAAAGAGGAAGGAACCTGCACCCTAGAATGGCTGTGGAGCGCTCGATCCTGAAGGGACTACAGTGACACGACTCTGGCGTCGTCGACCGACAAGAACGAAGAAGCCGGAAGTGCTGCGGATGGACTCCTGCTTTCGACGAGCGGTTGCGAGAGAGACGACGCACGGGAAGAGCCTATGTGGCGGTTTCGCTTTGAAACGCTTCGACTGAGAAGGAAGGGAAGTTAGGGCTCAGATGCAGTTTCCTTCACGGTGAGGAGTGCGAGCCTTAAAAATAAACGGCAATACGCGTGAGAGGGGGGTGCGGTTACGGTAACTGAGGGGAGTGAGGAAATAACTTAAGGTTGTGAATAAGGTATCCCGCTAGCCTCTAATATGCCCCAAAAAGGAAAAGATTTATTTCCTTCGATCATACTATTGATTATTGTGCGCCGGCTAACCTCATTAATTCGTACCTCGACATGACGCCTGCTCGGTCAATTTTGCTCACGCTCGGGCCCTGCATTTAAATTAAATCCTCGTAAAAAATACGGATGTTACACGTCGTCCAGGAAGAAAATCTTGCAGGAGCTGATTGAGCATCCATCGAAGCAGACATCACGAGAAGATTACTCCTCTTCGTCCCTAAACGCATCTACACCCACCCACGACCTCCTTCAACAACGACAAACCTCCTTCGCAGCAGCGGGGACCAGCAGCTTGGTGTCGTTTCTTCGAGCCCAGTGAAGCACCTCTCTTTCTCATCATTGGTAGGTATCGTGGGAATAGGGGGAAGAAGTTCTCTCCAAACTTCGACCCCTCAGAGTTCCGACATGGAGGTAAGTTCAACGAGGCAACAAATGTGAGATGCTAAGGAAGCTCTTGGAGGACTTGCGCAGATCCATGTCTGGACTGATGTTCTTTTGATGTACGATCTGGCAGGATCGCCATCCCTTACACATGCCATTGTTGGTTCAACACACGGTGGACCAACTGAATATTTTGGCGACTCGTGCGTCTGAACTGCTAAGCCCTGATACGACCCGACAATGCCCGATAGATACACATCGTGATATACATGAAGGGGAACAAACATGGACAAGCCGATGTGGTCCATAGAGAACAGAGGTTGGTTTTTGTTTTCTGCGTGCATTTCTGTAGGGTCGGTGGACGATACAGAACGCGCTGCAACCTTTTTTTTTTGAATCAACGAACATCGTGGCGCGACTGAATTGGAGTGGAACCCTATTATTTGATAAGATTGTAGTAGTTGTGGTCAATTTAATCGAGAATATCACAACATGTTGTGGGGATATTTCAAGCACCACTGTAACAAGCGCTTTGGACCATTCTTCGAGGAAAATCCATCGACAACTTGATTTCACTACAACAAACTGAATGTGTATATGAGTACTTAGAGTACTTTCAAAGGCTTTGGTTGAACCAACAAGTACACATATTTATCATCGGGTTGCAATAGTGGCTTTACTGGGAGGTGGAGTTAGTGTCAAACATAAAAAATAATATATCACACTTGAATAATAACAACTCCATCTATATATAGTAGAGGGCAATACACAATAATCAGAATAATTATAAAACTACACCTCAAGTTGGGCATGTAATGTTTTCATGCCCAACTTGCCAATAATAGTCGCAAAAGTTTTCTCACTCAATGCCTTAGTGAGAAAATCTGCAAGCTGACCCTCGGACTGAACGAAAGGGGTACATACGATCCCTTTTATAATATTTTCTTTGATGAAGTGTCGGTCCACTTCAACGTGCTTGGTGCGGTCATGTTGGACAGGATTATGAACAATGTTGATTGCAGACTTGTTGTCACAATACAAGTTGAAAGGGCCGGCTTCCAATTATCCAAGATTATTCAAGAGGGAACAAAGCCACATCCCCTCACATATACCATGAGCCATAGCTCTAAACTCAGCTTCAGCACTAGAGCGGGCCATACATGTTGTTTCTTGCTTCTCCAAGCGACCAGATTAGCCCTAACAAAGGAACAGTATCCTGTAGTAGATCTTCTATCACTAACTGATCCAGCCCAATCGGCATTAGTATATACTTCAATTTTTAAGTTGTCACTAGGAGAGAATAGAATTCTTCTGCCAGGTGAGGTCTTCAAATACCTCAGAATTCTGTGCACAACATTAAGATGTCTGACCTTAGGAGAATGCATGTATTGACTTACCACTCCTACTGCATAAGAATTGTCAGGATGGGTATGAGATAGGTAGATCAGTTTACCTATCAGCTTTTGATAACTGGAGATATCTTCAACAGACTCTCCATCATCACACCCAAGTTTATGGTTAACTTCAATAGGAGTATCAACAGGCTTGCAACCACTCATTCCTGTCTGTTCTAACAAGTCAAGGACATACTTTCGTTGCGAGATTTGAATACCATATTTTGATCTTGCTACCTCAATCCCTAGAAAATATCTCAACTTACCCAAGTCTTTCACTTCAAATTCACTAGCAAATTTAAGTTTCAGGGCACCAATTTCTTCCATGTCATCACCTGTAATAACCATGTCATCAACATACACAATTAGGAGGGTCACCTTCATCTCTTTTCGTCTAATGAAAAGAGTGTGATCGACATGACTTTGGGTATAGCCTAATGAGATCATGACTTTGTGAAGTCTACCAAACCACGCTCTTGGGGATTGTTTTAACCCATATAGAGCTTTCTTCAACTTACTAACCTTCCCTTCCGAACCAACAGAGACAAACCCAGGTGGCGCCGACATATAGACTTCCTCGTCCAACTCATCGTGCAGGAAAGCATTCTTCACATCCAACAGCTGAAGGTCCCACCCTTTACAGGCGGCACGGGATAATAGGACCCGAATTGTATTCATTTTTTTCACAGGAGCAAATGTCTCCGGGTAGTCAATACCATGAGTTTGGGTGTAGCCTCTTGCCACCAGTCAAGCCTTGAATCTTTCCACAATACCTTCTGAGTTCTGCTTCACTGTAAAGAGCCATCGACAACCCACTATCTTCTTGTCAGGAGGGAGATCGACCAAGTCCCATGTATGATTCTTTTCTAGGGCCTGCATTTCCTCCAACATAGCATTGGTCCATTTTGGGTGACCAAGTGCCTTCTGTCATGTACCGGGCACACACATAGAGGAAAGAGACGCAACAAAGGCTTTATGGGAAGAGGTTAACGAGGCATATGACACATATTTAGATAAAGGATGTTGAGTGAATGAGCGAATACATTTCCGGAGGGCAATATGTAACGCAAGGGTTGTTGTAGACGAGTCCGATGGTGGCTCTGGTGTTATGGAAAGCGACTGAGTGGTTGATCCTCTGCTTCTTCGAGTGTACACCTGCAACTCCTTTTCTTTGTGACTATCGTTGGGAATGTCCAAACTCGCCCCCTGAGTGGTAATGTATAGAGGAGGAACAGGAAGAGGAAGAGTAGAAGTACGCACTTCCAAGTGTGAAGGCTCCCCCTGAAGTGAGGACTCATAACATAAAGTAGTTTCATGAAAGGTGACATCCATAGAGACAAATATTCTCCGGCTAGGCGGATGATAAAATTTGTACCCTTTAGTGTAGGAGAATAACCAATTAACACACAACTAAGGACACGAGGATCAAGTTTTGTTCGAGTAATATTATGAATATGAACAAAACACAAGCACCCGAACACACGGGGTATAAGAGAAGTGAGAGGAATCCCCAGTCTATGAAGAGGAGTGTGATTGCTCAAAGAGGGATTCCAGTGGGGGGGGGGGGGGGTGATGAGTCCAGTTTATATAGTGATTTCCGGACTCATCTGGGCTAGTTTTCATGCACTTGCACTTCACTTTAGGCCTATATTCAATTCTATTTGATCACGTTGCCCATTTCATTGCTTAGTGCACATTTATGCTCATTGTGGTGTGATTTCATGTATTCCTGTGGTCTAGTATATTTTCATGCAGGTCCAAGGGTTGTGCGTCACTCGGGATGGGTTCTGGGGGATTTTCGGTCGAAAAAGCCACTGGTCGTGCGTTTTCCTTCGCGCACGACCAGGCGCACGACCACTGGTCGTGCGTTAATTCCCTCCCCAGATCGAGCGACGGCACACGATCATTGGCCTTCTTCGCGCACGACCACTGGTCGTGCGCCGGTGACCGTGCGCTATTTTGCAGTTCAAGCCTATGCTACAGGTTCTTCGCGCACGATCAGAGGCATTCCTTCGCGCACGACCATTGGTCGTGCGCCTGATCGTGCACGGTGTTTATTTCCTGCTCCGCCTATAAATAGGCAAGCGCGATTTTAGGTCGGGATCACTTCCAGTCCGCTGTTTTCCGCCTATTTCGGGGGGTTCCGACTCCTCCAGCGTCGCCCACCTTAGGGAGGATCTCCGGGCAAGCTTTCAACGCCAAATCGTCGCCGGAGCTTCCTCTTGGCCTCCTCCTTCATCCTTGGGCTTCAAGAAGGGAGTAAACCTAGCCTTCTTCTTCAAGATTGGAGCAGCTTGTGATCATTCCTCCGGTTCGTGACACGAAGAAGACGGGTCCATTGGAAGGTAGTGACAACCTTCTCTACCCCGGACGCAGTTGAGGACCGAGCTTGGACGCGGATTGACAACCCGGCGATTCCTTCCGTGAATCCTCAACAAGACTTCGGAGTCGGTCGATTTCGCACACTCATCTCCTCTTGTAGTTGATAGTTTAGTTGGATTTCTTATATGTTTGATGAAGTATACTTTTATTTGTTAACATTAGTATGAAATCATGTCTATGTGATTGAGTAATCTTGTTATATTTTCATTTGAGGTGTGCCTTGTGGTGTGGATTGTTTGTTGTGTTGTGTCGCCCTAACAATTGTTAGTGGTGTGCTTTGCGAAGAGGTGCTTGCGACCCTCATTCCACCGCTCTCTCCACTCCATCCGCTAGCCTGCTCGTCCATCCGCCTAGCGATTCGGTGCATTACGGCCCGTGTAGTCTTCCATCCCGCCTGGCGAAGCAGTGCGCTCAAGGCCTGCATAGGTGTAGTCGTAGCTATTTTTATTTTGTTTTCCGCAATCCAAACCAAGCCTCCCGCAATCCATCCGACCTTAAGGACTTCAATCTCAAGTCCTCCTCAATAGTCAACTCCACCTTACTGTGTTCCTTCCGAGATCGATACTCGGGGATTTACTCCTCATTTTATATTACTTGAACGATCGGTACACTGCCGTTTCGTGCCGCAGTCAAGCTACCGCATATAGCGGTGTGCGAGATTTGCGCCATCAAGTTTTTGGCGCCGTTGTCGGGGAACACAGACGTGTGAGTTTTCTGGAGAGGGAGAATCTGAGAGAGAGGCCCTTCCATTTGTAAATTGCGTCGTTTTTTTTATTATTTCAGTTCTTTTTATTCTATTTTCCTGTTTTTAAATAGGTTGTTTAGTAAATTACTGTTAGGTGTAACAGTTTGCACGATAGTGTCTTTATTTTGAATCTTGCTATCTCCATATAATGTGGGCTGCATTTAATATTCGTTGCCGTTTATGTGAAAATATTTTTCACGCTAGTGATAGATGCCCTACGGAAGATAGTGAGCATAATTCTCGTGGCCCGGTGTACGGAGCACCATTTTCCTATGGTTCTTCATGCCCTGTGCCCAAGTCTTATGGCCACTCGTCCTCGCCGCATACACCATTTTTATATTCCTCCCCGGCCCCTCAAGGACCAAGGGGTAATATAAAACGGTGCTTGTTCTGTCAAAGCATGGATTACGCCCTGAAGGACTGTGCCGAGTATCTTCGCCAATTGGACGAGGATGATGAGCCGGATATTCGGATCGTCCCGAGTCCTACTTCCGGCAGCACACCTTCAACATCTGGTTATGTGTCTGTGTCACCTTCATCTTGTGAAGGGTATGATGTGGACACAGTCACCAAATGCGTGGCTGATCTAGGCTCTGACATGGCCGAGCCTATCTCCCCTGTGCATCCATCACCTAGCGTAGATTTGATTCTTTGTGAGGAATCAGTGCTTGACCTTTATCCAAGCACCATTCCTTCCCCTGTTGTGCATTCTACTACGCTCGTCTCCGACGACATTGTTGATGATGTGTCGCAAGATGAAGCTGGCGATCTATGTATTGTGCCTACTCCTATGGAGGAGGACAACCTTCTAGGTGAAGAGGAGCTTTCCTCAGCACCGGTGGAGGAAGTCCAAATCCTAGGCATGGCCCTTGTTGATCCCGCCGAACCTTGTAGCATTGATGACAATGCAAGCATTATTTTACTTTCCCAACCTATTGGGAGTAAGTCCGGGACCACTCCCCCGCTTGATTTTTATTTATGTTCTTCTCTTTTATTTCTTGACCCCCCTTCTGCTATATCTGAGCCTGTGCAGGTTGAGTCTTCGCAGGTACTCCAGGAGGACTTGGAGCATTCTGCTCAAGTCAATGATGAGTGTATCCTCTCATGTGAGGAGGTTGATCCCCCCTCCATAGAGGAAGCCTCATTCATTTCCTTCTCCTCCTGCGGACCTGCTGTGGATGACACCTTGCTTGGCAAGGATTTTTTGTGTGAGATGAGTGAGGCTTATTCCTCCTCATCTTACATTCTGTTTCCTCTACCTGTGCGTTGCAAGTATTATTATACAGGTAGAGGGGTGACTGTTTTATCGCCGTATCGGTACCGGCCACCGAAACGGATAATGGAACAGTTACCTGTGCATTTTCTATTCCATAGGCCCATTAGCTAGAACTCGTAAAGTTTTGAATAAGTCGTGCTGGGAAGACAATAACCCCAGTATTTATCTTATTTTTTTCTTGCATTGTATTTTTCGTTAAGTAGAATAGTTAGTTAAATTTCAATTCAGTTTTAGTTTTTCTATTTCTTTTTGTTTTTGCGGAGCTCACCCCTGCAGGTCATTCCTATGGAAGGCGGTGGTCGCGATTCTTCGTATGGCGGAGGTGCGGCTTGGTCTTGTTCTACACGCGTCTTCTGGTATGCTCATTTGCTGAGCATTGGGTACCCTCTTCCCCCAACTTTGTTATAGAATATCTTAATGCATAGTTTAAGTCTGGGGGAGAGCTAGTATCTGTTACCCAAAGCACGTGCACACTGCATATGCATACTAGAAGCTTTTATTGATTTATTTTGTTTAGATCATTGCATCACACACCACTTGCACCCACTTGAGCGTGTGCTTAGCTGTTTGCGTGCCGCGAGTTAAACTCATTTCTTGAGCAAGGTTCGGGGAAATCATTGTGCTGGCTTTTAAATTATATAGTGGAGTAATATGTTGACTCAGGTGTTCCTAGTCTAATGCTTTTGTGAGCATAGAGATTTGTGTAGATTAGATTCCTTTTTATACTATTAGTCTTATACATTTATATTAGTGTAAGTAATGTTTGCTCTACTCAAATTGTGAATCCGGTTTGAATCAAAAGGTAGCATATGGGTGTGTGTAAATTATCGCTAGACGTGTATTGCTTGTGTCGGGAGGAAGGATAACCTTTCTCGGTGACTAAGAACTCGCCCCAAGCGATTCTTGAAGCATTGGCATAGGATAATTCTGTTGCGCAAGAATGACGTAGGCCATCATTTTGGCCCGGTTGAGCCTTTGTGCCAATCCTGATATCTTATCCTCGTTAGCCCATTTGTGCCTACCCCATCCCTTTGATTCAGCTCCACATTTTATTCCACCAAAACCAAAAAGCCGATCCTAGTCACATACCCAAAGCTGAGCTTTAGCTGTTTTCACATTTGTATTTTGGAATGTTGATGTGGTGATGTTAAATTTGGAGATGTGGTTGTACTCCCTTGAACATTTGCTGAATTTAAAAAATATAAAATTAGAAGAAGAAATGAAATGAGAAAAAAGAAAAGAAAAATGAGAATGAGTTTAATTGAAAATCTATTTGAGATATGTATTTTGGAGTAGGCGGTGCACATACCCATGCGTTCAGGTCCAAGTCTGGGGGTGTGGTGCATCCGCGTGTTTTTGTAGCTGCGGGGATAGAGTTATTGTTTAAGCTCATTTGGGTTGGTTGCTTTAAGTCGTCCGGTTTATCATTGTTTACCTCACCGTAACCCAAGCCTCATGAAAAACCTTAAGCCCTACCGACTCACGCAATGAACTAATCTAGTGCTGTGGAGAGAATGTGACCGGGCGAGCTTATGGTCTCCGACACCGATGGATTTCGGTGGAGTTTGTCCCAAACCCTAGCCTGGGCAATGCTCATCTCAGCGTGTATTTTACTTTCCCCGTATGCGTGACCGATTGATTCACCGTGATTCACATTTATGAGTAGTAGTAATATTTATTTACTCCATTAGAAGCATATAAACTATGTGTATAATTAGAAACCTTATCCACTATTTCTCTATGCACTTGGGTATGCGACTTCGCATGGTACTCCTCGGTGTAATTTTAAGCTAGCTATTTATTTTTCCCCGCCTGCTTAGGATGTGTTTGCTCGGGACGTGCAAACAGGTAAGTCTGGGGGTGTGATGAGTCCAGTTTATATAGTGATTTCCGGACTCATCTGGGCTAGTTTTCATGCACTTGCACTTCACTTTAGGCCTATATTCAATTCTATTTGATCACGTTGCCCATTTCATTGCTTAGTGCACATTTATGCCCATTGTGGTGTGATTTCATGTATTCCTGTGGTCTAGTATATTTTCATGCAGGTCCAAGGGTTGTGCGTCACTCGGGATGGGTTCTGGGGGATTTTCGATCGAAAAAGCCACTGGTCGTGCGTTTTCCTTCGCGCACGACCAGGCGCACGACCACTGGTCGTGCGTTAATTCCCTCCCCAGATCGAGCGACGGCACACGATCATTGGCCTTCTTCGCGCACGACCACTGGTCGTGCGCCGGTGACCGTGCGCTATTTTGCAGTTCAAGCCTATGCTACAGGTTCTTCGCGCACGATCAGAGGCATTCCTTCGCGCACGACCATTGGTCGTGCGCCTGATCGTGCGCGGTGTTTATTTCCTGCGCCGCCTATAAATAGGCAAGCGCGATTTTAGGTCGGGATCACTTCCAGTCCGCCGTTTTCCGCCTATTTCGGGGTGTTCCGACTCCTCCAGCGCCGCCCACCTTAGGGAGGATCTCCGGGCAAGCTTTCAACGCCAAATCGTCGCCGGAGCTTCCTCTTGGCCTCCTCCTTCATCCTTGGGCTTCAAGAAGGGAGTCAACCTAGCCTTCTTCTTCAAGATTGGAGCAGCTTGTGATCATTCCTCCGGTTCGTGACACGAAGAAGACGGGTCCATTGGAAGGTAGTGACAACCTTCTCTACCCCAGACGCAGTTGAGGACCGAGCTTGGACGCGGATTGACAACCCGGCGATTCCTTCCGTGAATCCTCAACAAGACTTCGGAGTCGGTCGATTTCGCACACTCATCTCCTCTTGTAGTTGATAGTTTAGTTGGATTTCTTATATGTTTGATGAAGTATACTTTTATTTGTTAACATTAGTATGAAATCATGTCTATGTGATTGAGTAATCTTGTTATATTTTCATTAGAGGTGTGCCTTGTGGTGTGGATTGTTTGTTGTGTTGTGCCGCCCTAACAATTGTTAGTGGTGTGCTTTGCGAAGAGGTGCTTGCGACCCTCATTCCGCCGCTCTCTCCACTCCATCCGCTAGCCTGCTCGTCCATCCGCCTAGCGATTCGGTGCATTGCGGCCCGTGTAGTCTTCCATCCCGCCTGGCGAAGCAGTGCGCTCAAGGCCTGCATAGGAGTAGTCGTAGCTATTTTTATTTTGTTTTCCGCAATCCAAACCAAGCCTCCCGCAATCCATCCGACCTTAAGGACTTCAATCTCAAGTCCTCCTCAATAGTCAACTCCACCTTACTGTGTTCCTTCCGAGATCGATACTCGGGGATTTACTCCTCGTTCTATATTACTTGAACGATCGGTACACTGCCGTTTCGTGCCGCAGTCGAGCTACCGCCTATAGCGGTGTGCGAGATTTGCGCCATCAGGGGGGGAACGGATCGGGGAAGGGAAGGCTGGTTGGGTATTAGGAGGGCTGGATCTAGGCTGGAATGCCCAGATCTGGACAGATTTGGTGATGGCTGGCTGTTGGGAGGTGGATCCACGGGATGGGGGCGATGGCAGCAAAAAGGAAGAGGCGGGGCGGCTAAATCTGGCTGGAAAAGTCCAGATCTTGACTGTTTTGGGGATGAAAACAGCTAGACAGCTGCTTGGGGCAAGGGTGGGGGGGGGGGGGGGGGGGGGGGGAATGGGAGACTGGTGGCCTGCTGTTGGCGGGCTGCTGATGGAAGGAAGGAGGAGGGGCGGCTGGCTCGTACAGCAGGGAAGGGCGGGTGGTGCTGGAGTAGGGAAAGGGGGTGCGGCTGAGGCTGAGGCAGCAGGGAGGGCTGCGGTTTGCAGGGAGGAAACCAGGGAGGAGGGCGGCGGCTGGCTGGGGCTGCAGGGAGGGCGGCGGCTAGCTGAAAATAGGGGGGAAAGGAGGCGGCTGCCTGGACAGCGGGATGGAGAGGTGGAGAAGGTGGGGGAAACACAAAGATACAAGAAGCTTACCCTAGGAGTCGTCACCAAGGGGTTCCACAGTGTCGGGACCGAGGAGAGATCACCGGAAATGAGAAAGAAGACTCTCCAAATTTCAGCAATCCATATGACGGCAGCCGTAAACATCCTATTTATAAGAAATAAAAGTAGAGCACCCGGAATCAACAGCTGCGATTGGTCGTTGGTCTCCCGGCCAAACCTATATGAAATAAACCCGAAAAATACAAAGCTATATATGAAATTAATTCGCAACGCGAATCCGGACGCATCCACGAAGTCGGATCGTCGACCCGGGCACGCCATATATGGTTAGTCGCTAAATCAGCCCGAATGGGCCCCAAACTCATCCTCCATTGCGAGTCCTCGTCTCTGCTCCACATCATTTGTTCTCTTCTCCAAGTCTATCATAAATACAAAGATCAGTTGTTCTCATATCCAGAGAAAGAAAATGGACTTGCACTATGTTATGGGCAATGTACCCATAAAGTTATCTTATTATCAAGTCATATGTTGTTTATGTTGTTCTCTTTATTATATTGTTATTATTAGGTGTGTCGGGCTATTTACGATGATGCCCATGTATGTTCTATTTAAGGGGACCCTTGGGGACTTGTATGGTCATGAATGAAATCAGTCCAATTTCCTATTCTATTGTGTGAGTTCTTGGTAGCTCTCTCCTCCAACGAGCATGCCCCGCTTAGGTAGCCGCGGTTAGGGCTCCATGGTATCTCCGCCATTTTCCTCGTCTCCGACCCGCCACTCCGACCTCCACTTCGACCAGGCCCGTAACAACTTTGGTATCAGAGCCTCTTTCCTCCCCTTTCCCCTGTTGTTGCACGTTGTCCACCAACCCGACGTAGCTGCTGCATCACCCTCCCGTCCAGCATACGTCTTCTCCAACACCTCCCTGTTCTCTCACCGCCTCTAGCAAAACCAGCGCCATTTCTCCGTCGAACTCAGATCCAGAGCCTAGCCGCAAGCTCCCTTCCTCCACTAGCCGCCGCATCTCCTCCCTGATCTACTTCATCGACCGCCTCTTCCACTCTCCCACTCGCCGCTCTCAACTTCTGAGCCTCTTCCACTCGCCGCTCTCAACTTCTGAGCCTGCCGTCAAGATTAGAACCAAGGACGTCGAGCCCTACCGTCGAGACCAGCAAACACCACCGTCATTGATTGGTGGCCATCGTTTCTCCTCATCGAGCCCCTCGCCAGCTGCTTTTCTTCATCGAGCCCCTCGCCTGCTGCTTTTCTCCTCATCGTTTTTCCTGCAGCGTTCCCTCGGGACCAACAACCCACGCCACGCCAGCTCCTTAAACCCACGCCTCTCCTCCAGCCCCCTTTGTTATAAATTTGTCTTAAATACAACCCCCTTTTTTTATTTTTAACCCACGCCTCTATTTTTAAACAGCCCTTTTTTCTGATTCCCAAACATCCCCTATTTTTGTCCCGTCTACCTCATAATTATTAAACCAAGGTCTTGCGCGTCTCCCTTGCGCTCTTTTTTTTCACTGCCTCGAGCTTAAAATATTTTTGCCGCCATTGGGATACGACGCGGCTCTCGCGGCACCTCCCAACCAGCTGCCCCGGAGCACTCCAGCCGTCCCCGCACCCACTCCCTATCTCGCACTATGGGCGACTCTTTGGATCAAATGAGTCAGATTATGTCCATGTTGCAGGCTGTCATGACGCAGCAAGCTGCCCTCGCGGATCGTCATCAGGAGGCCATTACTGCGCTCTCCAAGCGCATCGATGACCTCTCTACTGCCTCCACACACGATCAAGCGGGCAGCAGTCAGGCACCGCCACTTATCCGCCAAGCGCCGCCACAGCCATTGACAGTCCATGAGCCACCGCCACCAGTCCTAGCACGACCTGACGCTGCGATTCTACCACGCTACACCAGATTGGAATTTCCAACCTACGATAGAAAAACTGATCCCTTGGGCTGGCTCACCAGATGCGAGCAATTCTTTGGCCACCAAGAAACCCCGGCAGCTGAACAACATCCTCTGGCCTCCTTCCATCTTCTCGACTTGGCCTTGCTTTGGCCCACTCGTCTCCTCACTGATCAGCCGGCTCTGACATGGGACGACTTCAAGCAACTCTGCAACCTGCGCTTCGGGCTTCCCATCCGCAGTAACCCCCTCGATGCTCACACAACATTACGCTAGCTCGGCTCCATGGACGATTACTTGGGCAATTTCAGCTTCTTCTAGCGCACGTCACACTTTCCCTGGAGATGCAGGTCGCCATCTTCACCGCCGGACTTCGTGACCGCCTGCGACTGGATGACGAATTCGAGGCCCCGCCTGACTTAGTGACTTCTATGAGTCTGGTCAGGCTATGCGACCTTCGCATTCAGCTAGCACTGGAACCCTACCCCACAGACACTGGCACCCAGCCGGGTCGTACAGAGGGTCAGCCCACTCCACCCGTCCGTCGCTTATCTCGGGCCGAGATGTTGGAGCGACGCGCTCATGGATTATGTCTTAACTGCGACGAGCAGGACACTCGTGGGCACAGGTGCAAGAAACTCTTCTACATGCACGTCGAGGACTTTGACGGAGAGGGTGTCGGATGAAGTTCGCATGTTAGTTGAGCTTGTGGTCAGGCTTGTTTTGAACGGCGGGAGTGATGTTATGGCAATGTCCAATAAAGTTATCTTATTATCAAGTCATATGTTGTTTATGTTGTTCTCTTTATTATATTGTTATTATTAGGTGTGTCGGGCATTTACGGTACTGCCCCTGTATGTTCTATTTAAGGGACCCTTGGGGTCTTGTATGGTCATGAATGAAATCAGTCCAATTTCCTATTCTCTTGTGTGTGGTCTTGGTAGCTCTCTCCACCAACGAGCACGCCCCGCTTAGGCAGCCGCGGTTAGGGCTTCACGGTATCTCCGCCATCTTCCTCGTCTCCGACCCGCCACTCCGACCTCCACTTCGACCAGGCCCGTAACACACTAATTTCTTTTCCTATATAATTTCATCAAATTCTCGTTTAAATTTTGTGTATGTAAAATTATTTTATCAAATGAATCCAAAAGAAATTTAATAGACCTGATCATTAATTATGCAGTTACACCATGGGCATAATAAAGATACCAATATATAGCATCATTATACTTTGAACAACTATGGTAAAAGCCAGACGGTAGTAGATGATATATAGCAAGCTGCCCATTTTAATTTACTGGCCTCATTGGTGAAAATAGTAATGCCAAGCTTTTCCTACACCAACCTAGCTACATGCATTCAGAGAAGTTTTACTGGGCGCGGGCGCTTCTCATTTTAGGTGCATGTTTATTTGAGGAATGTATTAATTCTCTTGCACCAAAACAGCATCAATGGAAATTAATTAATTATTTTTTGGACTAATGCATTGACCATCCCAAAAGAATGAAAACAAAGAAATGAGAATCCAGGAAAAGGTATTTACAAAGTCCAGGAAAATCTGTGGAAGATCAAAAGATTTCAGGCCAAAGGTATTTACAAAGTCCAGGAAAATAAGTAAGAAAATAAATTTGATAAAAATTTCAGTCCAGAAAAAACGAATGGTATCTGATGAAACGGTGTAGGAGGAGCTGAAAATGGTAGAAATCTCTACTGCGCAGGCACTTGAAATCAGAAATCTGGAATCTAAAAATAAATCTGAAATCAAAGATTCCGAAGCCGAGCTGAAAATGGTGGAGAAATTAGGAGAACTGTAAATCGAAAATCTGAATATCGCACCTTAAGAAATCTCTCTACTGCACAGGCACGTGAAGGAAGCTCTTGAAGAGGAGGAGGAGCTCTTGCGGAGGTCCTGAAACAGGGAAACTTTGGAATTGCAATGGAGGAGCTGTAGAGGTGAGGCAGAATGGAGGAGAGTTGAGGCTCAGTCGAGCAGGTATACACGCTGCCTTCGGCAGGGCTCTAGCGATGGGAGGTAGGGTTAAAGCTACTTTCAGCGGGTAGCAGTCGAGGAAGAGATAGGCGTGGGAGGTTACCTGTGCCGTGAGGTAGAAGAGTTGCGTAGGCAGAGGGCTTTTGGTGTTGAGGTCGAAGCAGCTTTCGGCAGAGTAGAAATGAGGCATAGGGCTTTTGGCGTAGGAGGAGTTGCAGCTTTTGATAAATGATAATGCATTGAAAAAAGAGAAGGCATTTAAAAAGATAATGCATTGAAAATGAGTGCCGTAGAGATAAATGTTAATGCATTGACCAAAAAACCAAGAGTGAGGACACTAAAAGGGCCTTTTTAGGGGTCATTTGGGAACCCAAATGTTACACTCAGCTATATCAGGAGTATGACCATTTTACCTCCCTCGACCTTGTTTGCTCCGCTGATGCGATCCTTGTTCGTGCTCATGAAGATCAGAACAGGTGTTTGAGTTTCTCCATGGTTTACACCGGGACTTTGATCAGATTATTGTGCAGATCCTTGACCGCACTTCTATCCTTGGCCGCACTTTTGTCCTTTCATTGTCAGAGACTTACAGTATTGTACAACAGGAATATGAACGCCGACAGTCTTGGAGTTCTGAGGTTCTTTCTAGTAGATTTTCTCTTACTTCTTCTCATTCTGGGGGCACCCATTCTAGGGACTTTAAGCACAGGTCCACGGATAAAGACCACTTGATGTGTGACTACTATGGTCGGAGTCGGCATACCCGTGACACTTGCTTCAAATTGCATGGGCTCGCTCCACCGAGAGGTGGAATGGTTTCTCGTGGGGTTCGTGGAGGACGTGGACGTCGTCGTGGTCGTGGCCGCTCCAACTTCATCTCTCCTCACTCTACTCACCTGATCGAGTTCATTGATGATAGCACCTCCAGTGGCCAGATTTTTGAGCCTCTGTCTCTCTCCGGGGCCTTTACTACTGATGAGATGATGACCCTCCGCCGCATGATGCAGGGACTATCTTCGGAGCCCACTCCTGCTCTGTCCTGGCTTTTTGCCCATTCAGGTACAACAAGTGCTCACTCTGCTACTGTACCGCTTGTCACTCATTGGATCATTAATTCTGGTGCCACAAATCATATGACTGGGTCATCGTCAGGTTTTGTTTCATATTCACCTTTGTCTCGCAGAGACAAGGTAAGCATTGCTGATGGAACCCTTTCCTCTATTGCTGGAAAGGGATCTATCAATTGCTCTTCTCTTACTTTGGCTTCTTCTGCACTTCACGTCCCTTCTTTTACTCGCAACCTCTTATCCGTCCGTCATATTACAAACTCCATGAATTGCTCTGTCACTTTATATCATTCTTACTGTGTCTTTCAGGACCTGCAGACAAAGAAGGTGATTGGCTCTGGTAGGATGCGTGATGGATTGTACGTGTTTGATATGGTTGTTCCTCGGGCCCTTCATGCTCACCAGCTACCTCTGTTGTCTACCTAGCATCGTCGTCTGGGCTATCCCTCTATTATTACTATGCAGTCGTTATTTCCCAATTTTTCATCTTCTGTGTTTAAAAACTTTATGTGTGATGTTTGTGAACATAAGTGTGTCTCCGTTAATCACATATCTATGTCTTTTGATGTACTGTTTCATACTATTCACAGTGATGTATGGGGACCTTGCCATGTTGCTTCGATCTCTGGTTATCATTGATTTGTTACATTCATTGATTGTTTTTATCGCACTACCTGGGTTTATTTGATGCGTAGTAAAAATGAAGTGTTCCCTCTTTTCCAAAAAATTCATAAAATGATTTCTACTCAATTTTGTGCAACCATTAAAACTCTTCGCAGTGATAATGACCGTGCATATATGGATGCCAAATTTGAAAATATTTGAGTGACTGTGGCATCGTTCATCAAACCACTTATGTACATTCTCCTGCACAAAATGGTGTTGCTGAACGGAAAAATTGTCATCTTTTTTAAGTGACACAATGCTTGTTATTTACGATGTCTCTTCCAAAATACTATTGGGGTGATGCCCTTCTTACCGCGGCTTACCTCATCAATCGTATGTCGTTCCACCATCTGGGCAATAACACTCCTCTTCATACCTTAGGTATCCCTCCTCCTACTCTTTCACCTCGTGTGTTTGGATGTTTATGTTTTGTTCACATTCATAATATTACTCAAACGAAACTTGATCCTCGAGTCCTTCATTGTGTGTTCATTGGTTATTCCCCTACACAGAAAGGGTACAAATGCTATCATCCTCCTAGCAAGAAAATCTGTCTCTATGGATATCACTTTTCATGAAATTACCTCCTATTATGAGTTCTCACTTCAGGGAGAGTCTTCACACTTAGAAGTGAGTGCTCCTACTCTTCCTCTTCCTATTCCTCCTCAATACATTACCACTCAGGGGGAGAGTTCGGATAATCCTAAAGAAAAGGAGTTGCAGGCGTACACTCGGAGAAGCAAAGGATCAAACACTCAGTCACATCCCATAACACCAGAGCCACCACCAGAACCTCTTGAATTACCTATTGCCCTCCGAAAAGGTATTCGCTAGTCCAGTCAACATCCTTTATATAAATATGGGTCATGCCTCGTTAACCCTTCGTTGTGCCTTCTAGAGAGCTCGTCAGCGCCAGTCGAAACTAGGGCTTGGCCTTGGCTGTGATTCTCCTGCTGCTCGATGATCTTTTCCCCTCCTCATGTCGTCGGTGCTGGGAGAGTGTGGGGAAGCTGATGTCTTCATTTTCCTACGTATCTGCTGCTAGTTTAAGGTGAGTTCGTGCTCTGGACCGACAGTGCTCAGCTCCTAAACTATCACAGTGAGCTCTTATTCCTTTCCTACCCCTTCTATTTCTCTTCGAGCTGATGAAGTTTTGAGTACTCGTGGGCTTTAGGGCATAGCTGGTTGTTGTTGTGGCTATTGGCATGGATGTGGTTTCTGTTTTCCCTTATCAATTTTCTCTTCTTCTTCCGTCCCCCTACTTCATTTCCCCTCTTTCATAAGTTCTGAAAGTGGAATATTTTTCTATTGAAAATTTCTAGGGATTTTGATTCTTGTGGCTTAGAAGTTTGGATTCTCTTTCTCTCCCTCTCTTCCTCCTCTTCTAATAATTTTTGAATTCCTGCATATACATACAGTTGATGAGAATGAATTCTTATTTTAAAGATATTCTATGGGGCAATGCTTGCATCTTATATTGGGGTGGCTGCTCTGCTCTTTAGTTGTCCGGCTATAGTGGTGTTGTGATTTTTCTTTTTATTGAGGGCAGTTTTTCCTAAAATGTTCTCACTCTTCCTCTCATTCCCTACTCTCTTATTTTAAGCATTGATTAGATATGTATATATATGTATGTATATATATATGTATATATATATATGTATATGTATATATATACATGTATATATATGTATATATATATATATTCTCTAGCGTGTGGATGCTGCTTTAGACCTATTGCTATAGGAAGGTTTGGAATTTGGTCTGTTAAGGGTGCAAGTTGTTGGTCGGCTAGCTGTGATAAGGGGTTTTGGGTGTTATTTTAGTTCTTCCTAATTAATTGATGTTGAATTGACATATTTGAATTATCTACATCCTTTCCGCCTTAGACAACTATTTTTGACTCATAGTTGTTGTCGTCGCAGGAGCTAAGTCGTAACTATTTAGCGGCGCAATCCTAAAGTAAATGATTTCATTGATAATGCAGTGGACGGCGACCGGTGAGAAGCGCGATGATAATCCGGGTAACGATAACGACAAGAGCAAATCAGTGGTGAGTACTCTTCTCTTTAATTATGCTTAGCTTTGAATTATTTTCAGTATACGCATGATTAGATTTTTCATACAGAAAGTATTTTAGTGCTTGTGCATTTACATTGAATTGAAATAGTTCGAATTTTCAAATCACTGATAAAAATGAGAATCGCTAAAAGATGCTAAATCTGAAACAACAAGAATCAAGCGATGAAAGAGTTCTGGGGGAAATTCTAAATAAAGAACACTTGTACTTACACACGAGAAATCGATGCAAGCACAGATTGGAAATGAGTAAATGTACGTAGATAAGAACCTAAGAAGAAAGAAGAGATAAGACGAATAAAAGACGATATGCATCGATGCATAGGAAATGATAAGGGTTAATCCATGTAGCGGGGGGGTGAATTCCCTACGAGAAGGAATTTGATAACTTTGTTTTAATTAAGAGAGTATTGAAGGCCAAGAGGTCGATGAAGACCAAGAGACCGTTGAAGACCAAGATGAATCTACAGATACCCTTATGATTTCCTAATTAACTTAATTAAAGATTAAAAGAGAATTTGAACTCGAGAAAAAATAGTATAAGCGATGAATTTGACAACTGAAGATGGCTTGAATGAGCTATGATCGGAACAATTTTGAAAATTGATAAACGATTATGAATAGAAGATTCGAATATTCGAAGAAATGAAACCGAAAGAAACAAATGAGCTGAATTTTTTAGAATATAGGACATAAATCAGAATATCAAATGATTACACATAGTCGGTACTTTCTTTTACTGTTTATTACTGATACTGCATTTTTCCTATTTATACTGCATTCCCTTTAAAGTACCTTTTTTTAAAATACTTATGCTTATTGATACTGACGTTTCTTGTTTGCATGTACAGCAATTAAAGAGGTAAGTTACTCGCTTAGTCATATTCTTTATGACTAAACCATTATTTTAAAAAAATATTAGGAAGCGATAGCGACCCCGAGTGCGACGAAGAAAACTCGTATGACTGGAGAAGAAAGGATGAGACTAGCTGAGGAGCGAGCGAAGGTATGGGTAAAAATTTTAATTGGTATGGAGAAGGTCGTGGTGAGGTATAAGGAGAAGTGTGAGGATATGCAGTGTCAGGTATGTAATGAAGACTGGAACGAGTGGGGCTAGTAGTGTTGTGTGCATGTGGTTTTGTGAATGGTTGTGTATATGTAGATAGGTTTGGGTTTAGTGAGCGTGCTAGCTGTAAGTTTTTGTTGGGTTAGATGTTCTGTATGAGAGTCAATACTCATAGTTTTGTATATCTGTATAAAAGCTTATAATGGAATAATAGTTCTGTTTATGTGTTTTATTTGGTACTCATGTGTTTATACCTGTTTTATGCAGCGACGAATGTTTGAAAAGATACTTAGATAAGGAATTCATGTGATGTCAGAATTGGGGCCTCATAATTTGGTATCAGAGTTAGGTTTTCCAAGCAATTCAATGTCCATAAGTACTTGAGACATAAAACATTCCAGAGAATGTCTATTAGAAGCTAATGCTATTCTTTTCCCAAGGTCCCTCTACATATCTATTCTAGTAAGTGAGTCTGAGAAGGTCGTGACGAGCAAGAGGTAGATAAAGAAGCTTTGCCAGCAGATAGCGACAACGGAAATCAACCGCATCCACCAGTAAATGATCTTGCTCTTGCAATTGCCGAAGCCCTAAAGTGGTGTTACCAACAATAGTTGCACCAGCTCCAGCTGCCCCTCAAGTTGATCCTGTACCACCTCCTGTGAATGAACCCCCTGTGAATCCACCACCTGTCAACCCATCACGTGATTCCTATCGAACCAGTAGTACCCCCTCTGCATCGGTAGTTGGACGTATACCTGAAGCAATTCTTGGAGTTAAAACCGTCATCTTTTAAAGGAAGATTATCTCCGTTAGAGACGAAAGACTGGATCTTGCGAATCGAAACAATTTTCCAAGTCATAGAGTGTCCAGAGAATCGGAATGTATGATTAGCTACGTTTCTGCTTGATGGTGAAGCCAAGCGCCGGTGGGATAGTATAATGTGAGGGAAGTATGAAGTTTGGGGTGTAGCTGTAATTACTTGGAAAGAATTTGTGCAAGAGTTTATGTCGTGGTTTGTCCCGAGATCAGAGAAAAGATTGTTGCACGTAATTTCTCCGACTAGTTCAAGGAATTAAATCAGCACTGCAGTATGAAGTAGAATTTACTAAATTAGGATATTATGCAGACTATGATTGCATCGGAAGAAGATAGGTGTCGCCAGTTTCAACAAGGTCTCCGCGATGAAATTCGCGCTTTCATGGTGCCTTTGGATATGTTTGAGTATGGGAAATTAGTGGAAAGAGCTTGAATGGTTGAAATAGATGCAGAGAAATTCCGGAGGAGGCTGTGAGCAGTTCAAAAGGAATTTGGAGAAGGTCCGAATAAGGAAATGACTGAAAAGGTGAGCGAGCCGCAGTGGAAAGAGAGGAAGGTGTCGCAAGCTGCGCCTGCAGCGAGTAGCAATGTATCCCAGGCATTGGTAAAATGTGTGAAATGTGGGAGGAATCATAGGGGGGAATGTCTTGCGGGCGTATGTTTCTATTTTCGTCAACCGGGGCATAGGCGAAATGATTGCCCAAAGTTGCATCAAGTTAAAGAAGGTAGTGTGAGAGATATCTCAGAGCCTCCGCATCAGAAGTTATACCAGATAGGTGCATAATCGTTAGCACCCACCCCAGCACCAGAAGAAGTAGCTCCGCAAGAGCGTCGTATCGAGCCCCGAGCTTTTAACTTAGGCCGGCCATGACAAGGAAGGAAGTGAGATAGTATCCATCTATTATGTATAAGAATAGTGATATATCTCCGTTTTGAGAACAGTGTGGTTTTACCTATCGTTGTGTAAAATTAATGTAAATAGCAAGTTAGTTTGGCATGTTGTTGAATAAATCTTTTGTTCCAAGTGCTTCCGTAATTTTCCCTGGCGAAAAACTTTTAAGGTGAGGTGATTTGTAACAACCCGAAATTTTTAGCGGACTCAAAACGATAATTAAAAATAAAAAAATAAATTCCCGATGATGAAAATAATCCAAATTAGTGTCGATTCAGAGCCGCCTTGAATTTTTAAGTTCGAGTTTTCCAAAGTTTTTGCACCACTCGATTAGTTTGGTGGAATGTGTTTTTCTTCATTCTTTTAGTAGTTGGGGTCGTGTGCTATGACATTACATATATATATATGCATATAAGTACTCTTATATGCTCAGGATTTACGGGAGGTGGCCGGATTCGTTTTGTGGGCCGGTTTTTGTGTTGAGTTTTGGCCGGTGAAGGATAAATATCATTGCGTACATTTGCTTTGACTAATTACAGGCTAATTAAGCTGATCAACCTAGTTATTTGAGGCGGTGGGTTGATTTCATTTGATTATATCATCCTGAGGCAGCTTTTCTCGTCATTTTATTTCTCGTTCCTTCTGGAGAGCTCGGCAGCGCCGGTGAAAAATAGAGCTTGACTTTGTGTGCAATTCTCGTGCTGCTCGACGATCTTTTCCCCTTCTCCTGTCATCGGTGCTAGGAGAGCTTGGGGAAGCCGTTGTCTTCTTCTTCATGTGTATCTGCTGCTAGTTCTGGGCGAGTTCGTGGTCTGGACCGGCAGTGCTCAGCTCCTAAACTCTCAGTGTGAGCTCTTATTCCTCTCCTTACCCTTCTCTTTCTCTTTGAGCTGCTGAAATTTTGAGTACTTGTGGGCATTAGGGCATAGATGGATGTGGTTGTGGCTATTGGCATGGATGTTGTTTCTGTTTTCCCTAATCTGTTTTCACATCTTCTTCCTTCCCCCCTACTTCATTTTCCCTCTTTTATAAGCTTTGAAAGTGGAATATTTTTCTATTGACAGTTTCTAATGGGGATTTTGAATCATGTGGTTTAGAAGTTGGGATTCTCTTTCTCTCCCTCTCTTCCTCCTCTTCTAATAATTTCTGAATTCCTGCATATATATATAGTTTATGAGAATGAATTCTTATTTTAAAGATATTCCATGGGGCAATGTTTGCATCTTTTATTGTGGTAGCTGCTCTGCTCTTTAGTTGGCCGGCAATAGTGGTGTTGGGATTTTTTTTATTGGGGGTGGTTTTTCCTAAAATGTTCTCACTCTTCCTCTCATTACCTTATCTCTTATTTTAAGCCTTGATTAGATATGTAATATATATATATTATCTAGCGTGTCTGCATGTGGCTGTTGGTTCAGACCTACGAAGCACCGATACGCCAAAAATAGGGCCGTACCCGTACCGGGTAAGTTCTTCTTCTTCTTCTTCAATTTCCTGTGCCTTTCTTCGTAAATTTCCTGTGCCTGTTCAATTGTTCTGTGCAGAAATTTCTGTACACAAAGAAATTTGTGTACAGAAATTTCTTCTTCATCAATTTCCTGTGCCTTTCTTCGTAAATTTCCTGTGCCTATTCAATTGTTCTGTGCAGAAATTTCTGTACACAAAGAAATTTCTGTACAGAAATTTCTTTCTGTACAGAAATTTCAGTACAGAAATTATATTAGGATGATTTCCTAAAGCTACATTAAATGATCCACCTGCTTCCATAGAATGATTATTTATTGGAAAATCAGGTGTAGCACCAATGCAAAATTTTAAGGATTCACTTCATATTGCTAAAAAATGTTAAATATTAGTAATATTGAGAGAATATTTTCTTTGTATTTAACTTGGAAACAACAAAATTAAACCCCTTCCAAAAATTGCAGCAACTATTTTGAACATAGGATATGTATTAATTGAGGTATCTATTTACTCTGAGGATAATATAGGAAATATTGCAGCATTATTATATATGATTATTTATGCTGCTTCAATAATAAGCTTTTTTACATGTTTAATTATATTATTACTGTTGTAATTTTTGTATTATTGTTATTTTCGTCTTGTTCTTATTACAGCAATTATGTCTCAATCACAATCTCCGATTAGTGTCACTGGTTCAACTTCTACTTTAGCAACAAGTAGATTTATTTCTGACGACGCAAACAAGGATGATAATGCGCCTCTCTGGGATTATGTATCTCTTATCCATAGTAGAGAAGTTGGTGGAGGAAACAGAAAATGGAAATGCAACTTTTGTGAGATAGAATTCAGCGTCTCGTATTCTAGAGTAAAAAATCACTTGCTTAAAATACCTGGGAATGGTATTAGGGTATGCCATTATGTGAAGATTGAAGTATATAGACATGAAAAGTTAACGGACTTGGAAGATCATTGCCCTCTTTATGAGGCAATTTATGATGTCCTCGTTGATCGGTGGACCAAGAGTTACACACCACTACATTGCATGGCTCATTCTCTTAACCCAAGGTAATTTTTTTTGCATATTTCAGTCTTAACATTTATTATGATTTATTTATTTACTTTGTGTTTTTATTTGCAGGTATTATAGTCCGGAATGGCTTGAAGGAGGGCCAAATAGGGTTGCTCCGAATACGGATGAGGAGATTTCCTTGGAGAGGAATAAATGTTTGAGAAGATATTTTCCTGATGTGTTGGAGAGAAATATAGTCATCAATGAATTCTCTAGGTTCACGGGGCTTGGTCAAGCTTTTAGTGAGCTAGATAGTTTGGAGAGTAAAGCTTCATTATGGCCCAAAGATTGGAGGGGTTACTATGGAACTTCAGCACCAAAATTGCAAATAATTGCTTTGAAGCTTCTAGGTCAACCTTCTTCATCTTCCTGCTGTGAAAGAAATTGGAGCACATACTCATTCATTCACTCATTAAGAAGAAATAAAATACTACCACAACGAGCTGATGATTTGGTGTATGTGCATAGTAATCTATGCCTACTCTCGAGAAGAAATGAAATCTACGGTAAAGGGAGAAGTCAAATGTGGGATATAGGAGGAGATGCTTAGGCAAATCCTTTTGATGGAGTTGGCATGCTTGCAATTGCCAACTTGTCTTTAGATGAGCCAGAAATTGAAGATGCATTGATCTCCAACAATACTGAGAATGATGAAGAAAATGAGTGATGGATAGGTCGTACTTCATTCTATGATTATGAACATTTATAATTTATGTCTAAGAACTTCATTCTATGTATTAATTATAATCTTGTATTTGAATTGACTATTTATGCTTCTTGTTTTATTGTTTTGAAAATTTATAATTGTATTTGTGATATATATATGTATTTATTTATTATATTTAATACAACGTATCCCGTCGTACCCGTATCCTTGGTTTTTTTTAAATTTGTCGTACCGCCGTACCGGATACGTATCGTACCCGGTACCCGTACCGGTGCTTCGTAGGTTCAGACCTATTGTTATAGAAAGGTTTGGAATTTGGTCTGTTGAGGGTGGAAGTTGTTGGTCGGCTAGCTGTGTTAAAGGCTACTGGGTGTTATTTTAGTTCTTAATTAATTGATGTTGAATTGATTTATTTTAATTACCTATGTCCTTTCCGTGTTAGACAACTCCTTTTGAGTCGTAGTTGTTGTCGACGTAGAAGATAAGTCGTTGCTATTTAGTGGGGCAACCCTAAAATAAATGATTTTATTGATACTGCAGAGAATGGCGACCGGTGAGAAGCACGATGATAATCCGGGTAACGAAGGCAAGAGAAATCGGTGGTGAGTACTTCTCTCTTAAATTATGTTTAGCTTTGAATTATTTTCAGTATACGCATGATTAGATTTTTTCTATACAAAAGTATTTTAGTGCTTGTGCATTTACATTGAATTGAAATAGTTCGAATTTTCGAATCACTGATAAAAAATGAGAATCGCTAAAAGATGTTAAATCTGAAATACCAAGAATCAACCGATGAAAGAGTTCTGAGGGGAATTCTAAATAAAGAACACTTGTCCTTACACACGAGAAATTGAGGTAAACACTACGATTGAAAATGAGTATATGTATGTAAATAAGAAACCAAGAAGAAAGAAAAGATATAAGTCGAATAAAAGACAATATGCATTGATGCATAAGAAATAATAAGGGTTAACCCACGTAGCAGGGGGTGTGAATTCCCTACGGGATGAAATTTGAGAACTTTGTTCTAATTAAGAGGTTGTTGAAGGACAAGAGGTCGTTGAAGACCAAAAGGTTGTTGAAGACCAAGATGAATCTACAGATACCCTTATGATTTCCTAATTAACTTAATTAAAGATTAAACGAGAATTTGAATAGAAGATGACTTGATTGAGCAGGGATCAGAACAATTCCGAAAATTGATAAATGATTATGAATAGAAGATTCGAATAAATGAAACTGAAAGAATCAAGTGAGCTGAAATTTTTAGAATACAACAACAGTTGAAAATAATTATTTTGTGGGTTTTATTTTTTAATGCTATATATGTATGCCCGGTTTAGGGCAAGGCTGACCACCATTCGACTTGGTATCAAAGCTAGGGAAACTTCCGCCGCTCGACTGCTCGCGTCGCCTGCTCGACGTCGGCACTCCGTTCTCCTGCGCCCCTCTCGCCGCCAGCAAGGCTCGCCTCCTCTCGCCGATGCGTTAGCAAGGCTCGCCAGCAAGCCTCCTCTCGCCAGCAAGGCCGCCAGCAACTCTCGCAAGCAAGCCTCCTCTCGCAAGCAAGCCTCCTCTCGCCAGCAAGGTTCTCCTCCTCCGCCTTCTCTTTCGGCTTGCCGTTTTGTCCTCCATGGGGGCTGCCGGAGAAGCCCCTCTTCCATCCTCGGGTGCTCTCTTCGTTTTTCAGATTTAGTCTGCACCCGTCGGATGTTCTCTCATTTTTTTTGAGATCTTCCTTCTTTCTCTATGGGAGATCCTTCCAGCCCAGCTCCTTCCACTCTTTCTCCCTCGTCTCAATCCGGTGCTCTTCCCGGATCCTTGGCCCCTCCATCTTCGGCTCTTCCGGTTGATGCTTTGCATCGTTCCTCGGGTGATCCTCCTCGGAGTCATGGCCAGTCTTTGAAGATTACTACAGTCGCCTTGGATGGCACAAATTACCTGGAATGGTCTAGGGCGGCTCAACATGCGATTCGCAGCCACCAGTTGTATGGTCTTATTGATGGTACTATTGTTGAGCCATCACGTTCCGATCCCTCGTGGCGCAAATGGGATGCGGACAATTCGTTGGTCGTCTCGTGGCTGCTTCATTCGATGTCCCCTCAGGTGTATAGAAGCTATATGTTGTTGGACTCCGCATATGATATTTGGACGAGAGCCCGTGATACTTACTCCCAGGCAGGCAGTTCGATGCAGGTATATGAGCTCACTCGCCGTGTTCTGGAATTGCGACAGGGAACTTTGACCGTTGCCGCCTACTACTCTGAGTTTGAGCGTCTTTATCAGGAGTTGGACTTCTTTAGTACCTTTACTGCTGCTTGTACGGTTGATGCGGTGGCACTTCAGAAGGATAAAGACCGTTTCCGTGTTCATGTCTTCCTTATGGGCCTTAGCATGGAGTTTGATGCTGTTCGTCTGCACATCCTCCATCGTGAGCCCCTTCCCTCCCTTCGGGAGGCATTCAGCATGCTCCTCAGTGATGAGAATCGCCGTCGCACTCTTGGTTCTGCTACCGATCACTCTGCGCTGGCAAGTATGACTCGTGGTCCTTCCCCTGTTTGTAGTCATTGCGGGAAGACAGGCCATGTCAAAAGCTCTTGTTTTCGTCTGCACCCGCACCTTACTCCAAGTGGTCGGGGCTCTGGTACCCGTGGTAGAGGAGGGTACCGTGGTGGTGGTGGTGGTCGTCCCTCTGATAGCCGCTCTCAGTCTTCTGCTCACTCTACTGCCGTTCTGGATGATACTTCTGGAGGCCTGTCTACCGCTGAGTTAGAGGCCTTCCGACGCCTGTTGCGCTCTCACACTGACTCTACTCCTGCTTCCTCCCATGCTGTTGTTGCCACTTCAGGTCTGTCCAATGCTCATGCCGTGTCTTCCACACCCTCCGAGTGGATAATCGACTCTGGTGCGACCGACCACATGACTGGCTCGGCCTCAGGTTTTACCTCCTATACTCCCCTTTCTGGTCGTGATAAGGTGATTGCTGCCAATGGCTCCCTCTCTGCCATTGCCGGTAAAGGGACAGTTTCATGTTCTCCTGACCTATCACTTTCCTCTGTCTTACATGTTCCTTCTTTTCCCAAAAATTTACTCTCTATTAGTCACTTGACTAACTCCTTACACTGTTCTGTGACATTCTTTCCTGATGTTTGTGTTTTTCAGGATCTGGCTACGAGGCGGACACTTGGCAGTGGTAGGAATGTCGGCGGCCTGTACTTGCTGAACCAGTCTTCTCCCAGTGCCGTATCTTCCACCAGATCTCCGACTCTTGATGACCTTCGACGATGGCATCAGCGCCTTGGCCACCCTTCTCCTTTATATCTTACTAAATTGTTTCCTGTTTTTCATCATTTACTTCCGTCTTTTTCTTGTGATGCTTGTGAGCAATCTAAACATGTACGGTGTCGTTCTACTCATTTGTCTGTCCCTAGTCTGTATCCATTTGATGTTATTCACTCTGATGTTTGGGGTCCATCCCCTGTTCTCTCTTTATCTGGATTTAGATGGTTTGTAACGTTTATTGATTGCTACTCTCGCACTACTTGGCTTTATATGCTTAAAAAGAAAAGTGACGTTCTTTCTTGCTTTCAAAATTTTCATAAGATGGTGGTCCAACAATTCGGAGGCACAATACGTGTGTTACGTAGTGATAATGGTGGGGAATATGACGATCGCGGTGTCTTTGGGGCTTATCTTGCGGACCATGGTATAATCCATCAAACTACATGTGTCCACACCTCCACTCAAAATGGGGTGGCCGAACGGAAGAATCGGCAGTTGCTGGAGGTGGCCCGGTGCTTACTTCTTTCTATGCACCTCCCTAAATCCTATTGGGGGGATGCTGTTCTTACCGCCGCACATCTCATTAACCGTCTTCCGTCCCGTGCTCTCTCGTTTGCTACGCCTCTCTCTCGCCTGGAACAACAACACATTGTCCACACCTCTCATCTTCCCCCTCGTATCTTCGGCTCCGTGTGTTTTGTTCATGTCCATACCCCGCATCGTGATAAACTTGATGCGCGGTCCCTTCGATGTGTTTTTGTTGGTTATTCTTCTACCACCAAAGGGTATAGATGTTATCACCCTCCGACACGTCGGTATTATTGTACTGTCGATGTCACCTTTCGTGAGGGGGAGTCGTACTTTGGTCCTCGTCAGGGGGAGATGATTAGTACAGGTGCCGAGATGACCGACTCCCCTCTTCCGATTTGTGCTACTCCTTCTTCTGTTCCTGCTCCTCCACCTGATCCCGCTCCGCTACCTGCTCCTGTTCCTTCTACCTCCGCTCCCCCGATCATATATACATACTCCCGTCGTCCCACGACTGTTGAGCATGTGCAGACTGCAGATGTCCCGCCAGTACCGGTGAATGCCTCCAACCCAGATTCTGATGACGACCTCCATATTCCTCTTGCCCGTCTTATAGGTAAGAAGGGTAGCACTAAACATCCCATTGCCAACTACATTCGTTATGATCACCTTTCTCAGGCACATCAAGCCTTTGTTTCTTCTCTCTCATCTATTGTTATCCCTAAGACATGGCAGGAGGCTGCTCAGATACCTGAATGGAAAGCGGCAATGGAGGAGGAATTGCGTGCCCTGGACAAGAATAAAACATGGCAGCTGGTGAGCCTTCCTCCAGGGAAGCGAACGGTCGGATCCCGTTGGGTATTCACAGTTAAACAAAACCAAGATGGTGTTGTGGAGCGGTATAAAGCTCGTTTGGTGGCTCAGGGATATACCCAGGCCCAGGGCATTGACTACCAGGAGACCTTTGCTCCTGTTGCTAAGATGAACTCAATCCGCGTTCTTTTTTCTGTTGCTGCAAGTCGTAGATGGGAACTACTTCAGCTAGATGTCAAGAATGCTTTTTTGAATGGTGATCTGGAGGAGGAAGTATACATGGATACTCCACCGGGCTCTGTTATCAAAGGGTCCAAAGGGAAGGTGTGCCGAGTTCTAAAATCCCTGTACGGCTTGACTCTCCGAGAGCGTGGTTTGGGCGTTTTTACAAGTTCATGCTTCAACTTGGGTACACTCAAAGTCATGCTGACCACACACTCTTTATTAAGAGAAAAGGTGCCCAGGTCTCTATTCTTATTGTGTATGTGGACGACATCATCATTACCGGGGATCACATGGAGGAGATCATTTACTTGAAGGAACAACTGGGCAAGCAATTTGAAGTTAAAGACCTGGGAAAGCTGAAATATTTCTTGGGAATTGAAGTGGCAAGGTCTCAACAAGGGATCTTCATCTCCCAAAGAAAGTATACTCTAGATCTTCTTGAAGAGACTGGGATGCTTGGGTGCGCACCCGTGGACACCCCCATTGAGGCTAATCACAAAATTGATGCAGATACTAGTGGAGAGAAGGTGGATGTCTCAAAATACCAAAGTTTGGTTGGACGACTCATATACCTGTCCCATACTCGCCCTGACATCACGTAAGCTGTGGGGGTCCTAAGTAGGTATATGCATTCTCCTTCCATTCGTCATCAGCAGGCGGCCTTTAGAGTGCTACGGTATCTCAAAAAGGCACCCGGCCGTGGGATCCTTTTCAAGAACGGCAAATCTTTAGAAGTTGAAGTGTTTACAGATGCTGATTGGGCTGGTAGCCAAGATGACAGAAAATCAACTACTGGGTACTGCACTTTTGTAGGAGGCAACCTCGTTTCGTGGAGGAGCAAGAAGCAAAATGTGGTAGCTCGATCAAGTGCAGAGGCAGAGTATAGGGCAATGGCACAAGGTGTTTGTGAAGGATTGTGGTTGAGGACTCTCCTTCGGGACATTGGCCTTCAGGGGAACAATCCTATCATGATCTACTGCGACAACAAAGCCGCCATCAGTATTGCGCACAATCCAGTGCAACATGATAGAACCAAACATGTGGAAGTTGATAGACATTTCATCAAGGATCATCTGGACAAAGGGAATATCTGCACTCCCTCTGTGAACTCATCCGATCAGCTTGCGGACGTCTTCACCAAGGGTTTATACAGCGACAACTTCAAGGACAACACAAACAAGTTAGGAATGATCAATATATATTCCCAACTTGAGGGGGAGAGTTGAAAATAATTATTTTGTGGGTTTTATTTTTTAATGTTATATATGTATGCCCGGTTTAGGGCAAGGCTGACCACCGTTCGACTACAACAACACTCAAGCCTTTATCCCACCATAGTGGGGTCGGCCATATGGATCCTTTGTCGTCATTGCGCCCTATCTTTAATCATAGCCTCATTAATACCTATTCAGTACGAAATATAGGACATAAATCAGAATATCAAATGGTTACACATAGTCGGTACTCTCTTTACTGTTTATTACTGATACTGAATTTTTCCTATTTGTACTGCATTTCCTTTACAAAACCTTTTTTTAAATACTTATGCATATTGATACTGATGTTTCTTGTTTGCATGTACAACAATCAAAGAGGAAAGTTACTCGCTTAGTTATATTTTTTATGACTAACCCATTGTTTTCAAAAAAAATTAGGAAGCGATAGCGACCCCGAGTGCGCCGAAGAAAGCTTGTATGACTGAAGAAGAAAGGAAGAGACTACAGGGGAGCAAGCGAAGGTATGGGTAAAAAATTTTATTGGTATGGAGGAGGCCATGGTGAGGCATAAGGAGAAGTGTTAGGACATGCAGTGTCAGGTATGTAATGAAGACTGCAACGGGCAGGGCTAGTAGTGTTGTGTGCATGTGGTTTTGTGACTGTTTGTGTATATGTAGATAGGTTTGGGTTTAGTGAGCGTGTTAGCTGTTAGTTTTTGCTGGGCTAGATGTTCTATATGAGTCAATACTCAGAGTTTTGTATATTTGTATAAAAGCTTATAATGGAATAAATGTTTTGTTTGTGTTTTATTTGGTACTCATCATGTGCATATAACTGTTTTATGCTGCGACGAATGCTTGAAAAGATAATTAGATACAGAATTCACGTGATGTCTGAAATGGGGCTTCACAGGCACTCTACTGTTGTTCTCCCCTCATTCTCTTCCTCTGCTCCCTCATTTACTTCATTCAAAAAAAGAATTGGAATTGACCTCTCTGCCTCTGCTATTTTTATTTTTGCTCTTCATCCCATTCCCCTTGAGACCATTTCCAAACTCATTGATAATCCTCCATTATGCTCAACCTCCCATCCTCTGAATCTGAAGATGAAGCAATTTCTGATAAGGAAGAACTAAATGACATGTTAGGCAGAGGTTTTTTCAAAGAAGCTTCTCCTTCGAGTTTTTTCAAGTCTCTAGCCAAAGAAGATGTCTTATCCAAAGCTTCAGAGCTCAAGAAAAAGTCCAAGAAGAATATGAAGAACTTTCTTTCTACCACGAGGACTATACAAAAAATTGATGTTTGTAGGAAGTTTCTTAAATTGTAAATACCATGCTTGTAACCATTTTCTTGTTTGAAGTGTATTCAGTGTGCACCTTGTATTGAATGTCTATTCTTTATGTATTCTTTGCTTTTTTGATGATGTATTATTCTTCTATATCTTTCTGCATCTGCAATGCTCCATTTCTGTAAACAACATAAGTGTATTTTTCTCTTTTGTAAAAATCCACTCTACCAAATTGGGGGAGATTGTTACGAAAACTCCCCAATGATCTGGTAGATCATATTTTATAATGCACTAAGTGTGCATAGAGCATATTATGACTGTCCTAGAATGAATCTCTCCTGATGAAGCTATACAAGTTGTGAAAATTGGCTAAGTCTAGAAAATCGATGACCAACAGTGTGCGATCACCGATCGAATGCTCGAACACCGACCAAAAAATCGCCGATCGAAACCCGATCACCGACATGGAAATTCTATGAAGGTCATCTGTGGACATGTCTACGCTCGAACGTCGCTTGACCGTTCGTGATGTTTGTGCCTGATATGGGAATTCTATGAGGCCTACCACAACGAAGCATAAAGTGGCCCGACCTGGGCTCTGATACTAACTGATGTAGGGTAGGCTCGGTAAGTGTGCTCAAGCACCCAAGGACACAATGCCCAGAGAGGAGTGACGTGTAAGACGGACTCATGGTCAATGTGTGCGGACTGAAATTAAATGCATGTAACCGAGATTCGGGGCTCCACTGAGTAATACAAACATTCATTGCGTACAATAAAGGAACTAAGCAACTAAAGCTACAAAACAAACGAATTTTAGGGATGTTTTGAGATGTGTCGAGCACAACCGAGATGGGGCTGGGATCTTTGCCGCAATTGGATTGGGTAGGCCTGCTGGTAATGGTGAAGGATGGGTCTGGGAGGTGCAGTTTTGCAGCAGGCAAGTGCTGGGTAGTTATAGTTTACAACGGGAAGGAGTTGGGGGACCATGACGTGTAGTGGGGAGGAGCTAGAAGGGCTGGATTGAAGTTGCGGTGGTAGGGAGGTGGCAGAGAGTTTATATTCTGCAGCGGGGGAGAGTTGGGAAGGCAGTTTTGCAATGGGGAAGGGCGGGGAGATGTCGGTTTACGACGGGGCTGAGTTGGGGGAGGAGATTTACGGTGGGGAAGGTAGGGGAGATGTAGGTTTGCGGAGGGGCTAAGCGGGGAAGTTGCGGTATGTAGTGGACGGGGGATGGGAAGTAATAGGGGATAGCGAGAAGGAGATGGGATATTGAAAGAGGCAACGATGTAGAGCTGGAGTTCAAGGGCAGCAGCGTCAGCGTTAGTGTGAAGCGGAGGATCGAATGAAATAAAGGGGGTACTTACCCAAGGCGTCAGCAACAAGGGGAGTGGTGTCACACTGCACAATCCACAATTCGGGGCTCTTGGTTTTACTCCAAAATCTGAATGAATCCAAAACTGCCTTAATACTCATATATACAAGGATGGAGTGGGATTTAGGGATTCCATTATGAATGGTTAAGATCGCACGCTAACAATTAGTGCATAAACCCTCAAAATAGACTTCACTAAAATGAAATAAAAATCCCAAAAAATGTAAAGCAGCGGGTCGGATGCGGGTGTGGCCCGGATAGTCAAAATGAAGCTCTGATCAACGCTTACGGCGCGTATATACTCTAGTAGGTCCCAATGGAACGCAATCTGGGTGGCTATCCACATCAACAAGGAGGATAGAAAAGCTACTTCAGGATACTGTACTTTACAAGAAAATTTTGGTCACATGATAAAGCAAGAAACAAACAGTTGTCTCTAGATCTAGTGTCGAGGCACAATATCGTGGAATGGCACAATATTGTGTTATCGTGAGCTAAAATGGATTAGAACTCTTATGAGTGACTTTGGTGAGAAAAATAATTCTCCACTTCTCCTTTACATATCAAAGAACCCAATATTTCACGAAATAATCAAAGCATATAGAAGTTGATTGTTACTTCAAAGGAGAAGTCGTCAATAGATGAATATGTACTTTGTTCGTCACCTTAGACAGAACTTGATGACATCTCCGTTAAGGGCCTGTTTGAGAGGGTGTTTTTAGAGTGGTAGCGTTTTTTTTAAATGACACATTTTTTAAAGTGTGTTTGGCGGGATGTTAAAGAATACAATAACCAAAAAACTTGCATTTTTAACAAAAAAAAGGGTAATCTTCATAGGGGTTTGCAGTCAAGCGGCTAAAAATCACAATTTATTGCAACCCTCCCAGCCCAATACGCTGAAACCTGCAGGAGCCGATAGAGAAGAAAATCTTCCCAACCTGATACGTCGAAACCTACCTCCCTCTTCCCACAACCATTACCGCATATCTGCTCGCCAAGGAGCAGATCGCCCAGCTCCGATCATCTTCTCGAAAGGGGATCATCTCCGACTATCGACACTCGGGATCTGACTGTCCATTTGACGATTTTATGGTATCACGGACAATCGATACTCCACCTTATGCAAGCTTCGTCAACCAAAGGCACCTCCGGCTCTTCTCCAGCATCTTCCATTTGGGTAATATCCTCCTCCTTATTTTATCCAACAATGTGAGGTTTGGATTTTTTGGATGCAAGATCTATGTTTGCTTGCATTGAAAATAGGGCTTTTATTTCCACCTCCAAGAAGGATGTCAATTTTTTTTTGATACAATCTATTTTCATGTACAATAAAAGAAGAAAAATAGTATTACTGGGGCAATATAAATCACTTCTATTGTTTTTCATAAATGTACTAGTCCACTAGATCAAGATGGAATCCCCAAAGCCATTGCAAACCCCTACTATATATACATGAAAACCGGATGGTCTGCCTTTAAAGTCTACTATCACCATTACCTCCTCCTAGATCATGAGAAAACAGATATTTATGTTTTATATTTCATTAGTTAAAATACAGGTGTTAGATTTAGGTAATAACAGGGATGTAAATCGCATGGGAGGATACTATAACTGATGGATTTAACTTTCTACACATTTAGCAATGAAACTACTACATAGGTTAATGGAAAATAGTGCGTAACTGATGGATTTAACTTTCTACACATTTAGCAATGAAACTTCTACATAGGTTAATGGAAAATAGTGCGTCAAGTTCCATGTTATGACGACTACCGGAATGAGCAGTTGCATATTGTCTGATGCTGCTAACCTTCCAATTAGAAGTTGAACAACTTCACTTTTTGCTAGTACATGAAGAGCATCTTCCGAGAGCGCTGTCAGATAAACAACCACCCATGCTACTTCAGTTTTTAATTCATCATCCCTAATGTTTGACATGTAAATCATTCTGTCGTCAGTTAAAATGTTTTATATCACTATCAAAAAGAAAAAGGGCAAGAGTATGAGGGCATACGAATCATTGGAAAATGTAATAACAATACCATGCATTAATGCAATTGACAAGGTTCAACTATCATGAAGTAATTTAGAAAAGTATAGGAAGGAAATTCCACACGAAAACATTTGTTTTATAGATGTGAATTTCATACAAAAGCTTTGGGGAGAAAACATTTGTTTCAAGAAATTCTTGTTATGTATTCATCAAAATCAGCTTTCCTATACTACTTAGGATTAGCATTAAGCACAAACCCTAATGTGGAGCTCAAAGTTAGTTCTCATCCAAAAGCAAATAAATTTTGATAGGCTCTTATTTTATCCTTATTAGTATTGTAGTAAAGATTATGCATTTGCGATGACTCAAGTTAACAATTTTTTGTTTTCTCTAGGAATGTACAATGCTCATCATGCGGCGCAAAAGAAAAATATCATATAGCATGATGGAAAATAGGGGCTTTGCTTAGGGTCCGTTTGGTTGGGTGTCTGGGCTCCGGTGCGGCTGGGAAGAAACCGCGTTTGGAGTAAACGCAGGGTTTGGCACTCCGGTTGGACCCAAACGACGTTTAATTAAAAGCTCTGTTTCTTTTAATCCAGCAGCCGCGGTCGAGCTCCCCAGTCCAGATGCGACGATCTCCCGTGGCTAGGGTTCCCTCTCCCCCCGCCTCTCCTCGCGCCCGTTGAAGACATTGACGACGGCGATCTCCGACGACGATCTCCGGCGTCGACATTAACGGCGGCTGCAAGGCGTCTGGACGCCAGTTTCCTCCGGCTCCACTGGAAGAGAAGATTCCGATCACTCCTCCACCCCAGGCACAATCTTAGGTATCCATTTGTTTCTTTCCTCCTCCAACCTCTCTTCGCAGCGATTTGTTTAACTCCTCATTCCAACAAGTTTAGAGGAGATTCCAGTGGACAAATCTTCATCTTACCGTGACTTGCTTGATATTTTTTTGTAATTTTTTTTGTAGTTTCACCACATTCGTTTGTATGTGTGTATGTGTATGTATGTGTGTGTGTTTGTGTTATATGTGTGTGTATGTGTTTGTGTGTTTGTGTGTTTGTGTGTTTGTGTGTTTGTGTGTTTGTGTTATATGTGTATGTGTGTGTGTATGTTATGTGTGTGTGTGTGTTTGTGTTATATGTGTGTGTGTATGTTATATGTGTATAAGTTTGTGTTATATGTGTGTGTTATGTGTGTTTGTATGTGTGTGGTATATGTGTGTTTGTGTTATATGTGTGTGTTATATGTGTGTGTATATGTGTTTGTATGTGTATGTGTGTGTGTGTGTTTGTTTGTGTTATATGTGTTTGTTTGTGTTATATGTGTTTGTTTGTGTTATATGTGTTTGTTTGTGTTATACGTGTTTGTTTGTGTTATGTGTGTGTGTTATATGTGTATGTGTTTGTATGTGTATGTTTGTGTTATATGAATATGTATGTGTGTTTGTTTGTGTTATATGTGTGTGTGTGTTTGTGTTATATGTGTGTGTATATGTGTTTGTGTGTGTGTGTGTTTGTGTTATATGTGTGTGTATGTGTGTGTGTATGTTTGTTTGTGTTATATGTGTGTGTGTGTGTGTGTGTGTGTTTGTATGTGTGTGTGTGTGTGTGTGTGTTTGTGTTATGTGTGTGTGTTCGTGTTATGTGTGTGTGTGTTTGTGTTATGTGTGTGAGTGTATATGTGTATGTTTGTATGTTATATGTGTATGTTATATGTGGGAGCCCCAATATGTGTGTGTGTATGTTTGTATGTGTTTTGAATTTAATATTTTGTGTTTAGTTAAGAATTGAATTTTTTTTTAAGATGGGTAAGCCAAAAGACGGTGGTGTCTCTGCTACATGGGATACAAATGATGTCCTGATTTTTTGTGACATATGCATTCAAGAAATATAGCTTGTTAACCGACCGACAACCCATTTTAGCAAAGAGGGTTGGGTAAATGTGACTACAAAATTTCACCTTCAAACTGGAAAACAGTACGATAAGGTTCAAATGAAGAACAAATGAGATCATTTGAAGGAGTGGAAAATTTGGAGTGAGTTGAAACGTGATAAGACTGGTTTGGGTTGGAATCATACTACAAAGACTATAGATGCTTCGGATGAGTGGTGGACAGAGAGATTGAAGGTATACATTTTTTTAATAATGATGATTCACTTTATGTTCTACTTTTTGCACTTCTTAATTTTTGTTACTGTTGAAATAGCCCATGTATTTGGCCCATTTGGTGGCCCATTAACTCCTCCTCTTTTTCTCTTTAGTCCCACATTGTGTATAGGATTTCTCTCTCTCATCTCTCTCCTATAAATATGTACTCTCCTTTGTATACAAAAAAATAATATACACACGCATTGCGGTTTTCTACATGGTATCAGAGGCAGCGAATTTTCCTCTATTCAAACCGCCCGCCTCCTTCTGACCGCAAGCCGTGCGGTCTCGGGTTTTGGCGATCGCTGCCCGCTCCCCTGCGTGACTCCCTCGCCTCCGCTTCTCCGCTCTCAGTCGCCTTTATAGGCTTCGCCACTTGTGGGACCTCCTCTGCTGCACAGCCCGCGCCGGCAAGACCGCAGCTCGCATCGATCTCTCTAGCATCGATCTCGCATCAAGCTCGAATCGATCTCTCAACAGCTCGCATCGATCTCGCAGCTCGCATCGATCTCTCAGCATCGACGATCTCGCATCGATCTCTCGCATCGACCTCTCAGCAGCTCGCGACGATCTCGCATCGATCTCTCACGACCGCATCGATCTCTCGCAGCTCGCCGCATCACCCTCTCAACGATCGCAGCTCCCGACTGTTCGCAGTCGGCCTCTTCGTACAGCTCGCAGTCGGCCTCTATCGAGCTCTCGTGTGATCGAAAGCTGCGGATCCTCCTAGCCGCTGCGATCCCTTCCAAGTCGCTGCGATCTCTGCTCCTCTGAAGCCGCTGCTCTTCTACTCGCCGCACCAGCGCTCTCAAAATCGCTGCGTCTTCTGCTGACCGCTTCAACCCAGCGATCTCCTGCGGCCTTTCTCAACAGTGGTCGCAGCCCGCTAGCCCTAGTCGCAGAACGCCGAGTCTCTTCTTCAGTAAGCTGTTCTCCAACCGCCGCGATCTCTTCAAACCGCAGCTGCATTCTCTGCTACTATGGGCTCGTCTGAAAACTCCTCAACTTTGCCTCCTGAGATCGCCCACCAACAATCTCCGAATGAGCTCCGTGATGAATTGCGGATTACTACTCTCTCCCTCTCCGGGAAGAAAAATTTCATTCCTTGGGGTCACTCAATCCGCCGGGTCCTCCAGGCCAAGGGTCTTTTGGCTCATCTTACCAATGACCCCCCAGATCCTACTCCTCCCGAGTGGCTCAAGAATGATGGTCGAGTCCAGACGTGGATCCTTAACTCGTTGGAGGGCGAACCATATGAAATGGTCATGTACCTACCCACGGCCAAAGGGATGTGGGATGAGCTCCATTCTTTATACTCCGGCAAGGACAGCCTTCAGAGTCTCTTCGACATTATCTCTGACCTTCAGGCTCTGGACACCGGTGGACCAAACATTACCTCGGTGGTTGCTCGGGTCAAGTCACTCTCCGAAGCATGGCTTCAACACCAGCCGCCCACCTCTGATCTTGCCACTCAGCGCGCGCAAAGAGAGGCCGTCTGCATTGCTATGCTAATGGCCCGTGTTCCTCCACATCTTCTGAGTATTCGGGCACAAGTCTTGGCCTCGACTCCCACTCCCTCCTTATCGGCTGTCTGCTCCATGCTACTCAAAGTATCACAACCTCCAGAGGCCCCTGCTCCTCCTTCACCGGCTCTTCTACAAAATATCCCTGCTCCTTCATTTCCTCCTCCTTCTAGCCGAGGAGGTCGGTCGGCCTACCGTGGTAGGGGCCGTGGTGGACGAGGACGGCCGAAGTGCTCGTTCTGTGGTCGCGATGGACATTATGAGTCCACCTGCTTTCGGAAGACTGGCAACCCTCCTCCTCCTCCACGACCGACTGCTGCAGTCATTGAAGATAGCTCCTCGGCCTCTCGTGCCGACCTTGAGGCTCTCCGCCTACAGTTCCAGCAACTCCAAGGGATGTTGACTCCACCTGCCTCGGTCGCCTCTGTCTCCAGCCCAGGTATCGTTTGTCTCTCCACTAGTCCTCGATGGATAGTGGATTCGGGTGCCACTCATCATATCACCTCTCTTCAACCACCAATGTATTCGGGCGCTCCTCATCCGAAGTGTATCACTGTGGCCAATGGAGCGACTGTCCCTGTGTCCGGCTCTGCTGACCTCTCTCTAAGCCCATCCATTTCTCTCCGCTCGGCACTCCATGTTCCGGGCTCCCCATTTAACTTACTCTCTGTTGGCCGCCTCACTACTGATTTGGATTGCTCCGTCACTTTTTTACGCTCTTCTTTTCTGATACAGGATCGACGGACGGGGACTACCATTGGTAAAGGACAGCTGCGCAACGGGCTCTACCTTCTCGACGACTCTCCCACCATCCTCTCCTCTGTCTCTTCTGCTGACTGGCATCAGCGTCTTGGCCATGCTCCCCTCCCCATCCTCCAGAAGGCACTACCCGATGTATCTTTTCCTGCTTTTCAATGTGAATCGTGTATTTTCGGCAAGCAGCCGCGTTCATCCTTTCCTGCAAATTGTACTCGGAGCTCCGCTCCTTTTGATCTTATCCATTCAGATATTTGGGGACCATATAAAATTTGTAGTATTTCTGGATTCCGTTATTTCATTACATTTATTGATGATTACTCCCGTACAACATGGCTATACTTACTTCGCGAACGCTCGGAATTACCTCGTGTGTTTAAAGCATTTATCCTTGAAACCCGCACTCAATTCTCCACCACCATCAAGACGCTACGCACCGATAATGCTCGCGAATACACAGGCAATGAGTTTTCGGGCCTCTGCTCTGAATTCGGGATTATTCATCAAACCTCATGTGCCTACACTCCTCAACAAAACGGTGTGGCAGAACGAAAGAACCGGCATCTACTTGATATGGCACGCTCGATCATGATTCACATGAACGTTCCAAAGATCTATTGGAATTTTGCAATCTCTACCGCCTGCTTCATTATTAACCGCCTTCCCTCATCCGTACTCAACAATGCCAGTCCGTTCAGCCTTCTCTTTCCCTCTACTCCTGCCTTCCCGCTCACACCTCGCATCTTCGGGTGTACTTGTTACGTTCACTCCATGGGACCAACTACGGATAAACTCGATCCCAGAGCGACTAAGCAAATATTTGTTGGCTACTCCCATACTCAGAAGGGATACGTCTGTTATTCCCCTCTCACTCGGAAAATATCGGTGTCTGCTGACGTTACCTTCCGGGAAGACCTGCCATTCTTTCCTGCTCCAACAACTCCTTCTACATCACCTACTCTCCCACAACCTGTCATGCGACCCATCCTCCCGGTTAACACACCTCCTCCAACACCTCTCCCTGAACCACTGCCTACTCCGCCTACCGATCGGCCACCCTTTATCCAAGTCTATTCCCGTCGCAACTCCCGCCCCGTTGCCCCTGCGCAGTCGTCCTCGTCCTCTGGTGCTCCAAGTCCTGCTGATCCGGTAACAGAATCCACCGCTCATCCAATGGCAAGCTACGTATCACTGCATCGTCTCTCCCCTCCTCTTCGTACTCTAGCCACTTCTTTATCGTCCGTTGCAGTTCCTAACTCTGTGCAGGAGGCTCTTCAACATCCTGGCTGGCGCGCCGCCATGGAAGAAGAAATGACCGCATTATGGGCAAATCAGACCTGGCAACTGGTGGATCTTCCCCCTGGCCAGAAAATTGTTGGTTGCAAATGGGTCTTTGTCATCAAGCATGCTGCGGATGGGACCATTGACCGCTTAAAAGCTCGCCTGGTGGCTCGCGGCTACACCCAGCAACAAGGTTTGGACTACGACGAAACATTCTCTCCCGTCGCCAAACTAAACACAGTACGGGTTCTTCTCTCCGTTGCTGTGCACCGCCAATGGACATTACATCAACTGGACATTAAAAACGCCTTCTTAAACGGTGATCTCACTGAAACAGTGTACATGCAGCAGCCGCCCGGGTTTGAGACCACGGGGGAGTCTCGAACCCAGAAAGTCTGTCACCTTTTGCGGTCTCTCTATGGTCTCAAACAGTCTCCTCGAGCATGGTTCGACAAGCTCAGCAAGGTCCTTCGTGAAGCAGGATTTACTCGGAGCTCGGCGGATTTATCCCTGTTTACTCGCCATCAGGCAACAGGCACTGTTCTCCTTCTAGTCTACGTTGATGATATCATTATCACAGGCAACGACTTAAAAGGAATTCAGGCGATCAAGCAACAACTCAGCTCCGTGTTCCAAACAAAAGATCTGGGGAATCTTCATTACTTCCTGGGCCTGGAGGTAGCCAGGCGACCAGATGGCCTTGTTCTATCTCAGAGAAAGTATTGCCTCGATCTTCTTCATGATGCAGGCTACTCCGGCTGCAAACCCATCAACACTCCAATGGACGCAAATCACAAGATTTGTGCTCAGTCCTCTGACTCTGATCTATTGCTCCAGAACCCGGAGTACTATCGCCGACTGGTAGGAAAATTGATCTATCTGACTGTTACAAGACCAGATATCTCCTTCGCTGTCGGTATTGTCAGCCGTTACATGCACGCTCCTCGTTCATCTCATCTTCAGGCTGTGGAACGGATTCTCCGATATCTAAAAGCTGCTCCTGGTCAAGGCTTGGTATACAAGACCTCATCATCAACTCCAACACTGGTGGCATACTCTGATGCTGACTATGCCGGCTCTCTGGATGATCGTCGGTCAACCAGTGGCTTCTGTACGTACTTTGGAGGACATCTAATTACCTGGCGTAGCAAGAAACAAGCAGTGGTCGCGCGCTCCTCAGCAGAAGCAGAATATAGGGCAATGGCATCTGTGGTCTCTGAACTTACATGGCTTGAAAGTCTTCTCACAGATCTTGGGGTAAAACTTCCTGCTCCTGCTCTTCTTCTTTGCGACAGTCAGGCTGCTATACATATTGCCAAGAACCCAGTCTTCCACGAAAGAACCAAGCATATCGAAGTCGACTGTCACTTTATCCGTGAAAAAGTACAAATGAAGAAAATCGAGCTAAAGCATGTTCCTGGTACTGAACAAGTTGCGGATGTCCTCACAAAGGCACTGTCCAGTACCCCCTTCTATGAATGCTTATCCAAGCTTGGCGCATACGATTTGTACGCTCCAGCTTGCGGGGGAGTGTTGAAATAGCCCATGTATTTGGCCCATTTGGTGGCCCATTAACTCCTCCTCTTTTTCTCTTTAGTCCCACATTGTGTATAGGATTTCTCTCTCTCATCTCTCTCCTATAAATATGTACTCTCCTTTGTATACAAAAAAATAATATACACACGCATTGCGGTTTTCTACAGTTACAATATTATATGTTGTCCCAGCGGCCAAAAAGTTCAGATATGCTGGCATCCCCCCGAGTTAGAGGAACGATTGAGGACGATGTTCGATTCAGAAGTTGTCGGAGGACGTCATGCTACCATTCCTAGCATAAGGAATAATCCGCGCGAGTCCACCGACGAGAGAGAGAGTTGTCCGTTGAGGAGCATGACATCCAGGAGGATAATGTTGCACCACCTCCCCCCAAGTTCACATCGGCGAGGAAGAGGAAGAAAGGAAAGAAAAGTGCCACCAGCTCCGTCTTAGAAGATTTGGCAGAATCTTCAAGGACCATCAGTCGATGCATTCAGAGACATCTGAAGAGCAATCCTTATACTATTACTCAGGCATTAGAGCGGTTAAGTGGATACCCCGACGTTGTAGCGGACGAGAAATTATATGACTTTGCCATCACATTTTTGTTGGACAAAGGTCATAGAGAGGCATTTATGTTCCTACCCGAGGGTACGAATATAAAGTGGATTTATAACCGCAACAATGGTGGGGAGTAGGCTTATCATATTTATGTTCATGTATTGTTAGACTCTTATTGTTATTTCTATTGTTGTGGTTGGATATTATTAGTATTTCTGTTAGAAAGTTATTTATGTTGGATATTATTATTAGTATTTCTACTATAGTGTAATTGTTATTTCTGTTGTTGTTGTGGTTGTGGTTAGGCACTATTCTTATTTATGTCATGTATTTTGTTTATCAGAAAATGTCTACCACTGACTCTGATGATTCAGAAGATAGCTTTGACGCTATTAAAAGTTATGTGATCGCACATCATCAAAAAGTTGAATCAGTAGTTAGTATTTTAGCTGAAAGTAATTCTCTTTTCAACCAACCAGTACCATGCATGACATCGAAGCAAACAGGTGATAAATGGGTTGGAAAAATGCTTCAATCTTCGATAGTCAGATTTCATAATTATTTTCGAATGTCCCAAGAAATTTTTATGGATCTATTGCATGTCCTGGAGGAGAAGTACGGATTTTACGGGACGAGACGGACTGCATCTAGAGAGATTTTGGCACTGACCTTGGACATATTGTCTCATAATGAGGTCATGAGAAAGACATGTGAGCGCTTTCGGCACTCGTCGGAGACTGCTAGCAGGTTTTTTTTTTTGTGATGGCAACTATGGCATTGCATAATTTAATTCGACGGCACCCTTCGCGAAGGGATATTGATTTCAGTGACTGCGAGCAGGGATGTGGTGATGAGGGGGTGAGCACACAAGGGCATCAGGTAATTTGTCCTGATACTGCAGGCGGGGTAGAAGAGATGGTCACGTTGCGTGAAAGTATAGCGCAATAATTGTACGCTTCTAGATCGTAGATTGTGGGAAGAAATGTTATTTTTATCTATTATAATAACTATTATCAAGGTTATGTATTTTATGTGTGTTGAGTATCATCAGAAAAAAATTCATCAAAAACTCTGTTTTGTTACCAAACAAAATTTTGATAACTCCATTTGACCCAAACAGTTTTTTTGACAAAACTTCATTTCTCGGAAACAACTCTTTTTCAAAACTCCATTTCTGATCAGCAGCTTTTCATCAGCAACAGCCCAACCAAACGGACCCTTAGTCTTATGGAGCTGAATCTAAGGTATTGTCTTGCTAACAAAGCATGGATTTAACATAGTCTTTAATAAATAAAAAATCCAAGACCGCAGTAAAATGATAGTTTTTGACTTACGAAAGGTATTTTCGAAATAGTACAGTACTTTTAGGATGTTTGAGTTCTAACATGGTACTAAAGATGGATATGCCTAATGCCCCACTTCCACGCCCAACAAAAAAAGAATTCAACATGTTACTAAAAGTGCGGAATAGAATCTCTGAATACTTCTCTAAAGGGGGAGAGGTGAATAGAGAAGTCATGCAAAGTAAATTTCTTTTCTTACAATGTCTTCAGAAGGATTTTAATGATTATGTTTTATACAATATAATTTAGAATTTGTTCAAACAAAGAAACATAAATAAACACAGGAACAATAAAGAAAAGTAAAGCATCCAGATGACGCAAGAAATTTTATAGAGGTTCTTAAAAAGGTGGACACTCCTCCCTTCTACAACTATATGGGCTAGCAATGTCCCTTCCCAAGGCGACGAGTCTTTTCCACTGGAGACTCCAACCCCTTGAGTATTTTCCACTGAAGATTCAAACCCTTTGCAACTCTTTTGAAGGGAGAGTTTGTAACCCTTTACAGTAATTTGTGTTGTTGTAGATGCATCAGATCGAGAAGATGTATCACCAAGAGAGAAGGTAATTAGCTAAATCCAAGAAGAAGAGGGTCCAGTTTATAGTCAGGTTTCCGAGAGAGAGAAGAGAAAGGAATAGTTCTTGACAGCTTCAGGTGCTCTGAGGATTGTGGAAGATTGATTCAGGAAGATTAGGGTTACCGCAGAAATAAGAGAACTAATCTTCTTTTCCATTTTAGACCGAGTTCCATAAAGCATGCGCGGCAGAAAAGCTGACGCATTCCTTACTCAAAAATTGCAATGACTATATTTGAATTTGACGAGAACTTTGAACTTGGTCAACGATCTCTGACCGGCCTCCCAAGTCTTCATAAAGAAATTCCTTAAACCTGAGCCAGCAGCGATCACTAAGCGAGGTCAGCGGACGCCGGTCAACGATCAGTGATCGATGGGCCATTTCTTCAAGACTTTTATCAGCTGAGCGTCTAGGTCACCAATCAACGATCGTGGATAACTGAGTTAGCTTCTTCAGTTTTCAAACTATGAGTTTTTTGGTCGCCGGTCAGCGGTTAGCGGTCAATGATCGGTGATCGTTGAGCAATATTTTAGATCAACATATTGTGCATTCACTGATCAATGATTGTCGATCAACGAACGTTGATAGCAGAGCTTCTTTAGAAGATCTTATTCAGCTTAGATTCAATTCATGAGGCCTTCTTAGAGAGATTAAAGTTACATCTTCACCAAACATTTCTAGGTGTTTCTACATCATCAACAAATAGCTTTGTCTCATTAAATCAATATGGATTTTTCTCAGCAATCTACCCTTATTTAATAAAGATAAAGCTTTACAAATGTTGATGAGAAAATAAAAGAAAACATGCTCTATAGCTAAACATTCAAATAACCAAGTCCTATTAAGTCCCCTAAGTAATAGACATGTTTCATAATACAGAAATGCATTTAGCTATTTACATAGACAGAGCATTTATTTGCACGGATAAATAAGACATAGGAGATGCAACATAGTACGAACAAGAAGGAGAATGCTTGAATTAATGAAGAACGGATACAATCCGGAGCAAGCTCCGGCAAACTCCTGGAGGCTGGTTCTTCCAAGGAGCCTTCTCTCAAATGAGAGCCCAAATTCCTAATGATCAAAAGATGCCCTAACTCCCCAAAACAACCTCCTTATATAGGGAGGGGGCTTACATCAAACTAAAATATCTAAAGAAAAGCAATAATAAAATAGTAGGCGCGTGCGCGTAACAATACATCCTGTCAGAAAAGCGACCTTGACCCCAAGGTCGGAGCGCCACCTAGCGGTCAGTAGTGGGATGCTGTCTAGGTGCCCGGGGCGTCGTCCGGTAGTCCGTTCGAGAGCAGCATGGCGTCAAAGTCGGCGGCGGAGAGCGCGGCCACGTCGTCGCCGATGAGGACTCGATACTCCTTCACCGGACACTCATGACCAGGAGAGTAGGGGTGCTTGCAGCGGAAGCACAGGCCCTTGCTTCGTAAGTCGTTGTATTCCTGGTTGGACAGGCGGTGGGTAGGGAGAGGCCGGTAGTTGCGAGTACCCATCATTGGTGGCCAGGGTAGGGGAGGTGGCAGAGGTGGAGGTTTGGGATGGGTCGAGAAGTAAGGTTGGGAGGGATGCCTGGAGGAAGGTGATGGGTACGGAATGTCGCCGGACGTCGCGAGGAATTCCGCCTCCATAAGGGGGGAGAGGTTGATGGCTTGGTGGACCGTTAATGGTTTGAGGGTGCGGAGACGGGAGCGGAAGTGGGGTTGCAGACCGTTCATGAAGAACCCCAAGTAATGGTCTGGGGGGAGTCCGGGAACATGAGTGACCAATTCCACGAAGGCATCAATGTACGAGTCAATGGAGCCGGTGTGACGGACCCCGCAGAGTCGCTTGATCATGGGGCCGGAGTAGCGATCGTCATACTGCTGAATCAGGGCCTCAGTGAGATCTGTCCAGGTGAGGGCGGGAGAGGTCTGGCGGAGCCAACGGACCCAATGGAGGGCCGACCCTTCCATGCCGATAAGTGCGGTGGAGGCCCGTTGCGCCGGAGGGGTCTGGTGGATGTCGAAGAACTGTTCGGCGCGGGCAATCCACCCAAGGGGGTCAGTTCCGTTGAACGTAGGGATGTCAGGTCCACGGTACGGTGGAGTAGGTATTTCCACGACTGCGGGTGTATCGGGGAGCGTAGTGATGGGGGATCCCACAGCAGAGGCGGCAGGAGGCCCTGAGAGCTAGCTGGGCTGTAAGTTCTGGAGCATGGTCAGAATCGAGGAGAATTGCTCGGTATGTGCCTCGAGACGCGCGTTGATGGTGGCGAGGGAATGTTCGAGGGCTTCGACGCGGGATTCCATCCGGCCCTTTGGCATATGAGGACGATTGCGCCGAACCGGGGGTTGGCAGGAGAGTGCCGAAGTCGGGGAAGGGCGCGAGCAGCGGAAGGTTGCTGCGGAAGAGCAGGATGTGGCTGGTGCTGTGGCAGGTGCAGGCGCTGGAGAACAGGTGGAGAACAGGTGGAGGATCGGGCGCTGGATCGGGCGAACATGAGCGGAGCAGGCGTCGTGCATTGGAGAGCGGAGAGCGGAGCAGGCACTGGAGAGCAGAGAGTGGAGCAGGCGCTGGAGAGCGGAGCAGGCGAACAGGTGGAGGATCGGAGCAGGCGCTGGAGAACAGGTCGTGCGCTGGTCGTGCGTTGGAGAGCGGAGCAGGCGCTGGAGAACAGGTGGAGGATCGGGCGCTGGATCGGGCGAACAGGAGCGGAGCAGGCTTCGTGTGTTGGATCGGCGGAGCAGGCGCAAGACCTAACGGAAACGGGGACGCCTTCGACGCGAGTAGCGGCGGAATCGGGACGCGAGGCAGGCTGCGATGCGAGATAATGAACATCGGCGGCTTCCTTAGCGGGCGGGGCGGCAGGTCGGACCAATTAGTACGAACAAGAAGGAGAATGCTTGAATTAATGAAGAACGGATACAATCCGGAGCAAGCTCCGGCCAACTCCTGGAGGCTGGTTCTTCCAAGGAGCCTTCTCTCAAATGAGAGCCCAAATTCCTAATGATCAAAAGATGCCCTAACTCCCCAAAACCACCTCCTTATATAGGGAGGGGGGGCTCACATCAAACTAAAACATCTAAAGAAAAGCAATAATAAAATAGTAGGCGCGTGCGCGTAACACAACATAAATTTCATAAGGCAGAAAAAATAAGATTCTGCAAAACTTGAAATATGCATTACTTAAATATGTCATTAGTCACAAGAGTACAAATACTTTTTACACATTAATTTTCTTCTAAATTACAGATTTCCAAACAGAAAGATAGACATTCTTCTTTTTCTTAGATTCTCTCTTGACCTTGGAGGCTTTGGCCAGGGCAGCTTCATCTCTTGCAAGGGACTTCAATAGATTTGTCTTGGAGGGAACCTTGTAGTTTACTCTCTTAAGCAGCTCGTTTAACTCATCTTCACCAGACAATTCTGCTTCAGAATCTGACATCTGGGAAGGGTTGAGATCAGCTTGAATCTGGCTCCACTTCTCTGGAGGTAGAGAAGGAGTCTCATGCTTGGCAGAGAATGGAATTGTAGGAGGAGCAAGGGTTAAGGTAGGACTTCTGGACCCTGGACTTTTGGAGTGGAATTGAGGAATGACAGAAGAGGCATACTTCTGGAGGTCCTTATACTTGTCAAACAAGGAAAATATCTTGGCGGAAAACATCTCACTAAAAGGGGAGGGGACATCAAATACAACATGAGTTTTAACAACAGTCTCCTCAGCCTCAAGGGGTTTCTCTTGCCTTTTTAGGGCATCTTCAGTAATCTCCTTGGAAATTCTGGCAGACTTCTCAGGATGTAACAACCCTAAAAAAATAAATAAATTAAATTTATAGAAAAGGCTATCTGCAGCCCCCAACCCTCTTAATTAACCGTTGGCTAGGGCTTCCTCCATCAAAATCCCGCACGCAAGCCGCAAGTCCCGCTCCCGTCTCCCGATCCCATCTCCCGCGCGCAGCGCCGACGCCGTCAGCCGCTCTTGCTCCTCCAGCTAGCGTCGCCTTCTGCTCCTCCCCTCGCCGGCGCCTTCTCCTGCTCCTTCTCCTCCCCAGGCCAAAAGTCTCTCCCTCTTCCTCGGCAACAACCCTTCTTTCCCCCTTGCTTCTCCAAGGCCGACAGTTCTCCCCCCTCCCCTCCAGCACTCCCTCTCCTCCAAGGGGTCGGCAGCCTCATTCTCTCCTCAAGGACAGCAGGCGTTCTTCCTCCGACAGCCTTCTTCTTCTCCGTTTCCGCTTAGGGTTCTGCTCGAACCCTCCTCCTCGGATTTTGGACTCGGATTTGGTTCCTGTTGGTAAGATTCTCCCCCCCAAACCCTCACATTCAGATTTTCATAACCACTAATAATTTATTCGTGCCCCATTTTGCATTTCAGATTTTTGGTGCACTTCCTAATCGCCAAATCCTTAGGTATTCGTGCCCCCGGTGCCGTTCGTCGCTCTAATTGGCGGGATCTCTTGAAGTCCTCTCCGATTTAGGGTTTCCGTCACCCAAGCGCCGCCAAGTTCCCGATCCTTCGTGGTATCTCTTCTCCCCTCTTTCTGAGGGAGGTAAAATCTGCTAAACTCTCGTTGTTTAATTTCCGTGTCGTAGAAATGCTTGTGTTTGCGTAGTGAGTTGTACAATGTCAATTTCATCGTTCTTAAACAGGTTCGAAATATGATTTCTGAATTTTTCTTGCGCCGCCTAGCCGCCGCCGCCGTCAGTTTCAGCGTTCTTTAAGGCAAGTAGAGATCCCTCTCTCTTGCAAACATTGAATTTTATTTAGCATGACCTGTTCTTATGATTTTATGTTTCACCTTTGAATACACGTTTCCTCAAATAAGTTTAGTTTTTTATTGCTTGAATTGACTTGATAGTAGTTTGAGGTTTCACGCGTTTGGGATAACACGAAGTTGTGAATGTGAAATGATGATTTTAATTGGAGGATTAGTAGTTCTTTTGAGCATGAACATTAATTGGTATATTGATAAAGGCTAAGATTTCTTGCTAGCAAATAGATGAATTGTGTTTGATATGAAATGTTTGAGTTGTACACATGTTTACTTAAAAGATATTCGTGTTTTGGAATGGCTTAATCTAAAGGAATACTCGGTATACTAGAAAATAATGTATAGTAAATTATCCAATTACTCGCGAATTCTTGAACCCGTAAGTTTCAAAACTCTCTTTCGAGTTCTTTGGGTCATCGAATCTTGTTTCTTGTGCCTGCTTGGTTGAAAGATTTGGATAAAGTCTATTTCTTGATCTGATGTTTTTCTTCAGCGTGAGCCTGTCCCAATTAGAATCACCAATCTATGAATCAATTATATTATCTAATGTTATGCACCTATGTTTACGTGTATAATTTCTGCGATTGTATATCTGAATCAATACTTGGTTACATGTCTTGATATGCTAGAATCACGAAATCATGAATTATTTCATTAATAACACAAGTAAACATTGAAAGGTAGGGTTTAACTGACGCGACTCCTTGACTTGGGTTCCCACTTGAATCCCTAATGGGAACAAAGGACCGTTCATAGCGAGCATAAATTTCTGAATCTCCTGAATCCGTACTTGAATCTGTCTGAATCATGAATCCTGCGTGTCAAACAAAAACACCCACACTTTCACTTGTTATAACTTATGTTATTACATGATCATCTTGTATGCTATATTTCAGAGTAGTCTAATAATTCTAGATTTTTCTGCTTATCTCACTTGCTTGCCTGTCTTGTTAGCTCTGCTTCATGAAAAGCGGTACACAAATATGTTGTTTCTCTTGCTCATATTTTTATTTAGCTTTACTCTTGTTTATTTCAATGTTCTGAAGCTTTACTCCTGTTTATTTCAATGTTCTGAAGTTTTTCCTCCTTGTTTTGGATTTGCCTTAGTGTTCGTGCCTGCGCCGCCTGCTCTCTGAGGCCGTTCTGCGTCAAGTTTCAGGTTCTATGTTTATGTTTAATTTCGTTATCTGTCAGATATTTCTTTTATGTAATAATTACGATCAGTCATTTTCTCATGTTTCATGGACAATTGCTAGGATAAATATTATATGTACTAGAATTTGACATATTTGCATGCTCATTCATCTGCGATGATCACTGCATAAAAATCTGTTCCCAAAACTTGTATCATAAGTTTTTCTGTAAAAATACATGTGCACCTGTTTCAAGCTATCATATTTTAAAGCTTCCACAACAAAACAAATTGTTTTCTTCAAAAGTAGCTATGTTTAATCTATTTATAAGTATCTCTGCTTCCGCCTTAGCATGCATGGATTTTCCTTCCGCCCATGCATGTGGCATCACAGCCCGCCCGAAGCGCACTCTGACTCTTGTCGAGACGGGTCGTGACAGTTGGTATCAGAGCTAGGTTTGTTTCTAAAGATAATGTATTTTACAGTAATCAAATATTTAAAATCTTATTTTATAAATATTTATGCATGCATCATTTCTTCACGCACCTTGTCATTATGTGTTGTTCGCGGCTGAAACACGCACACACTCACTCATAAGCATGAGTAGTATGCACACGAATGTTAAGGGAGTATGGGCAAACTTAACATTTTTGTGTATATGAATTCAACTAGGAAATACACCGCTTACGAATATTAAATGGTTATGGGCAGTTTAATATTTTCAAGTACGTTGCCATTAGAGTCTTAATATGCATGACATGTTAAGTGATATGGGCGCTTAACATGGCATGTGTATCCATTCATTTGCATTCCTATCATAAATCATTGCACAAGTGTGAAGCTAAGAACAACAATAATGGTTGTACACGCATGTTTTTACTATTTGTTTGGCATTGCACACGATCTCATGATTGCACTTGCATGATCATTACCTAGAGTTGTCCAATGAAAATGCTGTAATTATTACATAATTTATGTACCTGGCAGTAGGAAATGTGTTAGAATCCCTAGTTTCAAATCTCCGATATTCGTATTCAGTCTTCCTGTTCTGCCCGACTATCGATCTCATCTAATTCTTTAGTATCCCCTTCTAGTTAGCTCTTAAGCGTCAACATCGCAAGTAAATTACCCCCTTCGTGCAAAGATTTTTTTCGCTCCCGAATTCTTGAGTCTTATCTCTCAATTCCGAGCTAAGTGAAGCAACTTCTGTGTTCCCTGAATCCAATCCTCCGTGTCTAGCAACACCCGCTAAGATCGTAGAGTATCAACTACGCAAGTTTCGAAAGAAAAATCATCCCGATGATAACTGTGTTTTGAATGCATGAAAGTCTGAATAATCCTCTTGAGAACTTGAATCTGATATGCGAGGCAAGTATCCGCAAATTTTCCCTTGATCTTGGTAAGTCTCCGCACTTGTTCTTCTTTCTGTTTCAGCATATTCATAGTTAGCCTCCATGTCTTGATCTGCAAATCTTGTTTGGAATAAATGGCATCTGAATCTTCGCCATAAAAGCCCCCGTTCAGAGAATTCTCATAAAGTTTCGGGACGAAACTTCTTAAGTAGGGGAGAATATAACAACCCTAAAAAAATAAATAAATTAAATTTATAGAAAAGGCTATCCGCAGCCCCCAACCCTCATAATTAACCGTTGGCTAGGGCTTCTTCCTCCATCAAAATCCCGCACGCAAGCCGCAAGTCCCGCTCCCGCCTCCCGTCTCCCACTCCCGATCCCATCTCCCGCGCGCAGCGCCGACGCCGTCAGCCGCTCTTGCTCCTCCAGCTAGCGTTGCCTTCTGCTCCTCCCCTCGTCGGCGCCTTCTCCTGCTCCTTCTCCTCCTCAGGCCGAAAGTCTCTCCCTCTTCCTCAGCTAGGGCAACAACCCTTATTTCCCCGTTGCTTCTCCAAGGCCGATAGTTCTCCCCCCTCCCCTCCAGCACTCCCTCTTCTCCAAGGGGTCGACAGCCTCCTCTGCTCAAGGACAGCAGGCGTTCTTCATCCGACAGCCCTGTTCTTCTCTGTTTCCGCTTAGGGTTCTGCTCGAACCCTCCTCCTCGGATTTTGGACTCGGATTTGGTTCCTATTAGGAAGATTCTCCCCCCAAACCCTCACATTCAGATTTTCATAACCACTAATAATTTATTCGTGCCCCATTTCAGATTTTTGGTGCACTTCCTAATCGCCAAATCCTTAGGTATTCGTGCCCCCGGTGTCGTTCGTCGCTCTAATTGGCGGGATCTCTTGAAGTCCTCTCCGATTTAGGGTTTCCGTCACCCAAGCGCCGCCAAGTTCCCGATCCTTCGTGGTATCTCTTCTCCCAACTTTCTGAGGGAGGTAAAATCTGCTAAACTCTCGTTGTTTAATTTCCGCGTCGTAGAAATGCTTGTGTTTGCGTAGTGAGTTGTACAATGTCAATTTCATCGTTCTTAAACAGGTTCGAAATATGATTTCTGAATTTTGCTTGCGCCGCCTAGCCGCCGTCGCCGTCAGTTTCAGCGTTCTTTAAGGCAAGTAGAGATCCCTCTCTCTTGCAAACATTGAATTTTATTTAGCATGACCTGTTCTTATGATTTTATGTTTCACCTTTGAATACACGTTTCCTCAAATAAGTTTAGTTTTTTATTGCTTGAATTGACTTGATAGTAGTTTGAGGTTTCACGTGTTTTGGATAACACGAAGTTGTGAATGTGAAATGATGATTTTAATTGGAGGATTAGTAGTTCTTTTGAGCATGAACATTAATTGGTATATTGATAAAGGATAAGATTTCTTGCTAGCAAATAGATGAATTGTGTTTGATATGAAATGTTTGGGTTGTACACATGTTTACTTAAAAGATATTCGTGTTTTGGAATGGCTTAATCTAAAAGAATACTCGGTGTACTAGAAAATGATGTATAGTAAATTATCCAATTACGCGCGAATTCTTGAACCCGTAAGTTTCAAAACTCTCTCTTTCGAGTTCTTTGGGTCATCGAATCCTGTTTCTTGTGCCTGCTTGGTTGAAAGACTTGGATAAAGTTTATTTCTTGATCTGATGTTTTTCTTCAGCGTGAGCCTGTCCCAATTAGAATCACCAATCTATGAATCTTTTAAATTATCTAATGTTATGCACCTATGTTTACGTGTATAATTTCTGCGATTGTATATCTGAATCAATACTTGGTTACATGTCTTGATATGCTAGAATCACGAAATCATGAATTATTTCATTAATAACATAAGTAAACATTGAAAGGTAGGGTTTAACTGACGCAACCCCTTGACTTTGGTTCCCTCTTGAATCCCTAATGGGAACAAAGGACCGGTCATAGCGAGCATAAATTTCTGAATCTCCTGAATCCGTACTTGAATCTGTCTGAATCATGAATCATGCGTGTCAAACAAAAACACCTACCCTTTCACTTGTTACAACTTATGTTATTACATGATCATCTTGTATGCTATATTTCGGAGTAGTCTTATAATTCTAGATTTTTCTGCTTATCTCACTTGCTTATCTGTCTTGTTAGTTCTGCTTCATGAAAAGCGGTACACAAATATGTTGTTTCTCTTGCTCGTATTTTTATTTAGCTTTACTCCTGTTTATTTCAATGTTCTGAGGCTTTTCCTCCTTGTTTTGGATTTGTCTTAGTGTTCATGCCTGCGCCACCTGCTCTCTAAGGCCGTTCTGCGTCAAGTTTCAGGTTCTATGTTTATGTTTCATTTCATTATCTGTCAGATATTTCTTTTATGTAATAATTACGATCAGTCATTTTCTCCTGTTTCATGGACAACTGCTAGGATAAATATCATATATACTAGAATTTGACATATTTGCATGCTCATTCATCTGCGATGATCACTGCATAAAAATCTGTTCCCAAAACTTGTATCATAAGTTTTTCTGCAAAAATGCATGTGCACTTGTTTCAAGCTATCATATTTTAAAGCTTCCGCAACAAAACAAACTGTTTTTCTTCAAAAGTAGCTATGTTTAATCTATTTATCAGTATCTCTGCTTCCGCCTTAGCAGGCATGGATTTTCCTTCCGCCCATGTCTGTGGCATCACAGCCCACCTGAAGCGCACTCTGACTCTTGTCGAGATGGGTCGTGAGTCGTGACATAGGATCTCCTCACATCTAGCTTTCCTTTCAGCACTCAGCTTCCTCAAATCTCTCATGTGCCCATCATATTCCCTTAACTTTTTCTCTTGTTTGTATCTTTTTTTCTTCAGGGAAGTCTGGCCTAACCAGTAGTACCATTTCCTACTCTTACCGCAGGAGGTATTTTCAGCCTTGCTAGTGACAAGGGGAATTAGGGCTTTCTCCAAGTCTTTCTTGGTCTCAAGACTTGACTTGGGGGATCAACTGTCTTAGGTGGTTTAGCTTTCTGAAAGACTGTGAGGGTTTCTTCTGGAGGGATGACAGACACTTCCTGAGCTGGTTCCCGAGGAGAGGGGGGGATTTGTTATTCATGCGCCACATCAGCTGATTCTTCCACCGGCTCTTCCTGAGCCTTATGTTGCTCTTCATGTGGGGTTTCAGGAGCCTCCCCCTCATTCCTTGACCTCTTTGTATAGGTCACTAAGGCTAGGGGGAGGAAGAACATGAGATTCTTCTAGAGGGGCAGAAGAGGGAGATTCATGGCTAGGAGTCCTCAGAAATGGAGACATCCTCTTGAGTTGGAGCTGCATCAGCTGGGATCTCATCAGCTGGAGGTGTTTGGGTATCAGTTGGTGTTTCTTCTTCAGGAAGGAGCTCTAAGAGCATTCCTTCAATCACCATATCCATAAAAGGATCAGTGGGTATCTCTTTGGCATAAGAGGCAGAAGATGCAATGGGAGATTGAATAAGGGGTGGAATAAGCGATGGAATGGGAGATGGAATAGGATCCTAGACAGATGGACTCTCCCCTTGAGATGGAATTCTCTTCCACTGGGTAGTAGATTCCTCCCCCTGAGAGGTGGGACTCTCTTGGATATCAGCATATCTCTATCCAAGAGAAATATGATCCACCTGGACAGAAGCTCTCTCTCCCTTTTGTAGGAGATCCATGATCACCTGCAAATTCTTCATAATGTCCATGTTGGATTAGAGGATAGCAGCAACCTGAGTCTTAAGAGAGAGAACCCTGGTGGTGATGAATTACTGGAATGAATTATTTGAAGTAGAGGTGGATGCAATAGTAGTGAGATATGGGGGACGTGGAGGTGGTGCTGGTAGAGGAGATGACAGAGGAATTGGATATGAAGTGGGGTATTGTATATGTTAAGGAGGTTGGGGAGTGGATGAAGGATAAATTGGAGAAGCGTAAGGTGATGGAATTAGGAGCTCAAAAGATGGAGGGACAACCACAGGTGTAGAATCCCTGGGTTGATAAATAGGAAGATTTGTGGTAGAGGAAGAGGGAAGATTCTTCCTAGCAACAGAAGACTTGGGAACGATCTTCTACCATAGTTGCAAGGTTCTAAGAGATACAACCTTGCCACTATTCTCGGTTATGCGAGGAGAGGAGATGCTAGAGGGATGAGCAGTAAAAAGATAAAGAGAAAGGATCGTACCAAAACTCTTCTCCTTAATCCTGTCTGAAAGGAGAGCAAACAATGTTCCATCCCAATCAATCTTCTTCTTCGGGAGCAAAGTCGGCATTAGCTTCATGAACTCCTTACTGATAAAGTCATATGCAGATCTTTTGCTCATGAAACCTTAAACTTGAATTTTCGTGGGAAATGCATGGTCCTAAGGTTGCTTGGCTTGTCTCCTGCATTACTCATCAGTCTAAATCATTGAGTTGCATCTTCATCTTTAACCATCTCAAACTTATCTTCATAATAGCCCAACTGGAAAGTCCCTCTTAAGGAGGTTGGAGTCACTATGATCTCCGCCTCAGATATGGTACAAAGAAGGGTGCCTTCATGACTATGGGAAGAAGAATACAGTTGCACCAACTATGAAACAAACACCTTCGTTCTTTTCTGCAAGAAGAACTCTAATCCAGCTTCCTTTACAAGTTCCATAATAGATTTAAACATAGCTTCAGCACGGGAAAGGGAAGCCAAATCAATCTCGAATCTAGAGTTGATATTCTCCCTTTGCAAGGAAATCGAATCGGTAGCAAGAATATTTGAAGGATAAAGAGGAGGGAAGACAAGATTGTTCGGTGAGCACAACTAGGTCACAAAACAACGAAAGGGTTAAGTAGAATTTGGTTAAGAGGGGTAAAATTCAAATAAGAATAAGCTCGAGTCGACGAAAGAATAGAAGAATCGTCGATCAATGATCAACGTTTGAGAAGGGAAAATAAAGAGATGAAATCTTTCAAAATTCGATCAGTGGTCAACGATCGTAGAGAGGGTTACGGCCAGCGATCGTTAATCAAGAGGTCGATGATCAACGATCGTCAACAAGATATCAATTGAGAGAATTTTTAGAAGAGTGAAAATGATGGAGGGCGATCGACGATCAACGATCAGTTGGCGCCGCTCCGCAATCAGCACTGTGTACGAAGAAATCGATCAGTGATCGGCGAGTCGTTCAGCGATCGGCGAGTGGTTCAGCGATAGGCGAGTCGTTCAGCGATCGGCGAGTCGTTCAGCGATCGGCGAGTAGTTCAGCGATCGGCGAGTCGTTCAGCGATCGGCGAGTCGTTCAGTGATCGGCAAGTTGTTTAGTGATCGGCGAGTCGTTCAGCGATCGGTGAGTCGTTTAGTAATCGACGATCAACGATCGTGGATCGAAGTTGACATTTTAGAAAATAGAGAATTTTAGAGGGTTGAAAGGAGAGAAACGGGTTTTAATCCAATTGAAGATTATCTTTCTGCTAAGTTATCTTTTATATTATTCTTTTTATGGTGTTTTCTATGGTTGGTTTGATTATGCAATGTGATTTATATTTGTCATACACTAAGCAACTTAGAAATAAGAATAACCATGCGGATTTTTTCAAGATTTCAAAATTTAAAGATAAGAACTATGCCTATTTAAAGACATCTATTTCATGTTGTCCTGCATTCCAAGCTGATTGATGAAATAAGTTAATTTTAATTCATCCAAAAGTTTTTGAGAATGTCAGCAATTTGTTTCTCGGTAGGAATGAACTCCATTGAGATGTTGTATTTTTCCACATGATCTCTGATTAAGTGGTCTTATTTCAATATGTTTTGCTCTACTGTGAAGTACATCATTAGATGAAATAGAAATGAACTGGTGTTATCACAATAAATAGGAATTCAAGTTAGATCATACTCATAGTTCTGCATCTGATTTTTGATCCGGGTTGGGCCCGGTCTTGCCAGGCCAGGGTTTTTTCCACCCAGGCTCGGGCCTGGGCTTTTTCCAGCCAGACTCGGGCTCGGGCTTTTTCCAGCCAGACTCGGGCTCGGGCTTTTTCCAGCCAGCCTCAGGCCAGGGCTTGGCTTGTGCCAGGCCCAAGCCTCCTCTCCAAGAGGAGGCCTGTCTAGGCCCTGCAGGACAGGCCTAGGCCTGGTCCGGTCTTCAATTAAATAAATATTAAATATTATAATTAAATTATATATTATAAAATTTTAATAATATAATAGGCCTATGGCTTAGGCTAAAAGCCTAGGCCTAGGGCATAATCTGCAAGTCTAGGCCTTAGGCCTATCTGCGGCTGGCAGTACATGTCATAATGGCATATACTGTCATACTATGGCGCAGTAGCCATAATGGCATATACTGGGAGTATATGCCATTATGGCTATACTGCCATAATGGTTGTGACCTGCGGGCTGAGCAAACTAGGGCTTTTAGAGCCCTAAATATAAGGATCTAAAAGCCCGGAAGCTTTCATGTTGCCAGGCCCGAGCAAGACGGCCAGACGGCCAGGCGTTATGTCTGGGCTTAGCCTGGGCCTGGCCCGGGATGGCACCAGGCCAGTCTTATGCCTGAAAAGGGGTCCTTGTTAGGCCCACCGGGCTTGGGCCCAGGCCTAGCTGGGCTTTTTCCAGGACGGGCTCGGACGGGCTTTCGGGGCCCGGGCTTTTTAGACACCCATAACAGTAATTTCCAGCAACTATGTACTCGGCATCAGCAGTGGAGGTGAAGACGGTGCTTTGCCTTTTAGTGCTCCTTGAACCATCCTTGAGCCAAGGAATTAATAAGTTCCACATGTGCTCTTCCTGTCAATTCTGCAACATGTATAAACTGCATCTAAATAGCTTGTTAGTGCAAACCCTAACTCTCTAGGATACCATAGCCCAAGACCTAGAGTGTCTTTCAAGTACCTGAGAATTCTCTTTACATTAGTGAGATGAGATTCATTAAGTGAAACATGAAATCTTGCGCATACACAGGTAGAGAACATAATATATGGCTTGCTTGATGTTAGATAAAAGAGTAATCCAATGATACCGTTATAGAGTTTAGAATCTGTAGTTTTACCATTCTCATCATTATCCATAACAACAATAAATGACATGGGGATCTTAAGAGGGGAAGCAATCTTCATTCCAAATTTCTTAAGGATTTCCATAGTGTATTTGGGTTAGCTAATGAAGATGCATTCATCAAACTACTTTACCTAAAAACCTAGGAAGTTTAATTTTCCCATGTAGCCCATTTCAAACTTTTTTTGCATTAGATTGGCAAATATCTTATCATCTGAGCTTTAAAACATTATGTCATCTACATAAATTAGAGCTATTATGAGATTAGTATGTTTCCTAGTGAATAGAGTCTTATCTACTTGTCTCATAATGAAATGGTTCTCCAAGAGAAAAGTGGATAAGGTCTCATACCAAGCTTTAGGTGCTTGCTTGAAACCATATAGGGCTTTGTCTAGCATATAAACATAAGAAAGGAAGGTTGAAGAGATAAAATCTGGGGGTTGTGCTACATACACTTCCTCATGTAATTTTCCATTGAGGAAAGCATTATTCACATCCATTTGATATACCTTGATACAATGGTGTGTTGCATAGGCTTGAAGAGTCTTATGGTTTCAAGACTAGCTATAGGAGTAAAGGTTTGATCATAGTCAATCCCTTCCTCTTGCTTATAGCATTAAGCCATAAGTCTAGTCTTGTTCCTTATGACCACACCGTTTGGGTCAAGTTTGTTCATATAGACCCATTTAGTACAAATCACAGGATGGTCCTTTGGCTTCTCTATCAACTTTCATGTTTGTTGTCTTTCAAATTGCTCCAACTCCTCTTGCAGAACAATGATCCATTACGGATCACCATTTGTTTCTTCAAAGGTCTTTGGGTTCAACCTGTGAAATGAAGTGATAAAATAGTATTTCATTAGGAGTATCTGCTATAGTCTTAACTGGTTCCTACAAGTTTCCAATTACTTGATGCAGATGATGGTCCTTGATGTATCTGTAAGCTCTCAGCAGTTGTGCTAGGAGATTATCTTAAGTTCTTCCTTCAACAACTTCTACACACCTTCAGCCTCAATGGCTTCTTCAACGTTAGAGCTATAGTTTCTTCTAAGGTAACTTTATGAGCGGTGTCATTGCATCCTCCTCCTTTGCCACTTGAATTATTGGTTCATCTTTATTCCTTTGACTGGGAGTTATCATGAGTAGTTTGACCTTCAGCTTCCATTCTTAAAGAGATTCTCTCCATCTATAAAATTAAGTTAGAGGGATTTTTCTCCTCATAAAGAATATTAGACTCATCAAAGGTAACCTGAATAGACTCTCCATCTATAAAACTAAGAGGATTTTTTTCTTAATAGAGATATCTCCATCTGAAAGGTTTGGGTTTTGTGCTTATGCAGAATGGAAAATCAATCACGTATGCATTGAGGTAATTAAAGGAACACGAGAAAAATTACCCAACACATGATTTGGAGATGGCTACAATTATTTTTGCACTCAAAAGATGGCGACACTATTTCGATGGAGTGAGATGTTCACTGACCATAAGGGGCAGCCTTGTATGGGGGTAGAGCAATAAACTCCTACACCTTATAGGGGGGTGGGGGGGTAGAACTCTTACACCAAGTAAGGGGGGTTGAACTCCTACAGAAGTTGATACTAAAATGTCTAATCTATGAAGTGTGGAAGCCTGTTGCATTGTTGAGCGCCCTAAAGCGGACATTAATATGACAGGCCCAGATGTTTGATTGAGAATGCCCCTCAGTATTTCGAAAGAACGAAAAGTGATATGAAAATCCTGAATTGAATACAGAAACGGAGAAGAATGAAAGAATAAGAATGTTGATACTGAAATGTCTAATCTATGAAGTGTGGAAGCCTGTTGCATTGTTGAACGCCCTAAAGCGGACATTGATATGACAGGCCCAGATGTTTGATTGAGAATGCCTCTAAGTATTTCGAAAAAACGAAAAGTGATATGAAAATCCTGAATTGAATACAGAAATGAATAAGAATGAAAGAATAAGAATTTTGATACTAGAAATAGTTTACTTCTGTTGTACTAGCTCACTGTACTTGCTTACTGTAATTCTTGTTCTACTACACATGCTCATATAGAAATATATAACTGCATACTGATGATGACTCTTCGTGTTTGCCTGTAGTGCGGTTGAAAAGATAAGAAACACACTTAGTTTTCAAACTAGCTGGTTGTCGATCTTTTTTTTAGGATCAGACCGCCAACGTGCTAGACCCCGCTAGGAGGATACCTGTGGAGGCAGGTCGAAAGCAAAGAGAAGACGTGGTTCGCCCATGGGTTAGAGTTTGTTTCAGTTTGTTTTAGAGTAGTTACAGTTTGTACATTGTACTTATGTCTTAGTTAGACTTTGTAGTCGTTTTTTCCCTGTACTCTGGATTGACATGATGTAAATTATCTTTAAAATAATAAAAGATGTTTTATGTTTTCTTCTAATACAACTCATGTACTTTACATATCTGATGCTGCGTTATTTTATTGTGAAAAAACGCTCAGAATAAAGATTTAAATTATGACGGACATCGGGCCATTACAGGAGGTGCCCTAACCTGATGCATCCCTTGTGCAGAACACAGACTTGTATCTGACTGTTTCCAAACGTGGAATTGTGGGTCATCGACCCCATGTATGAGGCTCATACGGTTTATTGGCCCTATGAGTATGATGGTGTGCATCCATCAATCAAAAGGGAAGAGCCTCCCATGCCCCCTCCCGAAATGATCACCTAGTGGTTGGTACGATCATCACATTATATCGTCCACCTGACACCACAAGTCTGAAGCGTACTACTTGTTTTAATCTTTTACTTTTATCCTAATTGCATTGAACATCATTTATGTTCCTACGTTAAGAAGTACTTTTTATACATGTCGAATCATATTAATTTAATTGACATTTACAATGAAATAATATGCTACTAGTGTTTCGATTTCACGTGCATTCTGTAATACTTAACTTAATGTTAATATGCAATTTAAGGGCTATGAGTATTTCAATTTCACATCCATTCTTGTGTGACCTAGGCAATGCATCTATATTAGGTGATATGTCTAGCCAAGAGGAATCTAATTTTTTACCTTGCTGGCGAGGCGTTCGTAGATTTGATGCCATGACATGATTCCTTATAAGATTATTAAAAATAACGTAGTATTCTTCTTAGAGTAATAATAAGGCTCTCCTGCTCTGCTTCTCCCCAAAATCCCAAAGAGGAAAAATTATACATACCCTTAGAACTCTTGGGATTAAAAGGATTTTCAGGAATATAATTTATGAATTAAAGGAAATTAGGAATGAAGTTTGGAAACGAAAAGAAGATCTCACCATGCCCCAGGTCCAAGAGAAAAACAGTTTCTATTTGTCAACGATGGAGGAGTTGTCGACCCTCTATCTGTCCAAACAATTATAAACAACAGACCGACAAAATCTGTTGAAATCGCCGTGAACTTTAAATGAGATAAGGAGGCGGAAAAAGAAGTGAATCGAAGAAACAAAGAGCAAAAGAAGACTTACCACTTCTTTATTAATGGAAGGCTAGAAGGTCTACAGTTCCTAAACCAGATAAAAAACGAGATTCACGATCCCCACTTCTAGTGCACGAAGAAAGCGGAGGAAAAGAAATTTCATTCATGTTCACCAGTCTAGGTTCTGAGTGTTGGGCAGTGAATGGTGTACATGAGCAAAAAATGGGAGTTGCGGAGATGAGAATGCTTAGGTGGATGTGTGGTCACACGAGACTGGATAAAATTAGGAATGTATCAGGGATAAGACAGGAGTGGCACCAATTGTAGAGAAGAAGCGAGAAGCTCGATTAAGATGGTTCGGACATGTACATAGGAGACCATTGAGGCACCTGTTAGGCGTTGTGAGAGTTTAGTCACTAGACATGTTAAACGTGGGAGGGGTAGACCAAAAAAGACTTGGAATGAAACTATAAGGAAAGATATAATGTACTTAGGCATTAGTGAGGCTATGATTAAAGATAGGGCGCAATGGCGTCAAAGGATCCATATAGCCGACCCCACTATAGTGGATTAAAGGCTTGTGTTGTTGTTGTTGTTTCATCAGTCTAGGTCTCTAGAGAACAAGATAACGAGGAGGAATGGTTTCACGTTGCTTACAGAAAGATCGAGCGGCACCGGAGTAAGCACCGGTCGGCTAGGGTTAAGAAAACGATCCATCTGCTACCGCTTGGAGGAGGAAGGGGGGGTCTAAGAGGATGATGTTATTGAAAGGAGGTGTCGTCGATCAGTAGAAACGAAAGAGGATTTGTCACGGGTGTTGTCCGCGAGAGAAAAAGGGAGCGACAATAATGGCTTCTCAATCGGTTGGAAATGGGATGGAAAGAAGTGGGGAGTGGCGATTTTTTATTTTGTACGATAGGCCGAGATATAAGATCACTAGAAGTGGGCAGGGTGCACCGGGTCTTTACATATGAGGGATTAGAATTAGGTTTTCTCTTAATTACAATCGTGTCACTGCGCACTAAAAATTTATCATTTTGACATTGAGCGCTCCCACGAATCAGTAAATCGCACTGAAATTAAGTGATAAATTTTGTGAAACTCCATATTACATTTCCTTAATTATTTATCAATTACTTGACTTCCAAATGATTAAAACGTGTGATTACTTCAGGAGGACCGCAACGTTGGCACTACCTCTAGTTCGACCTGCAATTAAAATTATGGAAGTTCTAAGAATTTCTGGTGTTACAAATCTCCCCTCCTAATAAAATTTTCATTTTCGAAAATTGCACTCATACCTGGATCAAAAGGAAGTCATAATCTTCATTACTTGGAAGCTCATTTTCTCTTTCCCATGTATACTCTGGGTGACCATAATTCATCAAAATGACTTTCACAAAATAAATCTCTTTGTTCAAGAACTTTAGAATCCTTAAGCCCACAATCCTGAATGGTGTAACATTGAAACTAAGATTTGATTCGGCTAGTGCATCCTCAATACTGATCACCTAACTAGGATCTCTGACTACTCTCCTGAAATAGCAGACGTGGAACACATCATCTACGACACTCATCTACTCGGGTAAGGCTATCTTGTATGTAACATTACGAATGCATTCAAGCACTTTCGACCGACCAACGAATCTATGACTCAATTTATTCATCCACTTAAGTTTAGAAACACTCTTAACAGTTTGACTTTAAGTTAGACAAAATCTCCAATATTGAATTCTACTCAGCCTTTGATAACATTATTTGGCTTGCCAATCCCAAGTTATCTTCCTACGCTCCTGAAATGACATGTGAAAGGTGGATACAGTCAAAACTTACTCTAGAAGGGGGTTGAATAGAGTTATTAAAATTTTTCATAACTAATCACAGTACATGCCACGGATTTTAAAACGGTGCAAGTATAAAAATAAGAAAGTACAACAACAACAGAACCCATATAGTCCCAAAAAAAAAGTAATGTAAACAAAATTAGAAAGTAATGTAAACAAAATTATGCAACCAGAAAACAGAAATTTATAGTGATTCCCCTAAATATTTGGGTACTCCACTCTTCTACCCCTTGGCAGGATATCCAATAATCAGTGCTGAATCTTTTGATAAAAATACTCTTAGAACTAATACAACTGAATCTTTTGTTAAGGGGATTCTAAGAACCAATGAAACTTTTGATAAGGTGTTTCAACCCACTGAATCCTTTGATAAGGGGATTCTAAGGACTAAGAGCCTTTTGATAAGGAGGCCAAACAACCGCTGAATTTTTATGAGAGGAATTATAAAGAATCTATCTGAATCCTTTGTAGAGGGATTCTAAAATCTTTTTGTTGGAGTGGTTGATCTTGGGTTTCCACAATGTAGTCCTCTTCAACAAATCTCTGAGGACTTGTGATCAAGGACGTATCGTGTCCGACGCACCCGCAACGGACACAACCCCAGGCGATGCCGGAATCGCGTGGCTTGAGAAGTTCGACCCATTTTGGAAGCCTCGAACCGTTTAATTAATTTTCTCATGTTGAACTCTATTTGTATTTTCTATTTGTATTCGTTTATGTTGAACCTACTATGTGGTGTGCTATTAGCGGGGGTGCTAATAGCCGTGGCCTTCCCCTCATAGTATAAGAGGTGGGAGTTATTATTATGTACTCACTTTTGAAGGATTAAAGGTTTGCCATGTTGCCCTAGCCGCTCTCCCCCTCTCCGTGCGAGAGAACCCCGTCCGGAAGGACCGCGCCCGCCGTCCGTCCGCTCCCCTCTTCTCGTGAGGAAGACTATCGCCGGAAGGCGCCATCCCCCGCTCAACGTCCTACGCCAGTTGGTATCAGAGGAGTCCGTCGACTTCTACGCTCGACGTCGTTTCCTCCTGCTCGCTAGCGCCTCGACTCGTTCTTTCATCGACGTTGTTTCCTCCCGCTCCGCTCGCTCGACGCTGCATCCTGCAGATGGGCGACAACCCGCGTGACGACGCCGACCTATGGGCGGCCATCAATGGCATCACCACCCAACTTGCCACCCTCACTGCCGCCCTCGGCAACCTGCAGCCAGGCCGCAACCAGCATCCGCCTCCCGCCGACGCCAACGCTCCAGTTGATCGTCTCTTTGAGCGGCAATACCACCGTGGCCGCGTGGCTCCGGCTACACCGCCCCTCAACCCAACCCTTTCCGAGTCCAGCTCCGATGAGGACCTCCCCGACGGCGGCAATCCTCCTCGCGGGGGTGACCAGCAACCTCATTACCAACCGGGTTACTGACTGCGCGCGGACATTCCCCACTTTCATGGCAACCTGGGCATCGAGGACTTCCTCGATTGGATTTCGGAAGTCGAACGTTTCTTCGAAATGGCCGAGATCGACGACCGCCGCCAAGTGAAGTTGGTCGCTTACCGCCTTAAATCCGGCGCGGCGGTTTGGTGGGACTAACTTCAACTCAACCGCAACCGCCAAGGCAAGGCTCCCGTTCGCACGTGGCTGAAGATGGAGAAGTTGTTGCGGAGTAGGTTCTTCCCGCTCGACTACGACCAGCATTTGTGTCAGTTCTACCAGAGTTGCTCGCAAGGCACTCGTACGGTGACGGAGTACCTGGCGGAGATAAGCTGACTTGCGGACCGCAACGGCCTAACCGAGACGGATGGCCAACGTGTTACTCGTTTCCTACATGGGCTATGTCCCTCCCTACGGGAGAAGATTGGATTGCATGTCTTGCGCACGGTGGATGAGACTTACAACATGGCCCTCAAGGCCGAACAAATGGAGAGGGCAGCAGTACCGCCACACCGCGCGACCTCTCGTCGTCCTTGGATGGATCCTTCGGGTTCTAGCAGCCGGGACACTACCAGCAAGGAGATTGTTGATCGGGTGTCGGCCTCCCCTTCCGCACCAAAGGGTCGGGCACCTGAGCGCGCACCGGCGGGCACGTGTTTCAAATGTCAACAACCCGGCCATTTCGCCTCCCATTGCCCCCTGCTTCGCCAGCCCGTCCGCACTGTAGCACCGGACGAGGAGAGGGAGGAAAACTTGGGGGAGGCCGATGAGGTCATTGATGGTTATGACGAAGAGGGCGACTTCGCCGCGTGCGTGGTTCATCGTCTACTTCTTACACCGCGGCTTGATGAGCACGTCCAACGTAGCAATGTCTTTCGGAGCTTCTGCAACATCAAGGGAAAGATCTGTGACGTCTTAATTGACAATGGCAGTTGTGAGAATTTTGTTGCAAGCCGGTTGGTCTCCTACTTGCAGCTACCGACTGAGCCTCACCCGCACCCCTATTCCATCGGTTGGATCCAGCGCGGCCCCTCGGTGCGGGTCACCCACCGCTCCCACGTTCCCGTTGCCATTAGAAAGCACTACCAGGCCGACGTTTGGTGCGACGTCGTGGAGATGGACGCGAGCCACCTACTCTTGGGGCGGTCGTGGCAGTATGACACGGATGTTTCGTATAAGGGCCGCGAGAATGTATACTCCTTCACTTGGGCGGGCAAGAAGATCCACATTATTGCCCGGGTCGGAGGGAAACCCGAAGCCGGTCCTCCTTCAGATAAAGGGCGCAGTCTGTTGGTAATGCAGGAGGACTCCTCTCTGTTTGAGCGAGACGTTGCGGAGGCCAAAGAGGTGGTGGCCCTCGTCTCCTACGGCTTGCACGCCACTAGCGAGCAGGAGGCGGAAGCCGCACCCCCGGACGTGCGAGCACTGCTACACGAGTTCCGAGCCATCACGACAGAGGACTTACCCGACCGTCCCCCTCCTCTTTGGGATATACAACACCAGATCGACCTCATTCCGGGAGCTAGCCGTCCGAACTTGCCTCACTACCGCATGAACTCCAAGGAGCATGACATCTTGCGTGAGAAGGTGGAAGAGTTGTTGAAAAAGGGGTTCATCTCCGAGAGCCTCAGCCCCTGCGGGGTCCCGTCCCTCCTTGTACCCAAGAAGGACGGTTCGTGGAGGATGTGCGTCGACAGTCGCGCAATCAACCGGATCACCATCAAGTACTCCTTTCCCATACCGCGCCTTGATGACATGTTGGACATGCTGGATGGCTCCAAATTCTTTTCAAAAATAGACCTGCGCAGCGGGTACCACCAAATTCGCATCAAGTCGGGTGATGAGTGGAAGACGGCTTTCAAAACGCCGGACGGTCTCTTCGAGTGGAAGGTAATGCCTTTTGGATTATCTAATGTTCCAAGTACGTTTATGCGCCTCATGACACAGGTACTGAGACCATTTCTGGGGAAGTATGTCGTCGTCTATTTTGACGACATCCTGATCTTTAGCAAGAGCAGAGAAGATCATCTATCACATCTTCTTGCTGTGTTGGGAGTGTTGGCGGAGCACCAACTGTTTATTCATCTCAAAAAGTGTACCTTCCTCGCTCCGCGGCTGAATTTTTTGGGCTTTATTGTGGGTGCGGATGGCATCCGAGTTGATGAAGAGAAGATCCAGGCGATCCGAGATTGGCCGGCTCCAACGACACTCTCGGAGTTGCGGTCGTTGCATGGCCTAGCCACGTTCTACCGGCGGTTCATACGTGATTTCAGCACCATCTCGGCACCAATGACCGATTGTTTGAAGAAGGGGCGGTTCTTATGGGGGGAAGAGGCCAGTCGCTCCTTCAACTTGATCAAACAGAAGCTTAGCTCGGCACCGGTTTTGGCGCTACCCAATTTTGATAAGCTCTTTGAAATGCAGAGTGACGCCAGCGGCATTGGCATCGGAGCGGTTCTCTCCCAAGACAAGCGGCCGGTTGCGTTCTTCAGCGAGAAACTAAGTGATGTCAGGCGGAAATGGGCCATTTATGATCAAGAATTCTATGTCGTCGTCCGGGCCCTCAAGCATTGGGAGCACTACTTGCTGCACAAGGAGTTCATCTTGTACACGGACCAACAAGCTCTCAAGTTTATCAACAGTCAGAAGCGCATGGACGGAATGCACCTTCGTTGGACCGCTTATCTCCAACGATTTCCATATATTATTCATCACAAACCGGGGACTTCAAATGTTGTCGCCGACGCACTGAGCCGGCGGAGCTGTTTGTTAGCAACCATGCACCACAAAATCATCGGCTTTGATACCCTCGCCGATTTGTATGCCGACGACACTGATTTCCAAGGGGTTTGGCGCGCCTGTTCATTGGGCGGCTCACATGGTGGTTTCCTATTACTTGATGGGTTCTTGATTAAGGACAACCACCTGTGCATTCCCCGCACTTCCTTGCGGGAGAAGCTCATTCACGATTTGCATGGGGGCGGACTGAGTGGCCACCTGGGCCGAAACAAGACACTTGCCAGCCTCCAGGAGCGCTATTTCTGGCCACAGTTGGCAAAGAACGTGGGGAACTTCGTTCGGAAGTGTTATGTGTGCCAACAGTACAAGGTCCATGCACACAACACTGGACTCTATACACTAATACACCCCTCCCGGTCCCCTCCGGCGTTTGGGAGGATCTCTCAATGGATTTCGTCCTGGGCCTTCCGCGCACGCAGAGTGGGGTTGATTCTGTGTTTGTCGTGGTGGATCGCTTCTCCAAGATGGCGCATTTCCTCCCTTGTCGCAAGACGTCAGATGCGTCTCACATTGCGCGGCTTTTCTTCCGAGAGGTGGTTCGTTTGCATGGCGTGCCAACCACTATCACGTCCGACCGCGACCCCAAGTTTCTTGGCCACTTTTGGACGATGTTATGGAAGATGTTTGACACCTCCCTCCAGTTTAGTAGCTCCGCCCATCCTCAAACGGACGGCCAAACCGAAGTCGTTAACAAGACTTTGGGGAACCTCGTTCGTTGCATTTGCCAAGATCGCCTGAAGCAGTGGGATCACGCCCTCGCACAAGCTGAATTTGCCTATAACAATGTCGTGCACAGCTCTACCGGTCGCACACCGTTCTCCATTGTTTACACCAAAGCCCCCCGGCATGCGCTCGATTTAGCCCGCCTGCCGGCGGCACCCCCTTCAGCAACACCGCTAGCGGAAGAGACTCGCGACATCCAAGCCGACACTCGGCTCAAGCTACTTGAGTCCAACGCCAAGTACAAGGCTATGGCGGACAAGCACCGTCGCGAACAGATTTTTGAGGAGGGAGATTTGGTCATGGTCTTCCTCCGCAAGGAGCGGCTTCCCGCGGGACACCACCACAAGCTCATGCCGAAGAAGTACGGACCTTTCCCCATCACCAGCAAGATCAACGACAACCCATATGTAGTCGACCTTCCGCTGAGCCTCAACATCTCCACGACCTTCAACATGAGCGATTTGTCCTCTTTCTACCCGGACATCCCGCTTTACCCCAAGCACTCGAGGTCGAGTGCTTCCCAAGAGGGGGCAAATGATGAAGGACGTATCGTGGCCGACGCACCCGCAACGGGCGCAACCCTAGGCGAGGCCGGAATCGCGTGGCTTGAGAAGTTCGACCCACTTTGGAAGCCTCGAACCGTTTAATTAATTTTCTCATGTTGAACTCTATTTGTATTTTCTATTTGTATTCGCTTATGTTGAACCTATTATGTGGTGTGCTTAGCGGGTGTGCTAATAGTCGTGGCCTTCCCCTCATAGTATAAGAGGTGGGAGTTATTATTGTGTACTCACTTTTGAAGAATTAAAGGTTTGCTTTGTTGCCCTAGCCGCTCTCCCCCTCTCCGTGCGAGAAAACCCCGTCCGGAAGGACCGCTCCCGCCGTCTGTCCGCTCCCCTCTTCCCGTGAGGAAGACTATCGCCGGAAGGCGCCATCCCCCGCTCGACATCCTACGCCAACTTGGTTCTTTATAAGCACTATGTGCATACTTCTTGTAGCAGATGGAAATTGCAGTAGATTCCTCTTGAGAGATCAGATTAAATAGAGAGAGATTTTAATCGGTTGAGGAGGAATATCAAATGAAATACTTTGAATCCTTCAAAGAAAGACAATCTTCATATCTATAGAAGATGATCTTGTCGACTATTGTTGTTCTCTCAGAACTTCTTGAGGAAGAAGAGACGAGAGAGAGCGCTTCAGAGATTGCTTCAGTATTCTGACTTCTATATATGGGTTGCAAAACACCGGATGTGATTCAATCAGAATGAAAACTTTCCTTAATTGGATCATCAACAGTCACACATAAATCTGAATCATTGCTTTAATCGGCTCAATCTTCATTCGAAATTATTTTATATAGAAGTCGACGCAAGGCTTCTTGAACGTTAACATCTTGTCGATGTAAGCTGAGATATATAGAGCAAGAATATCTCAATATAAGCAGTCATACTTATGCTCTGACTTCTCTATAAAAGATCTTGACACAAAGAAGTATAACTGTCAGTCTTCATGTGTTGACTATTAGCTGAAGCACAGAGTAAACTTCTTTTCGTACTTCGACATCTCCTTTTATGCTTTTCGTCGTACATCGACATCTCCTCAAAGCATAGAATTTTACTTAGTCTTACTCTGACTTCCTGAGTGCACTGATTCTTTTGTTGGCCACTGAATAACTTTAGACTTACACTACTCAACATGTCATTATACATACAAACACGTTTAACATATATCACTTTAATAACCTGATATGTCAAATCATACAGAAATTTTTCCAAACAATCTCCTCATATTTGATATATCAGATTTTACAAGTGATTTCAAAAATATGAAAAAACACAGACTTCAAGATGGATACAAGAATAAACACAGAGAACAGATAGACAAAAAGATCTATGTACCCCCCCCCCCCCCCCCCCCCCCCCCCCGACGACATTTTATTCTTTAAAATATTGTCATCATAAAGCCTTTACATTTGAGCAAAAGAGAAAATATAAGAGAGAAAATTCAATAGACAGGAGGAAATTCATCTGAGTTTTGACTTTTTCAGGGGATTCTTATCATGAACTCATAGATAAAAAGTGTAGTTTTCCCTTGAGTTTTTCACAAATTTTGGATAATTTTCTTGGCTCTGTCTGGATTGTCTTTTAAAGATTTTGACATAGATATCAGCTTCCTCCAGTCTTCTATAGCAGACTCAAAAACATCTAATAAAATGTAATCTTTTCTGTATAGCTCATGAATCATCTTTTCAATTAATGAAATTGCAGGATCAGAATCAACAATGTGTTTACCTTTATGAAGTTTTAGCTTATCCTTCACAGTTTGTGAAGCTGACTTCTTAGAAGACTTAAAAGGAGAGAGAAACCGGATAGGTATCAGTTCCTAAGTGAAGTTCTGGTGAGATTCTGATTTGTAGATTGTTGTCAATCTTGAACCTTTATGCCTTTGGAATATAGTTATCATCAGCTTTAATCAGCCAATCTTTATAAGTTCGAAACCCAGAAATAATAATTTCTCTAAACTTTCTTTTGTAAACCTTCATAGGAGAGATGACTTAAGAGATTTCAGTAGGGTGAGCAGTCTTAGTATACACAACTGTAGTGCATATATCTTTAGTGTCAGTCAACTTTTCTTCAAAAGATGTCACAAGGGGTATAATATCTATCACAAACTTGAGAGGTTTCCATAATCTCCCTATAGGATATTGCTTTAGTAGAAACAGATACCTTTGCCTCCTAAAAAATTGACTCCTCTTATGAGAGAGCAACATCAGCTAAGGTTGCTAATGCAGCAGTTGGTGACTCCCCCTGATCAATTTGTACAGAAACATCTTGTTGAGGGGAATAAGTATTCTCAATGTTAAGTATAATATCAATAAAGGCTTTTATATCATCATCACTATGAAGATCAGTTTGAACAGTTGTATGGGCATAGTAAGTGGAACACTATCATCTAAATTGAGTATCCTCATGTTGTCTTCAACATTAGCATCAAGAATATCATCATTATCAAAAACACCATAATCATTTCCATCATCAACACTATGATCAGAAGATTGACTGTTATCACTAGGAATTTTGGTAGGGGAGTAGACTTTCTAACTCTTCTTGATTTTATCTGCCAGAGAAATCAAGAAGTTCCTCGTGAGAGGAGATGACGTTGCATTCTGAGAGAGTGTGTCTATTTTAGTTGAAAGAGAAATTTGTGTTAAGAGATAGAAATTTAAAAGAGAACTGTTGTGAGAAATGTGCTATCTCAGCTTTTATCACAAATGAAATGAATGTAAAGGTAGACATAATGGTGTGAGAGTCAAGATGAGAAATTGTGGAAGTGGGAATAGAAACCCTGGGTGAGACAAAAGGAGCCTCAGGATGAGCAGGAGATATTGGAGGTGGTGGAGAGGAGGTAGAAGGAATATCAATATGAGAATCAAGATGAATGGGAATATCATCAGGAGTAGAAGAAGGAACTGAGGTGTTCCCAGGAGAAACAGGAACCTCGGGTAAGGAGAGTGGAGGAGAAGGTAGAGACAAATATATTCAGGATTTCTTGAAACTTCCCTTCAGCAGCTGAGAAAGACTCAAAATCTAGATCAAATCTAGGATTGATCCGTGTTGTAGTCATCTTTACCTGCAAGAGAAGTTAGAAGAGAGAAAAAAATGAGAGGGGCGATGAAGGGTTTGAAGAAGTAAAGACAACTAAAAGAAGTTTGTCTTTATACATCTGTCTCAACATATAAAAGTCGACGTATCGACGTATAAGTGTAGACTTGTCGATGCACAAGAAATCGACGTATGCCTTTATATCAAAGCTTTCATATAGCCACGACGGAGACAACCTTTAAGAAGTAGGCTTACATTGAGGTGAACTCAACCTACGTCGATATCATTAGTCAATTTATGTCGAGTTCTATCTTAAAACAGAAAAGCTCATATTTCTCTTACAAATTTCATCAAATTTTATTTACCGTACTGCAATTAGACAAGTGATGCTCTATGGTTCTGAGTGTTGGGCAGTGAATTATGTACATGAGCAAAAAATGGGAGTTGCGGAGATGAGAATGCTTAGGTGGATGTGTGGACACACGAGACTGGATAAAATTAGGAATGAATGTACCATGGATAAGACAAGAGTAGCGCCAATTGCAGAGAAGATGCGGGAAGCTCGACTAAGAAGGTTTGGACACGTACAAAGGAGACCATTAGAGGCACCTGTGATGGCGACGACGGCCCTCAACATGAAGATATTGCGGATGGCGCGTTTATGGGTGACGGCGTTTCTCCAACCAAAGATTCACGCCATCGCCGCCGTGGTGACATGTATGAAGAACGGCGTTACAACCTTCGCCCGAGGCGCCAACATAAAAATTAATAATTATAATAATTTTATTATAATTATTAATTTAATTTTATCATGGTTTATTTATATTTTCATGTTGTATTTATAATTTGGACTGCGTTTAGACATTTCTGTGGCAAGCCTATATAAGGCTAACTTGTATTTGTTTTAGGCATTATTGATGATAAGAAAATTAAAACCCTAAAATCTAATCTCCCTGGACGTTTCTCTCTTGGCCGCCCCCTCTACGCCTTCCCCCTCCAGATTGGCGCCCCCTCTTGGAGCCGCCCCCTATTCTTCTTCCCTCTCGCAAGTTCGGCGCCCCCAGGAGCCGCACCCTCTCCTCCTTCCTCCTCTCAAGTTCGGCCACCCCCTTTCGTTGGAGCCTCCCACCTCTCAACCTAACCGCCACCTCTCTCGTCTCCGTTCACCTTCTCCCTCCAAAACCCCCATCCAACTTTCGGCCTCCCCTCCCATAGTGCAAGAGGTGGTCTACGCAGGAATCGGCAACGGCGTGAAGCGAAGACGGCGACAAAACTCCTCATCGACGGCGCGACTCCGATGAGGCCGTGGGAGAACGACCGGGCTAGTGTATGCTTGAGGCCAATCCTATCTCAAGCGGGGTAACGAACAACCCACTCGTGTGATTCTCACTCTTAGATAATTTTCTGTGGTGGAAATTTGGGCGTAATCTTCGTATCACTTGGAATAATCGTGTTTTGCTCCGTTCGATTTAGCGTACCTCCTATTTCTTTTTTTATTTTGAAGAGGCTTGGCGCGCCTCGACTTTTTGTTGGGAGAGTTCCACCATTTTCCGAATCAGATATTTTCGGTGGACTCTTTTGGTACAACACAAGCTCGAACGGATCGGGTAGGTCCATTTAGCCTGAGCGAATATTGGCCTATAGCCTCTATTGAATCTCTAGCGGGTTGGCTATCCGTCGAGACGTAAAGATTGATAATATCGCGTGCAAGTTTGCTGCATTTTCTTTAGTGTATGAAATAATCGAGGTACATCGAGAGGGAACGCGCTTTAATCCGTAGCGAACGTGTTTGTTGTTGAACCCTGCATCAATTTGGTATCAGAGATAGGTTAGTGTCGATTTCTTAATTGACGCCTTCCTAAAAATCTCTTAGTTCGTCGGCACTCACATCCGTCACACGTTAGCATTTTCAAAATCTCATAATTTTTTAATTGTGGTCTGCGATAGCGGCCTAAATCTGTCATTTTTCAGCGAAAAAATCAAAAAAAAAAATTATCCAGTCTTCATATTATTTTCTGTTAGAAAATTAAAAAAAATATTTTAATCCTAGTTATTAGGCGGAAACAAATTCATCATTTATAAAATTTTCTGGTTAGAAACGTTTGTTTTGGTCTAATTTGCATGCGTACGAGACTCGGCACGGAGTATCCTTCGTCCTCCTCCCACATGACGGACGAGCGGGACACGGGTCACGGTCTAACACCGATTGATGAACTCCGTCGGGAGTTTAACGATCAATTGACGGATATTCGGGAGATGTTACACGAGATGAGGTTCGCCCAAATGGCACCTCAAAACCCCGCAGCCCGCCCACGTGGCGAGGGGAATGTTCACCATAACAACATCCTGGAACCGGCCCCTCTGAATCCTGTTGCCCAACCTCGGGACGAAGGGAATAATAATCCCGAACAGGCCCCGAGAGCCCCTTACGGATTTGATATTACTAGGGCCGTCCGGATCAAACCACCCTCATATGATGGGTTGGGTGACCCCCAGGTTTTCTTGGAGTGGGTTATGGAAATCGAGTGCTACTTTCAGTGGCAAAATCTGACTGACATGGATAAGGTGCGAGTGGCGTGTATGAAGTTGTTAGGTAGAGCCAAGACGTTCTGGCTAAATGAGGAAAGGCGTTTAGGTGCAAGGGAAGGTTTGCCTCCCATCAGGTGGGCGGGCATGAAGGCCATGTTGACTGATCAGTACGTCCCAACCTATCATCGCACGCAAATGTTTGATGATTTAGCTTCCCTTAGGAAAGGGAATCGATCGGTTGCGGAGTACATGGGACTCCTGAAAGACATGATGGTTAGATGCGACGTTAAGGAAATGCCTGAGGTTACCCTCTCTCGGTTCTGTAAGGGACTTAGCCCCGAAATTCAGGGTAAGATCCTTCGTTATGGCCACACTGACTTGAACACAACTTATAATGCCGCGTTGGACATTGAAAAACATCTGGCCCATAAGTCTAAGTCGTGTGCGTTTCAGAAGAGTAAGTCCATCTTAGGACCTCCTCCGTTAACCATGAATGATAAAGGTAAGTTTCGATCCACAGACTCGAACTCCGTCGTTATTATGGCTAGAAATATGTGTAACCCATCCGGTGATCACGTAGGTCGGATTAGCAAAACGAACGCTTCTTGTTTTAGCTGTGGGATTCAAGGGCACTGCGCTAGTGAATGCCCTACTAAGGCCAAGCCCCTAGCTCTGTTGGATACTGCGGATGACCCCGCCAAGCTCGAATATGCAGCCGGCGATGACTCCGATTCGGAGGGAGTGCCGAGTGATCTTGATGATGACACCAACTTGATGGTGATGCGTTGTATTTTAGCCACCCCGCGTGCGTCCGAAGATTGGAATAGGACGAATATCTTTTCGTTAAACTTTAAAAGCGGAGAGAAGTGGTGCAAGTTAATCATCGATAGCGGTAGCTGCATGAATGTGATCTCGTAGAATGCGGTGGCCCAGATGAAGTTGACCATTGACCCGCACCCTCACCCATATAAGGTGGCATGGGTTAATAAAACATCCCTTCCGGTTGCGCGGCGTTGTTTGGTACCCCTCACCATCAAAACTTATTCGGAAAAAGTTTGGTGTGACGTCATCCCCATGGATGTTTGTCATGTGTTGCTAGGACGCCCGTGGCTTTATGACCATGACGTTACCCATTTCGGGCGAGCCAACACTTACGAGTTCAAGTTTAATGGCAAGATCATTACCTTGAGACCTACACCACCTAAGGACCCTTCGAGCGTCTCGAAAGACACAATTGTGCCCGTAGAGAAGTCTTTAAGTTTGATTGGTAAGAAGGAGTTCGCACGCCAGACATTTTTGGATGGTGTCCTTTATGCCTTAGTTTGCCTACAAGTCAAGGATGATGTGCCTTCAATTGATAGCTTACCACCCGCAATGCGGAACATGTTAGAGGAATTTAAGGATGTCTACCCGGAAGAGTTACCCCCTACGTTACCCCCTTTGCGAGACATCCAACATGCGATATATTTCAATCCGGGTTCCTCGTTACCCAACATGCCTCACTATCGGTTAAATCCATCTGCACATTTGGAGCTACAAACACAAATTTCAGATTTGTTACAGAAGATAATATCAGCCATAGTAAGAGTTCGTGTGCCGTTCCGGCTTTGCTTGCGCTTAAGAAAGACGGCTCGTGGAGGATGTGCGTAGATAGTAGAGCCATAAACAAAATAATAATTAAATACCGGTTTCCCATCCCGCGTTTGGACGACTTGTTGGACATGTTAGCCGGAGCCACGATCTTTTCCAAATTGGACCATAGGAGTGGCTACCACCAGATTAGAATCCGGGAGGGTGACGAGTGGAAGACAGCTTTTAAATCTAAAGAGGGGCTCTACGAGTGGTTAGTAATGCCATTTGGGTTGTCTAATGCCCCTAGTACATTTTCTAGGATGATGACACACGTCTTCCAACCCTTCATGGGAAAATTTATTGTGGTGTATTTTGATGATATTCTCATTTTTAGTACGTCTACCCTTGATCATGAATCGCATTTGAGGACTATCTTAGAGACATTACGTGCGGAAAAATTATTCGTTAATATAAAAAAATGTACATTCTATGTTACGTCCGTAGAGTTTCTTGGGTATATTGTGAGTTCGGAAGGCATACACGTGGACCCTAAGAAGGTCCAATCCATTAAAGATTAGCCGGAACCCACCAACATTAGGGATGTTAGGAGCTTCCACGGTTTAGCTACGTTTTATCGCCGATTCATTCGCGACTTTAATAGCATCATGGCACCCATCACCGAGTGCATGAAAAAGGGCGATTTCACTTGGACGAAATCGGCCACTCAAGCGTTCTAAACGATTAAAGCTAGAATGTCGGAAGCCCCCCTGTTGCGGTTGCCGGACTTTAATAAGGTTTTTGAATTATCTTGCGACGCGTCAGGGATCGGGATTGGAGGCGTTTTATGTCAGGAGGGTCATCCTGTTGGGTATTTTAGTGAAAAACTGGCGGGTCCAAAATTGAATTATTCGAATTATGACCGTGAGTTTTATGTCGTGATACGTTGCCTCCAACATTGGCGGCACTATCTTCTCCCGAAGGAGTTTGTCATCCAATCCGATCATGAGGCCTTAAGATTTGTCAACTCCCAAAGCAAGGTCAGCCCCCGGCACGCTAAGTGGGTCTCCTATCTTCAGGAGTACTCCTTCATTATCAAACATCTTAAGGGAACCCTTAACCGGGTGGCGGACGCCCTTAGTCGCGTCTCCTTGTTATTGACCACGTTAGAGGTCAAGGTCATCGGATTTGAACGCATTAAGGATGAGTATGTTAACTGTCCGGATTTCAAGGAGATATATCTTTCCGCTCAAGGCGATGCACCCACTACCATTTTCGCGTATTATATTCGTGACGGCTACCTATTTAGGCATGCCAAGCTTTGTATCCCTCGCTCGTCCCTTCGCCATTTCATCGTGTGGGAGTTGCATAGTGGCGGTCTGGGCGGTCATTTTGGGCGTGACAAAACCATCACGTTAGTGGAGGACAAGTTTTATTGGCCGGGCCTTAAGTCTACGGTGCATAAGATTGTGAGTAGTTGACGGACGTGCCAATTAGCTAAGGGGAATAAAACGAACGCGGGGCTTTATACCCCTCTTCCGATTCCTTCCGTACCTTGGGAGGATATTAGTATGGATTTTATTCTGGGTCTTCCTATTACTTGTCGGCGCAACGATTCCATTCTGGTGGTCGTTGACCGGTTTTCAAAAATGGCGTATTTTATTGCGGGTAATAAGACCGACGATGCATCGCATAAAGTTATTTTTTAGGGAAGTCGTTGGGCATCAGGGCGTTCCTAAGTCTGTAGTCACCGATCGGGATGTGAAGTTCACTAGCTATTTTTGGAAGACCTTGTGGCGAATCTTGGGCACTAAGCTCTTGTTTTCTTCAGCCTACCATCCACAGATGGATGGGCAAACGGAGGTAGTGAATCGGAGTTTGGGTAGTTTACTACGGTGTCTCGATAGTGACCACAAGGGTACGTGGGATCTCATCCTCCCCCATGCACAATTGGCATACAATAATTCTAAAAATAGGTCAACCGGGTTATCTCCAAATGAGATCGTGCACGAATATAAGGCTCCTGTGCCACTTGACTTAGTTCTGTTACCTCCATCCTACAAGTCGAGTCAATTTGCACAGGATTTTGCCTCTCATGTTCATGAATTACATAAACACGTTAAGGACACGCTAGCTACTCAATACGCGTCTTATCAATTGCACGCTAACGTACATAGGAGAGCATCCTACTTGAAAGTTGGAGATTTGGTCATGGTGCGTCTCGTCCCTGAACGGATGCCTTCGGGCACCATAAAGAAGTTGGCTAATCGGCGAGCGGACCCGTTTTGAATTTTACAAAGATTAGGAGATAATGCATATCTTTTGGAGCTACCCATTGATTGGGGAATTTCCCATATTTTCAACGTGTCGGATTTAACGCCCTATATTTCTCCACCGCTTGAATTATCTGTCTGCCCGTTTAATTCCACACCATATTCTAAAGGGTTGGGGGATGAGGTGGTGTCTGGTTCATCCTCATCCACGGTCCCCGCTGGAGGTACGTCGGTTGATGATGGAATTTGTTCTTCTTATTTGCCTAATACTTTTCCTAGGTTCCCTCAAACCACCTTTGTGCCTGACAGGATTCTCCAAGACGAAGTGCTCTCCTCCCCCAGCGGTGACAGTCGGCGCTACTTGATTCGTTGGCGTGATCGTCCGGCCTCCGATGACTCGTGGCTACCGGAGTCGGAGGCGACTATATTGGATGATGCTCTTCTCCGCCGCTACGTTCAAGGCAACTCATCGGTGATGAGTACTTTTGAGTGGGGGAGGATTGATGGCGACGACGGCCCTCAACATGAAGATATTGCGGATGGCGCGTTTATGGGTGACGGCGTTTCTCCAACTAAAGATTCACGCCATCGCCGCCGCGGTGACATGTATGAAGAACGGCGTTACAACCTTCGCCCGAGGCGCCAACATAAAAATTAATAATTATAATAATTTTATTATAATTATTAATTTAATTTTATCATGGTTTATTTATATTTTCATGTTCTATTTATAATTTGGACTGCGTTTAGACATTTCGGTGGCAAGCCTATATAAGGCTAACTTGTATTTGTTTTAGGCATTATTGATGATAAGAAAATTAAAACCCTAAAATCTAATCTCCCTGGACGTTTCTCTCTTGGCCGCCCCTCTACGCCTTCCCCCTCTCCAGATCGGCGCCCCCTCTTGGAGCCGCCCACTATTCTTCTCCACTCTCGCAAGTTCGGCGCCCCCAGGAGCCGCACCCTCTCCTCCTTCCTCCTCTCAGGTTCGGCCACCCCCTTTCATTGGAGTCGCCCACCTCTCAACCCAACCGCCACCTCTCTCGTCTCCGTTCACCTTCTCCCTCCAAAACCCCCCATCCAACTTTCGGCCTCCCCTCCCATAGTGCAAGAGGTGGTCTACGCGGGAATCGGCAACGGCGTGAAGCGAAGACGGCGACAAAACCCCTCATCGACGGCGCGACTCCGGTGAGGCCGTGGGAGAACGACCGGGCTAGTGTATGCTTGAGGCCAATCCTATCTCAAGCGGGGTAACGAACAACCCACTTGTGTGATTCTCACTCTTAGATAATTTTCTGTGGTGGAAATTTGGGCGTGATCTTCGTATCACTTGGAATAATCGTGTTTTCCTCCGTTCGATTTAGCGTACCTCCTATTTCTTTTTTTATTTCGAAGAGGCTTGGCGCGCCTCGACTTTTTGTTGGGAGAGTTCCACCATTTTCCGATTCAGATATTTTCGGTGGACTCTTTTGGTACAACACAAGCTCGAACAGATCGGGTAGGTCCATTTAGCCTGAGCGAATATTGGCCTATAGCCTCTATTCAATCTCTAGCGGGTTGGCTATCCGTCGAGACGTAAAGATTGATAATATCGCGTGCAAGTTTGCTGCGTTTTCTTTAGTGTGTGAAATAATCGAGGTACATCGAGAGGGAACGCGCTTTAATCCGTAGCGAACGTGTTTGTTGTTGAACCCTGCATCAACCTGTTAGGCGTTGTGAGAGTTTATTCACTAGACATGTTAAATGGGGGAGAGGGGTAGACCAATAAAGACTTGGAATGAGATTATAAGGAAAGACACGAGGTACTTAGGCATTAGTGAGATTATGACTAAAGATAGGCATAATGGCGACAAAGGATCCATATAGTCGACCCCACTATAGTGGGATAAAGGCTTGAGTGTTGTTGTTGTTCTAACTTCATCCAGCATTCCTAGAATATTGATAAAATACTTATGTTTCACTTCATCTAGAGGTTTAGTGAAGATATCAGTTTTTTGCTTCTCAGTAGGAATAAATTCTAATACAATTTTCCTTTTCTCCACATTCTCTCTGATAAAGTGATGTTTTATCTCAATGCGCTTAGTTCTGCTGTGAAGTATAGGATTAGAGGCAATTGAGAAAGCACTGGAGTTGTCACAGTAAATTATGGATCTTGTGAAAGAATATCCATAATATAAGAGCTGATTTTGCATCCATAATAGTTGTGAACAACAACTCCCAGCTGAAATATACTCAGGCTCAGCTGTAGAAGTAGATATTGTGGTTTGTTTTTTGCTATATCATGAGATAAGCTTAGCACCAAGGAATTGACATGTTCCTGAGGTGTTCTTCCTATCTAGTCTGCATCAAACATAATCTGCATCTGAGTATCCTGTTAACTCAAATCCAAATTCTACTGGGCACCAAAAGCCTAACTCAGGAGTACCCTTTAAATATCTCAATATCCTTTTTAAAAATATCATAAGAGATTCTTTGGGGTTTACCTAGAATCTTGCACAAACACAAGTTACAAACATTATATCAGGTCTACAAGCTGTAAGATATATGAGAGATCCTATGATGGCTCTGTAGATCTTTTGGTCAACAGGTTTGCATGTCTCATCCTTATCAATTACAACATTAGTAGTCATGGGGGGTTTTATTGTGGTAGTACATTCCATTCCAAATTTCTTGATTAACTATTTAGTATATTTGGACTGAGAAAAATATGTCTTCACCCGATTGGCTTACTTGAACACCAAGAAAATAGGTGAGCTTCCTCATGCTACTCATCTCAAATTTTGATTGCATTAAAGTAGTCAAAGTCTGTTGTCTATAAACTCAAATATAATATCATCAGCATATATTTATACTAATAACTTTTCTGTATGTCTTCAAATAAATAGATTTTTATCTACCTTACCCCTCACAAAGGAGTGTTCAAGGAGGAAAGTAGAAAGTGTTTCATATCAAGCTCTTGGAGCTTGTTTGAGACCATACAATGCCTTATTTAATTTGTACACAAAAGATGGATGAGTAGGATTAACAAAACCTGGAGGTTGTTCTACATAAACCTCTTCCTATAGAATACCATTGATAAAAGTAATTTTCACATCTATCTGGAATATTTTTATTCTGTTATGAGTTGTATATGCCAAGAACATCCTTATTGCTTCAAGTATGGTCACATAAGCAAAAGTTTGGTCATAATCAATTCTTTCTTCCTGTCGATAGCCTTGAGCAACTAATCTTATTTTGTTCCTGACAATAACTCCATCAACATCTAATTTGTTTCTATATGCCCATTTACTTCCAAAAATTGGGTAATTTTCTGGTCTTTCAACCAGAGTCCATGCATTGCTTCTCTCAAATTGAGTAAGTTCTTACATAGCAACAATCCATTGTGGATCATTGTTTGCATCTTCAAACTTTTGGGGCTCAACTTGAGACAAGAAGCATTGAAGCATCATTTCATTGGAGAGTTTGCTCCTAGTTTAAACATTCACAGAGATATCCCCAATAATTTGTGAGGTAGGATGATTCCTGATAGTGACAAGCTCTAATGGAAGAGTTTCTACTTAAGCTTGTTGAGGAGCAGAAACATTCATATGGATATCTTCATCAGCTTTATCCTGAATTTCTTCAACATGCTCAACTGGTTGAGCAATTATTCGAATAACATCCTCAGAGATTAAATCACATTCATCGTCTTTGTCCTCATTCTTGTGTTTAATAGCCTTTGGAATCATTTCAGATTGAGTATAGGAATTGGAGGAACTTGGAGCATCCTGATTCACAGTCAATTCTTCTATCTGATTTGTTATTTCTTTTATCTGCAAATCAAAGTTTGTGGAGGTATTTTTCTCTTTCATAGCATGCTAGTCTCATCAAAAATACATGCATTGTTTCTTTTATTTTAAGTGTTCATCTATAAGCCTTGCTAGATGTACAATATCCTATAAAGATATCATCATCTGCTTTCTTGTCAAATTTGGCAAGATTGTTATTACCATTGTTATGAATATAACATATACATCTAAATATCATAAAATATGACATATTTTGAGTTTTGTCTTTCAATAGATCATATAGAGTATTACCCTAAGTTTTACGAATGAGACTTCTATTAAGAGCATAGTCAGTTTTGTTAACTGCCTCTGACCAAAATGACATAGACAAGTTAGTCTCAGATAATAATGTTTTACCTGATTCAATCAGGGTTCTATTCTTTCTCTCAGCAACTCCTTTTATTGTGGAGTTCTAGGTGCTGAGAAGCTATGTCTGATCACTTCATTTTCACAGAATTCGCACATCCTACGAGACTCAAACTCAGTGTTATGATCACTTCTGATCATAACAACTGAAATATCCAGTTCATTTTGGATCTATCTAAGAAAACTAGAGAGAAACTTGAAGGTGACAAACATAGTTCTCAGAAAGAACATTCATGTGAATCTTCATCCACAATAACTAGTGAGTATGACTTACCTCCTAAGCTATGAACTGCAATAGGTCCAAATAGATCCATATGCAAAAGATAAAGGATCCTTGAAGAATTATTTTTTATTTATTTTCTTAAATGGTGCTTTAGTTTGCTTACCCAATTGGCAAGCTCTACAAGGTTTTTCTTTAACATATTTACCTTGTGGGAGACCTCTAACATAATTATCCTTGTAGAGTTTGGACACAGTTTTAAGATTCAAATGTCCAAGTTTTGTATGCCACAATTAAGCATTACTTATATTAGTGATAAATAGACATTTCATTTTGATTAGATAAGAAATCTACTATGTAAACATTTCCTTTTCTATTCCTAGTAAGAATTATACTACATGTAATTGATAATATAATTTTGACACTGGTGAGATTGAATACAACATTGTATTCCTTGTCACACAGATGACTTATGTTGATTAGGTTGTGTTTCAACACTTCAACATAAGCCTCCCCTAGTCGGTGAGTGGGATAATGCTAGGACATTGTGTTGGAACATGATTTTCCACATCCCTTTGGGTTGAGAATAACAATTCCTACTTGTATTTGATATAGTTTGTCATTGTGTTTTTAGTATGCAGGATTAAACAAAGAGGACACTAGGGTGTTATGTGTTGGTCTGGACTAGCTCAAGTGTAGAAAAAAAAGGATATGGTCTAACGCCAGACGTTAGAGCCAACGCCGGCATTGACCATCGATCTCACCAGCATGAAAATGGTATGGAGGAAAGCTGTCGTGATTGAAGGTGCATTTTGGGAATGATTTGACCTAACGCCAACGTTAGTCTTAACGCCAGCGCTAGGGTTGCCTAAAATGAGATGTTTCCAGAAATGCAATATCTCCTTCCTGGATTGTGGATTCGAGCCATGAAAACTTTTCTACACAGAGTCAACGTCTGGCGTTACACCTAATGTCGGCGTTAGCTTCCTCCCCTATAAATAGGTGGCATTCGTTCTATACAAACGGGATGAACTCAAGGAGCCATATTCCAGCACTATGATTTCTCTGTGAGGCAGTATTTCCAGACCGCAAAGGATCTCCCATTCAAATTCAAGAGAAGGAATCAAAGGAGGCTTGGATCAACGCTAACTCAACGCGAAGAACGCACGCTTCGACTTCAACGAACTTCAATGGTTCTTCAGCATCTCCTCCAGATTTCTTCATAGGGAGTTTTTAATCTGTCTTTCAAATTTTGTAATAATTTTATCTTTGTGATCGTTTAGTGAATTCGTCGCGGTTGTTGGCGACTAGGCCCGTGTGCGGCTTAGGGGAAATTGCTTTTGAATCGGTTATTGCCATAAAATTAACGAGTGGTCTTGGTTGTGGATCGCTCCATCCGTCGCTTACAATACTAACTCCTATCTCTACACACATCCCTCGAATGGGAGTTAATCTTTTTTCAATTTCTATCTCCTTCTTCAATAATAAGGTGGTTCTTAGTGAATTATATCTGGGTGGTACATATCCTGCAAAGTTATGACTAACAGCAAAAGAAAATAATTCTCTCCAATAAGGATTTCTTGCAAGATTGAAAGGCCACCCCGCCGAATAAAATGCCCAGGTAATTAAAGCATCCAAATGAGCTCTATCCTCTTTATTGAAGGCACTAGAAATTGGATTCTTTCCGCTACCGCTTGGATCATCTTTTCTTCTCCGTTTATGACCAACACTTTCAACTCCACTTGAAGTACTTTGAGTAACCAGTATAAATTTTGGAAATCGTCGCTCAATAAGCTCTTTAGCATCTTTATCTTCCTTCAACATGTCCTTGTACGTGGAAGCCGGAACCTTGTTATATGCTCCAATTTCGCAACTTTTGATCCTCAATAAATGACCATCCATGCGAGTGTATGTTTTTGTAAGGCTTAACACAAAAATTACATGTCCAACTTATACTTCCACCTCTTTTAGTTAAATTGTTCCCTCTTGTAACATATTTTCAAAGAGGCTTTCCGTCATTTTCAGTAACACCAGCACCGCTACTTGAATCCATGTTACGCAAGATAAGACCCAATTTAAACAACAAATAATCTCAATGATAAGTTCTAAATAACGTAAACACAAATAATCTCACTTGTTCCTTCAGGAAACTCAATTGAATATCCTTTGCAAATATAACCCTATTCTCTAGTCATTTATTAATTGTCTTAGAAATATTACTACTACAATAGATTTACTAACAAGCAAAGGGAAAAAAGAAACTATGTGAGAAGTACAAGCATAAGAAGAAAAGTAATAAACAATTAAGCTCTAGTTAGTGCTCATAAAAAAAGTGGCTAAGCAATTCAATTCAGTAATCTCTTTGCTAGCTCTAGTTTGAGACGCATTTTGCATAATACAAAACAATAAAAGTAGACCATTATTTTGAAGAAGAAGAAGAAGAACCTTACAGCAGGATCGGGATCGAGAGCGGGGACGGGGATCGAGAGCGGCGCAGGGGCGGAATCGACGGCGGCGCAAGGAGCGGAATCGACGACGGCGCAGGGAGCGGAATCGACGACGACGCAGGGAGCAGGGAGCGGGATCAACAGCGGCGCACGGAGCAAAAAGCGGGATCGACGGCTGCGCACGGAGCAGGGAGCGGGATCGACGACGACGCACGGAGCAGGGAGCGGGATTGAGAGCAGGGGAGGGAATAGCGTAAACCTAAAGTAAAGATAAGTCGTGACTTAAGAGGGGGGATACTGCACGGGAATCGCGTATCCCGCAAGCGAGATAAGCGATTCCGATTTAATTATTATTTTTTAATTAAAATTGCATTTCCTAGAGTTTCGGAAATGCGTTTTCGGGCGTTTCCCGTATCCGATACGCGTCCGAGAAGATACGAGTCCGAGCCGATACGCAGAGCATTTTTAAGTATCCGTGCAAGGTAGTGGACTTCTCTTTCCTGCTTGGGATCCCTGCCTCAGCCTCCATTTCACTTCCATTCTTGAGTTCTGGACCTTGGTGTTAACTCGGTTTTGGCCTTGGTTCTTGGGTCTTGGAGGACGCGGTTGCTTTTCGTGTGTAAATCCCCTTGCCTAGACTATGGTGCAACTGTTTTCTATCTTGGTTTGTGGCTGGATTTGCAGTAAACTGCTGCTGTGAATTTCTTGGCTTTATCTCCTTAGTTGCATGAGATTGTGGTGGTGACATTTTTAGCATACATTTTTAAATAGACAATTTGGGCATGTTTTGTAACACCCCAAAGATCGTGGTTCAGCGAGGTAGGCGAAATGGTAGTGTTGCGCTCGGGATAGGCTCAAGATTCCAGATCAGGTCAATGCGCATGACCATTGCCCTCTTCGCGCACGACCAGTGATCGTGCGCCTGTGATCGTGCGTAACCCGCAAAGAATCGGAGTTCTGTCTCGGCTTATGCGCACGACCATTGTCCTCTTCGCGCACGACCAGTGATCGTGCGCCATCGATCGTGCGTTAATTCAGAAGAAAATCGAGTTCTGTCTCGGACAGTGCGCACGACCTTTCCCCTCTTCGCGCACGACCACTGACCGTGCGCCTGTGATCGTGCGCCCTGATTATTCTGTTCCGCGATTTTGAGCGGAGAAGAAGATCGGACCGTCCAAATCTTTTGGGATTTGATCCAACGGCTAGGTTTAGTTGCGGGAGACCTTTAAGGTTGATGAGAGGGGGTTAAACCTCATATTCTCTAAGTCATTCTCTCTCCAAACCCTAGAGAAAGAAGGAGGAGCCAAGGAAGAAGAAGGGAGATTCCGCCATTGACGGAGCTCCGGAGCTCCGTTTCGCGAACCGTTTCCAGATCTGGAGAGTGCAGCCCGGTGCGGTCATTTCCCTCCGTCTAGAATCTCGGATTCATGGCGAAAAAGAACGCTCCTAGGGTAACGATTTCTTCTCCCGTTGTTTGGACTTGTCTTTTGTCCTCTCCTTCGTTTCTCTATGCTTGCATGAGGGATCCCTTTCACCAAATGGGTGAAGTGTAGGATTCTCTCAAGTTCTCCGGAACTCCGGGTCGATTGTGTCCGTCCCCGGCATATTGCATGTAGAAAATCCGGTAGTCGTGCGGATTTAGGCATTTTGTGTGAAGCCTATTCGTGGCCGTGAGCCCGAATCGGTGATGCTTGGATTGCGACGTTGCATTTAGGTTAAGCCTAGAATGCGTGCCGGAGAATGACTCCGTGAAATCATCTATAGTAGTGCGGGATTTAAGTGTAGGCGTCTTGTGAAGATCCTAACGAAAGCCCCATGCTTTGAGATTGGATGAAGGCAAACCTTCACCGCGAAATTGATGCGGAGCGTATTATACCTCCCCTTTTTGAGTATTTGTGAAGCCTAGATCCTTGTGAAGGGATTAGGTGCGTAGCTTATATTTGTGTAGCACTTGAAGGTGCTAAACCCTTACGGGCCGAGGCGAAGCCGTACCCGCGTCGTGCGACAGATCGCGACGATTAGAGCACGGGCAAAGCTAAACCGAACCCGTTTCCATGCAGATCGGTAAGAGGTCCCTACCTCATGTAGCCGTGTGATCATGGGAGAGGTCGTGGAAGGTGGTTTACCTAGACCGACCAAAAGCTCTTTTTCCCACATAAGGCGATGGCCCTTACGGTGGAGTGTTTGTGGAATTGATGTTGTTAGCCTCATGCGGTTGTTTAGGCGGTTGCGGGGAACCTTCGGGTGAACCCAACCAACATCATGTGCATACCTAGGTTCCCTCCTTTTTGATGCTCAACCTAGAAGATTGAATGTGCTTGAAACCTCACCTTGTGTAGTTGCACTTTCTTTATTTTAGTACTTGTGCTAGTATGGCTTGCTTGCAGGGTAGAATCTCCGCCACCCCGGGAAAGGGGTGGGGTCGTTATAATTTGGTCAGCTGTGCTGACCGTTACCTTGTTTGTCACCGCTTGGTGGAATGTTCTTATGCAGGTGCAGGTGAGCCTTGCAGAAAATAGCGGGCGGTGGCCCCTTTTGCTGAGTTGGCCCTTGAAGGCCAGCCCCCTTTTTAGCTTTCTCATGTATTGCCGGCCTGCGTGCCGATGTATGTTTTGGAGTTTTTAGTACATTTGCTAAATGTAAGGCCTTAAGGCCATGACTCTCCTTCTTGGTTTCATTCCTATGATAGTGGACAATTCTAATGGAAATGTTAAATCTTTATGCTTCCGCTAGTGTTTAGTATACTCTGTTGTAGTTTCTTTCTGTTTATCACCTTTTAACTCCTAGCTAGTGTGGTTAGTATGGCGTGGGGTCCCGGCCGGACCTACTGTTATATTATTCGTACTGGCAGGGTGTTACAATTTGGTATCAGACTTAAGGCGTCGATCCGTAGTTTAGCGAATTCGGGACGAATTCCTTTTAAGGGGTGGTGTGCACGGGATGTGCATTCACCTAAAACGACAAAAACTAATAAGAATGTCCACTTAGGAATGGGAAAACACACTTGTTTGCGGAACCCGAGCGTTCCATGATTGTTGTTTGCTATGTTTTCAGTCACTAAATTGTGTCTTACACGATTATAGGCGACTAGAAGTGGTGCGGGGCCGTCTCAACCCCGTAACACCGCTGAAAGTAGTGGGTCGGCTGAAGTGCCAGCGGCCACTCCTCCTGCTGAGATGATCAGGTTAATCGCAGAAGCTGTCTTCGCGATGATCAATGCTCAACCGCAAAGGCTTGCACAGCCTGCTACGCCTAATACAGATGCGGCCCCGGTGATCGAACCTGCAGTGGAACCTGCGGCGGTGCAAAGGGTGGAGCGTCCGGTAGAGCGTGTAGTTGTTGAGCGAGCACGTGATCAACAGCTGCAACACTTTCTAAGCTTCCATCCTCCAACTTTCTCGGGGACCGGATCCCCAACGGAGGTGGAGGACTGGCTGTCAACGGTTAGGAAGATTCTAAGGGCGACAGCAACAGAAGAAGTTATGATGGTCACTTTAGCCACCTTCCTCCTTAACGGAGAGGCAGAGCGTTGGTGGGCTGAACAGGAAGTGCACAAGTTCGGAGGCAGGGAGATTACCGAGATCACGATAGCGGAGTTCTCAAAGTCTTTTCTTCAAAGGTATATTCCTTCTGCCCAACGCATTGCGTTGCAGAACCAGTTTCTGAAGTTAACTCAAGGCGACAGCTCAGTGGATGAGTACTTGCACGAGTTCACTAAACTGGGTCGTTATGCGGGGCCTATGATGGAAGACGAAGAGACAAAGACGAACAAGTTCTATGAAGGTCTTCGGGACGAGTTGAGGCTGCTCCTTGCAGGCCCAATGACGTTAGGTTTCCAGGTGATGGTCCAAACTGCCAGATCCCTAGAGTTGGACATGAAGAGGGTACAAGCAAAAGCCGTGGCAAAGAAACCTGAGTTTCATGTGCCGGTCTCTCAGTCTAAGTCAGAATTCAGAAAGAACAAAAGGAAGTTCAAACCGGCGGAGCAAACCCGCTCAAATGTTTCGGGAGCAACGACAGTGCGGAGCCCTATCACGTGTTTCACCTGCGGGAAGGTGGGACACAAGGCCGCAGTGTGTCGAAGTGGTCCCCCGAAATCAGAGAATCGAGCTTTGGACTATGCTCGAGCTGCGGAAAAGGGTAAAGCTGCGGAGTCTTCGGCTTCCCAGCACATTACTCCGACTCAGCCGAGAGTCTACTCGCTTGGCCAGCAAGAAGCCATACGACAAGCTGATGTTGTCACAGGTATGAATTAAAAATTAGCTTTTACATAGCTATTTGTGATTATACCGTTGTGCAACTGTATGTTTCTTTTTTTGTGTGCAATTAGGCTTTGTCCTAATTCTCAACTATCCGGCGAGAGCTCTATTTGATACGGGTGCATCGCACTCTTTTCTGTCTGAGAACTTCGTGGTGCGAATCGGAGTGCAATCTACCTTCGTAGAGGACAGATTAGAAGTAGTGCTACCCAATGGATCTCTCATGTCTGCGGATAGGAAGAGCCGTGTGAAGGTGCGGATCGGAAATCAAGATTTCGATTTGGAAGCATCGTTGTTGCCGTTAGCTGAATTCGATGTGATCTTCGGCATGGACTGGCTCTCGGAGCAGCGTGCATGCATAGATTGCAATTCTAAGGAGATCACTCTGGGAAGGAACGCCGATGGAGAAACCACGTTTGCCGGTATGCGAGGAGCGAGAAAGACGCTGATGTCTGCTCTCCAAGTGGTTAAGGCGGTGAGAAAAGGCGCCGAGTTGTTCTTCACCTTGTTGGAGGCTTCGGAGCCAAAGCCCAGGTTATGTGATGTCCCAGTTGTAGCGGAGTACGCCGACGTGTTTCCTAACGAACTCCCTGGGGCTCCGCCTCAGCGTGAGATCGATTTCTGTATCGAGTTGGTGCCAGGTGCCAAACCTGTGGCCCGCTCACCGTACCGGATAGCGCCAAAGGAATTGGCAGAGCTGAAGGTTCAATTGCAAGAGCTGCTAGAGCAAGGCTACGTACGTCCAAGTTCTTCGCCTTGGAGTGCACCAGTCCTCTTTGTGAAAAAGAAGGACGGGAGCTTGCGTCTATGTATCGATTATCGAGAGCTAAACAAGTTGACCGAGAAGAACCGATATCCGATTCCAAGAATCGATGATCTCTTCGACCAGCTGGTTGGGTCGACGGTATACTCCAAACTGGACCTAAGGTCCGGCTATTACCAACTGCGGATTAGGGAATGTGACATTCCAAAGACAGCTTTCAGTACCCGCTTTGGGCACTATGAGTTCACGGTGATGCCGTTCGGTCTGTCTAATGCACCGTCGGTATTCATGGACTTAATGAATAGGACGTTCCGTGAGTATTTGGATCAATTCGTGATCGTCTTTATCGACGACATTTTGGTATACTCTCAATCGGAAGAGGAGCATGTAGGACATCTGCACGCAGTTCTGGGCACCTTGAGGAAGAGTCAGCTATATGCCAAGTTCTCCAATTGCGAGTTTTGGCTACCGTCAGTAGCATTCCTTGGTCACGTCGTTGGTGGAGATGGAATTGCGGTTGATCCGTCGAAGATAGAAGCGATCCGAGCCTGGCCTTTGTTGAAAAACGTAGCGGAAGTCCGATGTTTCTTAGGACTTGCCGGCTATTATAGGCGCTTTGTGGAAAACTTCTCGAGGATTGCACTTCCTCTCACTAAATTGACTAGGAAAGATCATAAGTTCGTTTGGTCGCCCGAGTGCGCACGAGCTTTTGAAGAACTGAAGAGCCGTCTGACCACGGCACCCATTCTATGCTCGCCATGTGGTACGGAAGGCTACGAAATTTACAGCGACGCCTCAGGGAGTGGTTTGGGTTGTGTCCTAGTGCAGTTCGGTAAGGTAATTGCCTACGGCTCTCGTCAGTTGAAGGTTCATGAGAGGAATTACCCGGTCCATGATTTGGAGCTAGCGGTCGTGGTATTTGCTCTTAAGCTTTGGAGGCATTATTTGTATGGCGTGAAGATCGACATCTTTACCGACCACAAGAGCCTCAAGTACTTGCTAGATCAAAGGGAGTTGAATATACGACAGAGGAGGTGGTTGGAGTTCCTTGGGGACTACACCTTCGACATCAAATATACTCCTGGAAAGGGAAATGTAGTTGCGGACGCGTTGAGTCGTCGGGCTCCCGCTCAAGCAAATTGGATTTTGATGCACGATGAGCGTCTAATCCGTGAGCTAGAAGAAATGGAGATCATTTGCGTTGATCGAAGAGCGTCTACTTCAGCATGCTTGAACTGGACGGAGGTTCAATACCACCTTGCCGACCGAGTTCGACAGGCTTTGGAGCTGGGTGAGAGCTTGAAACGCTACAAAGCGGAAACCGTTGACGGGTTAAACGCTGATTTCTCTTTCGAGGATGGCCTTATGTGGAAGAATGGCAGATTGTGCGTCCCAAACGTTGGTACTCTACGGGAGGAATTGATGTACGAGGCTCATCATACCAAGTACTCTATCCACCCGGGGAGCACGAAAATGTACATGGACATGAAGAAACTTTTCTGGTGGCCGGGTATGAAGAAGGACATTGCCCTCTGCGTGGCCAAGTGCAACACTTGCGCGTTGGTGAAGGTGGAATGTCAACGTCCCGGTGGATTTCTGAAGTCCTTGCCGATTCCGGAATGGAAGTTTGACGATATTTCGATGGATTTCGTGCACGGATTGCCGAGATCGCAGCATGGAAACGACGCCATCTGGGTGATCGTGGACAGACTGACAAAAGTATCGCATTTTATTCCGAACCGGAAGGATGATTCTGTAGAAAAGCTAGCGAAGCTCTATGTCGATAGTGTTGTGCGGCTGCACGGTGTCCCTCGTAGCATCGTCAGCGATCGTGACGGGCGTTTCACATCGAAAGATTGGAGGCTTATCCATGAACTGTTGGGCACTAAATTGAAATTCAGCACGGCCTTCCACCCGCAAACGGATGGACAGACCGAGAGGACCAACAGGACTATGGAGGATATGCTCCGAATGTGCGCTCTAGATTTTGGAAAGAAGTGGGAAGATCATCTCTATATGATCGAATTCGCCTACAATAATAGCTACCAAGCCAGTATAAAGATGGCTCCTTTCGAGGCCCTCTATGGTAAGAAGTGTCGTACGCCGTTGTCTTGGGCAGAAACGGGCGATACTAAGCTATTAAAGCGAAAGGATGTTGAGGAAGCAACTTCGACGATCCGAACTATTCGAGAAAGGCTATTGATTGCCCAGGATAGGCAAGCAAAGTATTACAACGCCAAGCATAGGAACCTAGAGTTCGCCGTCGGTGACCGGGTTTACTTGAAGATCAAACCGTTCAAAGGGGTATCAAGGATCCGACGCTTGAAAAAGCTCAGTCCAAGGTACTTAGGACCGTTTGAGATTGTGGAACGTGTTGGTGATGCGGCTTATCGGCTTGCACTATCTGCAGAGCTGAGCGGTCTGCACGACGTGTTTCACATATCAGTTCTGAGGAAGGCAGTGCAAGAGCCTACTCATATCGTTGCGGTCGGCAAAGTGTCGGTGGATAGTGGGTTGTCGACGAAAGTCAAACCCTTACGCATCGAGGATACCGAGGTAAAGCAGTTGCGGAACAAGTCCATTCGGATGGTAAAGGTCCGGTGGGATAATTGCGGCCGAGAGGAGCTAACTTGGGAGAGAGAGCAAGCGATGCTTGCGGAGTACCCCGAGCTATTTCCCTCAGGTAAATTTTCTTTAAAAACTGTAATTTCCTGCTATTACTGTTTTCGAAATTTCGGGACGAAATTCTGTTAAGGGGGGTGGAGTTGTAACACCCCAAAGATCGTGGTTCAGCGAGGTAGGCGAAATGGTAGTGTTGCGCTCGGGATAGGCTCAAGATTCCAGATCAGGTCAATGCGCACGACCATTGCCCTCTTCGCGCACGACCAGTGATCGTGCGCCTGTGATCGTGCGTAACCCGCAAAGAATCGGAGTTCTGTCTCGGCTTATGCGCACGACCATTGTCCTCTTCGCGCACGACCAGTGATCGTGCGCCATCGATCGTGCGTTAATTCAGAAGAAAATCGAGTTCGTCTCGGACAGTGCGCACGACCTTTCCCCTCTTCGCGCACGACCACTGACCGTGCGCCTGTGATCGTGCGCCCTGATTATTCTGTTCCGCGATTTTGAGCGGAGAAGAAGATCGGACCGTCCAAATCTTTTGGGATTTGATCCAACGGCTAGGTTTAGTTGCGGGAGACCTTTAAGGCTGATGAGAGGGGGTTAAACCTCATATTCTCTAAGCCATTCTCTCTCCAAACCCTAGAGAAAGAAGGAGCCAAGGAAGAAGAAGGGAGATTCCGCCATTGACGGAGCTCCGGAGCTCCGTTTCGCGAACCGTTTCAGATCTGGAGAGTGCAGCCCGGTGCGGTCATTTCCCTCCGTCTAGAATCTCGGATTCATGGCGAAAAAGAACGCTCCTAGGGTAACGATTTCTTCTCCCGTTGTTTGGACTTGTCTTTTGTCCTCTCCTTCGTTTCTCTATGCTTGCATGAGGGATCCCTTTCACCAAATGGGTGAAGTGTAGGATTCTCTCAAGTTCTCCGGAACTCCGGGTCGATTGTGTCCGTCCCCGGCATATTGCATGTAGAAAATCCGGTAGTCGTGCGGATTTAGGCATTTTGTGTGAAGCCTATTCGTGGCCGTGAGCCCGAATCGGTGATGCTTGGATTGCGACGTTGCATTTAGGTTAAGCCTAGAATGCGTGCCGGAGAATGACTCCGTGAAATCATCTATAGTAGTGCGGGATTTAAGTGTAGGCGTCTTGTGAAGATCCTAACGAAAGCCCCATGCTTTGAGATTGGATGAAGGCAAACCTTCACCGCGAAATTGATGCGGAGCGTATTATACCTCCCCTTTTTGAGTATTTGTGAAGCCTAGATCCTTGTGAAGGGATTAGGTGCGTAGCTTATATTTGTGTAGCACTTGAAGGTGCTAAACCCTTACGGGCCGAGGCGAAGCCGTACCCGCGTCGTGCGACAGATCGCGACGATTAGAGCACGGGCAAAGCTAAACCGAACCCGTTTCCATGCAGATCGGTAAGAGGTCCCTACCTCATGTAGCCGTGTGATCATGGGAGAGGTCGTGGAAGGTGGTTTACCTAGACCGACCAAAAGCTCTTTTTCCCACATAAGGCGATGGCCCTTACGGTGGAGTGTTTGTGGAATTGATGTTGTTAGCCTCATGCGGTTGTTTAGGCGGTTGCGGGGAACCTTCGGGTGAACCCAACCAACATCATGTGCATACCTAGGTTCCCTCCTTTTTGATGCTCAACCTAGAAGATTGAATGTGCTTGAAACCTCACCTTGTGTAGTTGCACTTTCTTTATTTTAGTACTTGTGCTAGTATGGCTTGCTTGCAGGGTAGAATCTCCGCCACCCCGGGAAAGGGGTGGGGTCGTTATAATTTGGTCAGCTGTGCTGACCGTTACCTTGTTTGTCACCGCTTGGTGGAATGTTCTTATGCAGGTGCAGGTGAGCCTTGCGGGAAATAGCGGGCGGTGGCCCCTTTTGCTGAGTTGGCCCTTGAAGGCCAGCCCCCTTTTTAGCTTTCTCATGTATTGCCGGCCTGCGTACCGATGTATGTTTTGGAGTTTTTAGTACATTTGCTAAATGTAAGGCCTTAAGGCCATGACTCTCCTTCTTGGTTTCATTCCTATGATAGTGGACAATTCTAATGGAAATGTTAAATCTTTATGCTTCCGCTAGTGTTTAGTATACTCTGTTGTAGTTTCTTTCTGTTTATCACTTTTTAACTCCTAGCTAGTGTGGTTAGTATGGCGTGGGGTCCCGGCCGGACCTACTGTTATATTATTCGTACTGGCAGGGTGTTACATGTTTAAAGGGGGAAGATACACAATGTTTTAAAGGGCTCTTGTCCTAATTTGTACGAGGTATTTCTATCTTAATTTGGGATTGTTTTAATGTTTAGAGCTGATGGTTTGCCTTTAGTTTGGTCCTATTTTATTAGGCTTATTATTACGATACCCGAGGAGGAATCAGGCGAGGGGGAGGGCCGGCGGAGGAGAGGAGAGAAAGAGGGGGAGAAGAGATTGAGAGAGAGGCTAGGGAGCAACCCTAAAATACATTCATCCAAAGATCCCCAAAAAGGAGTACAACATCACCCCTTATAGGCGCGGGTGCGGATAGCGAAAGTACGATGCTAATAGAAAAGCGTACACAACATAATATGAAATAACAGCAAGCAATTAACAATAATCATCCCGGCAACACATCATCAGTCTCTCCTCCTCCAAACGGAGCCGTCGTCGACTTCCTCCACGTGTAGAGCCGCCACGGCGTCTCGTCGACGTGCGCGTCCGTAACAATACCACCGTCTGGAAAATGTGTCTAGTCCTTAAGGCAGGAGTCAGCGAATTGGCGGCGGAAGTCATCACGAGGGAGCCATGTAGCATCTAAGTCTGGGTGGTTAGCCCAGGCGACCAGAATTTCCTCTGAGGTGGGGACTCCCGGCAGAAGGCAGCGGCGGTTGAGTATCTTGGTCGGGTAATATGGTGCCTCACCAACAAGATCGACGTCGGCCGGAATGTGATCCGTGGTGGCGTGGTTGCCCAACACACGGCGTAGCTGAGAAACGTGGAAGATCGGGTGTATGCGGCTCTCGGCGGGGAGGCGGAGGCGGTAGGCGACCACACCGATACTTGTCAGTATCTCAAATGGGCCAAAAAAACGAGGAGCTAGCTTCGGGCAGGGCCTGCGGGCCACGGAAAGCTGGCGGTATGGGTGCAATTTAATGAACACCTTCTCCCGCACATAAAAGGATAGGTCGCGCCGCTTCCTGTTCGCAAAGGAAGACATCTTCTGGACCTGTAAGAGGTGATGCTTCAGGTGGTCCAGGATGGTGTCACGGTCCTGCAGGGCGGTGGCCAAACTCTCGACCTGGCACTCTCCCGGCAGATGGCGGAGAATGGTGGGCAGCGACCGGCCATAGACAGCCTCGAACGGGGTGGTACCTGCTACGTGGTGGTAGGCGGTGTTGTAGGAGTACTCGGCCCAACAGAGCCACTTGGCCCATCCGTGGGGTTGCTCCCCCACAAAACAGCGAAGGTACGTCTCCAAGCAGCGGTTGAGGACTTTGGACTGGCCATCGGGCTGCGGGTGATAAGCAGTGCTCATGCGGAGGCGAGTACCCTGTAGCCGGAAAAGTGTTGTCCAGAAGGTGCTCAAGAAAAGCGGGTCACGGTCGCTCACGATCGACCGAGGGAACCCATGAAGGCGCACGATGCCGCTGATGAAGCTGTCCGTGACTGTGACGCCGGTGTAGGGGTGAAGAAGGGGAATAAAGTTGTCGTATTTGGACAGTCTGTCCACCACGACCAAGATGCAGTCAAATCCCTCGGAACGCGGTAGCCGAGTAATGAAGTCAATGACCACGTCCTCCCAAACGTGATCTGGAATGGGAAGAGGCTGAAGGAGGCCGGCTGGAAATGTTGCCTCGTACTTGGCCTTCTGGCAGACCAGACATGCGGCCACGAATGCCTTGACCTGTCAGAACATGTGGGGCCAGTAAAGGGAGGCAGCTAAACGGCGGTAGGTACGAAAGACCCCAGCGTCCCCTCCGGAGGGCGATGCATGAAACTCGGCGAGGGGGCGGGGAATGCTCGGTGACGATGGAGCTAGAGTAAGGCGGCCCTTGAAGAACAGGCGGCCCCCTACAAGCGAGTATGGTGGATGGTTGTTGGCATCCGCGATGAGAGCCGTCTGAATCCCGAATAAAACGGGGTCGGCCTCAACCTCGTGTTGGATGGTCGCTGTGAGTTCCCACACTGGCCGAGAAATAGTCGTGAGCTCTGGCGACTGGCTCTGACGAGAGAGGAAATCGGCCGCTCGATCCTCCCTCTCCGAGCGAAACCCGATGGTCAAATCATAGCCCAGGAGTTTGGCCACCCACACCTGCTGGGCGGGCGTTGCGATCTTCTGCTGGAGGAGATAGCGGAAGCTATAGTGGTTCGCGCGAACCACGAAGGGGCGGACCAGCAGATATGGGCGCCAATGCTGAACGGCGAGAAAGAGGCCCATGAGCTCGTTCTCATATGCGGAGCGGTTGCGGAAGGTGCTAGAAAAAACACAGCTGAAATAGGCTATCGGTCGTCCGGCCTGCATGTGGACGGCTCCCACTCCGGAGCCCGATGCGTCACACTCCACTAGGAACGTCAGAGAGAAGTCGTGCATGGCCAGCACCAGCCCGCGGAGTAGGGACTGCTGAAGGGCGGCAAAGGCGGCAACGGTCGCAGCCGTCCACTGAAAAGATCCCTCCTCCGACTTCTTCAGGAGCTGCGTGAGTGGCCGAGCTAGAGCCCCGTACCCTTGGATAAAGCGGCGATAGTATCACGTAAAGCCGAGGAATCCCCGAACGTCCCGCAAGGATGTAGGAGTCGGCCAATGAAGGACCGTCGTGATCTTCTCCTCATCCATGGAGACCCCCTGGCCGAGATGGTGTGGCCGAGGTATCTCACTTTTGACGCCCCAAAGGAGCACTTCTTCAGGTGGAGCTTGAGGTGATGGCGTCGGATGGTAGTCAGAGTGAGGCGGACGTGCTGATGGTGATCCTGCCAGGAGGAACTGTATACCAAAATGTCATTAAAAAAACTAGAACGTGTCAACAAAGTGCCGCTCAAAAAATTTCGTTCATCGTCGCCTGGAAGGTGGTCGGTGCGTTGGTCAGGCCGAAGGGCATGACCAAGAACTCGTAGTGGTCATCGAGCGAGCGGTCTTGGCGATGTCCTCAGGCCGTACCCGGATCTAGTGATAGCCTGCTCGGAGGTCCAGCTTGGTAAAGAATCTGGCGCCGTGGAGCTCATCCAGAAGCTCCTGAATAACTGGGATCGGATACATGTCCGGAATGGTGGCCTTGTTGAGCTCCCAGTAGTCCACGCAAAACCGCTAGCGACCGTCCTTCATCCGGACCAGGAAGATCGGGCTGGAGAAGGAGCTCGCACTGGGGCGGATGATGCCCCCATCAACATCTCACGAATTAGGCGCTCGATCTCGTCCTTCTACACGTGGCCGTCGCGGTAAGGGCGTATCAACACCGCCGCAGCACCGGGCTGGAGGGGAATGGCGTGATCCGTCTGGCCAGCCGGAGGGAGGCCGGTCGGGGCCGCAAAGATGTCATCGAACTCTGCGAGTAATGCCTGAAGGTCGGTCGGGTGTGAAGAAGAAGGCGGTGCCGGAGCAGAGAGCGGCCAAAGCCATGCGGAAAAGTCGACGTCGTCAGTCCGCTGAATAATCGCACGGGGGGAGACTGGGGAGCGAAGCAGAGCGGAATCGCCCACCAGGCGGCACGTCTGGCCCTCTTGGAGGAACTGCATAGTCATACTCTCCCAATTGACCCGCACTTCGCCCAGCGTGGGGAGCCAAGCCACTTCCAGAATGGCGTCAATACCGCTGAGGCCGAAGGTGTAGAAGTCTGTGGTCACCAGGCAGGACCCCATTGTTAGGGAGAGGGCGTTGCAACACCCGTGGGTCGGCCGGCAACGCCCATCGCCCAGACAGACTGTAAAGTCAGGAGAGGGGACCAAGGTAAGGTGAAGCTGGTGCGCCAATTGGGCCGAGAGAAAGTTGTGGCTCGCACCACTGTCCACCATGACCACAATGGAACGATCACGTAACGTGCATGCCAGCTTCATGGTCTGAGGTCCCGAAATGCCGCCCACCGAAAAACAGGGCAGCTCCAAGCGGTGAAAAGTAGGTGAGGAGGTGTCCACCGCGTAGTCACCCTCGGATAGCTCGAGAGCCTCGAAGTCCTCCAAGGTGACCTTCGGGTCGAAGTCGTCGATGATGGCGTGGAACTCCTTGATGGAGCACACATGTGGACGAGAGTAGGGATGGCGGCACCGGAAACATAGGCCCTTGCTACGACATTTGTAGTACGTACTGTTGGAGATGCGCTGGCGAACCACCGGTCAGTCAGGTCGGTCTCCCCCAAGGGGCGGTCGTTGCGGGGCTGTCGAAGGACGTGGCCGCCAGGGCGGCCGAGGCGAGTGGTGACTGGCTGCAGACGCAGGCGCCCTGGGGGCGAGATCGGCCTCCACCAGATGCGCCATGTCAAGGGCGTCTGAGACCGTGCGGGGATGGTGCGTGCAGAGCCGGGAGAGGATATGCGGTAGTAGCCCCTGCACTAAGAAGCCGAGGTAATGGTAGAGTGGCAAGACGGGGACATGGGTGACCAAGGCTACGAACTAGTCAATGTAGTCGTCCAAGTCGGCTGTCTGGCGGACGCCGCATAGTCGCTCGATAGCGGAAGAGCCAGAGTAGCGTGTTTTGTACCGCCGAATCATCTCCTGTTTGAGCTCGGACCAGGAGAGGCACGGGTTGGATTGGCGGAGCCACCGAGCACAGTGGAGGGCCGAGCCGTGCAGGCCAACCACAGTCGTAGACACCTTGTCGTGCTCCAGTGTGTAGTTGAGGTCGAAATATTGCTCTGCCTTTGCGATCCACCCCATCGGGTCAACGCCAGCAAAAGAGGGAATATCGAGGGAGAGGGTGGGCTGGCCCTGAATGGGCGGAGGAGTGGCCCCGGCGAAAATGGGCGGAGGAGTGGCCCCGGCGAAAATGGGCGGAGGCCCGGCACCGAGGAGAGAGCAGCCATCCGTGAGCAAACCGGAGGGCGAAACGGCGGCGGCGGACGCCTGGATGGAGTCAATCTTGGAGTGGAGGGCGAGGAGGGAGGCATGCATGGAGGCGACTAGTTGCTCTTGAGCCTCCACGCGACGAATAAGGGCATCGGCGGTGGAGTCCGGAGCGGGTTCACCGGAGGAGCGAAGATTGGGAGCCATTGGAGGGAGGGTCGCTGGCAGAGCGATAACGCCGGAGCGGAGCGTGCGTGCGTGTGGGTGGGTGCGTACGGGTGTGTGCGTGTGTGTGTGTGTGCGTGTGTGTGCGTGTGTGTCATATATAAATTTACATACATACATATCATATATAAATTTGCATACATATCATATATAAATTTACATACATATTGTTGAAACGAAGAGGAGAAACGAACCTTAGGGTTCTGACGTCGTTGCACGCGATCTCTTTCTCCCCCATTCAACCATTCCCTTTATCTCGAAGGAAAACCGTCGGGCTTAGGCTTAGCCACCCTTATTCTCACCACCCGGTGAGGGGGTTACTTGACATTTAACACCCCCCCTCAAGATAACCCCATAAGCATCCAGCATTCCGAGCTTAAGAGAGTAAGAATGAAGGGATTTGCCAGAGACTGCTTTAGTGAGCATGTCAGCCAGTTGATCTTCAGAGGGCACGAACACCATAGTCACAGTTTGATCCTGAATTTTGTCCCGCACAAAATGGCAATCAATTTCAATATGCTTTGTTCTCTCGTGAAAGACAGGGTTGTTAGATATATGAATTGCAGCTTGATTATCACAATGGAGTTGCATAGCCTCAATGACAGGAAATCTCATTTCCCCCAAAATAGATTTAACCCAAACCAGTTCACACGCAGTAACAGCAATGGCACGGTACTCTGCTTCAGTGGAGGAACGAGCCACAACATTTTGTTTTTTACTTCTCCAGGAAATAAGGTTGCCACCAAGAAAGATGGTATATCCACTAGTAGATCTTATGTCCACGGAAGAGTCTGCCCAATCAGCATCACAGTACACGTGGACCTTAAGATGGCCATGATTTTGATAGAGAATGCCTTTTTCAGGGTCCTTTTTTAAATACTTTAGAATCCGCAGAACAGCTTGATAGTGATGAACTTTAGGGTTGTGCATGAATTGACTAACCAACCCAACAGCGAAGGAGATATCAGGTCTGGTGATTGTCAAATAAATTAATTTCCCCACAATTCGTTGAAAATAAGACTTCCTCTCAAGATCTGGAGAGGTCTCCTTATGAATGTCATAACAAGGGTCCACAGGACTATCCACGGGTTTGACTCTCAAATATCCAACATCATTGAGAAGGTCCAAGACATATTTCCGCTGGGAGATCATAATCTTCCCGGCAGAACGCGCAATCTCAATTCCAAGAAAGTACCGAAGGAGACCCAAATCCTTTATTTCAAAAGCGAACGCTAATTCCTCCTTAACCCGAGTAATGTGGAGGTCATCCGTTCTTGTAATAATGATATCATCCACATAGATTACGAGAATAGTAGTGCATTCCTCCCCTTTGTAGACAAAGAAAGAAAGATCTGAAGTACAGCGATTGAAATTCAGATGAACAAGTTTATCACTTAGCTTGGCAAACCAGGCACGTGGAGACTGTTTGAGGCCATATAGGGCTTTCTTGAGGCGACACACATATCCTTTAGGAACATCCATACCAGGAGGTGGAGTCATATAGATTTCTTCCTCCAATTCACCATGTAGGAAAGCATTTTTAACATCGAGTTGATGTAGAGTCCAAGACTTATGAGCAGCAATAGATCGGAGAATTCTGACGGAGTTCAATTTAGCAACTGGAGCAAAGGTCTCTTGGAAGTCTACACCATCAACCTGAGTAAAACCTTTAGCTACCAATCTCGCTGTGTACCTATCAAGAGTACCATCTTGTAGAAATTTAGTAGTATAAATCCATTTGCATCCGACTAGATGGCGCCCATGAGGAATAGGAACAATTTCCCAAGTCTTTTGACGTTTGAGAGCGTTCATCTCCTCCTTCATAGTCTTTACCCAGTGGAAATTTGAGCTAGCTTCTAAGAAACTGTTAGGAATAGGAATAGAGGAAACAGAAGCAAGATATACTTGTAATGAGTGAGAGATAGAGTGATACCCAACATACTTATCCATAGGATATCTAGTACGACCACTCTGAATATGAAGAGCAGAAGGGATCTCTGAAGTGGTGTTGTAGCTTGGATCTGGCGGAGTGGTGGTAGGTGGTGGAGCATGAGTGTGACATTCTTGTCCAGTCTTGATGTTTTTCCTTCTTTGATATACTTGAAGATCTCATTTTCTTCTGTAAACTCGAAGATCACTCGTTGGGGTTTCCTTTATAACAGGAATATCAACACTTTCTGGAGCAGTCGCATCAACAAGAACAGGAAGAGGTGGCAACATGTCACTTTCTTATTTGCTTTCCTTCTGAAACGTGATGAGTTTGCCCTCATTGGAATAATAAGGAGTGTTCTCGAAAAAGGTAACATCTTTTGATATAAACCTTCTCCGGAGAGTAGGAGAATAACACTTATATCCCTTTTGGTTGGCAGCATATCCCACAAAAACACATTTTACTGATTGTGGCCCTAATTTGTCCTTATGAGGCCCCACGATGTGAACAAAGGCGACGCACCCAAACACCTTAGGAGGAAGGTTGAATAGAGGCATATTTAGGCAGAGAATCTGAAGGGGGTACTTTCCTCCCAAAGTACCGGTAGCCATCCTATTAATAAGATAGACGGATGTGAGAACTCCTTCATCCCATAGTCCCTTAGGGACAAACATCTCTTGCAACAAGCATCGAGTGGTCTCCAAGATATGACGATTCTTTCTTTCGGCAACCTCATTCTGTTGAGGAGTCCCCGGACAGGAAGATTGGAAAATAATCCCATGATCTCTCAGAAATAGCTGAAGGTCACTGCACGTATATTCGCCTCCATTGTCACTCCTAAGAATTTTAATTGCAGTTCCAAATTGAGTCTGCACATAATGATAGAACAACTGAAATATTTTTGAGACTTCATCCTTCTTTTTCATGAGGTAGACCCAGGTAAAGCGTGAGTGATCATCAATAAAAGAAACAAAATATTGAAAACCATTCAAAGAACAAATAGGAGATGTCCAGACATCGGAATGTATCAAATCAAAACATTTCAAACTTCGACTCAAACTAGGAGCATAGTTGGTCTTACAATGCTTTGAAAATTCACAAGACTGACAATCAAAAGTAACAGTTTTAACATTAAGCAAATGCGGAAAAATAGCTTTCAAGGTCTTCAAAAGAGCATGCCCAAATCTCTTGTGCCACAGCCTCAACTGATCCTGGTCGGTAATTTTCTGAGAACTAAGAGCCTGACAGTTGTCCATGACATACACTCCACCTGACTCATGTCCACCACCAATCGTCTTCCCACTCGCCAGATCCTGAAACACACAATGAGAGGAGAAAAGGTGATAGAGCAGTTAAGTTGTTTAGTTGAACTGCTAACAGACAAGAGATTCGTAGGAAATGAGGGAACAATAATCACAGACTTGAGAGAGACAGAGAGAGAAAGATGAATATCCCCTTTATCAGTTACAGGCGCCGAGGATCCATCATCGAGTTTCACACTGCCAGAGGTAGGAAAAATAGAGGAGACTCCCATAGAAGATCCGGTCATGTGATCGGAAGCCCCCGAGTCAATAATCCAAGGGGTGGATAGTTCTTTAGAGGACACAGTAGTAGAGCGAACATGAGCGGCCGTACCTGCCAAATCACCAGCAGAGTTGGCTTTCAGAGCCTTGAGTTCTCTAATCAACCTCTCATTTTCTGCCTGAAGATGCCCAGAATTATCAAGGTGGCCATACATAGCAGTAGGAGGCCTCACATATTTCCCATCAGAACCCCGAATCCATCCTGGAGGGATTAAATGAGGATGAAGATCCCAACATTTCTCTTTCCCATGGCCTTTCTTCCCACAGTGAGGGCACTTCATTTTACTCTTGTCTTCTTGCCTCATATTTCTAGGATGTCATTTCTTCTGTTCAGCAGCAAGGGCAGACACCTCATGACCCACATGAGTACCTGAACGAAGGGAGTTTATACGACTAGCTTCTCCCCTAATATAGTGAGCCACAGTCTCTAGATCAGGCACAGAATCACGTCCCAACATCTGAACCCTCTGGAATTCAAGTTCAGGAGGGAGACCAGAGAGCATCTCAAATACCCTCCGTTGCATGAGTTCAGTCTTGTAGTCTTCAATAGTCTGAATAGCAGAATACTGATCAATTTCAGCCCACTTATGGGTCAACTTGCCATAATATTCTTCGAAGTCCCCCATTCCAGCCATGTGGATCTGTTCAGTTTGGAGTTGATATATTCTCGCTAAGTCCTTTTTTGAGTAATTTCGTTCGATTTGTTCCCACATTTCTTTTGCAGTTTCACAGAATAGAAAGTGGCTTGCAATCTTGGGTTCCATAGAATTGACAAGCCAATTAATCACTGTGAGATTCTCACCTTCCCATTCCTCGTATTTGGGATCAGTCTTGTTTGGAGCCGGCTTGGATCCTGTGAGAAAACCCAGTCTTCGACGGCTCCCAATGAAAATCCTCATGGACTGAGCCCATAGAAGGTAATTCCTTCCATTGAGTTTAATGTGAGTAACACCTTGACTGAAGTCCATGTTAGGACTCCCTCCACTGTAGTGTTTGGGTTGGTTAGCGGCCCCTTCAGAGGCATTTGCACATTTCAAGTTGTCATCCATACGGGCACACAAGCCGGAGGACCTTCAGGAAGCAGACGGAATACCAGCAGCAGCAGCAGGGGGACCTTCAGGTCAGAACCACGGCAGCAGGACAACGGCAGGGTCGGACCTTCAGGTCACGGCAGCGGCAGCAGCAGTGGAATCACGGCAGAAGCACGGCAGCAGCCCAGAACGTCGACAGGACACAGCGTCGACGATCACAAGCGGGATCGGCACAAGGAAACGGCAGCAGCGGCTCGAGCGGCAGCAGGAAAACGGCAGCAACGAGCGTGCAACGAGCGGCAGGAACGATCGACGGGATCGGCAGCAGCGGCCCGAGCGACGATCTGCAGCAGCGGCTCGAGCGACGACGGAAACGACAGCAGGAACGATCGACGGGATCGGCACGACGGGCCTTCAGGTCGACGGGAAGAACCGCTCTGATACCAAGTTGAAACGAAGAGGAGAAACGAACCTTAGGGTTCTGACGTCGTTGCACGCGATCTCTTTCTCCCCCATTCAACCATTCCCTTTATCTCGAAGGAAAACCGCCGGGCTTAGGCTTAGCCACCCTTATTCTCACCACCCGGTGAGGGGGTTACTTGACATTTAACACATATCATATATATATTTACATACATATCATATATAAATTTACAGATGTTGGTGCCAAAAATAGTACCTCCAAAATTCACACTAAAGGGGACGGGAGAAAACTGCGAAGTGCAGGTTACTAAGACAGAAGATGCTGGAAAAAAGAGAAGGCGATCGTAAAATGGCGATCACGAAAAAATGAGACCGCTTACACAGGTTGTAAGCTGGAGCCTCCGAATCAAGTCCTTTTTCTGGTACCCCTACCCCTCTATTTATAGACGAGGGGGCTGCCCAAACGGGCAGAATGATAAACTACGGGCTGCCCGGGATACAGGAGAGCCGGGCAGGGAGAAGAGGTGCAAATAACAAAGACAAGGAAAAACGATCAGACCGCTTAGACTGACGATCTCCACTGTCCTGACCGCTTGGGACTTAGAAAATCCTGGTTGAGAAGGTAGCTGGCGGTCTGGGCGATCACACAAACTGAGGCCGCTGCAACTGAAGAAATTGGCCAGTAAGAGGAGGTCGCGGGCTTTCTGGGCAAACAACAGACATATCAAATATAAATTTACAGACATATCATATATAAATTACAGACATCATATATAAATTTACATACATACATATCATATATAAATTTACATACATACATATCAAATATAAATTTACATACACATCATATATAAATTTACATACATACATATCATATATAAATTTACATGCATACATATCATATATAAATATGTGCTTCACCAATGCTCTGGATGCTGAATGAAGGAAGCATGGTTATGTGCACATAAATCAAAATGGATTCTTGGGTCTGCCCTCACTGATGTCTTTGGCTTTGATTTGAGGGCATTATTCCGCAGCAAACGCGACGGTATAGGGGGCCAATCTTTCAGTGGTACTCTGTGAGCAGCCACTTTGTGCATTTATTGTCAAAGGTTAGGTCTTTCTCCTCTGAGAGAAGCCACTTTGTATTGGGTTTATTATTATTATTGGGTTTATTATATTGCGTCTTTTGTATTTGTCCCACCTCGCCTGTTTGAGATGGGTGACTCTTGTATTCCCATTATATTGCCCCGTTATGGGCCCTAATTGAAGAGAGATTAAATCCTTTTCCTCGTTAATTTGGTATCAGAGCAACTCGCCCGATCCCGTGTCCGCATCGCCGCTCGCCCGATCCCGCCCTCGTTCCTGCAGCGGCCCTCCTCGCGTCCCCTTCCGCTCCTCCCAGCGGCGGCCTTTCCCGTGCCTGTCGACGCCCGCGCCTCCTGCTCCCGACCCCCGCCTGGTGTCGACCTAGCCTCGTCAGATGTGAGGGCTGGCCGCTGCTTCTCTTCCGCCGCCCTCCATCTCCGACCAGATCTGGCCTCCTCCGCCCCTTTGGTTGGTGTTCCACCTTCTTGCTTCCGTTCTCTTTCCTTCATGACCTAGGTCTTTGATCTATGGTTCTTCGGATGGGCACTCCTCCATCTATTTGAGGGTTTCCCCGTTTCTTTATCTCCTTTGGAGCCTTTTTCCTCTTTTTTTTCTTCTCCCGTCTATGGATTCCTCGTTAATTAGATAGGGGGTTGGTTTCACCAAACTTTGATAAAGTGCCCAGTTTTAAAACAAGCAGGCTCAAAACTAATACTATAAAACATATTGATGCGACCACTTCATCTCCAACTCTTTGTCGCTCCATGCATCTTCAGTGGAACTATTGAGATTGTCTTTCGAGAACAAATGTTGTGATCTCATTGTCAACTAAGTTTCTATCATATATTCACTGTCTAGAATATCTGCGAGATAGATTTGGGAGCTGACTATTAATTTGACATTTGCTGTTTATGTCAAATGCTATAATATTAAGTACCTTTTTGTAAATTGTTATGAAATTATATAAATAGAAACTCCATTACCCTTAAGGTACCAAAGACATTATCTCTTTTAATATTTTCCCCCTCATTTTCTCATCTCCTGTTCTACGAGCTATTTTCTTTTCAGAAAGAGATCCTATCATTTTATTTGACCCCGTCCATCTCCCACTGCAAATGGAAGATTGACCCCACTTCATGAAGCTTGAAGATGTACTATCAATCTTATTGACCTCACCACCTCTTACACCTGCGACATCATCCATATCTCATCTATCTCTTATTGGTTGTCACCACCACCACCACCACCACCATAATCTCCCTTGCAGATAAGTTTGATCAGCTTCACATCAACCACCATCATCTTCACATAAAATCACCATTGTATCCAACCCCACTATCAGTCGGTCCGGTAACTCCCAACCATCTCCACCACCATTGTACACATGGTGTTTTCACGCTTCAATGACAAACCGCATGGTTGGATATTTAAAGCCAACCAGTTTCTTTCCAGCCATAGTTTCTTCTGAACAACGCCTGACCATCGCCTCCTTCTATATGGACAACCCTGCCTTGGTTCTATGGGTACTCAAAAGCAAAATCAATTTCTCTTTGGTTGCGGTCACATCTCTGTTTACATGTTTTGGATCTTCTCCTTGTGGTGGCCACTAGAGCATTCTTTTCTGAGCTGATATCTTTAATAACACATGCTTACCAATGTACTTCAAAATGTTAGCCAACTTCTCTAATGGTCTCTTTTTTCTTAACTATTTTCTCTCGGGACACTGCTCAGAATTCCACTGAGAAGTTCCGACCATCTAACCAACTTTCCTATTTTAAGCTATGAATCTAGCCCTAAAATTGTGTCCTCTCTTTTTCCGAGTGTCTCAATTGAACACTCTTTTCAGTGTGATGTGTGTCAGCTGAGCAAACACACACGCACTTCTTATCCTGTATCTTTTTCCGGTACTTCTGCACCTTTTGATATTGTTCACTCAGATGTTTGGGGCCCTGCCCCGGTTGTATCTTATGATGGTTTTCGTTATTTTGTTTCATTTATAGATGACTTTACTCGATGTTGTTGGGTTTATCTTATGCGTGCTAAATCTGAAGTGTTTGACCTCTATACTCGGTTTTCTCATATGGTTAGTACTCAGTTTTCTTCACGTATTTGAATTCTCCGCTCTGATAATGGGGGAGAATACACCTCTTCCTCGTTTACTGCTTTCCTTGCTAGCCAAGGAACCCTTCACCAATTCTCCTGTCCATATACCCCGGAACAGAATGGAGTGGCGGAACGAAAGAACCGCCATCTCCTAAATGTGACCCGTTGTCTTCTCCGTGGGTCTCATGTCCCCAAGTCTTTTTGGACTGCCGCCCTTCTTACGGAGACCTTCTTGGTCAACCGTCTGCCTTGCCAGCCTCTAGCGGGTCGTATTCCTCTGAGTCTCCTATCTCCCAGTCGCCCGTTGTTTCCCGTTCCTCTCCGAGTATTCGGGTGTGTGTGCTTTGTCCAAGATCGTAGTCCGACTCGGACTAAACTGGATGACAAAGCAATCTGTTGCTTATTTTTGGGATATTCCTCCTCTTCCAAAGGATATCGATGTTTTGATCCCTCCTCTCGCCGGACCATCCATACCATGGATGTCACGTTCTTTGAGGATGTCCCTTTCTATTGTGACTCTCCTACTCCTGATGCTTCCTCACCCCCCACCCTACCAGCTTTGCTTCCTCTTGCTTCCTTGCCCGACTCCGTTCCACTACAGACATATACACGTGGCCCCCCTGGGCCTTCACATGTCCATCCTATCCTTCAGGATCCACTGATGGAGCCCAGCTCACCGAACCCGGTGCCACTTCCTCAGGCAGGTGATGTCCCTTCCTCTTCTGACTTACCTATTGTCATTCGCAAGGGTAAGCGGTCTTGTGTTACTGACCATCCTGTTGCAAGTTTTGTGTTCGACTGCTGAGGCTTTTCAACACCCCGAGTGGGTGGCAGCCATGGAGGCTGAAATGTCCGCTTTGCAGCAGACTAGTACCTGCCGGTTAGTTCCTCTTCCCACCGGCAAGAAGACTGTTGGCTGTCGTTGGGTCTACACCGTCAAGTATAATGCTGACGGGTCTTTGGATCGCTACAAGGCTCGCCTTGTGGCCAAAGGCTTTACCCAGACTCCAGATGATTACGGGGTGACCTTTGCTCCTGTGTCCAAGCTCTCCATTGTTCGCCTTCTTATTTCCCTCGCTGCCTGCCACAGGTGGCCTCTTCATCAGCTGGACGTGAAGAACGCCTTCCTCAATGGTGACCTCGTCGAAGAAATCTATATGGATCCGCCACCCGGGTACAGGCTTCAGGGGGAGTATTTGGGCCGTGTCTGCCTCTTGCAAAAGTCTTTGTATGGGCTGAAGCAGTTTGGTGTTGTTGTGCTTCAGAGTGGTTTCACCAGATGTTATGCCGACCATACGTGCTTTGTTCGGACTACTGCGGATGGCCGTCGAGTGATTGTCCTCGTCTATGTGGATGACATCATTCTTACCGGTGACGACAGCTCCGGGATTATTCAGATCAAGGAGGTACTTCAAAAGGCTTTTGAGGTCAAAGATTTGGGGGCTCTGAAGTACTTTCTTGGCATTGAGGTTGCCCGATCTCACCAAGGGATCTCTTTGTCTCAGCGGAAGTATACCCATGACCTTTTGAGTGATACTGGCCTTCTTGGGTGCTCTCCGGTATCTACTCCTATGGACCCGAAACACCGCTTACACGCCGAATCTGGCGAACCTCTTCCTGATCCCGGCAGATACCAGCGGCTTGTTGGAAGACTTATCTACCTGACCAATACTCGCCCTGACATTAGCTTTGTTGTGAGTATGGTTAGTCAGTTCATGCATGCTCCCCGCACCTCTCACCTTGATGTTGTCTTTCGGATCCTTCACTACTTGAAGGGATCGCCTGGTCTCGGGCTCTTCTACCGTTCATTACCATCCTCCGATCTTACCTGCTACACGGACTCTGATTATGCTGGCTCCCTCACTGACCGACGTTCTACTTCGGGGATGTGCACGTTCTATGGTGGCAATCTCATTTCCTGGAAGAGCAAGAAGCAGAGTGTTGTGTCTCGCTCCTCTGCTGAGGCTGAGTACAGGGCTATGGCCCATGGCGCCACCGAGCTCCTTTGGATGCGTACTCTCTTGTCCGAACTTGGCTTTCCTCCTTCCTGTTCCTCGGCATTGGTTTGTGACAACCAGTCTGTTCTCTTGCTTGCATCTGACTCCGTCCTGCACGAGAGGACCAAGCATATTGAGGTGGATATACATTTTCTCAGGGAGCACATCCGTTCGGGGACTCTTGCAGCATCCTATGTTCCCTCTGGGGAACAGATTGCTGATGCCTTTACCAAGGCTGTTGGGCCTTCCCGTCTTCTTTTTACCTATGGCAAGCTGGGCTTGCTTGATATCTTCGCGTCAGCTTGAGGGGGAGTATTGGGTTTATTATTATTATTGGGTTTATTATATTGCGCCTTTTGTATTTGTCCCACCTCGCCTGTTTGAGATGGGTGACTCTTGTATTCCCTTTATATTGCCCCGTTATGGGCCCTAATTGAAGAGAGATTAAATCCTTTTCCTCGTTAATTCTTTGTGCATAATGCCAAATGTTAGGTCTATTTCCAATCTTCCCCCACCCATACCCCCAATGATTGGGGACTATATGGGTTCTGTTGTTGTTGTTGTTTCTTACATATCATATATAAATTTACATACATATCATATATAAATTTACATACATGCATATATAAATTTACATACATGCATATCATATAAATTTACACAAATACATATCATATATAAATTTACATACATACATATCAAATATAAACTTACATACATACATATCATATATAAATTTACATACATACATATCATATATAAATTTACATACATACATATCATATATAAATTTACATACATATCATATATAAATTTACATACATACGTATCATATATAAATTTACATACATACGTATCATATTTAAATTTACATACATACGTATCATATATAAATTTACATACATACGTATCATATATAAATTTACATACATACGTATCATATATAAATTTACATACATACGTATCATATATAAATTTACATACATACGTATCATATATAAATTTACATACATACGTATCATATATAAATTTACATACATACGTATCATATATAAGTTTACATACATACGTATCATATATAAATTTACATACGTATTATATATAAATTTACATACATACGTATCATATATAAATTTACATACATACGTATCATATATAAATTTACATACATACGTATCATATATAAATTTACATACATACGTATCATATATAAATTTACATGCATGCGTATCATATATAAATTTACATGCATGTGTATCATATATAAATTTACATACATGCGTATCATATATAAATTTACATACATGCGTATCATATATAAATTTACATACATGCGTATCATATATAAATTTACATACATGCATATCATATATAAATTTACATACATGCATATCATATATAAATATACATACATGCATATCATATATAAATATACATACATACATATCATATATAAATTTAAATACATACATATCATATATAAATTTACATACATATCATATATAAATTTACGTACATACATATCATATATAAATTTACATGCATACATATCATATATAAATTTACATACATACATATCATATATAAATTTATGTGTGTGTGTTCCATCACGAGAAACCAGTACTTGCCAACAAGTATGATTTCCACCACGAGAAACCAGCACTTGCCACATGTTCTTTAGAAGAACTGATACATGAATAGCACCAAAACAACTTAAATAAAATGAGTGTGTGTAAAGGGGGTGGGTGGGTGGGGGTGGGTGTGTGGGTGTGTGGGTGAGTTGGCGTGGGTGTGTGGGTGTGTGGGTGTGTGCGCGCGTGTGCCGTGCGCGCGCGCGCGTGTGTGTGTGCGCGTGCCTGTGCGTGTGCGTGTGCGCGCGCGCGCGCGTGTGAGCATCCCAATACTTGCATACAAGTATGATTTCCACCACGAGAAACCAGCACTTGCCACATGTTCTATAGAAGAACTGATACATGAATAGCACCAAAACAACTTAAATAAAACGAGCATCCACGTTTTTACTCAACATTCCCTTATAAGATTGCATTATGAAGAAGCAGAAAAATAATCAAAACTAAGAAGTCACACCAACCCCATTTTTAAATGTTGTATTATTCCCTCTAGCGTGCCAACAATTTTAATAAAGTCAGTTGCAGCCCGTGAATCAGGTCCCTGTACATAAACGTAAGAGCATTAAAAACCAAAATCTCTTAAATAAAACAAGAGAAGTCAAGAAAATGATAAAATTACGAAGCATTAAAACATATTCCATAATTGAACTTCCGAAGTGGAAACATTTTGATGTGCAACTCTAATATATGATTTTCCTAATCCACGCTTCTAAATTGAAGCGAAATTAACACTTTGATCCAGGAACTAATGAAACAAATTACTTGCTCTTGCCTAAGAAGTTAATAAAGAAGGACATGCCAATGCACATAGCTCCTGCTTACTACGAAGTTTCAGTGGAACCTGCGAAATATGTCATAGAAGTACAAAACTAACTGGTGCGCCTAGGTCCACTCTTTAGGAATAAGAGTCAAAAATCAGAATAATAATGTACATGAAAACTTATCTTGAATACTATTCATATACAGGGGAGAACTACAAGAGATACAGGTGGGACTAAACATCTATTGGTTACGAACAGACTTCGACCTCCATGGAAGCTTTGGATGTGCATGGGCTCCGCAGGTGTGACTAATTTGAAAATGAAGCAAAAAAAAAAACTTGGCAATATTATTTTAGAGATAAAAAATGAAGAACAAAAAACCTAAAAATATAATTACAACACCTTCTCACCGGGTCCCCCCTCTCTAACAAAGGCCTTATCAATTTGAATAAGATTAAGAAGTCTACTGAAAAAATTTCCTCTCCCATCTTCTCTTTTCCCCCTCTCTCATGTAAAGAGCCTCTCAGCCCAGATGCTTTTTTGATGGTCTTATACGAGGATTCGTGAACTCTTTTAAAGAACTTCCCTTAACGTGGTTATATATATAGGGGTGTGATCATAAGCGTATAACTTGTTGTGCGAAATATGCGAATAGTCTAAATTGAGCATCAAAATATTCATATAATATATGAAAATTGTGTAGCTCAATGAGACCTACAACTTTCGTGTTAAACACTTTTCCTAATTTTGCATGTATGAGACGGATTTTCGCCCCGAAAATACCCTAAAAATAAGATAAGGACGACTAGGAAAGTTCCGGGGCGAAAATCTGGCTCATACATGCAAAATGAGGAAAATTGCTCAACATGAAAGTTGTAGGTCTCGTCGAGCTACACAATTTTCATATATTACATGACTACTTTGATGCCCAATTTAGGCTATCCGCACTATTCTCACGGCTATGTGTTTGATGTATAAACGCGCGACGCGTTTATATAAAATATCCGCGCGATTTTTTTTACAGAGGGGCGGTCGGCGGCTGCGGGCTCGCCGGCCACCGGCCGCCCTGGTATCGTCGGCGTCCACGCCGGCGAGCCCAGGGAGGCCCATTGCCGGCGAGCTTGCAACCGCCGGCCACCCCTCTGTAAAAAAAAATTGCAACTGCAACGGCGCCGCCGCCACCGTTGCAATTTTTTTAGGGTGGGGCAGCCGGCGGCTGCGAGCTCGCCGGCCACCGGCCGGCCTGGGCATGGGCTCGTCGGCGTGCATGCCGACGAGCCCAGGGCGGCCGGTGGCCGGCGAGCCCGCAGCCGTCGGCCGCCCCACTGTAATGCAGCATTACTGCGGGGCGGCCGGCGGTTGCAGGCTCGCCTGCCACCGGCCTCCCTGGGCTTGTCGGCGTGGACGTCGACGAGCCCAGGGCAGCCGGTGGCAGGCGAGCCCGCAACCGCTGGCCGCCCCGCAGTCAAGCACAACCTAGCGCGGATTTTGGTATATACGCGTCGCGCGTATTTATATTAATCCGTGTGTGTGTGTGTGTGTATATATATATAAAGCCAATTCTGAATATGAATAGTGCATTGTCAACAACCAACAGATATTTTGAAATCCTAATTTTGCCTTCAAAACCAAATTTGATACATAATTAAATTTAAAATATATTGATCGTAGATTTCATGCTAATTTTGTCTTCAAAGCCTCAAGTCCTCACGGATTTCATGGTAGATTTCGCAGCAGAAAAGAACCTGGAGAGGAAGGTCTCGACACCCCTAGCTTGGGCAATGTATGTCGATGGAGCATCCGGCAAGAATTCTTCTGGAGTCGGGGTGGTCTTGGTCAATCCGAATGGTGTCTGAATCGAACAAGTCGTTAAGCTGTATTTCTCTACTACAAATAACCAGGCTAAGTACGAAGCACTTATCGCGAAACTGAGACTAGGGAGACAACTAGATATTGAAATCCATACAGATTCATTGGTAATGGCTTCTCAGGTAAAAGGTACCTTCGAGACAAAAGATTCAGTACTCAAAAAGTATATGGGGTGCCTAAAAGAGACATCGGGAATTTTCGAACTTCCAATATCCAGCACATTCCTCGGGTGGAAAATGCAAAAGCTAATGAGATAGCAAAGTATGGACTTCCTTCAGATGGAACCATCACGGAACTTTTCTATCCATCAAACGAAGAAGAGGAAATAATGGAGATTGACCAACGCCCCTCATGGATGGACTCATTCATCCATTACCATTCAACTGGGAAGTTTCACTCTTCAAAAAAGAGAAGAGGAAATTCAGATTGAAAGGAGCTCATTATTTTCTTCTCTTAGGAATCCTATATCGCATAACCTTCTTGTCTCCACTCGCAAGGTGTGTTTCAGAAGAAGAGATCCCCAAAATTCTCCAAGCAATTCATTCAGGAGTGTGTGGCAGTCACTTCGGAGAAAAGACTCTTGAAACATGAATCCTCGGGCAGGGATATTTTTGGACCAGGATAAAGAAAGACGTTGAGCAGTATGCCAAGAAATGTGCCCAATGTTAGAAGTTTGCTCCACTTCAATTAAGACATGCTCAACAGCTACATTCCATTTCAACTCCATGGCCCTTTGCAGTTTGGGGGATGGACCTTTTGGGACTTTTCCCTATGGCAAGTGGGCAACGACGTTACGTCGTGGTGATGATAGACTACTTCAGCAAGTGGATCGAGGCCAAGGCACTTGCGAAGGCGACAACTTGAATTGTGAAAAACTTCATTTGGGGAGAAATTGTATGCCGACACGGGATCCCGATGGCTATTATCACAGACAATGGACTGCAATTCTCCAATGAGGATTTGAGCAATTCTTGCCAGCAAATATGAATTGATCTACGTTTTTCCCTGGTATATCATCTCAGAAGCAACAGACAAGTGGAGGCAGCAAACAAGTTGATTCTAAACTTGCTAAACAAGGTGGAGAATGTTTATGGGAACTGGGTCGAACAGTTACATTCCGTATTATGGGCACTCTGGACGACTCCAACGGTTGCTACTGGATAAACACCGTTCAAACTATCACATGGATCTAAAGCCTTGATACCCTTGGAGTTTGATGTGATGAGTCTGAGAGTTTTGTTATCCAGGCAAGATAATGAAAGCTGAATGCAAGAAAATGAGGAAGACATGCGCTATAATCTGGATTTAATTGAAGAGCTTAGAGATCTGGCTACTATCAGACAAGAAGAAGGATGACACAATATTTCGATAAAAATGTTCGAATCAAGTAATTCGTTGTCGGAGATTGTCATGAAGAAATTAGATGTTGCTGGAAGAATGTCCTCGGTTGATAAACTCAATCCTAATTGGTCAGGACCTTTCAACTTGAAAGAAACACCGAGGAATGGAAGCTAAAAATTGCAAACTTATGACGGCAGCAACTCAGACACGTGGAGTGGTGACGACTTGAAGAGGTACTTCTTTTAAGGCTTAGATTGGCGCGGAGGTCGGGCGGGCGCGGATTTCATCTGCGTCGCTAGACTGAAATCGCGGGAAGCGCGGCTCAGATGAAATCGGCGGGAAGCGCGGCGGGGATGAAATCCACGGGAAACCCGGTTTTTCCTATGGCGGGGCGGAGCCCAACTGCTCGACCGCGGCCCTGCCAAACAGGCGGAAACGGCGGCGGGGCGGTTTCGTCTGCGCGACCGGCGCAGATCCGCCCCGCCAAACGGAACCAAAGTCTCATATATCCATCATATGTTTCTTACTTTCATACATTCAATATTATTCAATGCTTGAAGAATTTTCCAAATCATTTATTTGCGTCTCTCTAGAATCTTCAGGTTATAATCTCGCATAAAACTTCAAGCATCAATATTGTGATTCAAATGTTCACTCGATCCCCCTTAATTCGCGATCTCCGGATCCAATCTCGCGGAGGACTTTGAACGGCTACCTACAGGATTCAAATGCTTATTTGGCCACCAACAAATTGAGATCTCAGGATCCAATCTTGTGGAGGGCTTTAAGCAAGGGTAATCGACAGAGCTTAGTTGAACCCTCTTGAATTGAGATCTTCGGATCCAATCTCACGCGGAGGAATTTATGTTTCCGGATCTCTCTGACGGCATCTGTCACACTCTACAATCGTTGCTATAAAATCCACTACCATTGCTCTCACTAGAAATGTTCTTGACTTGCATACATGGTAAGCAATACGTTGATTACAGTGATAGCATTGCTCTGTCGAGCATCAACAGAGATATCGCTATTGTTAGGGTGTCTTTCTGAGGACAAGCTTTTGGTAACGGATGTCTAATGCCCAACTGGTCCACCTTAGCAGATAGCTTTTGAGATCCCTCGAGACCTTTGCGCATTATATTCAATAAAGGGGAATTCGCACGAAGGCATTCACATAATCATCCGAGCAGGTACTCGTTGTTTATATAAATTATGGTACTCGCCATCCATGTACCCAGTACTCGCCGATCATATATGTCATACTCGATGGTTATATAGCATTATGGTACTCGCTGCCTACTTATTTGGTACTTGGTGAGTATGTGTCATCGCGGAATCCATTGGCCATGCAATAGGTATTCGCTGGCCGTTATAACTATTGTTCGCGGAATGAGTACACGTGATCTACTGGGATTCATTATTCTCATTCCTAATAAGTTGGTATCATTTGACATATTGCACTCGCGGATTGCGCATTTACTTAGCATTTGTCATATGAATATTTGGCGCAGAATTATCATCGATGGGGAATTCACAGAATTATATGGAGCACATTGGATATACAGTGAGTACTCGTTGACTATACCTAATTAGTACCCGCCATCCGAATATTCAATGTCAAGGGAATGCACATGATCGGTTAAGTCCTTCACTCCTTATAAAGAGCAGTCATGCTACCTCACATTCTGTGATTTCGTGTTAGAAGAATACATAACGGTTCTGTACTCGCCATATCTATATACTTTGGCACAATAACATTTATTTCAGGGGAGCCCGCAGAAACTTATCAGGGGAAGTTTCCAAGTAATAATCTTCGATATCTGACGATCTGAGGAAAACTTGGTACTCGTTGGAAGTCCACTTCTCATACTCCCACAATAGTGTCTGGTACTCGCATGTCGTACCTATGATGCTTCATAAATATTATCTACGTAGGAATTCATTCACGGCAGAAAACATTATCCGTTGGCGATCATTATTGCTAAAAACTTGTCCATCGAAACATGATTGCGAGAGTACTTGCCAGTAAGAAATAAGATAAAAGATATTTTCCATTCATAAGTATTAAAATATTACATGATTTCTATGACTCGGGTACTGGTTGTTACAAGAGACATCCACGAGTCCTAAGGAAAAAAATATACATCGTTCAGCTAAGATCTCGCAACTTCTCTCTCTCTTGAAATCTTGCAACTGCGGGTAGTGAGAGTATGAACTCGCTGGTCGTAGAAGAGGTCTCTGGGTTATCAACAATACAGCCACTCACAGTACCTCCATGTCCCTCGAAACGTTGAGCGTGAAGCGGGTGACAGAAAAAATAGCAAAGTTGGAGCACTTCCATTCATATTTACCTGAGAGTGTGAGAAATGCTCCCAGGAGACTACAATGGATCTTCACAATTACCTAAAGTCTCCTGATTATCAGCCTCGTGGATCATCTGTATCCTTGATTGCTCCCAAAATAAAGGTTGGAGACACCAGGAGGGCGCGAATACCTTCTCGAAGGAGACCAGATTCCAAACCCTTGGTTGAAGATCGAATGGATCTTCACGATGAATTACGGGCCAAAACTCTGCAACGCCCCCCCCCCCCCCCCCCCCCCCCCCGTCGTGGCAGAAGGAGACTCAGAGTCGAGGTCATTGATCGGATCCATTGGATCTTCACAAAGACCTAAAGATTTTCTTAGTCCGCGACTTCCTGATCGTCCAAAAAATCCCCATAGCACCCACTCTAAACCCCAAACCCTAAACACTGGCTCACCAGGGGTATGGGTCTTTTTCCTCATTTTCCAAAATTCTCTCCCCAGCTGTTCCCGTAGCCACCCATACATCTTCCAGTATAGGTACTCGCTCTTTTTGAAGGCCCCAAATACTTAGACATTGTGCTTAAAACAGCTGAGAACCCCCGTTATTTATAGAGCCGCAATGCATTAATGACGTAACTACCCAGCATTTATGACATACCAACCCAAATTTATGATGGGGAGGTACTGCGAGATCAACGACTAGGTACTCGCGGCACCTGGACAAGAGCAGGCTTTCTGATAAGTATTATCAAGATAAATCATTTTTGGTTCTCATTATTGATTAAGCAGGAGTTAATCTTTGATGAACTCAGTGCATCTAATTATTTGAGTCGCGGCATCCATCTACATGCAAGATCTTAATTATCTTGAAGTATAAGAGATTCCTCAGTAATTCCCAAGAAGCTGACGGTACCTAATCCCAGAAAATATTCTAGAAGTATCCACGCTTACGCTCCAGGTACTCGCAAAATATAGAAAGAAAGCAAAGAACAATTATTGCCATTTCAACTACACAAGATAGAAATCTCTTTCTATCAGTGCTCTAAAATCTTTACAAATATGTAGAGGCGGATGTTCGTTGTTACATAAAACTATCACCGGTGAGTACCCCAAAAAAAATAAAAATTAGCTAATCAGATGGAGAATAGCCATGGTCATCTTCGTTGTCATTGTCACTGTCAGTAGAAGAAGATTCGTCTTCACTCACCAACTCGCTGCTACTCAACAGTTCAGTATCCACAACATCTGGGAATAGGATGGCATAAGTAATATCGGCATATTCATCTGTCAACATCCCTCTCGCCTTGAGCTCGGCGATAATATCATCAGAGGAGTCATGCACGGGCTTGCTGACCTCCCTCAAGCCTCTAGAGGAGTTCAAATTGAAAGGATTCTGCTTCACCTTTTTCAACTCTCGACGCAATCCCTACAACAATAGAACACTCACCATCAGCCTAAGAGAAGATAAAAGAAAGTAGTGTTCATTGCATCTAAGAGAAATACTTACCTTACAATCCCTCCAGAGTGCGAGTTTTTCGTCCCACTCCATGCAGAGCTTCTCCAGTAAATGTGTGATTTGAGATGAGGTATGATGGCTGGCAACGAGACTCCGCATCATAAGTCTCGTCGTGACATTGGGAAGATCGGGCAACCTCACGTTCATTAGATCATCAATCTCCTCCTTAGTATACAACATATGGACGAACTCGAAAACAAACGGTGAGTTCTTGTAAGAAGGGAGTCGTGCGCTCACAGAGTAGCGACCCGTCTCATCCCAATTGATCAAAGGTTGGCCCTCTGAATCCAGCAAGCCCTCAGCAGCGTGAGGAAACGTGCGGTCAGTACTCGATGGCGAGTGCCCTCCTCAGTCACTCGAGCTCGCTTCCTTCGTCTAGAAGAAGACTCGCCGACTTCTGGAATCTCCTTCCGATTTCTTGTCAAGTACTGTTGTCTCATGTTTCTTGATGTAACCTTCTTAGCAATTTCCGCCTGATCACTCTCTGAGGCTTTGTTTGGGAGGGAGGCGGCGCTGGAAAGGGAGCAAATGCCGCCGGAGTTCGGGACCGGGGTGGGGGGGGGGGGGGAGGGTTGTGGCTGGGAATGGAGCCGTTTCTCCATTTCGCAGAGGGAGGGCAGGAGCAAACGTCGTCGCGCGCGCGGGAGAGACGTTTGTTTTCCCGCCTTACGGCAGTGCCTGCTCCCGCACTGGCGTCCCGCCGCACATCCAAACAGAGGATGAATCTAAACATCCCTCGTGACGGAAGGGGTGATTTATCGGGAGGACAATATGTGCTGCAATAAAAGAAAAAAGTCAGAACTAGCTGAACCACGGACAGCTAGTACTCGCTTGACGTGTTCTCACCTTCAAAGAGATGAAAGTTCATGGCCTCGCCTATTTGGGACATATAGTAGTTCACGTCCAGCGGATTATTTGCAATAAAGTCCGCTATCTCCATCTGATCACGGTAGAGGCAGCGGTCACGAACATTTTCTCGGTTCTCTCTAAGGGCTTCAAGATGAGAGGGTCAAGATCACCCTTAAAGAATGCATAGTGTTGCACCTAGGAGGGAAGCTTACTGGGGGCATTCAATACCCGTACTCCCTCCCCCCCCCAAAAAAAAAGATAGTCCCCTCCTTAGTAGATCTCACCCGGAAAAGGTATCGGAAGACATTCATCCTCCACAAGACCTTCTCCAAGCAAAGGTATACGACGAATGACGTCAGCACCATCAGCGATACCGGGACAAGTTGTGTTGGGTCGATCCAGTAATGGTGGAACACCTCAGTGATCTCCGGCCACAGTGGAAGTCGAAGACCAAAAGTGAAAGAGTCGAATGGAATAGCGCCTCCCCCTCGTGTGGATGGATGATCTTCTCGTCAAGAAACAGGAGTCTCGGCGTGCCCCATCATGCAAAGGGTATCCAGTGAGGATAGCTTCAAGTTCTCCCAAGTTCCCCTCTGAAGCCGGGAACATGTGCTTCCTAAAACGCCCAATGATATTAGCCCTTTCAGAAGGACCCATCATTTTTTCCAGTGTTCGCTTCGGCCCCATCAATGTGTACTCGCTGCACCTCCCAGAGAGTACTCGCAGCAGCAGGGTATCACTGAAATCTGGCGGAAGGAGGAGCTCAGAATGGAGGGGGGGCCTATTTATAGATAATTGCATCGAAAGTTGAACGCTAGGACTCCTGGACTCGATGTCAGCCTGCCGAGACTTCGGGGTACCTGTTCAACTTCAACACAAGAAAAAATGCAAGTCCAGAGATTAAAACAAGCGACAACGAGTACCCTAAACTGGTACTGCGAGAACAGGAAAATCATTCCAACAAGAAATCACAAGCAAGAAGCAAACATCCACGAGTAAAACAAGCGAAAAAAGCGTTCATAAATACAAATGTCCACGAGTATAAATCTGGTCCACTGAAATCATTAATATCATCGTCCGTGAGTAGTCACTCGCCCTGCAGAAAGAAAAAGAAGCACTACGAGTTTCTAGTGAAATGTGCAAAGAAGTTCGGTAGCTGGCAGGAGCAGGATACGACATCCACCTGCGCCCTATAGAATCGAAGTTGATTAACAAGAAAATGAATCTCCCCATCCTCCATCTCCTGGCAAATGCACGTCGGCGCGCTGGGACCAGCCATATTCGGTGCAGGGGCCGCTTGAGGTTGCTTTTCCAAGAGACCCCGCAGTCGCGCGACCTCATCAGACAGAGATCGACACTTGTGTTCACGTCTGGAAATTTCCCTCTCATGCGCCTCCAGCTTCTCCTCCGACGAGCAGGCCCACCTCCAAAGCTTCTCATTTTCAGCAAGTACTCGTTGGAACCCTGCCTCTAAATGATCAATACAATCTCGCGGGGGAGCATTCTCGAGAACCAACCCCGCACCTGCAAAAAGAAAAAGGCAATGTTAATTTCAATAGAAGGTCACTCACTACACCTAGCAACAACGGGGCAAGCAAGATCCACCAGAGGTACTCGCCAGATGACTAGCATCAACAGGAGGGAGATCTCCATCGCGTCTCAGAGGTTCCGCAGACGAAGCATCGGTAGGAGTCGACTCGGGAATAACAGGGTCAGCAGCACCGCTGGCTGTGGTTTCTTTCCCCTTGGATCCCGAGCCATTCTCTCCAATTTTGGTGAATCCTGCTGGAGGTGCCGACCTAGGAACAGTGAGCTCAGTCGTGGTTAGAGCTATCACATAAAACAGAAAACCGTGAACCGAACCGGAATCACAAAGAACTCAACCCAACCGAATGTGAATTATTTGGTTCTGGTTTGAATTTTGGAACGGTGAACAACAATGGTCCGGGTGCAGTTCCTTCATTTTATTATCTGGACCGCAATCGGAACCGCAACATAAATGTCTCGATCGGTTTCAGAATTTCTAGACTTGATCTGGACTGGACCAAAGTAGAACTGAACCGCAACCCACAATTATTATTATTTTATTTTAATATATTTTTCTTATATAATATTATAATATATGTTATTATATAATAATATTATTATAGTTAGCCGGCTTTTAATTTTTTCCAAAAAAAAAAATTCAGGCTTTCTGTCTTTCAATCAAAAGTCCCAAGGTAATTTTTTCTCAAAAACATTTTGGGCTTCAGCTTTCTGCCTTTCAATCAGAAGTCCCACTACAAGCTGTCAGACGCAGTCGCGTCAAGCTAAACCCATCACTCTATCTGGCCATCATCACGCGGAGAGGCGAATCCTGCGTGCGTTTTTTTCTCTCCAAGCCAAAGCCGCATGAGTCCCAGTGCCCTAATTCCTTCCTCGATTCCTTCCTCGACGACGACTTCAATGAGCAGCCTGACACCCTATCTCCGTTACAGCTTCTTTGTCGGTGTTGTCCGACTATCCGGCACCATATCTCCGCTTCAACTTCTTCGCCACGAGCAGTTCAGCATACCTTATCTCGTTGTTGCTTCCATAGTACTTCCATCTTCCGCACCGTATCTCACGCTCGCTAACAAGTGGCGACGAACTGACAAAGAGAGAAGAGTCAAATATGAGCAGGCGAGCAGTCCACGCATGCCTAGAGCGGTAGTTAGATGACTCAGGTAGTGCCCTAAATCCTAATAGCAGCGTCAATTTCATTTAGATTTCGATTTTCATTCCAGCATTTGGATAATTTTGATATCTAAATGTCTGGATGAGTTGTTAAAGCACTATTAGTTTTTCCTTCAGACATTCAGATTTAAACTGGGACCGACCCGGAACCGCATAGAACCGAACTGAACTGCAAGTCGATAATTTAGTTCTGGTTCTTGCCGAACCAGAACTGGAACCGGAGGCATGAAGGTTCCAAATATTATGTTGGAACTGGAACCGGTCAAACCAAATAAGGTTTTGGTTCTAATTTGAAGAACCGTTACCTTAACGGTTCGGTTCATGATTTTAATAGAACCGGAACCGTGACAGCTTTAGTCATAGTAGGAACAGCGAGCTCTTTTACCTTTTCCGCATACATGCTTTTGGAGGTAGTAGGCTTTGCGGGGTCAAAATCAGGGAGCTTCTTCTCAATCCTCTCCTTCAAAAAGCGGCGACGCTTCGCGGCATCTTCGTCCAAGATCTCGTTGTCCTCATTGTATATAATACTCCATTTCGATGGAGACTTAAGCACCCAGAGCCGTAGCGCGTTCATCTCCTGGACATGCGAGATCAATTTTTGTTTTATGTCGATCACGCTTATCCTCCTTCTCTCCGTCACAGCCTCCTTGTCGGTGAGCACCTTTTGAAGCACAAGAGCCTCGCCTGCCGTTGGGAAATAATTTATGCATGTGAATGGAGGATATACCCTCCCGGTCGCGCGAGACTCATTCGCCAGGGTAAGGATGTTTGATGATTCCTCTGTCACAACTGAAGATGCATGACACGGTCATACGTCATAGATCTTTTATTATTTATTTATATTATGTCATGTATTTCTTTTCCCGCACACTCGTTTGTATTTGAATTTTCGGCTTATCGGTTAAACCACACGATAAGACCATGAATAAAAAATCCAGTAATTTTAAATAGTTAGGACGAAAAATGCAAGCTTAAATAATTTAAGGACGCATACGTTTAATTAGAGACATTCAAATTCAAAAGATACCCAAATCAATTATCATAAAGAGATATCAATAAAGAAAAGATTAAAGAAATTTTTATTATTTGGCAAGCAACTATTAAGAAAGTTATTATTTGTCAAGCAACTATTAAGAAAGTTATTATTTGTCAAGAAGTATTGCAACAAACTAATTGGAAAGTACTTATATGAAAAGCATTCAACAACAAGCAAACTTGCCCCGTATTTAACAAGCACCTATAAAGAAAAGAACTAGCCCAGGATATACAGAGAAATGAACCCCGTTTTCGTTTCTTTGTATTGTCGGCTACCATCAATTGTTCTTGTGCATCCACCGAGCCTCTGTTTCAGAACAAAGCGGCTTGGGAGACGCAGCCAGCGACTAGCCCTCCACCGTCCCAACTCCAGGCGCCATCTTCCATCGGTTGCCATCGACTTCGCCTCCCCATTCCGGCAAACCATCCAAGGTTTTTTTACTTGCATCTTGTTGTCGACATCAACCACTCTGTCCATCAACCTGTCAATGGAATTCTGTTTCTCCTCTGCGCGACGAACTTCGGAACGGATTACCATTATCTGTCGTATCCTTCCCGTATCCTTGCTCCGATTAATTAGCTTAGATTTATGCATTCCAATTAAATAATTATAAGCTTGTCTATGGGTTCCTTATAGCCCACCTACTTGACCGCCACACTCTACCATTGCATGAACATATTTCATTCGATGCGCAAACTAATATTAATTATTTAAAAAAATTGCATAAAATTATTGCTCATAAATTGCAAGCGACTTCTAAAAATTATAAAACTTGGTCGCTCGTTGTCGCCGAGAGTTATATTTTTCTGAAGGAGATTGGGTGTTTGCTTATTTCAGGAAGCAGAGATTTGCTCTAGGGACATATCACAATTTACAGCAAAGGAAGTTTGGTCCTTTTCAAATTCGAAAGCGCATAAAGCCAAACATACCACAGGACTTAGCACCGGTGTCGACGCCTACCACTGAGGAGATAGACCAGGTTCTTGATAAACAAGTGTTTCGCACTCGCCATGGGACGTACCAGTGGTACTTGGGTTCATGGCAAGGACGAGACATTATTGACAGTTCTTGGACTAGCACCGTCGAGTTACAGCGACAACGCCCACATCTATCTGTTGTCATTCTTTGCGAGTTCTCATCGAGGTCGAGCTCTCTCAACCCCGGGGGAATTGATGCATCCTTCGTCACATCTGAAGATGCATGACACTGTCATACGTCATAGATCTTTTATTACTTATTTATATTACGCCATGTATTTCTTTTCCGGCGCACCCGTTTGTATTTGGAATTTTTGGCTCATTGGTTTGACCACCCGATGAGACCGTGAATAAAAGGTCCAGGAATTTTAAGTAGTTAAGACGGAAAGACAAGCTTAAATTATTTAAGGACGCATAAGTTTAATTAGAGACATTCAAAAGATACCCAAATCAATTATCATAAAGAGATATCAATAAAGAAAACATTCAGGAAAATATTATTATTTTGCAAGCAACTATTAAGCAAGTTATTATTTGGCAAGAAGTATTCAGACAAACTAATTGGAAAGAAATTATATGGAAAAGCATTCAACGGCAAGCAAACTTGCCCCATATTTAACAAGCAGCTGTAACGAAAAGAACCAAGCCCCGGATACACAGAGAAACGAAACCCGTTTTTGTTTCTCTGTATTGTCGGCTCCGTAAACTATTCCCGGACATCCACCGATCCTCTGTTTCAGCACGCGACGGCTTGGGAGGCGCAGCCAGCGACTCGCCAGTCGTCGTCCCAACTTTAGATGCCATCTTCCATCGGGAGCCATTGACGATTTAGTCCCCCTTCAGCGTTCCAGTGTGCCATCGTCCTCCGACTGCCGATTGGGTGTCGTCGACTTCTCCTCCCCATTCTGGTGACCCATCCAAGGTTGTTCAGCTTGCAAGATTGTCGTCGACTTCACCTCCCCATTCCGGCAAACCATCCAAGGTTGTTCTACTTGCAGGTTGCCGTCGAATTCAACCACTCTCTCTGTCAACCTGCCGACAGGATTTCGTCTCTCCTCTGCACGACGAACTTCGGAACGGCCTGCCTCACTCAGTCGTATCCTTCCAGTATCCTTGCTCCAATTAATTAGCTTAGATTTATGCATTCTAATTAAATAACTATAAGATTTCCTCGGACGTTCGGTCTGTTTAAAATTGTCGTTCTTCATAAATTATTGTTTGTGATTTTTTTCTTATGGATGTACAGATCTCGCAAACGGTTCGACTCCTAAACACTTGAGAGCGCATTCTCAAATAAAAATTAACAACTTTATCGAAGTTCAAACATCAAGAGAGATTTCGAGCACAAAATTAGACTTGGCCCTCTAGTCCTACATCAGTGTTGGAAACACCAGCATCCGCAACAGTCCTGGCCTTAATATGGACACCGAAAGGACATATCCAAGGGAGCGATAGTTCTCCTTCAGAAGCACTCGCTGGCTCTGGGGCGGATTGACTCGCCACCCTGTTTCGACACCAGGTTCTTCCTCTTCAGAAAATTCTTTTTCCTCTTCTTCCTATTGTCCTCCGCCACCACCTCGCCAAAGCCGGCGACATCCTTCTTCTCGCTCTCGTCCAAATCGGTGACATCTTTTCCCTTGGTACGCGCTACCCCCCTCTTTTTTCTCTCCGCATCCTCCTAATCCTTAAAGACCAGGTCTTCCGCCTCCTTGATCCTATCCCAGACATTCTGCTCGCTTTTCACATTTAACGTCTTGACCTTCTCTGCATCCTCCTCCTCTTTTATCTGTATGGCGAAGATATCTTTGCGAGCTCTGCGGCCTCGGTGTCAGCCCGCTCCTTGTCTAGAAGGTTTTTCTTCTCCTCGATCGCCATTCTCGTGATCTCCATAGCTGATTTTGGTGTCTTGCTACTTCCCGCGTATATCTTCTCACCTTCCCTGGTATTCTCCTCGGGAAGAGGGAAGATTTGGGAAAGCGACACTTTGTCCTCTCCTGAGCTAGCAGAGTTTCCACTGGTGTCTACGAGTTCTTTAGCTTTTTCCTGCTCAGGATCACCGAAGCAGAGTTTGTAAAATGTAACAATCAAAGGACTCGAACTCAAGTTTGAATCTGTGATCTCGTAGAAAGGGGTGCCCGCCTCGCGCTCTTCATAAGTGGTCGAAACATGTACTACTGCAGGAGAAGTCGTTGCGGGTACAGAAGTATTCGTTTCACCTGAGTCCCCAAACATGGGAGAGTGCTTCAACTTCTTCTCCTTCTTAGCCAAGACGTACTCCCGAACACTGGCAGCAAACACAGACTTGCTTCTCGCCATATACGAAGAAAGTACTCGCACAGCTATGGGGAGAAACGGGTTGTTGCCAAGAGATAATGAGCAAGCCAAGGGTCAGACTATTTATAGGCGCAAAGAGCGTTCATGGCGGAATCGTAATTGCAGACACTATTCTTCGAAATCTCAAGCCAGAGATTTGAAAAAATGCGGGAATTCTGTCTGACAAATTCCGCCACATTCACTGTCGGAAGGTCGAGAGAGGCGGCAACTTTCTTCATCCCAACAAGTTTGTACTAGCTGGCACACAAATCGGTACTCGCTGACCCTCAGAATGGATCTCGTTGGCGCCCGTGTGGAATCTCGCCGGCCCGCCAAGCTTTTTTATACTTAGCATTTTTCCCACACTTTGTAAGCAGGCAGCCCATATTTTCAGAGGTTGCCAGCAGGCAGGGCCCTGGCGTCTATAAATAGACATGAGCAGTAGCTGAAAATGCACATTGAAAACCGAGCCAAAAATTCCCGGTACTCGCCAACATAGGAACAGTCGCTGCGAGTACCCTCGTACAGGGTCTTCGAGCTCTCTCGAGCTCCCTTGTAACCAATTGTAATCGTCTTTTAAATCAATAAAATCACCTGCAACAAAGAGTTGCAGTTGCGGGAAGTTTGACATCGTCGCTAGCGGCATTCCTTTCCCTCTTTTCACTCTAGTTCCCAAAAACCCGGGATTCAGTAATACTTCCCCGGGGTATCGCGATTTCCCTCAGCCCAAGATCCAGCAACATCTCGTCCAAGGATCTCGCGAGCCCTCGCTCAATCGCTCAATCCCAGAATCAGTGACATCCTGTTCAGAGATCTCGGGGTTCCTAGATCAGTCCAGACCCAGCGACATCTCGCTCCAGGATCTCGCACGACCATTTGCAACCTAAGTTATCACTCGCAGTCTTCACACCCCCACTATTATTTTTTGTGATGTGGGACTTGGGAGACAAATTTCACCCCAACAGGCATTTTGTAGGGATACAACAAATATGTAGAGCACCAAGTGGCCATAGAATTGGGCAACCGGACATTCAACTGTGTCATATTTGAATCATAGTTCGTATGAAGAGACTTCGGAGTTGAGAGGTGACTCATTTAAACGACAATGAAGAATTTTCTATTGAAGACCTTCCGAACGACATTTGACCAAGGAAAGTATTAGGTGGCTCTAATAAAAAAAATGTTGGTAAGTCAAAGGTCCATTCTGAAGTAACCATTAGGAGGAATCAGAGTAAATGTTCCATCAATGAAAAGAGTTGGAGATATAGACTAATAGACCCCTGTTTTTTATTACAAAAATGAGTCAAAGACGCAAATGCCTCTTGGAATGAAGGTACAGTTCAGAAATAGAGAGCCAAATACCAGAAGCAATATGGGCACCAAAATAATAATCGGACAACAAAGAACAAGTGCTCGGAAATAATTATCAAAAAGCATTGTACAGCAGTCGTCGAGCAGCATTACCGAATAGCAGTCGTTGGAGAAGTATAGGTCACGGCCTTGAGCAGGAAGAACCTGGGGAAGGACTTCTACGCTTGGGAACAAGGGTTGATTAGAGGAGAAGATCCAGTGATGGGGAAAAGTCGCATCACTTCGGGCTCGCACACCAGGACTCGATCAGAGTCAATTTACATTATTGTTTACTATAAGATCATCATTTGGACAATCAAAGCTCGCGGATGCAACCATCTCGACTTTTCATTGCATATGTATCTTTTTTTATTTGTATTTTGGGGATTATGTCAAAAGATTTGATCGGATAATCTGAGTCGTTATTATATAGCATATTTCACCCCAACCTTATTTACACCCACCATCTATTAGAGTTAGGGCATCTACAGTTTGTCTCCTCAAGAGAGAAGTTGTCGGTTGGTGTGATTTTAAGACCCCCGCATGGTGATGATGCAGAAGGCAGGCACTGCAAATGGATTTGTAAAGATGGTCATTGGGGATTATGGCCATAGGCCAGTCACCCTATTATGGGCCTCAGGCCTAGTTATTATTGTATCTTATTATTGTTTTTTATTATTGTTTTTTATTGCCATTAAAAGGTTGCTAGAGGTTAGGAGCTGTTACGTGTCATTAAAGTCTTGTAAACCTATTTAAAGGCAAATGGTGTATTGATTGAATGATAAAAGAATGAAGTCTATTTTCTCTTGCCCTGTTATCAGATTGTGGTAGCTCACTCCCGAGCACGCCACGCTTAGGCAATCGTGCTTCCGGCTCCATAGTATCCTCATATCTCCACCTCCAACCACTCCTTCGGCGATTACCAACGTTCTACAGGTTTGCCCGTAACAACTTGGTATCAGAGATATTGCTCGATCATCCTTCATCCCGGATGGACTTCCCTCTGTGTCCTGAACTTCTACCTCAGAAGAAGGCATGCAGCTTTACCTAGCGCTAGTTATCTACCTTCAATCACTGTTATTCTAGGGGAATGACTAAGATCACACCTAGAGGGGGGTGAATAGTGTGATAGGTGATTTATGATATCTTTTGAAAAATACAAACACAGAGCAAACAATCACAGCAAAGCACAAAAAGATTTATAGTGGTTCCCTCAAGACAATGTGTCAAGAGGTAGTTCATTGTCACCATTCACCTATCTAGCAATATGCTAGACTAGGCAATCTCCTCCAAAACTCAGAACGCAATCAAAGTTCCTACCTCAGTCTTTTCAGTACAAGACTTACACTCAGATCTACAGATAGATCCTACCTCAGATCACAAAGATCTTACACTCAGATCACAAAGATCCTACACTCAGATCACAAAGATCTTACCTCAGATTCTCACAGGAATCCTACACTCAGATCACAAGGATCTTACACCACTGTTTATAGAATTACAGTTTTACAATGATTGACACAGTAAAGGTTGAGATTCAGATCTTGAGTCTTCAGTAGAAGTCTATCAGTAAGCTTCTTCTTCCTTGATAGATGGTAGAGTATAACTTGGAATAATATATCTGGATCAATGGAATGAGCACCAGCAGTAATCCTTTCTAAGTGGATGAACAATTGAAAGCTTCTTCAAAATCTGAATCAAATAGCACTCTTGAGAATTGAGAATGATCTTGCTCTTGATGGCAGAATGACTTAGGATTCTTTGTTGTCGAATCTGTATTCTTCAGAACGTTAGTTTCAACAGAAAGATACTCTCCTTTTATAATGTTGTAAACATTGAAAAGGAAATGGAGAAAATTGGGGAATGTGATGATTATCACTAAATTTGAATTTTCAAATTTGATCAATAAGAGGAAATGTACAAATTTGGCTCAGTTTGGAATATTCCTCATATGGTAATAAAGATCAGAAAGGAATGCATAATTCTGACTGATATTCCAATAATGATAATTGATTATTTCATTTCATAATCAATTCTCCAACGGATTTAATCTATTAAAGACTTCCATAGATGTATCATTGAAATGCGCCTTGATTTGCGTGAAAAGATTGAAGAAATAATAATGACACGTGTTGTTTAAGCAACAACAACACTCAAGCCTTTATCCCGCCATAGTGGGGTCGGCTATATGGATCCTTTGTCGCCATTGCGCCTTATCTTTAATCATAGTCTCATTAATTTCTAAGTACATCATATCCCACCATCGTGTTGTTTAAGCACTTAGATAAATTCAGGATAAGTTGAAGTCTGTCTGTCGATATGGAGATCATCCCGTCGATCGACATTGATTCAGTCGATTCTTTGTCTAGTCGCTTGCAGAATTGGTGGTCTGTCCCGTCGATTTTACCTTGTGAGAAAGTAGGTAAGCTTAGCATAGATAGTCTGTCTAGTCGATTAATTCTGTCGACTTATCTTCCCGTCGATATTTTAAGTTTGATATTTTAACAATATTCTGACTTTCTCTGCATTCTGAATTTAGTAGATCTCCTTGATTTTTCCAATTAGCGCCTTCAAGATAGATGTCAGTATGTCTTCAATTTTATATTTGAGGTTATATAGCATAAGTAAATGCTTGGTCTAAGTGACCCTAAGCAGTATTCATAAATTTAATCAATCATAGATTGTAAGTACCTGTCTCAAGCATAATCAAGAATTTATCAAAAACAATAAGTTTATTATTATGTTAATGTTCTTCTTCAAATCAGGAATCTTGGGGTTCAAATTTCCAACAATCTCCCCCTATTTGAAAAATCAGAACCTTACATAATAATAATCTTTATAAATAAAATAGAGAGCAAATAGATATAAGATGAGCAATCAAATAGAGATTAAATGCTTAGTTCATAGGCTTAAGATAAAGTTATAACAATAATCACAAGATCCACACATAATTCTCCCAGATTTAATCACTGTCGCCATCAGCTTTCCATTTTTGTCTTGAGAAGTAGTTCCCTGGCTTTGGTATGTACCTAGGAGGAGCTGGATCCTTAGATTTGTTTTTCCAATGAAGCCTCTTTTGGTCTCTTGATCTTCATCCTTCTTCAGTTCAGCTGAACTGTAGAATCTTTCCATGTGAAATCCTTTACTGCCAAAATCTCTCCAGGTTTAGAGGATGATTTCCTTGGAGACAGGGCTCCATTCTTCATAACTTGGCATTTGGCTGATTTCCTCTCTCCTTCTTTGCCTAGCTTGCCAGTCCTCTTCAGTGTTGACTGCTTTTCTCTTCTGAGATGGGTCAGCTTCCATTCTTGGAGGAGGAATGTTATAATATTGTTCAGGGGCAGCATAGCTTTCATCATCATACTGAGGTTCATAGTTTAGTCCTGGTAGATTTAAGGCAGCTTTTGCTTCATTTGTATCCCAAATTGCTTGATCTGCTCTAGATTTTCTAAGGTTTTCCTCCCCCTTTCTGACTTCTTCCGATAGGTGGGAGCTTATTTCAGATGTGCAGTCAGATAATTTTCTATGGAGATGGTTTACTCCATCTGAGATGTGATTCTTAGTTTCCAGGAGATGTGCATCCAATAGCTGATTCTCTTCAGCAATTGTCTCTAGAAGAACTTTTCTATTGTCTAGGATGAGATTGTCAGAAGCTTGAAAAGCATTTTTCAGGTTTTCAGAGGTGGTATATTGATTTCTTATGACATCATCCATTTTCATGTTTGCATCTTGTAACTGTTTGGCTGTATAATCTACTGCACTTGCTGCTTTGCCAAAGAATTTATAAGACTGTATGTTCATATGATCAACATCCTTCTGCAACTCTGAATAGTTCTGCTTCATTTCTGTTCTTAGGGATTGAATAGATTTATCTACATATGCTTCTATATGTTTTCTTTGGATCTCAAGTAGGAGTTGAATCTGATTTATGAGGGAGGTGGAAGATGATTCAGGGATGTTGCTAGATAGGATGGGTGGTGCTTGGGCAGATGGAGGAGAGTTTGGTTGAAATGTCTCAAAGTCAACATCTTCATACAGATAGTCAGGAGTGTCTGCCATGGATGGCCTGGATGGTGATGGCTCTCTTGCAACAGATTTGCCTCTGTATAGTACAATTTCTAATCCTGTGAGGACATAGTCCATGTCATCCTCTTGAGGAGGTGCTACTTCAGGACTTTTTGATGGGAGTTCTTGGGCAGAGTCCTTTAGCTGGGACTGCCCCTCGCAGTCATCATTTTCTGTTGATTCAACTCTTTCTGTTTCTGCTATGGATTCTGTTTTCTCAGTTGTGATGGTCTTAACTGGATAAGTTATCCCTACTTCCTTAGGGTAAACTTGCTCTAATTTAGCTATAATTGTATTTATCATGAGGTGTGCCTCTGAGGGCATGTCAACCTCTTTTTCTAGATCAGCAGGGCGAGGAGATTGTCACAGTGTGTTCACTGGACTCACCCATGACTTCAGTAGCTTTTTGTACTGGTGTGGACATGATTGGGTATGTGGTAGAGAACAGTGGTGCTGCAGACTCCCCCTCAGGAGAATGGGGGCTGGAAGAAAAGCTTGTTCTTTCTTTTTCTTGATGGTGCTTCTTTGCTCCTTTCTGGATGATGAACATGTTGATCCCATCTCCTGATTATGTTCATATCAATCTTCTTTAGATAATGAATGGGCATTCCCAAGCTGGGATCCATTTCTGAAGGTAAGCAGATGGAGAGATAGACAGATATTATCCTGCCAAAGTTTGGACTATCCAAGCTTTGCACTATTTTCTCAAACAAGACTTTGCTCCAGTATGTTTTCTTGACTAGGATAATTCTTGTCACGAGAGAGAACATATCCTTTGAAATTCTATCAAATGATCTTGGCTTGCAGATTAGAGATTTACCAACAATGTCAGTCAACAACTTTCCCTGTGTTCATTTTCATTCTGTGTAGAGACCCATTTGCCTCCTCTGCAAATTCACAGAATTCCAAGGCAGATTTTTTGTCCTCCTCAGTTTTATCTCTTCAGCGTCCTCTTTATTCTAGTACACCACTGTTGTTTAACTTGACATTTTGATAAAATTCGAGCACTTCTCTATTGAAGATGAGAGAAGGTTCTGAGAGTACAAACTCCAAACCTGATGCCGCAAGAAGCCATATGATATTCTGGATATCCTCACTAGCAGATTCGAAGCTATTCCGTACCAATTCGCTTCTGATGTTCACTGAACCTTTGTTGGAGGGATCGAATTTTGGCGCCAATGGAGAAGATGACGAGCACGCTATCGACGAGAGGGGGGGATGGTGTGCGGTATGCGGCTTGTGATTAAAGTATATATATAATCTTAAGCCCTATTTTAAACCCCAGATTTAATATAAATAAGGTAGTTCAAGAGGCGCGTACCTGATTTGATGTTATTGACTAATTTAAAGAGACAATTTAATTAATAATCAGAGAAAGAAATCTTTTCAAAAATTTATGTTTCAATAGGCACCCAGTCAGGTCGATTAGACCTTGTTCCCGACGATTGTCTCTTTAAAGACAGATTTTGGTCCTACACACTTAAGTAAAATATTATAGCATCTTATGTGAATGCCAAAAGTTTGACCTTCATATGATATTAGAGATAAATCTAAATTCAACATGCCAAGTTCAATTTTAAATTGAGTAAATTTCATTTCATAAGGGACTTTGTGAAGATGTCTGCCACTTGTCTATCAGTTGGGACAAATTCTAGACAAATGTCTTCTTTTTCAACATGCCACTGATGAAATGGTACCTGATTTCAATGTGTTTTGTTCTGCTGTGAGAGACTGGATTCTTTGTTATAGATATAGCACTTGAGGAATCACAATAGAGTGGTGTCTTCTTAAGGTGAACATCATAGTCTTTCAATTGATGTTGGATCCATAGAAGTTGAGCACAGCAGCTTCCAGCAGTAGAAATAGCAACACTAGTTTGTTTTTTGCTAATCCATGAGATTAATCTTTTGCCTAGAAATTTGACATGTCTCAGAAGTGTTTTTTCTGTCTTCCTTGCAACCCGCAAAGTCTGCATCTGAAAATCTTGTTAGCTCAAAATCACTGCTTCTAGGGTACCATAGACCAAGATTGGGCGTACCCTTTAGATATCTCAGAATCCTTTTAGCAGGGATATAATGAGATTCATTGGGGTTCACTTGATATCTAGCACAAACACATGTAGAAAACATAATGTCTGGTCTACTGGCAGTAAGATAGAGTATGGTGCCAATGATGCATTTGTGCATGGTCTCATCAAAAGGTTTCCTTTTATCATCCTTGTCCAGAGACACATTTGACCTCATTGGAGTCCTCATTGAGGTTGCACTCTCCATGCCAAATTTCTTAATGAGCTCTTTTGTAAACTTGGTCTGAGAAATGAATAATCCTTCTTCAGATTGTTTAACCTGGAGACCCAAAGAATACTTTAGCTCTCTCATACTACTCATTTCAAACTTCCCTTGCATAAGGTTAGCAAATCTTTTACAGAGGTTGTCATCTGTAGATCCAATGATGATGTCATCAACATAGATTTGAACCAGCAATATCTTGCCTTTAATTTCCCTAAGAAACAGTGTTTTATCTATCTTTCCTCTTGAAAATTTGTTTTCAAGGAGAAAGGTAAATAAGGTCTCATACCAAGCTCTAGGTGTTTGCTTTAGACCATAAAGTGCTTTCTTAAGAAAATAAACATGATCAGGATGAGTTAAAGTTGATAAAACCTGGAGGTTGTTTTACATAAACCTCTTCTTTCAAATCACCATTGAGAAAGGCTGATTTACATCCATCTCGTAGACTTTAAATCCTTTGTGGGTTGCATAAGCAAGAAAGAGTCTGATTGTTTTTAGCCTTGCCACATGTGCAAAGGATTGATCATAATCAATTCCTTCTTCATGTCTATATCCTTTAGCAAGCAATCTGGCCTTATTCTTGATAATGACCCCTTGCTCATCCAGTTTGTTTCTGAACACCAACTTGGTTCCAATTATATTATGACCTTGTGGTTTTGGAATTAGTTTCCCGATCTTGCATATCTTGAATTGAATTAATTCCTCTTGCATAGCCAAAATTCAAAATGGATCTTTGTTGGCATCCTCAAATTTCTTTGGTTCTTCTTATTAGAGGAAGCTCAGGAATAATGTTTCATTCATTGAACTGCTTCTAGTTTGTACTCCTTGATTAATGTTGCCTATTATTTGATTAGGGGGATGGTTTCTTTGAAACTTGATAGCAGTGGCCAGTCTTCTATTTTCTGCTGGGATCTTTTCAACTGGGGGTGCTGCTTCTTGCATTTCAGCTGGTTGATTGTCTTCATATGTAGAATCATCAGCTTGATTTTCTACTCCCCCTACATCTATTCCCACTGAATGTGAGGAGGGAGGTTCCTTTTCTTCTTCTGAGACTGATATCTTCAATTCTTTGAGTTTGGAGCTAGAGCCTGTGACAAAAATTCTAGAAGGCTCTTCAAGTATCATGCTTGATTCATCAAATACCACATTAATGGATTCTTTTATAGTTTTGGAATGAATTAAATATATCCTATAAGCTCTGTTATGATGACTATATACAACAAAGATGCCTTCAAAGCATTTCTCAGCAAACTTTGTTAAGTGATTTTCCTAGTGTTTAGGACATGGCACTTGCTCCAAAAATCGTGAAGTATGTCAAGGTTGGCTTCCTGCCTTTCAAGAGTTCGTAGGGAGTCTTGTTGTGAGTTCTGTTGATTAGAGCTCTATTTTGCGCATGGCAAATTGTATTGACTGCCTCAGCCCAGAAACATTCTAGTAGTGAGAAGTCACTCAACATGGATCTGCTTGCCTCAATGAGTGTTCTATTCTTTCTCTCAGCAACTCCATTTTGTTGTGGAGTTCTTGGAGAGGAAAACTCTTGTGAGATACCTAAACTCTCACAAAACTTTGTCATTGATCTAGACTGAAATTCTGTTCCATGATCATTTCTGATTTTGACCACTGAACAGTTAAGTTCATTCTGAATTTGTTTGACAAATGTAGCGAAGACTTCTAGGGTATCTGACTTATGTTTAAGAAAGAACACGCATGCAAACCTAGAGTAATCATCTACAATCACAAATGTATAAGACTTGCCCCCTAAACTTTGAATTGACATTGGGTCAAACAAGTCCATGTGTAACATGTATAAACATCTAGTTGAATCCTTCAATCCAATTGACTTGACGAAGGCCTTTGTTTGCTTCCCCATTGGCAAGTATGGCAAGGGCCTTCTTGTGCACAATTCCACTTGAGACCATCTCTAATCAAGTTTTCTGATAGGAGCTCATTGATAGATTTGTAATTTATATGGGCTAGTCTCTTATGTCATTGGATACAAAGAGATGTCCTACTGATGCAGGACAGACGTCACACCTGCCTGCCACCCTGGATACCTGCCATCGCACCACGGCCCGGGGTCCCACCGGGAGTCCACCCGATAGGCCTTATCAGGTCCGCGGACCGTACACCCCAACCCATCCCCGGCTCCACCACAGGGCCCATAGGTTGTTAAGGTCGGGGCTCGATCCCCCGACCTCCTTGATAAAGAGTCTTCAGGCAGACTCTCATCACCAACTGAGCCACTCTTTATCAAGGAGGTCGGGGGATCGAGCCCCGACCTCAACAACCTATCGGCCCTGTGGTGGAGCTGGGGATGGGTTGGGATGTACGGTCCGCGGACCTGATAAGGCCTATCGGGTGGACTCCCGGTGGGACCCCTGGGCTGGTGCGACGCCAGGCGCCAGGGTGGCAGGCAGGTGTGACGCCTGTCCTGCATCATAAAAGTGCACTTTTATGATGCAGGACAGACTCCCGGTGGGACCCCTGGGCTGGTGCAGGGCGAGGCGCCAGGGTGGCAGGCAGGTGTGACGTCTGTCCTGCATCATAAAAGTGCACTTTTATGATGCAGGACAGACGTCACACCAGCCTGCCACCCTGGCGCCTGGCGTCGCACTAGCCCAGGGGTCCCACCGGGAGTCCACCCGATAGGCCTTATCAGGTCCGCGGACTGTACACCCCAACCCATCCCCCGCTCCACCACAGGGCCGATAGGTTGTTGAGGTCTGGGCTCGATCCCCCGACCTCCTTGATAAAGAGTCTTCAGGCAGACTCTCATCACCAACTGAGCGGCTCAGTTGGTGATGAGAGTATGCCTGAAGACTCTTTATCAAGGAGGTCGGGGGATCGAGCCCCGACCTCAACAACCTATCGGCCCTGTGGTGGAGCGGGGGATGGGTTGGGGTGTACAGTCCGCGGACCTGATAAGGCCTATCGGTTGAACTCCCGGTGGGACCCCTGGGCTGGTGCGACTCCAAGCGCCAGGGTGGCAGGCTGGTGTGACGTCTGTCCTGCATCACCTACTAGTTGTCATTAAACAGATAGGGGCATGTAAGCTAGAGCAGAGTAAATTAAGACGGTACACATTTCCACTCCTAGTACGAGTAAGAATAACTTCAGAGTTTTCAGTATTCTGAATGAGGCACTTATCCCTGTGGAAAATAACCACATAGTCAAGATCATAAAGTTGACTTATGCTTATCAGATTGTGTTGCAATCCTTCCACATAAGCTACCCTTGAGATGGTAACTATGTCACAAGTGACTTTACCATAACCTTTTGTTTTCCCTTGTTAGATCCCCCAAATATCACTTTACGACCATCTTCTACATGAGTGAATTCTTTCAAAAGGCTTCTTGTTCCAGTCATGTGCCTGGAACATCCACTGTCCAAATACCAGATTGGAGTTTGATTGGTCTTTGGACATACCTGCAAAAATAAACGATTTCTTCTTAGGTACCCAAAACTGGTTGGGTCCTAGATTTCTGTTAGTCATGAAGAACATACTAGATCTACTTGCTCCAGGATGTGCAAACTGAATCTTAACAAGATTGTTTGTTAGCTTGGCATTGGTTGCCCTTAGAACTGTTTGATTGAACCAACAATCAATTGCAAAGTGGTCAATCTTGCCACAGCACCAACATTCAAACTTGTTATATCTTCTTTTCTTGCTTTCAGAAGGAACATGATTCCTTTGTGTATGAGCAGAATGATATTTAAGGGAGACTGAATTGCACTGCATGTGATTGTGGTGTTGGTTATTTCCACCCACAGCTTTACTTCTGAAATCTGTCTTCTTCAAAGATGTCTTCCCCTTCCTAGATACAAGGGATTCATGTTTCCTCGTGATGATCTCTTCATGAGGTTCCTTTGATGTACTAGGCACATCCTTGATTCCACTTGTGGAACACTCATTCTTGAGGTGTCCATAAATGGATTCTTGATCATACTTGTTGGAGGGTGATGTTACCTTCCTAAAGTTGATCTTCTTCTCCATAGGTTAGCCTGATTTACCTTTCTTAAGGTATCCTAGGCCTCTTCTATGAATGGAGCATAAGCCATCAATCAAGGGAGGAATAGTCTTGGGTTTGGAGAAACTGGCTACAAGCTTTCTTTCAATAAGAAGTTTGTCTTCCAAATCCTTGATTTTCTTATCCTTAGATATCAGGGCACTATACTAATCTCTACTCTTCTTTAGAGATTCAACTTCTCTGGTTAGGACTTTGCATAGCTCCTTGTTGTCTATTAAAACCTTCAGAGTTTTCCCAAACTTGTTTATTAGCTCAAGATTGGAGCTTGCATTGTAGTCCTTCTTGAGTTGGCAGAATTTTGCAATCTCCGGAGTTAGCCTTTCAGCTTTCTCAGAGATGTCAAAGTGTCTTGTTTGGAGAGATGAGATCTCTTTAGCTTGCTCTTTGCAAAGCTTCTTGCTTCTTTTAAGGGCTTCAAGCAATTCTCCATATTGATCTAATAAGTCCCCTTCCGATTCATCTTCTGAGGAAAGATTTGCCTCATAATCAGTACCTGAAACAGATAAGGAGGCTTTGATGGGTACCTGTGCAGAGAGAGAATTCTCGTGCTCTTCTTCTTCACTTATGGTCATGGTTGCCATATATTCTTCTTCCTTATGGGGATTATAGCTTATGCTCTTCTTCTTCACTTATGGTCTGTTGAGGAGGAGGAGCTGCTCTCATCATCAATCAGGGTCTTGCACTTCTTAGCAAAGAAGCACGTTTCCCTGTTCTTTTCCCTGAAAGCCTTTTATCTTCAGGTTTTCTGCTCTCTTCTTTTGGAGGGACATTCAGCTATCATGTGTCCAGCTTTCCTGCATCCATAACAAATAATTTCAGTATAAGAGTATTTGTTATGTTTGGAATCATATCTGTCCCTTTTTTTCCTTATGGGGATTATAGCTTCTTCTTGAGTTTGAAGAGGATGGATGTTTTCCTTTTTCTTTCCTCCTTTTTTTGAGAATCTCCATGAAGTTCTTGGAGAATAGAGTGAGCTCCCCATTAGACAATCATGTGTTGGTGGAGCTTGTTTCAGATTCTTCAACTTCAGATTCTTTGTTCTTTTTGGTATTTTCATCTTTGAGGGCTACTGATTTTTCTTTGTGATTTGGCATGCTGCCATCTTCTTCAGCTTTCCTAGTGTTTAATTGTAGTTCATAGGAGAGGAGTTTCCCAAACAAGTTTTGGGGTTCCATGTTGCTCAGATTTCCCACTTCTCTTATGGCACAGATTTTAGTGTCTCATTCTTTGTGAAGGGATCTCAGGAATTTGTCATTAAGCTCATAATTAGAGAACACCCTTTCATAGGTTCTTAGACCATTCACAATTCTGAAAATAATTTCATAGCACTGGGAGATAGAATCCCTCGTATCCTGTCTGAATGCCTCATATTCTTGATTTAGAAGGGATTTTCTATCAACCCTGACTTCAGCAGTTCCTTCCATGTACACTACAAGAGAGTCTCACATTTATTTAACAGTTTTGCAATACACTAGATTCTAAAATGTAGAATCATCAATAGCACTTACCAAAATATTTTTGGCCCTCTTGTCCATGGTGGCAAGTACATGTCAGCATATTTCTTAGGAACAACAGCTTCAGTGCTGGAGAATGGAGTGCTCATTGGAATGAATGGACCATCTTCAATAGTCATGAAGATCCTTGGATCAGATGCTTCCATGTAGAGTTTCACTCTTTCCTTCCATATGGCAAAGTTCTCCTTTCTACATTTGGGCAATTTCATAGAAATGAGTTCTTTGTAATTCTCTCCAGTCATGGTGTGAATATAGATCAATCCTTAGTAGATCTTGTTTCTTAGTTGTAAAGCTATTTAGAACACAACCTACCTCTGATACCAATTATTATTCTTGGTGAATGCATAAGATCACACCTAGAGGGGGGTGAAAAGTGTGATAGGTGATTTATGATATCTTTTGAAAAATAAAAACATAGAGCAAACAATCACAGCAAAGCACACAGAGATTTATAGTGATTCCCTCAAGACAATGTGTCAAGAGGTAGTCCACTGTCTCCCTTCACCTATCTAGCAATGTGCTAGACTCGGCAATCTCCTCCAAAACTCAGAACTCAATCAGAGTTCCTACCACAATATTTTACAGTGCAAGACTAACACTCAGATCTACAGATAGATTCTACCTCAGATCACAAAAATCATACACTTAGATCACAAAGATCCTACACTCAGATCACAAAGATCCTAACTCAGATTCTCATATGAATCATACACTCAGATCACAAGGATCTTACACCACTGTTTATAGAATTACAGTTTTACAATGATTGACTCAGTAAAGGTTGAGATTCAAATCTTGAGTCTTCAGTAGAAATCTATCAGTAGGTTTCTTCTTCCTTGATAGATGGTAGAGAATAAGCACCAGCAGTAATCCTTTCCAAGTGGATGAACAATTGAAAGCTTCTTCAGAATCTGAAACAAATAGCACTCTTGAGAATTGAGAATGATCTTGCTCTTGATAGCAGAAGGACTTAGGATTCTTTGTTGTCGAATTTGTATTCTTCAGATCGTTAGTTTCAACAGAAAGATATTCTCTCCTTTTATAATGTTGTAAACATTGAAAAGGAAATGGAGAAGATTGGGGAATGTGATGATTATCACTAAATTTGAATTTTCAAATTTGATCAATAAGAGGAAATGTGCAAATTTGGCTCAATTTGGAATATTCCTCATATGGGAATAAAGATCAGAAAGGAATGCATAAGTCTGACAGATATTCCAGTAATGATAATTGATTATTTCATTCCTTAATCAATTCTCCAACGGATTTAATCTATTAAAGAGTTTCATGGATGTATCATTGGAATGCGCCTTGATTTGCGTGAAAAGATTGGAGAAATAATAATGACACGAGCTGTTTAAGCACTTAGATAAATTCTGGATAAGTTAAAGTTTGTCCTGTCGATATGGAGATCATCCCGTCGATCGACATTGATTCAGTCGATTCTTTGTCTAGTCGACTTGCAGAATCGGTGGTCTGTCCTGTCAATTTTACCTTGTGAGAAAGTAGGTAAGCTTAGCATAGATATTCTGCCTAGTCGATTAATTCTGTCGACTTATCTTCCCGTCGATATTTTAAGTTCGATCGACAGACCATCCTGTCGATTTTTACTTAACAATATTCTGACTTTCTCTGCATTCTGAATTCAGTAGATCTCCATGATTTTTCCAAGTAGTGTCTTCAAGATAGATGTCAGTATGTCTTCAATTTTATACTTGAGGTTATATAGCATAAGTAAATGCTTGGTCTAAATGACCCTAAGCAGTATTCATAAATTTAATCAATCATAGATTGTAAGTACCTGTCTCAATCATAATCAAGGATTCATCAAAAACAATAATTGTATTATTATGTTAATGTTCTTCTTCAAATCAGAAATCTTGGGGATCAAATTTCCAACAATCACCATTTTCATTCCTTCGAAAAGGCCCCACTACGCCCTTATCTTCTTCGCGGTCAGCATGCACAGGATCGCCTTCCTCAAGCTCAGACTCTTAAGGAGACATTTCTCAAGTTCGTTGAACTCCACTTCCATCGACTATTGTTCGCCTCTTCATCATCGTAAGTCATCGTTTCGCTCGTCTATGATCATCTGCTTATCGTCAGCTCCAATGGCTTTCCACGCCATATCAACGTTCCAGAAGGTCAGCGTGAACCAACGGTCTTGTCTCCTGCTCCTCGCCAACGCATGCAGAAGATGGAGAAGCAGACGCTACGCTATCATCAAGCCCCATCGAAGGGCAGTCCCAAACCTCGTGCAAACAAGAACGTCCACAAGACGGATCTGCTCGTCTACCATCCCTTACAGCAACTACTTCTTCCAAACGACCACTGCGACGCAGCTCCAGCCGCATTCTATGTTCCAACTGCACACGCATGAATCCCCGCATGCCTTCTCATTTTGAGCATCACGTCAACAAACAGCAATCCATTTCTACATTTCAAAGTTTGCATGTGCCCTCTTCCATCAAACACAGCGTTATCCCCGCCCCTTCAACATCAAGCCGCACGACCCTCCAGATTTTGAGTTGTGTGCACTCCTTTAAGTAGCTTGCATCTTAACACATAAGGCCGTGATAGAATGAAACTAAGCAATGGAAACCAAGTAGCTCACAAGAAGACGCTGGCAATCTACACCTCCATCCTCACCGAACTCAATGAACTTATAGCTGCACATAAAAGTAAACAACTGCTCATCACACGACCAGCGATTATACCAAGTCATTAATATTCCGTCTAGTCCAACAATCATCATCTAGCGTTGTGCTCGTTCAAAAGGACGCCCCTCTGTTATACATCAACTATCTGAAGATCGTCGATGACACTCTCACACACACACACAAATCGATATGGTTCTGAGTAGTCATCGAGCACTTGCGGATTATTTGTTACCCTTCAATTGGTACAGCCATACAGCAATGATATTTTCTTAACAAAGCAATACTACGCCACGTTTTGGTGCAAATTTAAGAAACTAGATGATCAGTCACAATTCATGACTAAAGCCCTTACCAAGGTTCCAAGCTTGAGAAGAATCTCGAAAAAATGAGGGATGGTACGTTATGGGCATAGGCTAGTCACTCTATTACGGGCCTTGGGCCTAGTTAGTAATGTCTTTTATTATTGTTTATTATTATAATCTTTTATTATTGCTTTTATTATCTTTTATTAATATCTTTTATTAATGTCTTTTATTGTCATTAAGAGGATGTCAGTGTTGGGAGTCATTATGTGTCATTAATGTCCTGTAAGCCTATTTGAAGGCAAATTGTGTATTGAATGAATGATCAAAAATGAAGTATATTTTCTCTTGCATAAGCAATTGCGGCTCCGGTTCCACAGTATCCTCGCATCTCCCCCTCCAGCCACTCTGATGACGATTACCGGCGTTCTACAGGTTTGCCCGTAACAGATTATTGTTGGAGACGATCGTTAAGGATGGGGGTGGCGGATGGGCGTAGAGGATGGATCGTGGAATGGAGTTGTAGACATCTATTGGGGACGAGAGTTGGAGACAACGCATTGAAGATGGAGGAGCCGCATTAGTGGTTTAAATTACTTTGCTCAATAAGCCAGCACAAGGCCAAGTCAAGATGATATGACTCACCCCTTCCTCTTACGCCAAGATGAGTCACATGTGGAGATGGGCATCGTGCACAACGGGCAGGACTTCACGACCTATGGTAGGAATCAGGCTAGACTTCACGACCTAAAGCAAGAAGGTAGGGAAAGGGTCTGGAGTGCATGGTCGTTGGATATGGCAGACGGTGGCGCCAGGTCAGACCAATTGATACAGACTCGAAAGAAGATTGCAATATAAACAAAAAGGGGTACAAACTTGCAAGGTATGTTCACACCAACATTCTTAATGAATGGATCCTTCTAAGAACTAATCTCTTAGAGAGAGACAAGACTTTCAAAAGCATAACCCAAATACTCATCCCTCTGTATATAAAAGAGGAATACCAACATCACTTAATTTACCAAAATGTTAGTATACTCCACAATACAAGAAATGAAAACACTAATACACGATAATAAGATATACTCTTGGGGTGTCTGTTCTGAATCGTCTCATGTCGAGGAGAGTCGTCTGAGAACCTGTATATATATGTTAATGGTGTGTATATGTATCATCTCAATCAGTTGCAATCCATAAAATGGGTCAAAACAAATAGGCATGATCTTTTCCTTCACCTTTCAATATCTCCTCCCTCGAGTGCAAGAAAACAAATTCTCCTTCGAACATGCACTCTATTTGTGCTAGTCGTGACGAGCTATGTACTTTATTCTTGAAACTTCATCAAGTTCTACTCCGCTTCATGTTAAATATTGTGCTCTCCCTCCAAATCAATATGTTCATAGCGGTGCTTCTTCATCATTGTACCCGCCAACAAAGAACTCTAAGTACAATATTTCAGTGAGGAATAACCCAAGAATATTTGTAGTTCAATGAAAAAATTGCATATATGAAAGGAAGACTTCCATACCAAGTCTTAAGAAGTTTTTAATTGTAGCTCCTAAATTTCAAATCATCATCGAACTCACCAGCTACATTTACTCACTCATGAAAGATGCTGCTCTTATTCAGCTGTGTCCATCGAAATCCAAAAGATCACCCTTGAACTCGCACGGAAATTGGTTCTCTATGTATGAGAAGAGGGAAGATAGAATAAATTATTTCCAAAAAAACAGTGAAAATAAAGCTTGTCATCTTCATTGTATGTAACGGTTTTCTGGCAAGATGCAAGACAAATCATCTAGCTAAAGTTATCTACCTTGACAAATAGATGGGCAGATGGCTCAATCTTATGGTCTCTCTAGGAATACTCCACATCATATACGCAGTTGGTTGTTCCTATTTCATTTGACTAAAATAATTTAATGGCTTTTGATCCAGCATAAAAAGGGTTAAATGGTGATAGCTTTAGTGTGGTAGGATGGTTGGATTCAATTGAACCATATAGCAATAACCCTCAAAAGAGATATTTGACCACGAAGCCAGCTTAAAAGGCCAAAGACTTGAGAAAAATCTATAATCTCGGGCTTCATTAACCAGAAATCAAATTAAGAAACCAAAACCGATTGGTTGTAACCAACAATTTAACCTTCATAGTTACTATGGTTTGGGTTTGCACCATGTTACATAGAAACAAATGTATGGCCAAAATAAAGGCCATTGGCTGCTCCATTCATAAATTTCCAGCATAAAACAAAAATATAACTTTAACTTGCATATAGCAGTTCAAATGCAGTTCTCTTATTATTCAAACAATGGTGTAAACCAGTTCCCAACATTTTTTCCTGAATGACATCAAAAACTAATTTCCTAACATCATAATCTTAAACATTTGTAACAAACTTATTATAAATTAAAAGGAACAAAAAGAGACGCAGAAATGGTATTTTTCCAAGAAATTGTCTGCATAGGTATACTGGATAGAATTTATTGGCAATTATGGTCAATTTATTAAGCAAACTAGCAAAATCAAAACACAAGAGAATGAAAAATAATTACACTAAGGATATAAACAAACTACACTAATTCACAAACTAAGTGTGTCATGATCCTGTAGATTAAGGATATAAATAGACAGAGCATGCGTTTCATCACAAAAGGAAAACAAAACGCTTAGGCCAAGAGCGATGAAATATGAACCTTAATGAGATTTGATAGTGCCCAAGCTGCTGTTTGTGCCGTGGAACCTTTATTAGATAACATTAAGCGAGCAAGGGGCACCAAAGCTCCCTGTGCTAGTAAGATGTTCCTCAGTTCATCTTCTTCGCCGGCAACATTTCCCAATGCCCATGCACATTGCTCAGCAACAGGTAGAAAACTCTTCTCTATCAAGGAAACACAATCAAACAAATAGAGGAGACACTAAACTAATCCAAACAACTAGCAGTAACACTGGCATTTAGCAGTAGAGGAGAGATGCATTAGAACTACACTGATAGCAAACAAAAAAATAATGGATTGCACATTAATTGAGAATATTGGATACACCCTCGCGAGGTATACTTGCAACAAACACACGGGGGCTAGTTCCCACTACGGATCCCTCCCCAAAGAGATTCACAAAATAATCTCTAATACCCATCTACTCTCCATATATAGGGGACAATTTCTAAGTGGCAAAATACCTAAATACCTTAAAGGTAAAATACAGAAGACGGCATTAATCGACGATATATGGAAAGAAATCTCGAAGACTTTCATAATCGTGAAAAATAGTTGATCGATATGTTTATTTGTATCACACTAGTTTATATTGTTGTACATCTTAAAACCAACATTTGAATAATCTCATAACAGGATTTAAGTTAGTCAGTCGTGAAATATACATTAAACAATTTCTCTATTTCTTGGCAGACGGCAGCATGTGTTTTACGTGACACCCCGATGTTCTTAAGTTGTCGATATCCACATAAGCATATATAAAGAAGAGAATACAGGAAATATTTATGAAATAAATACTTAAAAACTCCTCCCTAATGATGAATGCAATTCAAAGGTAAAGTACCAAATGGATTCAAAGTTGGTTTTCTTTTTATTTTGGATTTGTGACATTTTTCAACATTTGATTTATTTGAGTCTTAATCTTTTGTATTAATAACTATTGGCTTGGGCCTTAACAACATGGCTAGTTTTGTTAGTTTGGGCCTTCATCTAATGATTTAGTCTATGTTTTTAATTAGGACTTGATTTCATGAATCAACTATAATGAGTGTATGCCCTTATGCTAATGTTTCATGTGGGCCTTTATTTGATGTTGGGATTTAAGTAAGTGGGCCGTTATATGATCGCTTAGCTTTAATTGGTTGAGCCTTAAGTAAGTTTGGTAATGGGCTTTATGCAAGTGGGTGGCTCTTTAAGCATGCCCTGATTTCTGGATTTTCAGGTCATGAGATTTAAAAAGTTTAATAAGATCATCCACTACCTTGGGTAGGGTGATTAAGTGGACGGATAAACTGGTATAATTGCCATTAGTGGAAACAATGTGGCATGATTTTGGGGAATTGCTTTGCGAAATGGAATAAAGTTGGTATCTTCTACTTCTTCATTATTCCCTCCTCTTCCTCATGGGCTCTTGTTTTTTGAGCGTCCAGCTTCAGGTTCTCTGGTTCTGGACTTGGTTGTTGTTGTCTTCCTAATCTGGCTCTAGTTCACTGGTTCAGCAGATCCTTGTTGTTTTCTTCCCTGTTTCTGTTTTCTGTTGTGGCTGTTTCTGCAGCATATATAGATGCTGGCTCTTCATTAATCACTCCAGGTAGAATTATTTATTTATTGTTGGTTTCTTGGAAGATTTCTACTGGACTGTTCCGTGGCTGCTTGCAGCTGATTAGTCAGTATATTATACCCAACAACAACACTCAATCCTTTAACCCACTATAGTGGGGTCGGCTATATGGATCCTTTGTCGCCATTGTGCCCTATCTTTAGTCATGACCTCACTAATGCCCAAGTACATTATGTCTACCAAGGGGTCGAGTTATTGATGTGAGATGGATCCATAGAAAGGGGGGTTCCAATTATAATTTAGAAAGGATTCGTGTCCTCCCCCGTTTAACATGCCTAGTGACTAAACTCTCAAACCCTAAACGCCTAACAGGTGCCTCTAATGGTCTCCTTTGTACATGTCCAAACCATCTTAGCCGAGCTTCTCGCATCTTCTCTACAATTGGTGTCACTCCTGTCTTATCCCCGATACATTCATTCCTAATTTTATCCAGTCTCGTGTGTCAACACATCCACCTAAGCATTCTCATCTCCGCAACTCCCATTTTTTGCTCATGTACACAATTCACTGCCCAACACTCAGAACCATAAAGCATCGCTAATTGTAGTGAGGTAAAACTTGCATTTAAGTTTTAATGGTACTTTATGATCACATAAGATCCCTGACGCGCCTCTCCACTTCAACCAACCTACTTGGATTCTATGTATCACATCCTTATCAACACCTCCATCTTTTTGAACTATCAATCCAAGATATTTAAAGCACTCACTGCGGGGAATATCTTGATCACCCAACTTAATAACAAAGTCATTCGTCCTTTTTGCACTGCTAAATTTAAACTCCATATACTCCGTCTCTGCCCTGCTCAACTTAAAACCCTTCTTTTCTAAAGTGTCTCGCCAAGATTCAAGTTTCGCGTTTACACCCTCACGCGTCTCATCGACCAAAACAATATCATCCGCAAACAATAAACACCAAGGTAGTGCTTGTTGGATATGTCTGGTGAGCTCATCAAAGATAGGGTACAGAGATAAAGGCTTAAAGCTGAACCTTGATGTAAGTCAACAGTGATAGGAAATTCTTGTGTTAATCATCCAAATGTCCTCACCCTCGTCACTAAATTTGTATACAAATCTATGATTATGTCAATGATACATTTACACCTTTGTTTTCTAAGACTCTCCAAAAGATCTCTCTTGAAACCCTGTCATAAGCCTTCTCAAGATCGATAAATGGTTGGGTCGTGTAAAGTTCCTCGTCGAAGCAACGAGCTTGCTCTATGGCGCAGGAAAGAGTCGTCGGACCCGGAAGTGCGCCCGAAGGTAGGGAGGTAGACCGCCAAGGAAGTATCCCAGGTAGTGGTCAGGGGATAAATCGGGTACGTGCATGGCGACCTCGATGAACTCTTCAATGTTTGTGGCGATGGTGTCGGACTGGCGCACAGAGCTGAGGTCCTCGTAGGCATTGTCCGTCTGGCGGGCATCATAGTGGTGGAGGAGTTCTTCCTTCAACTTGGGTCAGGATAGGTCAGAAACCTTGTGGCACGTCCAACGAACCCGATGGAGCGTCGAACACTCCATATAGATAGTGGTCAGGGGAACCTTCTAGTTGGTGGGGGTGGACTGAAGGCTGAAGAAATGTTCGGCACGGGCAATCCAACAGAGAGGGTCGGTGACGTTGAACACAGGGATCTCGATCCGACGATGATGAGCCAGGTGGATGTTCGCAGTGGTGTGGAGAAACCTCATGTAGTCCAGGACGGGACGAAGGTGTTTTTGTGGTGGTGGTGGTGGTGGTGGTGGTGGTGGTGGAGGGGCCGGTTGGTGGTTTACCTCCATGGCCGTGAGCTCTCGAAGGAGAGTGAGATCCTCATGTCGTGCTTTGAGTTGATTCAAGCGATGGGAGTCAGCGGAGGCAGTGGCGGAGGCGTTCTCATCAGTGTGGAGGGTCATTGAATGAGTCACAGGCATGGAACGGAGGTACGGAAGGGAAGACGGCGGCGACGGGGCTGAATTGGGTGTGGCGGTAGGCATCGACGGGCGTTGGAATGTCGTCAGGGTAGCTGGACAGCAACCATGGGCTGGAGGATCCGAGGAGCAGGAGCTGAATTGGGTGTGGCGGAGGGCTGCCAGAATGTTATAAGGGGTGCAAGAGGCCGCTGTGAAGAAGAGGGAAGTGCGGCGGGCGAATGGATGTTGTTGGATACTGCTTGAGGCCGGCGGAAGGCCGCCGGGAGGCTGCAGGAAGCGGACCGAGGAGACGCGGAAAACCGTCGTCGAGCAAGAGCGGACGTTCCGCCGGGCGTCGAACACTTGTCGAGCGACATCGAGCTCAGGGCGTCGAGCGCGTGTCGGGCGAGAGCCGAGAGCGGAGGACGGGTCGGGAATGGAGCAAACGGGTGGAAGGGCAAAAGTCGGCAGACGAGAAACGTTTGTCATAGGAACCAGCTGGCAAGTCCAATTAGAGTTTTGAAACCTTAAATGAGCGGCAGGTCGGACCAATTGATACGTCGAGACCATATCAAGATCTAAAACAAAGAACGTGAACTTGCATTGCATGAAATAAAAGATACAATTGGGAGAAGCTCCATATAAGCACCCAGAGGTTGGGTCCTCCAAGGCACTCCCCTCTCCAAAGAGAGCCCGAACTACTAATGATGGGGATCGGCCGCATGTTCGTGATCGGAGGAGATTGGGCAACCACTCCGCGGGACCCGTTTTTGCAGATTTGTCGGAGACGCGTCGATCGGATCGGCGATACGAGAACGTGAGCGCGTCCGGGGCGTCGTTTTACATTTTATATGTATTTTATTTTATTTTTTGGGCTTGTATTTAGTGTTTTAGGGCACCGGATGTAACGGACGATCATAGTCGTTCACGTCGGGTGCCAACGGCCCCTCTCGTTATAAATAGGGGTGGAGGTTCTCATATTTCAGGGATTTTTGTTTTGTGAGAGATTCCAGACCGGCAATCATTCGCGGTGCGACGTTGCGAGCCAGGGGTGCGACGTCCCGGTTTAATTCTCCTAAAATTCCCATTTTATTTTCACTGTTCCTTTGAACAGTCTCCCTGTTACCCACGATTCTCCCTCTTAACCGCCCGACCACTCCCTGTAACTCCTCACAGGAGAAAACCGCCGCATATTCCTGTAATCCTCCTACCTCGGAGGGAACTAGAGCCAACCACACCACTTCATCGGATCAGCCCTCCTCCTCCATCGACGAGCCGAGCGACACCTCTAAATCCAGCCCCAATCGACGACCCAGTTCTCGTCGCCAGCCCCAATTGACGGTAGTCCAGGGTCTAGCCCGTCGATCCTGTCGATCCCGTCGACCTCCTTTCGCACAGCAGTCCAACCTCCTCCACTGTTCTTCTTCCTCCAGCCCTCAATTCCTATCGTGGAACAACCCACCCATATCCGCAGCTCTCTGTGTAGTCCCTTCAGATGCTGTATGTCTCCCTCCCTCATATTCCCTAACGTGGAACCACCGTCAAAGCCGACAATAGTCACACCTCCCTTGTATCCTAACATCGACAGCAGTCATACCTCACTTGTTTCCTGAATCCAACACAGGCATATCTCCTCTCCCTACCTTCTCAGCAAGGAAAATCCCATAAGGCAAGTCAACTCCGGGCGCAACTCCAACTCGACTTCACCAACCCGCTACCGGATCTTCGTTGCTATGTGAGTAATTGTATTGTGTTTTAATTTTTCTATGTTAAATATTGGAAAAAAAAGTTAGGTTTGCTTGAGAAACAATCTTGTTGCGTTATTGTTGCATTTTCCTAATTTTATAAGCCCTCATTTGTGAAACTTGTAGTGGATAGCATCTTGTGGGAAAAGAACGTGATTATTTGCTTGCGCGCGCGAAAATTATTGTGAACAATGTGTTGCTTTGCTAGTCGGGTATAAGTCTATTGCTAAAGTTTAATTCCGGCTAATATTTTAAAACATGCATGCATCATCTAGGTCCGGCTTGATCACATTCATTTCACATATGGACGTAGAAATGCATTAGGGTACCGGTACCGTCATTTTTATTTCACATAGGATCGTCCTACGTCACTTTGGCATCAGAGGCCAGGTTAGGACATACTTTAAAATACGTTGGACTACATGTTATACCGCCCAATGTCTTATCATAGTGGTCGTCACTACTATAATCCTCAATTTGAGACCATCAGTCTACACTCGATCCCCTAGAGTGTCGTCAGAGAGGTCTTCACATTATTATGAAGATTATCGTCGTCCTTATCCCCGCACTCGAATGGATCATATTGATCCTTCGATACGACCTTAAGATGGTAGAGTTGAGTATCGTTCAGGTCATCGTCGCTACACATCTCCTCTATTTGAAGAAACTGAGTCTGTATACGCACGACCACCACCGCACGTTCGTAGGACTCACGCCCACCACGAGCATGGCATGATTACCCTCAAGAATCCTATAGAGATCACCTTCAGCAAAGTAACATCACACGTAGTGGTCTTCCTAGTGTTCCGAAAACGGACAACGGAAGCTGAATTTCTGCAATGGGTTTTTAAGAAGTTTGATCGATTGGATGCACAATATGATGATCTACGCACCCGTGTCGCCGCTATCGAGGGTCCGCAAGAACACTCCACTTCCCAAAGCATGGAAACCTCACCCACTCCCCCTGATATTCTCTTTAAAGAAGAACGGGTGGCCTTCCCACCACAGGATGTGCATGCTAGGAATCAGCCACCACGAGAAGCCACCCCACTTAGAGAGCCCGCCCTCGACACTATACCTATTAGCTCACTATTGAGTATAGATTTTTCTCACACTTCACCCGATGGCGCACCGAGCCATATCACGATCGGGAGCCGAGAGCCTAGTAGATTTCTAGTAGTCACCTCACTTCTTTTGGGGAACACGAACCCTTATGATGGTTTGCTTCTGAAGGACCATTCCCCGGTTGATGGGTTCTTTGGCAACCCCATTGTTGAGCCTCCAGTTGAGCCGCCTCGTCCTTGTAAGTGAGATTCAGGTGAGTGACACACTTATGAGTACTGAGACGTTGGCATCTCTCCGATTATCACCCATGATATTGATAATGCTCCAGAGAGAGGATCTTAAGTGTAGCATCCAGTATGAAAGGTTCTCCCTAAGAACACTTAAGTATAATTCAGAGAGTTTGTCATCTAATCACTCGCACTCGTGATGAGTTTTGAGCCGTGCCACCTGCTGACCCGACAGATGAGTTCTTTCTTTTGAGGGACACTCACTACACACAAGAGTCGCATACTATTGTTGATGCCTACGATTTTCACTTAGATGATCGTCGCATTCGCGATGAATTTTCATACGTCCGTCCTTGTGAGCCCCCTGATACGTCACATTCCCTTAGCAAATGTCACGTTTGTTACGCTTCACCTGCATCATCATTTATATGAGGACATTCCAGATATTTTTGGGACTTACGTTGGTACTCGTCGCATTTGTGATGAATTTTATTATACCCCTCTCGGAGAACTCCCGATGAGCCACATGTCGATCCACCCCTCGTTGGGGATATATCCATCTTTAGTAGGACACTCGAGTTTGAGGGTGCCCTCACTTACTCGTTGATCATGTCTTACTACCAACACTTGTAGAGACAATTCGCAAACTACATTGGAACATCTTATTACTGATGTCTCTGATGTTCACTGGAGTGTTCGTTGTGCCCGAGAGGAATTCTTTTATGTCCCACCTTCTGAGCCTCCTGATCATGTACCCCTTTTAGGAGTTCCTTATAGTACCCAAAGCCCCCAGTTTAAGGAGTTAGTCGTGTTAATTGTTCATATTTTATATTTGTTATTTGTTCATTTACATTTAGTGCATAATTCATCTGTGTTGTGTGAGTCACACATGTATGTTTTACATCATTTGCATGAAATGCATGAACTAATCTGAAAGGAAACTACTAGCAATATAGAGTTATATATGGTATGGGCAGATAGGCACAGACGTGAGCAGCATTTTCGGGTGTGCGAGCATGTCATGGTCGGACCTTGCAAGGAGGGGCTCCCAAAAGGAGCCGTTATTAAACTACAACTTATGCGAATGAGTCCTTATAGGGTTATAAAGAAAATTGTGACAAATGTCTACGAGATCGATTTCCCTGCAGATATGGGTATTCATCGCGTATTTCATACGAAAGATTTGGCACGTTACTTTGAGCCTCTCGAGCATAGGGACCCACACCTTGAGCCTCTTCTGCCACCCTCCCAGTTACAGCTTGCCACTTCCCATGTTCACCTTGGACGAGCACCCGCGGACATGCCCGCACCCACCACCCATGATTCCACCGATTTTTCTGGATCCACCAGCACGAGAGGTGAGAGTTGAGAGCATTATTGATATTATGGCGCACGAGTGCATCACCACTACAGTCGATCGGTCTTGTCGTTACTTGGTGCACTGGAGTGGGCGCCCCACCTTTGTTGATACTTGGATACCGGCGACGGAGCTTGATAGACTTACCCCCGATCTTCGACTACAGCTCAGTCATCTTCATTCCTCGGAGATGAATGCTTTTCAGTCGGGGGGAATTGATGGGGATCGGACGCATGTTCGTGATCGAAGGAGATCGGGCCACCACTCGGAGGGACCCGTTTTTGCAGATTTGTCGGAGACACGTTGATCGGGTCGGCGATCCGAGACCGCAAGCGCATCCGGGGCGACGTTTTACATTTATATGTATTTAATTTATTTGTGGGCTTGTATTTAGTGTTTTAGGACACCGGGCATAACGGACGATCATAGTCGTTCACGTCGGGCGCCCAACCGCCCCTCTCGTTATAAATAGGGGCGGAGGTTCTCATTTTTCAGTGATTGTTGTTTTGTGAGAGATTCCAAACCGGCAATCATTCGCGGTGCGATGCTGCGAGCCCGGGGTGCGAAGTCTCGGTTTAATTCTCCTAAAATTCCAATTTTCTTTTCATTGTTCCCGTGAATAGTTTCCATGTTACCCACGATTCTCCCTCATAACCGCCGGACCCCTCCCCGTAACTCCTTCTCACGGTAGAAAACCATCGCATATTCATGTCATCCTCCTTCTACCTCGGCGGAAACTAGAGCCAACGACACCACTTCGTCGAATCAGCCCTCCTCCTCCATCGACGAGCCGAGCGACACCTCTAGATCCCGTCGCCAGCCCCAATCGACGACCCAGTTCTCGTCGCCATCCCTAATCGCCGGCAGTCCAGCGTATAGCCCGACGATCCCGTCGACCTCCTTTCGCACAGCAATCCGACCTCCACCACTGTTCTTCTTCCTCCAACCGTCAATTCCTGTCGTGGAACCACCCACCCATATCCGCAACTCTCTGTGTAGTCCCTCCAGGCGCTGTATTTCTCCCTCCCTCATCTTCTCTACTTTAGAACCACCATCAAAGCCGACAGCACCCACACCTCCCTTGTATCCCAACATCGACAACAGTCATACCTCCCTTGTTTCCTGAATCCAACACAGCCATATCTCCTCTCCCTGCCTTCTCAGCAAGGAAAATCCCATAAGCCAAGTCAACTTCGGGCGCAACTCCAACTCGACTTCATCAGCCCACTACCGAATCTCCATTGCTATGTGAGTAATTTTTCTATGTTAAATATTGGAAAATATGTTGTGTTTGCTTGAGAATTAACCTTGTTGCGTTATTGTTGCATTTTCCTAATTTTATAAGTCCTCATTTGTGAAACTTGTAGTGGATAGCATCTTGTGGGAAAAGAACGTGATTATTTACTTGTGCGAGCGAAAATTACTGTGAACAATGTGTTGCTTTGCTAGTCGGGTATAGGTCTATTGTTAAAGTTTAATTCCGGCTAATATTTTATAACATGCATGCATCATCTAGGTCCGGCTTGATCGCATTCATTTCACATATGCACGTAGTATTGCATTAGTGTGTCAGTGTAACACCCCGGTCTACAGTGGGTGCGCTACAGGTCTGCTGGCCAGTGACCCCAACCCATCTCCACGGATCTGATTGGCCGCAGCCGCTAATTCCAGTGGCCTCAACAACCCGCCAGTGGATCCAAAAAGAATTCTCTGGTGAGCGATACTAGAGGCAGGGTGAGCAATTGATGCAATGGATCCAAAAAGAGCAGGAATTTGTTTCTGAAGATGTTCACATTTGGTGTAAAAAATTTGTAACACCACATTTATTTTGGTAAAAATGGTAGAAGACATGGTTTCAATGATAGGAGCTAACATAACAGAGACAACTTGATATGCACCAGAAGTGGATGGAGTGTCGGCAGAAGTTTGAAGAGATGGATATGGCAGTGGGATAGATTGAGAAATGAGTGGAGCAGAGACAGATGGAATTTCTGGAAGAGGAGGAGAAGCAGTGCGTAGAGAACTAGGTAAATCAGAAGGAGGGGTGTCAGAGTGTGAGGAGGATGAAGAAGAAGTGGGTGAGGATGATATAGGAATGGAAGAGAATTTTGAATTTGGAATAATCCTTTTCCATCTGATAAAGAGAGAAGAAGACAATCTCTTCCCTGGGGAATGTGAATGCCATTGGAGATGGATACATAAGGGTAAGAATGGAAAAGAATAAGGCTCAACACCCTGCCGAAATGAATTGCAGGCAGCACCAACTTTGTCCTCAACAAACGAAACCCCAACTTATTTCAGTCAACCTTCTTCTTTAAAATCAATATAGCCAGAACCATCAGTTGTTCCTTGGTAATGGCATCATATGTTGAGGTCTTACAAAAAATTATTTTACCGACAAGGTTGAACAGAAACCTATATTCTTCATTGACATTGGCTTTCTTTATGTTTGTTGACTCCTTGCCAGAGAAGTTCATCGTAGACAATGCTTTTCCCATATCTGCATCAGTGAGGATGTCTTTGTGCACATCCTGATCAAAACCAAAAACATCTGCCAGTACTTCAGAAATTTTGATTCCAGTATTTCAAACAACTGCAGTAATCACAGGTTCTTCTTGAACTTTTGCACTTCGGTGAAATTGAGTCTGTTCTTCTAGAAGCCGACATTTCTCTTATATGAACTTATTCAACTTATTCTCTTCAAAGAGAGACATAATATTGCGGAATTTTTCATCACAATTCATAAACGACGCGAGATCCATATTGTTGGAACCATAAAAAGCAGTTCACAAATATTCAGACCAAATGGGAAGCCCAAGGTTACAAATATTGCGGTCCAAATCCACAAATCTGAGGGCGAGAGCAAGTCAGAGAGAGAGATTTGTCTACAAACACGACCCGAGTGCTGCAGTGAGGAGGTCCCGCCACTTACCAGGAAGTCGAAATGAATAGTCTGCGAATAGCCGTTCCCGACACGATCTCAGGAAGTTTTGGGAGGCTTCCGAATTGATCTTTGAAGGCTGCCGAGTACTTTCCTTGAGGATGTCGAGTACTCTCCTGGCGAGGTCTGCGAATAGACTCCAAGTTGCCGAGCTGAATGGTCTGCGAATAGTCGTTCCCGACGAGATCTCAAGAAGTTTTTGGAGGCTGCCGAGTTGATCTCTGAAGACTGCTAAGTACTTTCCTTGAGGATGCAAAGTACTCTCCTGGAGAGGTCTACAAATAGCCACCAGGCTGTCGAGCTAATTGCTCCATCTTCAAAAAAAAAATTGTTTTGTGCACAAATTCACTGGCATGGAGTCCATGAATTCAGGTTTTGAGATTGACCTAGCTTCTTTCTCTTCTGTTGAAGCTAAGTTCGTCTCAGTCGTTAATCTCATGAAGGAAAACCGGACTAGAATTTCATGTTGCAGAAGAGGACCAAATTTTTCATCCCAGGGTTGCTGCAATTTTACTCCACTGCACAAACTCTTTAGGGCACTCTGAGGTGCATCATTTCTGAAGTGGAGATCACTTTGACTTCATCTTCTCTTAAGAACTTTCCAGCTGGGTGCTGATGAAATGGATTTTGAGACTCTTACTGAGGGCTGATGTTTCTGAAGAACCAAGGATCAAGAGGTATGCTGGAGACAAGCCCAGCAATTTGAGAACAATGCACTTCCCTCCTGAGGTGAAGTTGCTGACAAACATTCTAGGGAAGGGATTTACAAGTAAGAAATCAGCTTATGACTCCATAAGAAAAGATCCGATGAAGCTGATGACAGTAGTGTTACTGAGAAAGAGACTTGTTTGGGTTGGGATTTTAGTCACTCTTCTTTTCGAAAAGCTCAAGGAAAAGAGCTTTGATAGGCTTGTATCTCTCTATCCCTTTATTGATCATACTTTTGTCCTCTCTTCTCCTAACACCACAATGAATAGTGGCAAAGTTCTTTCAGTTAGAACATTGCAACTGTGACAGGAGACTATTCATAAGTCTTCTGTTGCCAGGAGAAACATCATTTCTGCTTCTACACCCCTTATCTCCACCTCTCAACCCAGGGAATCCCAACCTCATCATGAGGTTGCTCCACCATCATTTAATCTTCTCATTCTATCCCCTCAAGCTTCTCCAGTCAACACATCACCCACTTCCCCACCATAATTTTCTGCACCATTACCTCCAAAACCTCCTCCACCACACAACCTCAACCTCCTTCAACCATCACTACATCTTCATCCACATCTGACCTTGCTTTCAAAAAGTTCATTATTAGCAGGGTTCTCTCCCTTAAGACCCAAGTGTTTGCCATCCTCCCCTCAAGTCAAGTCATCAGGCAAGATTTACAGATGATCCTTGCTCTTCTACAAAAGGGGGGAATTATGAGCCTCTTGTCCAAGAAACCACCCTCCCAATGGATGTGGATATTCAGGAGAATCCCACCTATCAGGGGGAAGATCATATGGATCAGGGGGAGTGTGCTCCAACTCAGGGGAGAAATCATGAATTCAGGATCCACTTCCTTCTCCATCCCATCCCTTTCCTACTCAGTCCCCTATTCCATCTCCACCACTCTCTCCTGAGAAAAATCCATCTCCACCACCATCTCCTCAACAATCTCCTGTCATTCCCCCCTCTCCTATCAAAAAAAGCTCTCCTGCCCCTCCTGTGAAAGATGTCATAGATATGGTAGTAAAAGGACTGCTCTCAGAGGTCCTTCCTGAAGAGAATCATCTTTAATACCCCCAATTGATCCCCAAGCTGATGTAGTTGCACCCCCAACTGAAGACCCAGAGAAGGTCCCCACTCCTGAGACTAAATCTGAAGTAGCTCCATCTCCAATGGAGACTGCAAGTGAATCACCTCTCTCTAAGGTCCTTCCAGAGGTATCTCTACCTCTTCCTCCTCCTCCCCCAACCTTAGTGACCTACACCAAAAGGTCAAGGATTGAGGGAGAAGCTTCTGATCCTCATCCAGCTGCTCCTGAAGAGCTCAAGACTTCTACTGCTTCTGAAGAGCTCAAGGTCCATCAAAAGAAAAAGTATAAGACAAGAAGTTTAGGGAGTTGTACAGGCACCTAACTGAGTAAAATAGGTTGGATGCTGAGAGAAAAGATAGGGGTGAGGAAACCAGAGATGAAAGAGTTGTCATGATTACAAGAGAACTACATGAAGAAGCCTGGATCAGACAGAAGAAGGCCCTGGAGGCTGAAAAGGCTGCTGTCAAGACCCCTACAGTCTATGATGTCCCCTCTCCCTCTACTAGAACATTCTCATCCAAATTCTCTTCATTCTTTGACAAGGATATTTACTTACAGAAGAATGCAACTTCTTCTATTCCCCAGTTCTACACCAGGGGTCCCAGATTAAAATCTCCAACTCTGACTCTTGGTGCTCCAGCGATTCCATTCTTTGCTACACATGAGACTCCATCTCTGCCTCCAGAGAAATGGGAATAAATACAAGTTGATCTTAGACCTTCCCAAATGTCAGATTCTGATGAAGAGTTATCTGGTGAAGATGAACTCAAAGAGCTGGTGGACAGAGTTCATCATAGAGACCCCTCCAAGACCAATCTATTCAAGTCTTAAGCCAAGGATGAAGCTGCCTTAACTAAAGCAATAAAAGTCAATGGAGAATTTAAGAAGAAGAAAACAGCTTACTTATCTGTTAAGAAATATGTAATCAAGAAGAAAATAGATCTATGTAAAAAATTTATGTATACTCTTGACTAATTGAATGAATGCAAAGTTGAAGTTTTTGCAGGATCTCCTTATGTCTACTTTATGAATTTATTATGTATTCTTCTTTCTTATGTGTATGTGTGTATAAATGTTATGTGCATGGAAACAGCTCTTGCATTGTATCTGTGGAATCTAGTCAATTGTTTATGGAGAGTTAACCCAATAGAACTTAGTAAATAGGAATGCTTAGTTGTAGAGCATAATTTCCTTCTTATCTCATAAACCTTTGTAAAGCTTTCTCTTCATTAAATAGAGAGAGTTTGTTGGGAAACTCCCTATAGATTTAATGAGACAAATCTAGTTGTTGATGATATAGAAACTCCTCAAAATATTAGGTGAGGATGTTATTTTAATCTCTCTAAGTAGGTCTCATTAAGTGAAGTAAAGCTAAGGAAAAGAACCCCAAAAGAAAGCTCTGTAATCAATGTTCGTTGACCAGCATTCACTGATCGTTGACCGGGGCACTTAGCGTTCATTGAAATCAAGAAATGCTAATCAACGATTGTTGACCGTTGACCGACGCTACGGAAGCTCAGGGATTGAAGACTGAAGAAGTTAGCTCAGTGATCTACAATTGATGACCGTCGTTCGTTCACCGGTGACTGAGATACTCAGCGGACTGAAGATTTGAAGAAAATAGCCCAACTATGAAGGATCGTTGATCGGCGTCCGCTGACCTCGCTCAGCGATCGTTGACCGCTGATTCCACATCAATAAAGGTCAATCGCAGATCGTTGACCAAGATTCTGTGATCGCTGACCGCACTGCCCTCCCTATGAAGAGCTCCCCTCGGCGATCGTTGATTGAAGCGCTCAGGGATCGTTGACAGAAGCGCTCAGTGATCGTTAATAGAAGCGCTCAGCGATCATTGACAGAAGTGCTCAGCGGTCGTCGATCGAGTTCAAAGTTTTTTGTTTAATTCAAATGTAGTCGTTTATGTTCTGAGAAAGGAAGGCGTCAGCTTTCTGCCGCGCATGCTTCTTTGGAACTTGTTCTGAAATGGAAAAGAGAACCTGATATAAAAGCTCTCTTGTCCCTCAGGAAACCCTAATGATCCAATGGTCGTCTGCAGTCAAGAACGACTCATTTCTTTATTCTCTCTACTGTAACATGAATCCACTTTCTTCTAGGATTCAGTTAATAACAACTTCTTCCTGGTGATAAATCTGCTTGATCTAAAGCCTTCACAATCAAAATCAACTGTTGTAAAGGATTACCATGTTGTCCCTTCAAAAGAGCTACACATGATTTTTGAATCTCCAATGGAAAAGATTCAGTGGATTGGAGTCTCCAGTGGAAAAAACTAGTCGTATTGGAAAAGAGGCAGTGCTAGCCCACAGAGCTGTGGAAGAGAGGAATACCCACCTTTTGGGGAACCTCTACAAAAATCATGTCATCTGGATGTTATTTTATGTTTCTGTTATTTACTTTGTTGTTTTTTTGTTAACTTGTGTGCTTATATCTTTGCACTAACTCTTATCTGATATATTGCATATAACCTAACTCCGAAAATATATGTGAAAGTAAAATAAGTGAAAGCAAATTTAAATAAATGTTAATTTGGGTGCCTTCTCTATTCAGCACTTTTAGAGACTCTTAGAACCAAGACCCTAAATCCTTTGAAGAGGGATTATATTATGGGCCCGCAGATTCTTAAACCTCTTTGCACAATGATGATCATAATTGTCTTGGCTTATCCACAATGGATCAAAACTTCAACTTGTTCAAAACTAATCTTGAGCACAGTGTGGATACGGTCTTGAATTTATCTGTTCTTAATCTTCAACCAGAGAGGAAAGATTCAACAGATCTCTTTTCCTCCCGATAGCCTCAGCAATCTTTCTCCGAGTTTGAGAGAGAAGAAAAATTGAGATGAGAAGAGAAATTAGAATCAGAATTGGAGAGTCCATTTTTTTGCATATTCTTCTTTATATATACTTATGTTGAAATTTTTCCAACATAATTAAAAATAATCAGACTATGACAAGTTTGAAATTTCCAATTGATGAATTTTCCTGAATGTGGAAGGTTCAATATCCCGAGTATATTCTTTCTTGAAATTCTAAAAACACAAAAAAAGAGCAGCCCGGTGCACAAAGGCATCCCCGCGCAGCGAGGGTCCGGGGAAGGGTCCCACCACAAGGGTGAAATATAGGCAAACCTTACCATGCATTTTTGCAAGAGGCTGCTTCCAGGACTCGAACCCATGACCTCAAGGTCACACGACAACACCTCAACCGGTGCGAGAACCAAGTCGTTCGTTCACCGGTGGCTTGCTACTTTATTCTATGCTTTGAATAACTATAACTTGCTCTACTGTGAAGAAGTCTGGTACGAGAACCAAGTCGATGTACGTCGAGTAATACTCGAGGTAAGTTCCCCGCACTCGACGCAGTATTCTTCTGAATTTCTGTCGGTTATCTATAATTTATAAAATAACTTTTTTTCCTTTCTATACAAACATAAGGCGCACTCTATATCACTTAACATAATTTGTTATATCAAATCAAGAGGTTTTCCCAACATCTTGTTTTTTTAGCTTATGCTCTATTTAATGAATTTTCTAGATCTGGAGCATTAAATATCAAAATCAAAGTGGCAAAAATAGATTTTTATTGTCTATCATTTGTGCTTATGAGAACTTTTAGTAATTACATATGGGATTTTTAATGATTATAGTTTACGGATTTACGCATTACATTCAAAGTCCTTAACGAGTTATTTCAAATAAGCTTCATTTGTGTTTTTAGATGCTTTTTGGCCCTAATAGCGGATTTTCAATATTTTGATTATATTTTTGCTTTTAATCGTTATTTGTCGGACTATTTAATAAGAAGATTATTTAATAAGAAATTTATTGAATGACTCTTATTATGTTTTTTTTATTTTATTTTTTTGTCTCGATTGAGTTTATCAGAGATAGATGGCGCTCTGAAGAAAATGAAAAATGGAAAGGCGGTTGAACCTGACGATATACTCATTAAAGTATGAAAATGCTTAGTGAGGGAAGTAATTTTATGTCTTACAAGTTTCTTCAATAAGATACTGAAGACAAAGAGAATGTCAGACCAATGGAGAGAAAGTATTTTGGTACCTTTGTATAAGAACAAGGAGATATACAAAATTGTGTTAATTACAAGGGAATTAAATTAATGAGTCATACTATGAAACTATGGGAACGAGAAATAAAGAGAAGAGTTAGACAAGAGACTAGCATCTCAGAGAATCAATTTGGATTCATGCCAGGGAGGTCAACCATGGAAGATATACATCTCTTGAGGAGACTCATTGACAACTATCGGGAAAGGCAAAAAGATTTGCATATGTTGTTTATCGATCTGGAGAAGGCATATGATAGGGTTCCAAGAGAGGTCTTATGGAGAGTCTTAGAAAAGAAACATGTAAATCTATCATACATTGACGTAATCAAATATGTGTATATAAATTCAGTGACCAGGGTAAGGACATCTGGAGGATTAACACAGGAATTCTCTATCGTTGTTGGATTACATCAAGGTTCGGTTTTAAGCCCTTATCTCTTCACCCTTATCTTAGATGAGCTCATCGGACATATCCAACAAGCAATACCTTAGTGTTTATTATTTGCAGATGATATTGTTTTGGTCGATGAGACACGCGAGGTTGTAAATGCGAAACTTGAATCTTGAAGAGACACTTTAGAAAAGAAGGGTTTTAGGTTGAGCAGGACAAAGACGGAGTATATAGAGCTTAAATTTAGGCGTCGTTTGTTTGAGCGGATGAGCAGCGGTGCGGCAGACAAAAAATGGAGTTTAGTGCAAAAGCAGGGTTTGGTACGGAAAAGCTATGAATCGGCGTTTACTCATAACCGCAGATAATAGGCTATCTCCAACTGTGGCTCGAAGCTCCAGTTGGACCGCGTCTCATCGCTCCCGATAGCCTTCGCGCGAAACGCCACCGGAGTCTTCTCTCTCTGCTTGAATAGATGGTCGGCTGCTTGGAGGAGATGATGTCGAGCTTGAAGAAGGCAGACGGCCGGCCAAGGGAAGCGACCGGGCTGCTAGAGAAGAATACCAGAGGAGCTTCGCTTGGTCGTCCATGGAGATTGGTGGTCTTGGAGGAATCTGATACGCACGGAGGAGCTCGAACTGTTGGGGGTTCGTCTGGCTTGGGCCGGTCGCCGGACGCCGGAGCTCACACGAGAGAGAGGGGGGGTCGAGGAGATCGCAAGAGGGGCGGCGGATTATTTCTGAATCGGGAAAACTTCATTTAACCCAAACAGTTTTCCTGCAAAACTCCATTTCACAGAAACAGCACTTCTGCAAAACTCCATTTCTGATCAGCAACTTTTCATCAGCAACAGCCCAACCAAAGCCTTAGTAGTGCAGGAAGGTCGGATGACTCCGTCATTAAAGTGGGTGACCAAGATATTCCCCGCAGTGAGTGCTTTAAATATCTGGGATCGATAATTCAAAAAGATGGAGGTGTAGATAAAGATGTGATACATAGAATCCAAGCAGGTCGGTTGAAGTGGAGAGGCACGTCTGGGATCTTATGTGATCGCAAAGTACCATTAAAACTTAAAGGCAAGTTTTACCATACTGATATTAGGCCAGCAATGCTCTACGGTTCTGACTGTTGGGCAGTGAATGGTGTACATGAGCAAAAAATGGGAGTTGCGGAGATAAGAATGCTTAGGTGGATGTGTGGTCACATGAGACTGGATAAATTAGGAATGAATGTATCAGGGATAAGACAGGAGTGGCGCCAATTGTACAGAAGATGCGAGAAGTTCGTTTAAGATGGTTCGGACATGTACATAGGAGACCATTAGAGACACATGTTAGGCGTTGTGAGAGTTTACTCACTAGACAAGTTAAACGGGGGAGGGGTAGACCTAACAAGACTTGGAATGAAACAATAAGGAAAGATATGATGTACTTAGGCACTAGTGAGGCTATGATTAAAGATAGGGTGCAATGGCGACAAAGGATCCATTTACCGACCCCACTATGGTGGGATAAAGGCTAGAGTGTTGTTGTTGTTTGTGTTGTTGATTATGTTTATCATTATTTCCGGGTTTGAATGCTAAACCGTTGGAGGTACTGATAAAGGAATAAAAATCTAAAAGGAGTTAAATAGAATTACAACTAACCCAAAAATACAAATTAAATAATCTTATATGAAAGTTATTACATGCATGCAAAACGATAAAGTTAAAAGTTAACACTAGGGAGTACGGGTGTGCAAAAGTAACCGAATAACCGAGAACCGGACCGAAACCGACCCGAGCGGTTCGGGCCGGTTCTAGTATGACTCGGTGCAATTCAGGGTCCAAAAATAATAGAACTGAGGATTCGGTTTGATTCTCGGTTCCTATGGTCGGGTACCCAAAAGCGGACCCGAACCGAATACTTAAAATTTATTAAATGGTTTCTATGGGTTTGGAAGAGGAGAGCAACTCATACACCAAAACGCAGCTCTCCATCTCCTTTCCTAAATGGTTTCCTCATCTTCCTCATACTGCAGAAACAATATTAATAAAAACAATCAACATTAATGCTTTTTTCTTTCTTTTGTCATAGATTTATGATATTGGAAATGGGAGAACAAAACTACAAAGGTTGGTGTTGTCTGTGATGGTTTGTAATGTTTATTCACTATTCCGAACTATGTTATTTGCTTTTTCCCTATTTTTTTAAAGAACAATGGAGAGAGCGTGAGATCACGATCTTCGTCATTTGGCTAAAATGGTGGTAATGTATTTGAAATGTCCAGGGGGAGGCGGCTAACATTTTTATAATATAGGTTGAACCGAGAACCGAACAGAGCTTTTCGGTTTGGATCTAGTTCTATACCTTGGGTACATTGGTCGGTTTCGATTCCAAAAAGTCAGAACCGAACCTATACAGATCGGTTCTTGGTTCTAAGTAGAACCGATCCGAGTTGCACTCCTACCAAGGAGGGTGAATTTCCTACCTACATGATGCGGGTGTTCCATTGGGACTCCATGATAGTTTATGGTCATGCAACAGATGCTCTCAGTTTGGCAACAGCTAATAGTACTAGCAATTTCCGCATGAGTATGAAAGAAAGAAATGTATTGCCCTTAACCTTATCAGTCATAGAAAAAAAATAAAGAATAAGATAGAAAATGATGTGGTATATCTTATGATACAGAATGCTAAGATAAGCACTAAATATAGAGAAAATTTATACGTCATTTAAATTATGAATCATTTAATGAAATAAGAATAACCTGTCATTCATTCTGTTTTATTACAATAATTTTCTTTATGAATTACTGTAATTCCTTTCATACTCTTTTAATGTCAAGTACATTTTCAGTTTATAAATATGTAAATATTTTTCCTTATTTCTGTTTTTTATATATACATATTGGTACTAACATTTAAATTGCATGTAAGTTGCTAAAGAAATGAAAATTCGCTGAGTTAGTGTGATTGGAGGATTTATTACTAATTATTTAAGGTAAATGAAGGCAAAGTCGATAGTAAGTTGTCCAAGGAAGGGAAACACTACTGAAGAAAGAAAAATAGAAATTATTGGGTTAAAATAATCACTGCAGTCTCTAAGGTGATAAAGAAGCATAGGAAGAGTTGTAAGGACAGGAAATGTCATCATGATGATATCTAATTGTTCTTTGGTTAGTTGTCTGTGACGGGAAGGGTTACATGCTTAGGTTGACGGGATTGATGTAAGGTGGTTAGTGTCTATTGGTTATTTTGCGTGCCATGTTCATCACTAGATTTATTGTTGTATCTTGTCCATGTAACCAATGTCAATATATGAGAAAACTGTGTACCATGTTTTGGATCCATTTAAGTTGGGGTGTGCAAAAATAACTAAAGAACAGAGAATTTGACCGGAACTGAACGGTTCGGGTCGGTTCCAAATAGGTTCAGGTCGGGACAGGTTCCCATAATACCAGAACCGACAATTTGTTTTGGTTCCCGGTTCCACAGAAGTACCCAGAACCGACCCGAGAACCGAAAATCAATGCTAAAGAAAACCTTTTGAGACAACGAATATAGTCGTATGTCTAAATACGTGAAAATGATTGAGAATATAACTCTATGACTAAAGAAAATAAATTTTGAACTCGTGTAGTTGTATGGCTTCAATGTTATAGAGAATAATGATTCAATTATTTTGAGGCATTGGTAGTCGTATGACAAAGAATCATTTAATTATTTTGAGACATGGGTAGAACCGAGAACCGAAGTGAACGGTTTGGATCCGGTTCTGTACTTTAGGACCGTGGGTCGATTCCGGTTCCAAAAGTTTGGAACCGGAACCTATATGGGTTGGTTCTTGGTTTTGGGTGGAACCGAACCGATCTGAGTTGCACCCCTAAATTTAAGTATATGTTGTACTATGTATATGAATCACAATATATCTTGAATCATATTTAAATATACAAATATATATAATGTTGTAAGTTTGCTCTACATATCTGATGATCCTTCGGTATTTTGTTTATCGCATTTATTTATTTCCGCAATGATGTGTAAAAAAAATCTCTACCTCTTATGTATGAATAGAAAGAATTTAAATTGTGGTGGTATAACGAGTCATTACATTATATACATGTTAAAATTACCTTGATGCAAAGGACTTATTACATGTCTTTTACAACTGAGAATGAATGGTTGATTTGACTACAAGATGACAATATTAATGTAAAAAATGTAAATTGATATAATGTGTACGGAGTCAACAAAAAAGGAAAAATGACTAAAAGGTGATAAGCTTCAAGAGTATATTAGATGCCCCAACCTTGCAAATGATTATGGATGTTCCATAATAGTACTATCACTTCTGCTTCACTGAGATTTTTCAGTGTACTTATTTTGGCCTACTTTATTATCAAGGACCACAATTCAACTATAATGTTCTTAACCTTATAATTCATAAAGAAAGAATAGATGAAGAATAAGACAAAAATGATGTGGTATATCTTATGATACAGAATACAAAGATAAGCACTAAATACCGAGAAAAGTTGTCATTAAAATTATTAATCATTTAATGAATTAAGAATAATCGATGTCATTCATTCTGATTTATTACAATACATTTCTTTATGAAATATTGTAATTTCTTTCATAATGTTTTAAATGTCTAGTAGATTTTCAATTTATGAATATGTAAATGTTTTTCTTAATTTCCATTTTTTATATATACATATTGGTGTACTAATATTTAACTGCATGTAAGTGGTTAAAGAAATAAGAATTCACCGAGTCAGTGTGACTGGAGGATTTATTCCTAACTATTTTAGGTAAACTAAGGAGAAGATAGTAGTAAGTTGTCCAAGAAAGGCAAAACACTACTGAAGGAAGAAAAATATAAATTATGGGCAAAAATAATCATTGCAGACTCTGAGGTGATAGAGGAGCATAGGAAGAGCTGTACGGACAGGAAATGTCATCATGATGATATCCAGTTGTTCTAGTAAAGGAGGGTGGGTCTGATCCGGACCGGTTTAACTGAATGAATCTGGTTTTCTACCCCCATTTGTTGGAGTTGCCATTGTGATCTAGAAGTGGTCAAACATGTAATCTCACTGCCAACGCGATATGAGCCTGCAGGGTCGCACATAAGAGCATGTGGAGAAGTTGGAAGATTGACTGTGTTGGTAAAGGTTACCAATCACCATATAGAATGGGGAAGTCCAGCAAATGTTGCTGTATGAATTCGTCGGATATGATTCGTCGGAATTCGTCGGGTTTACACGGATTGGATTCGTCGGATTCGTCGGGATTCGTCGGGTCATTCCGTGGAAACTCGACGAACTGTGACAGAGATTCTTCACTCGACAAAGTGTTGTCGTCTGTCTGGATTCGTCGGAATTCGTCGGGATTCGTCGGGTCATTCCGTGGAATCTCGACGAATTATCACAGAGCCTTGACTAGGCAATTGTTGCCGTTCGTCGGAATTCGTCGGAATTCGTCGGATTGTCCCGTGAAGACTCGACGAATTGTTACAGAGATCATTTTCTTGGCAAATGTTGCCGTCTGATCTGATTCGTCGGATTCGTCGGATTCGTCGGATTGTCCCGTGAAATCTCGACGAATGTTCTTCCGTGGGATTCCGACGAATTGTAACAGAAGCCCTTATTCTGATGTGTGGTCTGCGGATAGCGATTCTTCTAGAAGCCTGTTTATGCTTTGTATAAATAGATCTTCTTTAGGGTTCTTATTAACACACGAGAAAGAAGAGCCGACGGAAGGGTTCCGCTCGCCCTCGACGGAAGAAGTTCCGATAGAACCCTAGACGGAAGTGTTCCGTCGCTCGTTCGCCTCCGCCGACCTCCTCTCCGTCGATTGTCGCCGGCATTGTTCTTCCTGAAGCGGATCTAGCAATCCGTGGAAGTGCAAGGTGCAGCCTTTCTTCCTTCCGAGTTGCGTGCGATGTGACTTGGCGTTCTCCCGGCTCGTGTGGACTTCTGTAGAGACGTAGACATAATTCTACGTGAGAACTCTTCTTGCCACCGACAGGAATCAACTCTTGGAGCATCTTGGTTGGATTTGATCCAACCCCATTGAGGTAATTTTTACCTAGTATTTTATTAACTTCTTGATTCAACATTCATGGCCGATCCAAGCATTTTTGGGTTGTTTCTGTTTATTTCCGCTGCGCCTACATCTGATGTATGGTTCTAGAAAAACCCAACAGTGGTATCAGAGGGAGGTTCTGGTCATGAATTTTGTTTCAGAAGTTTGGTTATTCCAGTACGTGCAAATCTAGGTATTTAGAAGTGTTCTAAATGTCAAGATTTCTTCCTGGAACATCAAATGTTGATGATTTTCAAAAAGGGGGTCTTGGTACCCCGCCAGGAACGTCTGGGATTTCGTGGTAATTTCTAATTGTTAGAAATTGTTGTCTCCTTAGCAGTAACCGTCCCTCAAGTGGTTAATGAACCCTTGTATTGTTTTGGATTTTGAATCCAACAATGAGAGACGAGCTTGTCTACTGCTTTAAGTCGAGTTGTCTTTGCCTTTGTCCAATGCATGTAAATCTGAAGATTTGGAAGAGTTCTAAATGTCCAGATTTAGCCCTTTAGTCTATCAAAGGTTGATAGTCTTATGTAGTGCACATAAGGGATGCATGAGGATTTTAGAAAGTTTGTTTTTCTGTGGATGTGCACATTGATCAAATGTTGATCATGGTTAAGTGTTAACCTATTATTAAAAATTAAAATCCCTTCATCAAATATTAAGTGTTCGGATGCCTTCCGATGGATGACACTCTTCCTGCCTCGATCGATGAAGTGTGGGCTTGCCAAAGCAAGGTGCATTAATCTATCTTGGTAAGGGTGCGAGCGGATAATTGTGATATCCCACTGTCGACATCGGGTCTAACTTAACTAGGTGACCTCAAAGGTTGAGTGCCTAGAGGCATAGGGTTGGCATGCTCCATATGATGGATGCGAATAAGGAGTTATTCACCAGCCATACAAGAATTGCATGAGGATGCAATTGGCAAGCGTTGCCTACCTAAATAACCGCATTATGAGAGGAACGCCAAAGCGGACTCGTGGTGTTGGTGAAATACGGATCTTGTCCACTAAGAGAGTAGCTCGCATGGACTCTCCGAATTGATATTGAGGGTTATCAATTTGAATAAAATAGTGGGAGTATTTAATTGAAGTCCAAATTAAAATAAATTGTATTTTGAAATTAAGGTGCTGATTAGATTCTGCATGAATTCTTGTAGAATTCCATGGCAAGTGGTTCACATTCCACCTTGTCCCTGAGAGCTATCCTTGAGAAGGACAAGCTTAGTGGGACGAATTACATGGACTGGTATAGGAACTTGAGAATTGTTCTCAGGCAAGAGCGAAAGCTTTACGTCTTGGAAGAAGAAGCCCCCGAGGTGCCGACCGGGAACTCGTCCCGTGTTGATAAGGATGCTTATAAGAAGTATACCGATGACGCCTTAGACGTCGAGTGCCTTATGCTTGCCACCATGAACTCTGAGCTTCAGAAGCAACACGAGAACATGGGGTGCAAGGAGATTGACGAGCACCTAAAGAAAATGTTTCAAGGGCAAGCTCGTCAAGAGAGGTTCGATGTCACGAAGGCCTTATTTCAGTGCAAAATGGGAGCTCGAGACTCGGTTGGTACTCACGTACTCAAGATGATTGGGTATATAGAGAACCTGGAGAGACTGGGTTTTCCTCTGGGTCAAGAGTTGGCCACAGATCTCATCCTGCAATCGTTGCCGGATAGTTATGAGCAGTTTGTCTTGAACTACAACATGAATGAAATAGACAAGACACTGCCCGAGCTCCTAGGCATGTTGCGAACTGCCGAAATAAACATGAAGAAGGCCAAGCCTGCTAGTCCCATATTGATGGTACATAAAGGCAAGGGTAAGGCCAAGGGCTTCAAGAAGACGAAGGTGGGACCTAAGTCACATCTTGAGCCCAAATCTTCTGCGCTGAAAAAGAAGAGCACCGTGAAGGAAGGGAAATGCCACCACTGTGGCAAGGCTGGTCATTGGAGGAGGAATTGTCCTTCGTACATTGAGGGTCTGCAGAAAATGAAGGGAGGTATGACTTCCGCTTCGGATATTTATGTTATAGAGATAAACCTTTCTGCTCCTTCATCTTGGGTATTGGATACCGGATGTGGTTCTCACATTTGTACAAATGTGCAGGAACTAGGAAGGAGGAGATTGCTGAGTAAAGGAGAGGTGGACCTACGTGTCGGCAATGGAGCAAGAGTTGCTGCTGTAGCCGTAGGGGTTTACCGTCTTTCTTTGCCCAGTGGGCTTGTAATAGAACTTGATAATTGTTATTATGTTCCGGCCATAACTAGAAACATTATATCCATTTCATGCTTAGACATGATTGGATTTTCTTTTATAATTAAGAACAATTGTTGTTCTATATTTAAGAATGATGTTTGTTATGCTGTAGCTCAATCGTTTAATGGTCTTTATGTTTTGAACCTGGACCATCCGATCTATAATGTAGATAATAATAAAAGACTAAGAACAAGTGACTCAAATCCTACATATCTCTGGCATTGTCGTTTGAGCCATATAAATGAGAAGCGCATATCCAAGCTCCATAAAGATGGACTATTGGACTCATTTGATTGTGAATCATTTGAGCGATGTGAGTCTTGTTTATTAGGCAAGATGACTAAAGCCCCTTTCACTGGTTATACTGAGAGGGCTGAGGATCTCTTGGGTGTTGTACATAGTGATGTATGCGGACCCATGAGTTCTATGGCTAGAGGTGGGTATTTCTACTTCGTTACATTTACTGATGATTTCAGTAGATACGGATACGTGTATCTTATGAAGTGCAAATCCGAAACCTTTGAAAAGTTCACAGAATTTAAGAATGAAGTGGAGAACCAATTGGGTAAAAAGGTTAAAGCACTCCGATCTGATCGAGGTGGCGAATACCTGAGTCATGAGTTCCGTGATCATCTGAAAGAGTGTGGTATTGTATCACAGCTCACTCCACCTAGGACACCGCAGCATAATGGTGTGTCTGAGAGGAGAAATCGTACTCTGTTAGACATGGTACGGTCGATGATGAGTCATGCAGACTTGTCTGTTTCCTTTTGGGGTTTTGCTTTAGAGACTGCTGCAATGACACTGAATCGCGCTCCGACGAAAACGGTTCTAAAGACACCATATGAGATATGGACTGGGAAGCGTCCTAGTATGTCGTTCATTAAAATTTGGGGCTGTGAGGCATACGTACGACGTCAAATGCCTGACAAGCTGGAACCCAAATCAGATAAGTGTTATCTGGTGGGATATCCTAAGGAAACGAAGGGATATTACTTTTACCTACCGTCTGAGGGCAAAGTGTTTGTCGCAAGGACGGGTGTCTTCTTGGAGAAAGAGTTCTTATCAAGAAAGACGCAAAAGGTAGAACTTGAAGAAGTTCAAGAACCACAAATAGTGAATGAACCAGAGTTGGATTCTGAGCCAGGACTACAAGATGTTGTAGCTAGAGAACCTGCTCACGAAACACAAGTCCTACGTAGATCTGGTAGACCAAGATTTGAGCCTGAGAGATATGGATTTCTCGTGTCTCAAATAGGTAATGTGTTGCTTATGGATCATGATGATGAACCAGCAACCTACCAAGAGGCTATGAATGGACCGGACTCCGACAAATGGCTTGAGGCTATGAAATCCGAAATGGACTCCATGTATATAAACCAAGTTTGGAACTTGGTGGAACCACCTGAAGGGGTACGACCCATAGGGTGCAAGTGGGTCTTCAAGAAGAAGACCGACATGGATGGGAATGTACAGACATTCAAAGGGCGACTGGTGGCTAAGGGTTTCAAGCAAATTCATGGTATTGACTATGATGAGACCTTTTCCCCTGTTGCCATGGTAAAGTCCATTAGGATATTGCTTGCTATTGCTGCGTATTATGACTACGAGATCTGGCAGATGGATGTCAAAACGGCTTTCCTAAATGGAAACCTCCTTGAGGAAGTGTACATGACACAACCCGAGGGTTTTGTATCCCCAAATGAAGCCACTAAAATATGCAAGCTGAATAAGTCCATCTATGGATTGAAACAAGCCTCTAGAAGTTGGAATCTTCGTTTTGATGAGAAGATCAAAGAGTTTGGTTTTGTCAAGAATGAAGATGAACCGTGTGTTTACAAGCGAATCAGTGGGAGCATTGTTGTCTTCCTGATATTGTATGTAGATGACATACTGCTGATAGGGAATGACATACCTACCCTGAAAGTTGTTAAGAACAACTTAGGGAACTGCTTTTCTATGAAGGACTTGGGTGAAGCGACTTACATACTCGGTATTAAGATCTATAGAGATAGATCGAAGAAGTTGCTGGGTTTGACCCAGAGTACGTACATTGACAAGGTGTTGAAGCGGTTCAACATGCTTGAGTCCAAGAAAGGATTTTTGCCCATGTCTCATGGTGTGAATCTCTCTAAGGACCAGTGTCCAAAATCTTGCGAAGATAAGGACCGCATGAAGTCGATTCCATATGCTTCGGCAATTGGGTCAATCATGTATGCAATGTTATGTACTCGACCCGATGTCTCTTTTGCTTTGAGCATGACTAGCAGGTATCAGTCTGATCCCGGTGAATGTCACTGGATAGCCGTAAAGAATATCCTGAAGTACTTGAGAAGGACTAAGGATGTATTCTTGGTGTATGGTGGAAAGGAAGAGCTCGTTGTAAGTGGTTACACGGATGCCAGCTTCCAAACTGATAGGGATGATTCAAAGTCTCAGTCAGGGTTTGTGTTTTGCCTGAATGGAGGAGCTGTGAGCTGGAAGAGTTCCAAGCAAGAGACAGTTGCTGATTCTACAACTGAGGCCGAGTATATCGCTGCAGCTAATGCAGCGAAGGAGGCTGTATGGATTAGGAAATTCATCGGCGAGCTAGATGTAGTTCCTAGCATTGTTGGTCCCGTAGTTCTCTACTGTGATAACAATGGTGCAATTGCACAATCTAAGGAACCTAGATCCCATCAGCGCTCCAAGCACATACTTCGGCGGTTCCATCTTATTCGTGAGATTGTCGAACGAGGAGATGTGAACATTTGCAGAGTGCCGACTGAGGAGAATATTGCAGATCCACTGACAAAGCCTCTCGCGCAGAGAAAGCATGATGGTCATACTAGATCAATGGGTATGCGATACCTGAATGATCAACTCTAGTGGGAGTCTTGTGGGTTGCATGTAAAATAAATATTCTGTTGGCTGTTTAAAATTTATTCATATGATGAATTGTGTACCAATTATTTCTTTTTACGATTAATGGCAAGTTCTTTTATTACGATATACTGTTTCTATATGATAGAATAAAATTCGTGATAAATACCCTTAGAATGTTCGCTTCCATAGGACATCAAGTACGTGACTTGAATGTGAGAGCCTATGATTTCGAAGCTTCATTCTTAAAAGGTCCCTGGTCGAGGTATCATCGTAGAAGCTAAGGGTGATGATAATACATTAAGACTAGCATGTGTGTTGACTGATGACCGGTTCTCACAGGTCATGATATTGTGATATCAAGTCATCACATGGGTACTTGTTAGTGAACAAGTTGTACTGGACAGACCCAACCTGAGACTACTTTGTGGATTGTTACTTAAAAGTGTCACAAGTAGGTCTCATTTGACAATGGTGTTGTGGTCCTTTGACCTGAAGTCACAACATTCACCGAGTGAGGAAGAGCGTGCTTTGATGTCATCATGATGATATCCAGTTGTTCTAGTAAAGGAGGGTGGGTCTGATCCGGACCGGTTTAACTGAATGAATCTGGTTTTCTACCCCCATTTGTTGGAGTTGCCATTGTGATCTAGAAGTGGTCAAACATGTAATCTCACTGCCAACGCGATATGAGCCTGCAGGGTCGCACATAAGAGCATGTGGAGAAGTTGGAAGATTGACTGTGTTGGTAAAGGTTACCAATCACCATATAGAATGGGGAAGTCCAGCAAATGTTGCTGTATGAATTCGTCGGATATGATTCGTCGGAATTCGTCGGGTTTACACGGATTGGATTCGTCGGATTCGTCGGGATTCGTCGGGTCATTCCGTGGAAACTCGACGAACTGTGACAGAGATTCTTCACTCGACAAAGTGTTGTCGTCTGTCTGGATTCGTCGGAATTCGTCGGGATTCGTCGGGTCATTCCGTGGAATCTCGACGAATTATCACAGAGCCTTGACTAGGCAATTGTTGCCGTTCGTCGGAATTCGTCGGAATTCGTCGGATTGTCCCGTGAAGACTCGACGAATTGTTACAGAGATCATTTTCTTGGCAAATGTTGCCGTCTGATCTGATTCGTCGGATTCGTCGGATTCGTCGGATTGTCCCGTGAAATCTCGACGAATGTTCTTCCGTGGGATTCCGACGAATTGTAACAGAAGCCCTTATTCTGATGTGTGGTCTGCGGATAGCGATTCTTCTAGAAGCCTGTTTATGCTTTGTATAAATAGATCTTCTTTAGGGTTCTTATTAACACACGAGAAAGAAGAGCCGACGGAAGGGTTCCGCTCGCCCTCGACGGAAGAAGTTCCGATAGAACCCTAGACGGAAGTGTTCCGTCGCTCGTTCGCCTCCGCCGACCTCCTCTCCGTCGATTGTCGCCGGCATTGTTCTTCCTGAAGCGGATCTAGCAATCCGTGGAAGTGCAAGGTGCAGCCTTTCTTCCTTCCGAGTTGCGTGCGATGTGACTTGGCGTTCTCCCGGCTCGTGTGGACTTCTGTAGAGACGTAGACATAATTCTACGTGAGAACTCTTCTTGCCACCGACAGGAATCAACTCTTGGAGCATCTTGGTTGGATTTGATCCAACCCCATTGAGGTAATTTTTACCTAGTATTTTATTAACTTCTTGATTCAACATTCATGGCCGATCCAAGCATTTTTGGGTTGTTTCTGTTTATTTCCGCTGCGCCTACATCTGATGTATGGTTCTAGAAAAACCCAACACCATTACCCCGAACGCAGAAGGCACAGGATTGTCCTATTCCTTTTTCTCGAGCGAGCAGCGAGTGAGGAGGTAGGGCTTGGAGCGGCTTTGGCGATCGTGGAGGAGAGGAGTTGCGTTCCAGGAGGACTCGGTGTTGGCGATCGTGGAGAGGAGGAGACTCATCCCAGGAGGCGAACTTGGCGTGGAGCTCGTGTGCTTTAGAGAGTCGCAAGGGTTTAATCTCCAAATCCTTCACTCGGGTAGGAAAGAGGGAGTGCAATGTAACATCCGTATTTTAAATTCATGTTGCGTAATTTTAAATCTAAGGGTACGATAGGGAGCATAATTGATCGAGTCAACATCGTATCGAGGTATTAATTCATTTAGGTTAATTTTATTCCCGCTGATCAGTTAAATAATGGGTGGCACTTAAATGAAATTGATGATCCTTTCGACGCAATTTGGAGGTTCACGGGAACTTTAATAGCATTAGTGTATTTAGGATTTAATGGTAAAAGTGTAAATAAAGAATATTTTTTATTATTCCCCTGAATAAAACCGTGAGTCGTGGTTTATTTAACCCCCCCACCCCCCCCCCCCCCCCCCCCCCCCCCACCCCCCACCCCCACATGATTCAGAAACCCTTATCTCCCTCTCCCGTTAGGCACTCGGCAGAATCGGAGCCACCGCTCGGGTCTTCTCTCCCAGTCGACATCCTCGACAGTTTCTCATGCAGGAGCCACCGCCGATCACTGCCCTAGGGTCCGACGACCTCCTCTTTCCCTCTCGGGTAAGCAGTCAATCGCAGTAGGTGTATTCTCTGTTGAGGACGCGCACATCAAGCCGCACAAGCCCTTTCTCCCGTGCCCTAGGTAGTCGAGTGAACCGTCCCAAGCAGTGTTCGACTTCTCCTTGTTAGGTAACTATCAAAACCCCTTTCCATCAAAACATTTCTTACTTGAGTTCAAGTCTGCTCCTTCCTCTCTTGATCAAGTTCAGACATTTAGGAGTTCAATTTTTCGTCTACAGAAACTTCAGCAGCCCTCAACGACTCAAGTGGAGTTCTTTAAGCATTCGGCCTTTCCAGTCAAGAATCGACTTTTTCCTTCACCAACAGTCGGTCCCTTTCAGCAGAGGATCGATTCATCATGCCCTTATCTCGTCGGTTCTGTCATGGTGGAGGTATTTTTCCCTCTCGAGTATTTCAGTCAATGCCTCTTTCATTAAAAGCGATGTTCCCATTGTAAGTAAGTCTTGACTATAGTGTCACTTGCATCTACGATCGCAAGAATAGGAGAGATTGACCCCCCTTTCCGAACAGAAATCGACGATCTTTTGGGCAGTTCTCCGATATTTGGAAAGAGGTAAGAACCTTTTCTACCTCTTTCATTTTACCTCCCTTCGTATCGTTGTCAAGCTTGGGTTGTCGGAGTATCTTCCGGTGAAACCCAAGAATGATGAAATTTAATTGCTTAATGTTTATACTAAATTCAGATTCTAAATCAATTATAGGTATCGACCAGAGTGAGATCCCTACCAAGAGTTCATAACAGACCTTACTTAGAGTAAAGCATATCGTTGTGCCGTGTGTACGAGCGTCGCAACGCCGAGGTATAAAATTCGACTTCTCTTGGCTAGACATATCACCAGTTATGAATCAAATTGTCTAATTCGCTCAAGAAATTCATGTAAATTATATAGAAGTACTTGTATATCGTTTAAATGCATGTTAATAAGTTATCAAGCGAATACAAGACACATGAATACATGTTACATGTAGCCGATATATAAATATTAAATGTCAATCAATTAAGCAATTTGACATTTAACATAGAGCATGAAAAATGAACTCCTTAATGCACGATCAGAGTTAATCAAAGATGTTAAATGTATAACTAGGACAAATGCGAAAGCTCAACGCACATAATATGTCTCAGATCAGTGACCTCATACTTATATGGCCAGCAGTCCATATGAGCCTCAGATGTGGGTCAGTAGACACATTTCCAGAATTGGAGACTTTCAGATGTGAGTATGTGTTCCACTAAGGGAACACTTCAGTTCGGGTCACCTTCGGGTCACCATTTGGACTCCATAATCAAATTAAGTGCAATAAATCATAAAACATGAAATTTAATTACCCAATCTTTAGAAAGAATCTAGAGTACCAAAAATCAGTACATGCATGAACTCAGATAATAAGACAATCTATAATGCATCAATACAGAAAATAATTTTTAAATCTACTTGCAGTTTATTCAGAAGCATGCATTAATAATCAAAAGCTCATATTTTTATATGTAAGCTAATTATGTATTTTTAGTGTTACTGGGAGTAGTCTTTCTTGCTCACCAGTTGGGTTGATCCGTTTTCGGAATTTTCTTTTCAAGGGTCACCAGTGGGGAGTTGCGTTTAATAAGCATTTGCGGTTTCTCCTCACTTGTTCGTCTTTCCTTTCATTCGTCTTTTATTTCAGTTGTTGCACTCTTATTAATGAACAAAATGTTATGAAATTATCTAAAGTTTCCTTGTATCAGACACTATTTAAGATTTCAGTAATTCAGATTTTATGGTTCTTTTCAATACTAGTTGGCTCTGTGAAAAAGATTTTGAGGTACCATTTTTACCCTTAGCTGCATATTTTACTTCCGCTATAAGTTTTCAATAAGTACTTTCATTTATGTCTATTATGTACCATTTTAGTACCGTTGTTTAGTTTACTTTTTATCACGGGTTCTGGCCGAACTGTTGATTGATGTTAAACTAGGTTGGGGTGTTACATGCAAGGCAGACGACCTTTGGCTCTTCTTCTTCCTGAAGGAGGAGAGATCTCACTCCTTGTTGTTCCAGCCCATCTTCTGCTACAATCCGTAGCCGAAGTTTTGATCTTTCAAACCATAAATCTCTTATTGTACTTTCATTGTATTTTATGGGTGCTTTGAGGTATTAGCCAAGTAATGTCTAAGCAAAGCACGCTAGCTTCTGTGATGAATGTATGTAGGAGTGCTTCGTAGTACTGGTCGGTAGAGGGTCAAGCGGAGCATGTAGTCCTCTCTTTATTTGCACTGTAATAATGTGGTGGTAGGTTATGCTTGAGTTTTATTCCCCATAAGGGTTTCCCAAGCTTGTTAATATAAAGAAATTTGTGAATTTGTGTTTGTCGCTGTGATTGTGGTTGATAAATTTACCCACAATCCTAACAGAGTGGTATCAAATCCAGGTTAAGGGCAAGCGAGTGATTTATTCGGGTTCATGATCTAGTGTGGTAGGTGTAAGACCCCCCCCCCCCCCCCCCCCCGAAAATTAGACACGACAAGGGGATCTTATCGCACACTACCACCAATCCACAGCAAAGAAGGGAATAACGGAATAGTAGAGGTATGAACGTCTCAACCCTCTCACGTCATTCTCTCCTACCGCTACGAACTGACGATGGTGATAAGCGAAAAACTATCACATCACAATCAGGGTACGTTATAAGCAGTAGCGGAAGATGTATTAGCGGAAGACTAACAGTCAGGTAGTAGATCACAGAAATATATGAGTAATAAGATAAAATAGAAAGTAACCACAACAACGGCACGATGGCCCCACAATCCAAGTACAACAGTCTATAGAAAGTCCGGGGGCTCACAAGTAAACATGTCAAGCCGGATAAAAACTAATATATAACATGATATACAGCTATAAACCTACTGAGCTAACTATAAGGCTGATGTTGTTGCTAAGGGTAGAAACGATCATTAGCATTCTTCTATCTCCATGTCAAGTCCGCGTCAAGTCCACATTATAGCACTGGGAACACCTGGAGCTTCGACTGTGTTTCCATCGACGGAGGTCTCCGCCTAAAATGTTAAACGTGAGAGCACCAGTCAAACCAAATTGAGTGGACTTCCCGCTCCCTTCAAGCCCTAACGCTTAAAAGAAGGGAAATACCACACTGCAGAAAGTGACAGGCAGTATGTATGCAATAATAACAGGCGGTACTAATAAGCATAGTAAGGAATTAAAAGTACGACCAGCATGCTATCAATATATATGCATTTAAAATAAACAGTATTTATAACCTACTGTTTCAAACCTAGCAGTGTCCACACTAACGCACCCAATGATATTATCTACTAACAATAAGAAAGAGCTATGATCTACAAAAGTAATGCTAAGCAGTAAGAAAACGCCCCACTATACACTACACATCATCATCACAACAAGGGCACATAAACTACTATGTCGACATAGATTTAACAAACACACAGTGTCGAGACGCGAGTACCCGATCGAAATCAAATACTAACAACTGGGACACTAATTTGTGAGGTAGCTAATCCCACAGGCACCACCGTCGTGGCCAAGCGGTGGCAGTGGCACATCCTGGCCACTTTTAGAGTATTTAAGCACAATCATCCATAGGCCTTAAGTATGTCTGTCCAAGCCCGTACTAATTCTTCGCCCATACTGGCGGCATAAAACAAAGGAACTGAGACATAGCTCAAGTCGAACTTCAGGTGGCTAACACCTACACAAACCACAAACTAGGCTAGGGCGCACGTTGTCGTTCGACCATAACGTTATCCTTTAGTCGTTGTTCAAACCTTTCGGAGTGTGCCACCGGTAGGGCCAGTCGACCCGCCACATAAATTCACACACATTATCATTTCATACAAACAGAGTTGCCTGCAATTTAGGGTACCAACTAGGGGAGGCGAACAACTTGCTAACCCAACCAAAATACTAATCAATTTTCACCCTGCCAAAATCATAAAACCACTACATGGTTATGTATAAACATATGATTTAAGTGCGATAGACACATCTGATTAAGGATCCTAATCACTTCCCAGACCTATAATGGGATTTGGGCTAACCGCCTCATATGGTTGGCGGGCATGACCGTGATTTATCAAACATCATGTCGCGTTAATTAATTATCATAAAAAGGGAAGTGATAACGGCGTGGGTTTAGTATTTCTACCCTAAGTTGACTAAGCATTCCACGGGCTGGGAATCTTCACCGTTAAAGGTCTTCGCCCCAAGCTTCATGATTATCTCTATTATGTGATCATCGTTGGCTTCGTCGCACAGTCCATCGCTAATTTAACCGCACGATTTAACATCATTTATTGATACACGATCGTTGTTATTTGGATCGCGCACATCCATTTAATTTATCGTCACGCAATCGTCGATATTTTGATCGCGCGCACAAATATAATTTATCATCGCGCGATCGTCGTTATTTCGATCGCGCACACAAATATAATTTATCGTTGCGCGATCGTCGTTATTTCGATCGTGCGCACAAATATAATTTATCGCAGCGCGATCGTTGTTATTTTGATCGCGCGCACCTATAGATAAAAGCCTAAGCTTGTATGTATTGCTTGCATGTATAAATACAAAGAGTGAGAACATATATATAGGAGGGAGAAAGAGAGAAGGATTCATATACAAGATGTGGGACTAAAGAAGAGAAGCATAAATGGGCCCAAATACGGGCCCTCTACATGGCCTTTTCCAACACTCCCCTGCAAGTTGGAGCGTACAAGTCGTAGGAGCCAAGCTTGGACAGGCGTTGATAGAAGAGAGTACTGGATAGGGCCTTTGTGAGGACATCCGTCACTTGTTCGGTGCCCGGAACATGCTTTAACTCTAGCTTCTTCATTTGAACTTTCTCTCGGACGAAATGGCAATCTACTTCAATGTGCTTTGTTCTTTCGTGGAAGACCGGGTTATTGGCAATGTGTATAGCAGCTTGACTATCACACAAGAGGAGAGCTGGTGAAGGAAGTTTTACACCAAGGTCAGTCAGGAGGCTCTCAAGCCATGTGAGTTCAGAGACCACAGATGTCATTGCCCGGTATTCTGCTTCAGCTGAGGATAGCGCAACAACAGCTTGTTTCTTACTCCGCCAGGTAATCAGGTGTCTTCCAAAGTATGTGCAAAAACCACTGGTTGACCGTCGATCGTCCAGGGACCCAGCATAATCAGCATCAGAGTATGCCACCAATTTTGGAGTTGAAGATGATGTTTTATAAACCAGTCCCTGACCAGGAGCTGTTTTGAGATATCTAAGAATCCTTTCGACGGCCTGAAGGTGAGATCTTTGAGGGGAGTGCATGTATTTGCTGACCATACCCACGGCGAAGGATATATCAGGTCTTGCTACCGTTAGGTAGATTAATTTTCCAATAAGACGACGATAGTATTCTGGGTTCTGTAGTTGCAGATCTGAGTCGGAGGCTTGAGCACACAGTTTGTGATTGACATCCATTGGGGTGTTAGTTGGTTTGCAGCCTGAGTATCCCGCATCATGAAGGAGATCGAGACAGTACTTTCGCTGAGAGAGGACAAGTCCATCTGGTCTTCTGGCGACCTCCAGACCCAGGAAGTAGTGAAGGTGACCCAGAACTTTTGTCTGAAAGACAGAGCTAAGATGTAGTTTGACCGCCTGTATTCCTTTTGCGTCGTCTCCAGTAATTATGATGTCATCCACATAAACCAAAAGCCTTTTATTTGGTGTTGAAAAAAAGAAGTGTATCTTTTCGAACAACTTCCTACGATATCGATGATAACAATAATACTAATGATGGCAGAAATATTGATGATGACCACGATACTGATGACGGCAAAAATAGACCCTAGTCCTCATGCTCTGCTCGAAGAGTCTAATCTCCATCAATGTGAAACTTACAGCTGCAACTGACTGGTTGATGTGACATGAAGATGAGAATAATAATGTAAAAGAGTTAAATTGATATAATATGTATGAGCCACCAAAAAAAGGAAATTTAACTAAAACGTAATGTGCTTGAAGAGTACATTAGATGCCCCAACCCTTCAAATGATCATAGAAGTTCCATAATAGAAGCGTCACTTCTGCTTCACTGAAATTTCGCGGTGCAATCAAGAGCCACAATTCAATTATAAAATGCCTCTAACACCACTTTGTTTAACAAACATCTTAGACAAAAATGCCATTTCAAGTCCAGACATATCATCATCAATAGCAATAGCAACATTAACAATTTCCTCCTTACTACAATTATCAGAGGTTACTCTTTTGACACATTTGGCTTCTGTTTCTATTTAAATTCAAGCCTTTATTTCGTGTTGATAAAGATAAGTTGTATTTTTTCAACTTCGTACAATACAGATTCCGCCTTATACCTTTCTAGCATTTTCTATCGATTCTGAGTTACCACCTTAAATATTTTTTAGTCCTCCATGCAAACAAATGACGCAAAGTAGAGAGAAAATCTAAAGAGCTAATTTCTCCAACAATAATGTTTTGGAGTGCAATGCTTGAACAGGATAAAAGAAGAGGAAACAGTAGGACAAAAAAATGGACAGATGGTATCCAACCTCCAAGATGAGCTATTAGTAATGGCAGTGAAGGTAGTAATGATCTAGTTTCTTCCGGTTCACCAGCTGCAATGTTGGTAAGGCACCAAGCAGCCTCTAGCAACTGCACAATCAAAGAAAAGGAGTAAAACCCTTCCATAACACAAGGGGAAATATTAAGAAATTGACTATGTTTATTACATACTTCGATGACCACAAGCAAGAAACAATGAAGTATATGTGTATGTTAGAAAGCAGCATGCATGTAGAAATATAATATTAACTATAGTTGTTGAATGCTCAAAGAGCATCAATGTTGTGAGAAAACACCAGTAACAATATTTATTACTTCACATATATAAAACACTACCAGTTGTCCATGGTGCTTCACCGTATCGGGCGCATGGGCTCCGCCCACGCGTGAACGGGTTCCGCCCGTGCGTGAACGGGTTCCGCCCGTGCGTGAACGGGTTCCTCACGTGCGTGAACGGGTTCCGCATGTGCGTGAACGGGCTCCACCCATGCTTTTGAATCTTGCAAATACAAAATTAAAAAAGTGGGGTAATCTTGGAATAATGAATGTTACACCAAAGGCTCCTCTTCCTTTAGGCCTCATTCGTTTGGCAGGAATTCGGAGAAAGAAATTGGTTTTGATCGAAAATCAAAACTCACAGGTTTTCGAATTGGGTCAAAACCAATTCTCTTGTTTGTTTGCAGGAATGTTTTGAAACACAGGAATTGAAACTGTCAATTATTCTATTCGGCTGTAGGATAAAATTCAAACGCAAGAATTGATATTTAAGCCTGAGATTATTTGCAAAAGACGGTCGATAGGAGAAACTTGCATCTCTTAAGTGAAAAGGTGGAGGGAATAACTGAAGTAATCTAACATAGAAGCAATGAGTTAGTCAGGGAAAAGAGTCCATAAGGAAGCTTCGGAAAATTAAGGTCCTCTTAAAACACATAAACAAACTTTATAACATATAGTAAACGTGAGCCAGAGAACCAATTATCCTCAAAGTAATGAACCCACAGCAAAACTAATGAATTCAGTTGAACATACTTGATCTCAATCAAACAATCGGCTCAGATATCGCTCGTCAAGAAGCACGAAACAAAAGGGTGCTAAGTTGGGCTAGATAAATTAGCTTTCAAGCTCGTTTTCTAGCATAAGATTTCAGCCTACAAGTGTTGGAATACACATACTAGTGCACATATTAAAATCTAGAAATCCAGTAAGGAAAATGCAAAATCCGTGGGAAAAGGATTGTGCAAAGCTTACCTCCGTAGAATTGAACATACTTGATCTCAATTAAACAATCAGCTCTGATATCGCTCGTTAAGGAGCGCGAAACAAAAGGGTGCTAAGTAGAGCTAGATAAAATAGCATTCAAGCTCATTTTCTAGCATAAGACTTCAGCCTAGAAGTGTTGGCATCCACATACTAGCGCACATATTAAAATCTCCAAATCCAGTAAGGAAAACACAAAATCCATGGGAAAAGGATTATGCAAAGCTTACCTCCGTAGAATCAACATCTTAAAGAGAGACGCCACAATAATTAAACACCATCACTCCCACTACTTATTGATTCGCTAAATAGAAAATCGAAAAGGGACAAACATAAAAAAAGCGGAAAATACAAAATAAAAACAAGCGTACCCTTTGAAGACGAAAACCGCAGAACTAAGTGCTGGGAAACTTCTCCCTAGAATCCAAATGGTATTCCGTTGAATTTTTATCGGAAAATGGCCGCTGCGGGATATCAAGATCTTGCTTTTCACTTTGAAGGTCAAAATTTCCAAGTTTTCTTTTCCAACCCCACTCTTCTTCTTCTTCTCAGCTTCTAGTCTCTTTCTCTCTATAAGGTGGCAGAGAGAGGAAAAAGGGCAATCGGGTTCAAGACTGAGAGATGGCGCAGTGGATGCAGCTTCCAAGAAGTTCTGTCGGAAAACTCGAAAGTCGCTGCCTTCCATTACATATCGGTGTATGTCATGTGTCGACGCTAGAGGAGGAGCTAGTTGTTGTCGTCGGAGAAGAGGAAGAAGGGACCCCCCCCCCCCCCCCGGTTTCTCTCTCGCACGATGTGTCGTCGTTGCTTTCCTCAAGCCCCAAAACCGACCACATTTGATCAATTTTAGGGAAAGGCTAATTTTTTCGGGTAAAGGAATTCCAATTCCTTTCCTCGAATTTCTGCGAAACGAAAGCAGTTTTATAGATAATAATTATAGAAGAAATAAATAAGCCCAAGTAAAAGCTCATATATAGGCCCTCTTTTCTCTTTGTATAGATTAGTCTCACATCTTGGTTTGGAGTTGAAATTTCACTCCTCCATCCTATAAATGTGTACAAATTGAGATATATATAAAGTATTAAAATGAATTATTCTGCTCGCATTACATTTTCTTCATGGTATCAGAGCGAGGTTATTTCCAAACACAAAACTCTAGACGATTGAGCTTTCGCTCTCGCCGATTGAGCCTTTTTTTGCTATGACACTTCTCTTTCTCAAGTACTCGCAGCTATTCCCAAGAGCTCGCCAAATTTCTTCTCCTCTTCAGTTGCTCGATTGAGCCCCCTGCCCCGCCTTTATAGGCCCTACAACTTCTACAGCACTCGTTGCTTGTTCGCCAGCAGGACTCGCCACCTTCGTTTCAATGGGATAGACTTCCGTCTCTTGAACTCGTGGGAGCTTATCGTTTTCGAACTCGCCGCTCCATACGGCTTACTTCTCGCAGCATCACTTATTCGGAGATCGTCGATCCTCCTTCCAGCACCGGTCGGGTCTCCTCTGCACGCACGCTCATAGTATGGAGAATAGTGACCCGGCGACTCAACGCGTCAGCCGGCTTGTTCTCAACACCAGATCTGTGTTTGAGAACGTAATGATGCTCCTGCATGAACTCCACCAATTTCGCATGGAGGTGGTCTAACTTCTTCTGCGAATCGAGGTATCGCAGGGCCTGGTGGTCAGAGTACAGGACAAACTCCTTGTGTAAGAGATAATGGCGCCAATGGCGGAGGGCATGTACGACGGCATAATACTCTGTCACAATTGGAGTACTTTTGTCGGGCGTCATTCAGTTTCTCACTGACCATCCTGGCTAAGTACCCCCCCCCCCCCCCCCCCCCGATGACTACTCCAGATGCGTCGCACGCTACCTCGAATGCCTTGGAAAAATCCAGAACGCGTAGAATAGGAGCAGACGACAACCTCTCCTTAATCTCCTCAAATGCTCTAGTGGTCGCTGTCGTCCAGACAAAATCTCTCTTACAGAGCCAGCTCGTAAGGGGGGCCATGATGGAGCTAACCCCTCGGACAAACCTCCTGTAGAAGGTGGCAAGTCCGTGGAAGCTCCGGGCCTCGTGGTGCTAGACGGAATGGGCCACTCACGGATAGACTTGACCTTATCAGGGTCAACCAAGATGTCGGATGCAAAGACAATATAGCCTAAGAAATGCACTGATGTAGTCAAAAACGAGCACTTCTTCAGGTTGACATACAGATGCTCCTTCCGCGGGAGATCAAATACCCAACGAATGTGACGCAAGTGCTCAGCGCCATCCCGACTGTAAATCAGTATATCATCAAAGTAGACTACAAGGAATTTGCCCATGTAGGGTCGCAGGATTTGCGTCATCACTCTCATAAATGTACTTGGCGCGTTCGACAGTCCGAACCGGATAACCAACCACTCATAAAGGTCATCCTTCATCTTGAAGGCCGTTTTCCACTCGGCCCCATCTCTCACCCTAATCTGATGGTACCCGCTCCGCAAGTCGATCTTCGAGAAGATCTGGACACCAGACATCGCGTCGAGGAGATCGTCGAGGCGGGGAATGGGGAAACGGTACTTCACCGTAATCTTATTGTTGGCGCGGCTGTCAACGCACATGCGTCAACTCCCATCCTTCTTCGGGGTAAGAAGGGCAGGGACGGCACACGGGCTCAAGCTCTCCCGAATGAAATTCTTCCGAAGTAGATCGTTGATCTGCCACCTCAGTTAGGCATGCTTTGTTGGGTTCATACAATAGTGAGGAAAATTGGGCAAAGATGCCCCCGGGACTAAATCGATAGCATTTTGGATATCCCTCAACGGGGGAAGCGCATCGGGGAGCTCCTCAGGCATAATGTCAGAATACTCATCCAGCAGGCGTTGAATGTCCAGATCCACACTCTCTAAGTCTATGGCTGCGTCGGAGGCCATGGTGGCGACCACCACAAACATAACTCCTGAATCTAAGCTCTCCCTCAAAAAATCACCTCTCCTCAGAATGTGTAGAGGCTTAGCTAACCCGGCGCTAATGGATGAGTCGATTTGGCCCTTGGGGGAATCCCTAGGCTGGGTCGGGGTAAGGGTGATCTTTCGCCCTTTGTCGAAAAATATACACGTGTTGGAGTGGCCATAACACGTGGCATCGCGATCGTATAACTAGGGCCGTCCTAGAAGGACATGCGTTACGTCCATCGGGATGACGTCGCACCAAACCTTGTCCTCTACGGACGCTAGGCGAATCGGAACAAGACATCTTTGTGTGAACTGAATGGCCGACTTGTCCACCCAGAGGACACGAAAGGGATGTGGATGAGGCTCGGCGGACAACTGCATCCTCTCTAATCCCCTCTTGCCACGATATTCACGCAGCTGCCACTATCGATGGTGAGTTTGCAGGGTGTGAAGGAGGCGTCGAATGACTCCCAACTCTAGCGATCTCTCAGCGTCACTCTCCCAACCGTCCTCAACCTCGGCAGTGATCTCCTCAACTACCGCATCATCTACCTCAGTACTCGTCTTACCCTCGTCCACAATCAACAGATTCCTAGTGGGACATTGAGCGGCAATGTACCCTCTGCCCGAACACTGATAACACTGGTCGGGCCCAGGTCTGGGGGCTCCCAGGACAGTGGTTTTGCCCTTAACATCCGCAGGGATGCGGGGAGGGGTAGGGGTTGCGGTCGCGGCTGGGTCGGGCCTCCCAAATGTAAGGGCATCAGGTCGATGTGTAGCCTGTCTCGGACCTGCAAGGCGCAGATAATTCTCATACTCAAGTGCGAGCTGGAACACCTGCTCGACCGTCTCAACGCGGTGAGGAATAAGCTCTCTCGAAATGTCGGCCTTAAGTCCAGCTCTAAATCAAGAATTGGTCGCAATAGGCTCCTCCAGTATATCACTCCTCACTATCAAATCGTCGAATCGTGTCATGTAATCGGCAACGAAAAGTGTTCCCTTCCGCAGTGCGTAGAGTTGGTCGGGGAGCTGATCCCGATACGATGCGGGAAGGTATTTGTCCTTCAACAGCTGCTTCATCTATGCCCATCGGGTGACAGGATAGTATCCATCTCTCTCTAAAGATCTCTCCACGCTAGTCCAAAACATCTTTGCATGTCCCAACAACTTCATTTTGGCGAACCGGACTTGCCGCTCATCGCTCATCTCGTACTAATCGAAGAAATGGTCCATGTCTATGAGCCAGTCGCTAAAAGCCTTCGGGCCCAGGTAACCGTCGAAAGACGATGCATCAATACGAAGGCGCCGAATAAGGTCGTTCTCAGCCGGGGTGGCTTCACGGCGAGGCGCTAAATAATTATCATAGGGCTCATCAGGGTTAAACTCGTGTCGTGCTGGTGGGCCACGGCCTCTACGGGCCGGTGGTGGACGTGGTTCATAGGGAGGGCAGGGGTTCCCCATCAGGGCAGGGTCACGACGATAATCATACACAGGCTCAGGAGTCCCCCTCACAAGCGGAGCAGGATCCCGACGTGGTAAATCTCTAGCTCGTCTATCAAGTGTTGGTAGAACGTCCCGTGGGTCGTCCACAGGTTCCTCATATCGAGGGGGTGGGGCTGGACCTCTAGGGGCTCCTAACTGATCGACTCTGGTGTTGACCCTAGCAATGTCATTCTTAAGGGTTTCAAATTGCTCGAGAACTAAGCGCTGAAAATCCGCGGGCGTCATGTCCAAATTCGAACTGGCGGCCCGATCGTCAGTGACGTTCTGGTCAGACATCCGTGGTCGATACGAACTACCACTGCATAGCATAAAACGTGACCCAACCTCTTCCTTTGATACCAAATGATGCAGGGGTAGGATGACAATAACTTGAACAACTATGATGCTACCTAAATGCAGTGCGAATGAGATGAAGATGCTAACAGTCCGGTTTAAGATTTAAACAACAGTAATAAAATTTAATAAACTTTAAAGCAATTGGACGATCGTAAGACAAGCCAAGACGATCAAAGATCGGTTTACGAACTACCACTGAAATGAGGCGCGAATATGAATCAAGTACGCACCGAATGAATCCCGCAAATCGGACAACGTTTGGTAAGATTTAAGCGCATATGAAAGTTTTAAATCCCATAGCAATGCTCCAAGCATTCAACATAAAGAGAAAAGTAACATCCATACCAATACATGCTCATGCATGTGGTGACGTAATTTGGGGAATGAGAACAGGTAGTGGCAACGACCTTGGGTCGACGGGTGACTCCACAAGTGAGTTGCAGCGACTGGACAGGGGTGGGTTGGAGGCTACGGCAATGGGGAGGGCTGGAATAGGGTCGACGGGAGGGGAGGGTTGTAGGAGGGCCGACGGGGTGGGGCTGACTGGATGAGGGTTGTCGGGGTGGGGTTGGCTGGAAGAAGGGGGTCGACGGGGCTGGGGAAGAGAAGGGAAGCGGCGTTAGAGTTGTATGAGGCTGGATGGGGTCGGGGAAAGAGGAGGGGGAGGCGGTATGGTTGTAGGAAGACTCGGGGGTCGGGAAGGAGGAAAGGAGGCGGCGATAGGACTGTAGGAGGCTCGACGGGGTCGAGGCTGGCTGGAGAAGGCTGAGCAGCAGGGGGCTGCAGGCGGAATTCGCGCGCAAGAAGGAGGCACCGCTCGGAGTCCACCGAGAAGACCGACTGGCTGCAGATATGCAACCCTCGATCCCCAAATCAGCTGCACATGCATGAATATATAGGGGGGAATAAAAGAGCTAAGGCACCCAGATCGGAGGGCTAATAACGTTCGGGCCGATCTGGTGCCAAATACAGCATGAAATACATAAAATAATATATAGAAAAGATCTGGAATGACCATCCGGGCACATCCGCGGACTCGGATCGCCCAAATGGGTCGCTGATCACCGCCTCCTGCGGGAATAAACATGTGTGTGACGTCAATCGTCATCACTTGGTCAAAAATAAAATAAAATTAAGTCTAAACCCACCTTTATAAGCGAAATTTTTGGCTCCGTGTCCCGTTTAAAAATCTGTGTCCGGGAGGAGTGTCGTGCTGACAGGTGGCGGAATCACGTAAGAAATAAAAAAATGATATAATTTGATATCCGCGGAGATCAATTGATCTCCATAGAGATCAAATTTGATTTCCGCGGAGATCAATTAATCTCCACAAAGATCAAATTTGATCTCTGCGAAAATCAAATGCGGAAATTGATCTCCACAGAGATCAAATTTGATCTCTGCGAAAATCAAATTTGATCTCTGCGAAAATCAAATTTGATCTTCGTGGAGATCAATTGATCTTCAGAGACTAAATTCTAGCAAGAAAAAAAATAGATTTTATCTCTCTAACTTCTCTCTTAATTTCGGCATCTTTGCCATTTTCGTTTCTGATGATTATTGCTTCCACGTCGTAGCCGTATTCATGGAGTACATCACTGTGTAATTTTTGTCTCCGATGTTCACTCTCACGAGGCCGTAGAAGGCGTTAAAGTTTGCTACAAGAAGAAAAATAAACTTTATCTTTCTAACTTATCAGCTATGATCTTCATATTGTTTAACAAAAAGTCATGAACAGCCTTGGGCCAATTATGCAAAGAAGGGCATCTACTAGAACATGGGTAAGACACCCCCTACTCAGTTACAAGACACCCCTTACATAATTGTACAAGTACCTCACGAATTCGATCACCACTAGAGGGGAAAAAAGTTGCATAAACGATGTAAATTCAAAACATTCACTTTCATATCTACTGTTTTACTAACCAAATGATCCAATTTACTTTTTTAATCAGTTTTGCATATGATTTTGCTGCGAACCTGTCATCTCACCCGAATGGGGCATACCAAATATCAATGCTATTTCATTGATAGAAAAACATAACTCTTTGGAGCCAAAAGAAGAAAAAAATATTTCTTGTAGCATCGTAACATGACATCAGAACATATATTAGAGGTATATTTTGCAGAAGTTAGGGGCTTCTAAGATTTGTAAAGCTCTGACTTTATGTAATATTAACTTCTTTTGTTCATCCAAAATACATATTACATTACATGTTTGTGGACAAACATTTGAGTAGTAACATCTTGAATTATGAATGTGTGGTTTGGAGGTATACTTTTTCTTCTCCATGACCCTATAACAAAGTTGCTAAACAACATACATTATATTCTTCTAGAAATAAGTTTTTCTCTACATGATATTATGTTTGATTTACGTGATATTATGCTTCGATCTTTATGGAGACTGATTTTGATCTCTACAGAGATCGAATTTGATCTCCATAGAGATCAAATTTGATCTCCATGGCGATCAAATAATGTCACAATCATATAACTCCCGGACGAAAATCTCTCTCTGGGACACGGATCCAAAAATTTCTCCCTTTATAAAGGATAGCCAGTCCCTCCTAACGAATCAGCTAAGGAAAAAAAAAAGAACAGAGTCATCTCTCTGTTTTTTTTCATAACTCCCAGCCACACCTTTTTCTTCCTTCCTCATCGCCTGAGAGCACCTCTCCTCTGCTCGTCACCGCCTCCTCAGCACCGTCTGGACTCATCCGCCTCCAGATCCACTAATTGACCACCGTTCCTACTTCGGCCCCCGCTAGTTTTTTCTTTCTAGTCTAGTCCTCCACCTCCAGAACCTCACCTACAAACAGATCCCGGCCATTCCCAGTCACCTTCGAGCCTCTTTCATTCTCTAGCCAACTACCACCCGAGCCCGATGTTACCATTTCCTCGACGCACTTATGCACTTATGGGAATGCCTCTTTCTCTTGCTCTGATTTGGTTAGTTTAATTTTATGCTTATTTTTATTTTGATCTCTAAAAATTTCACAGCTTGTCCATAAATACCACACTTGCTTGTTTGTCGTTAACTTTTAAATTCCGTTGTTTTCCTTTCGTTGAAATGTCTGTGGAAGGTTTATCTCATATTGCGGAATGCGCACGAATGTTAGGTTTTATGCGTGTCTAGCTATTCTTCAGTTGAGTACCACATGAAATTACTCGTGAAATTCCTCCAGCACCGCATAATTATCACAACATTTACTATATAAAATCAATTCCTCAATTTTAGAATACATCAGGAGAGTTGTGGGCGGATCAGTTGGACCATGGGTGTCATCAATAGAGGGCAACTGGCTCAAGACAGACTGGCGAGTACGACGACGAGCATACACGTTTAGTGCAGGAGGAAGAGGGGGTGTCAATATCACAGTCGTCGGTGGACAATCAATAGTTACGTTAGGACTAGGGGGCATACGGTGTTTTGTCAGGAGGAGAAGAGGAATAGAAGGATTGATTCTCAATGAAGGTAACATCAGTAAATGTTATAGTTTTTCGATTTGTGGGAGAATGACATGCATATCTCTTTTGAGTTCGAGAGTACCCAACAAATAATATATTTGGTGATCTGTGGTATCAGCTTATTTAAAGGAGAACCAAGATGATGAACAAAACATACGCACTCGGAAACTAGATGAGTTATGGAGAAGGGATGTGTGGGCGGACGTAGAATGGAGAAAGAGTACGCGAAGTTCAATATAGTTGATGGCATGTGATTAATTAAATAACAAGCAGTAGTGATCGTGAAGTTCCAATATATTTTTGGAACACGCATTTGAAATATGAGAGATATGGCAACCTCCAGACGATGGTGACTCTTCCACTCTGCCACAACATTTTGTTGTGGTGTATAGGCGCGTGATACATAGAATCCAAGCAGGTTGGTTGAAGTGGAAAGGCACATCAGGGATCTTATGTGATCGTAAAGTACCATTAAAACTTAAAAGGCAAGTTTTGCCGTACTGCAATTAGACCGGCGATGCTCTATGGTTCTGAGTGTTGGGCAGTGAATTGTGTACACGAGCAAAAAATGGGAGTTGCGGAGATGAGAATGCATAGGTGGATGTGTGGACACACGAGACTGGATAAAATTAGGAATGAATGTATTAAGGATAAGATAGGAGTGGCACCAATTGCAGAGAAGATGTGAGAAGCTCAACTAAGATGGTTTGGACATGTACAAAGGAGACCATTAGAGGCACCTGTTAGGCGTTGTGAGAGTTTAGTCACTAGGCATGTTAAACGGGGGAGGGGTTGACCAATAAAGACTTGGAAAGAGACTATAAGAAAAGACATGATGTACTTAGGCATTAGTGAGATTATGACCAAAGATAGGGCACAATGGCGACACAGGATCCATATAGTTGACCCCACTGAAGTGGGATAAAGGCTTGAGTGTTGTTGTTGTATAGGCGCGTGATGTTCAATGATTAATGCACAAGATATTGCAGGTTTCTTGAAATTTGTGACTAATGTACTTACGAGCATTATTCGTCCGAATGTTTTTGATATTAGAAGAAATTTGATTGTGAGTTCTGTGATGAATGAGCGAAAGATATGTATTATCCCGGATCGATCACGAAGTAAATACACACATGTTATGCAAGAATGATCATCGATAAAGGTAGTAAAATAACAATAACCAGATAAACTAGCAATTTTATATAAACCTCAGATGTCCGAATGAACTAAAGAGAATGGAGCATCTCTCTAGTACAATGTGGGAAGAAAGTTGAAGGATGTTGTTTTCCATAAATACAAGATTCGCATGTAAAAAAAGAAAAAGTAAAATCTGAAAGTGCCTTCTGTAAGATTGGGAGAGGTGAATGGCCAAAACGTCGATGTCAGTCGACTAAAGTGATGGAAGATAGAGTTGAGGAGGGTCGATCCAAAATGTAGAGCTTGTTCGACAATCATCACCTACCAATGATATTTCGCGTCCATTGATCCTGCACCACAAAGGAAAAGGGACAAGTTATGGAGAGGTCATGATCCTGAGTAAGCCAACTAACGGAGAGGAGATTAAATTGTGAACCAGGAACATGAAGTACGGAGCGTAGAGAAATAGAGGATGTAAAAGGCACACTCTAGATCCGCAAACTGAGGTGCTTTCTCCATTAAAAGAGTGATAAACACGGGACAAAAAAGTGTGTATCGCAAGGATTTTTGCGGAGTAATGTGATTTGTAGCCCCGAAGTCCATTATCCAAGAGTGGTTATGGGAAAGACATGATATACATTCATTTGGCGCAGAAGAAATGGACCCGGAAGTTCGAGCAACCAACCGACGAAGACTCTGGAGTTCCTCCCTCAAGGTGTCAATTTCAGATCAGGACGTGATGGGAGTGTCGGTCACAGAAGAAGTTTGGTGAGAGCTTTGTTGTTGTTGTGGGAACTCATGTTTCCTATAGTAAGTTGCCCCAATGTGATTTACCCGACCACAATAGCTACACATGCGGGTGTTTTGTCCCTTAAGATGATTGCAACCATCACACCCACCACCCCCTCGAGATCCCATGCGACCACTACCCCCCTCGGTTGCCTAGTATTGGGAGCGTGTTTGAGTTGAATGTTGGAGAAGGGAAGGAGAAGAAGTCATGGAGATATCAGTTACTAGAGTGACATTCAAAACCATTGAGCAAACATCAAACAAGGATGGGACAATTGGAGAAGATAAAACATTTGCACATACACAATAAAGATGGGGTGGTATTCTAGCCATCATCATAGGCATATCAATTGTTTCCTTTTGAGCCCTGTAGGTTGCTAGATCAAGAGTGAAACGTTGGTGTTGAATTCAGGCCTTGACGAGAGTCTTATATTGCGCCACAGACGTCAGATCACCATCCGGCAAAAGTTCAACAGTTTGGAGGTCCCGGAATAGATCGAATAAGTGTTGAAGGTTATCTATCCCAGAGCAAAGGGACTTTAGTGCATCTCATGTAGCTTTTGTAGTTTCATGGTAATAATCATTCGGTATGGCTTACTTTCCATAAAGTTCAGTATCCAAAACAGAACTCGAACATCATCCTAAATCCATTGTTCAACAGGCTCAGTCGGGGGTGTTGTGTCAGATGATGGAGCCTTTATTCTGGAGTACTCGATGCACTAAGTGGATCCACTCAACAAAGCTCTTCTTGGTGAGAGAAATAGTGGTGACCTTCACCTCGTCTCTGACTTCAGATAGAAGAGCGGGAGCGGGGGTGACCGAAGTGGCGGATGAGGCTAAAGCAGCATTTGTCCCTATCATGCAGAAAATAAGCTAGGGTTCTGCGAGCTTCAGAGTTCAAGCAAGAAATAAGGATGATCAAGCAAGAGTGGCAACCCAATCAACAAGAGTAGCGAGGGTGAGAAGTTGCGCGAGCTCAGGCGAGTTCGTTTGTTCATGATTCTTGCGAGCTCAGGAAGGTTCCTGCGAGCACTAGTCGGCGAACTCAGGGAAGTTCTTGCAATCTTTGCTCGGCAAGTACAGAGTTGGTTCACTAGTTCCTAAATCGTGCGAGCACGGGTCGTCGGCGAGCACAAAGTTGGTTCCTGGTTCGAGCAAGCACAGGTCGTCGGCGAGCACGGAGCGAGTTCCTCTGAGCATTGCTCAGCGAGCTCAGGGAAGTTCCCGTGAGCTCTGGTAAGCGAGTACTGGTTCACTACTTCCTAGTTGTTGATTCCTAGTTCATCGACGAGCACAAGTCGGCGGGCTCTGAGCACGGGTCGAGTCTGTGTGTGATTTTGGGTCCAGTGAGATCAACATGGGTAAAAAAGCGGGAAAGCAATGGAAAAGCAACGCGGATATGAGCGGGGGCTCGGGCGGCGCGAGAGCGGGGGCTCGGGCGGCGCGAGAGCGGGGGCTCGGGCGGCGCGAGAGCGGGGGCTCGGGCGGCGCGAGAGAGGGGGCTCGGGCGGCGCGTGAGCGGGGGCTCGGGCGGCGCGAGAGCGGGGGCTCGGGCGGCGCGAGAGCGGGGGCTCGGGCGGCGCGAGAGCGGGGGCTCGGGCGGCGCGAGAGCGGGGGCTCGGGCGGCGCGAGAGCGGGGGCTCGGGCGGCGCGAGAGCGGGGGCTCGGGCGGCGCGAGAGCGGGGGCTCGGGCGGCGCGAGAGCGGGAGCTCAGGCGGCGCGAGAGCGGGAACTCAATTGCATGAGCGAGCTTAGGCAACAGTAACCTTCAGGACTTAGTAGTTCTGATACCATGTGAGAAAATGTCAAACAGCGTAATAATATTTATTACTTCGTGTATATATATATAACATACAAGAGGATGTACACATATTTAAGTGAGGAGTGACATCACAACTCCTATCCACAATGTGACTAGTTTAGACAAGTTAAACAAGACTCTTGATGGGTCATGGTAAGCGGGTTTTTGTATTTTGGGCTTCTATGCATTTCTTCTATAAAAGCGTAAAGGGGACCGGAACATATGTGCAAGACTCAAGGTGTAGACAAGTGTCGGATGAAAGTAAGACACGATTGCATCCCATTTTAATTAATTATCATTAAACATCAATTCATCTTCTTGATCTGGTTCTTCATCAATTGCACTCATCAACCATTCATTACTATCATTTATATCTCTTAAAAATGGGATCAATATGGTCATTTGCATCACATCAAAGCCTCGATCTAATTCACAAATACACATTATTCGAATGTTTTTGAACTATTACATTATTTCCTTTTTCATTTTAAAAAAATGTATTACAACTGCGACTTTTATGGTCCAAATGCGCAAAAAAGGCCAACGTCAAAGCTATAAGTTTATGGAGCGGTCTGGGTGAGGTCGTCGGCCTTTGCTATGCTAAGAATAAGACCTTGAGCTTGGTGAGCTTTGAACCTTAAGGCGAATCTGAGGTGCGTCTTTAACAACATAGATTTTAACAAGAAGATCTTGATTAGGATCAATGCTGAATAAGTAAAAAATGAACCAACAAAATAGCAGAACATTCAAAATTAAATAAAGTAATCTCTAATGTCACTAATGATTAAATGTTTGAACCTGTTCAACAGGAGATCCAAAAGCCAGGCACTGAGTAAGGGCTGGAATAACATCAGCTTTGATAGCTGCTTCAATTGGAGGAATTTCACTCTTCGACAGTAGCCATCTCAAGGAACGAAGTCCATCCACCTTTCTCTCTGTAGCACCTTTTCCTCTATTTTTTTGGCAAAGAAATATCACAAATAAAATCAGGAAATTGTAGGGACCTAATAAAAACTGGATAAATGTCTGAAAATACCACAGTAGATTCCACTAAAATATCATTGATATCTAAAATGTAGCTGCAGTATGGTAACCGTGACCATAGTATAAACAAGTGGCTCTTAACTTAGAGAACTGACTAAAATTTTATTGTAACGAACTAAATGTTTAAAACTGAACAAGAAAATCTGCAATTTTTCTAAAAAACTAAAAGGGAAGAGGCTGGAAGGTAGATTTTACTCATTTTAGATTCTTACTGAAGCCGAAGAGCAGATTTCAGATCCTCCACAACTTTGGAAGCCTGAGAATCTAAGATCCCTTTCTCTTCATCAACGACCATATCAATCTCCAAAGAAGTTCCATTATAATCAGCAGGCCCTTCTCTACACATGCGTTTTGTTCGGATCAGCATTTCTCTTTGTTCCTTTCCCAAGGATATAGCATGCTTCCGCCTTCTCTGTGCAGCTATATTGTGCGCTGAGAGACAAGCACTTTTGATCAGATCCATAGAAAAGAAAATCAATATTGGAAAAGGAGATTACTCCACTAGAATAAATCGATATTGAGACTGTTGAATTATAACTGTAGTCAAGTCACAATATCAAAGCACTACTAAGAAGTCACAATATAAGTCAGCAAAATTGTAAGAAAAAATATGTCATTGTAGAGTTAACAATGTAAAATCATCTCCTGATATTACAGCTTACACAATAATAGATTTAAAAAATGAAAACTGAAGGCTTGATTTGTCACTGTCTAACTAACAACAATAGATACATAGTCAAAATGGTAGGGGTCACTCAGAGGACGCTGGGCTCTTATGCCCCTTCCCATCAAAATTCCAATCTATGGTTACCAAGATTTTAGAAGCCAATGTTCACATCTTTATCTAGCCCCATTCCATTTTCATATGATTTGATAAGTGACAACATTAATAAACCACATGATAGAGATCTCAATCCCACGCCCTCATAATAGATGGGACAGATCCCAATCCATTGAGTAATATTTACAATAACATTTTGGTACGTTGAGTAACAGTTTGCTTCTAGAATATGCATTCACCAATAGTAAAAGGAAAGATAATTATGTAGCTCTGCATGAATGACAAAATGGGTGAAGCTGGAACTCATGCATCCTCACGAACAACTGAAATACACGCTCAAATGATCAGCTTCACTTTGATAGAGTTCTCTCTAAGACGTGGTTGTCTTTATGAGTGATATCGTATTCTAATTACTTATGTGTTTTCTCTTTTAATGTGTTTGTCCCATTAGCGAGGACTCCATCCGATAGAAGGAACACTAGTTGGAGTATTATTTCATCTTGGAGTTTAGTCTTGTATTGAATCTTTTAGAAGATGACATTTAGAGGCAACCTGCCCTCAAGAGTTGAGAGCGAACAGGTCTCATTAATTTGTGCCTTCCTTTCATTCTAGTGCAATATTGTGAGTTCTTGTGTGTTTCTTTGATATGACGGTGCTTCTCAGCACCAATTAGTCTGACATCCAGCCTAAGACCTAATCTATTCCGACATCCTTAAGAAGGAATTGAGATTACCATAAAATGAAATCTACTGAAATTAGTATGATTTTCAATATCTTCTTTTATTTTCTTATTTTCTCACTGACCAATGAAACAGGAATTGGAATTTATCCTTCCAATTCCAAGTCCAAACGCTCAATTCCATCTAAATGAACAAAGCCTTTGGGAAATGGTGACCAAACTGGTGATATAATCCACAAGAATTACAAAGTCCTGGACAGTAAAATTTAGATGAATTACATATGCAAAATCCTGACAAATAATCTGCCTGCATGCACAGGGGAAGAACCTAGCCATGCCGAAATTATTTACTTCGGTAAAGTGCCTCATTGGAACCAAAAGTGAAGGAGGCATGAGATTTATGTTCATTGTCAGCTCAAGGATTACTTCGTCGAGTCTGTTGGGAAAATGACCCTCAATGTTCCCTTGATTTGAAGAGACCTCACACTCAATGCTAAGTACAAGTTGTATTTGATAAACTCTATTTCTATCTCATAAGTATGCAGGACTAGGGCACACCATGGTGTAATGTATGATCAGCTGAGACGAGCTCTCTGTCTCAGCTGAACCGCTGAGACAAGACCAGGAGCCGCTGAGAAGGTGTCTGGGCAAGCTGAGCTGCAGATAGAAGAAAATCGCTGAGCCAACTGTCTGTCTCAGCGGATCGAAGCAACCGCTGAGACGGCTGACCATCTCAGCCCAACCGCTGAGACAGATTCAAAAGTGAACTGGCGGGTTCTGCTTTTGGCGCAAGCTGCAGAAATGCATATTGGGGTCCACCAATCACTCTCATACCTGTCAGGAGGACAGTTAAGAGCCGTTGAGGGTCAGTGGTGTATAAAAGGAATAAGTTAGGGTTGAGCAAACAACCTTTGCTATTGATCTTACTCTCCAGCACACAAACTCAAGAACAATAATGTTCCATTGTCGGCAGCCAAGAACTGAGTTCACACAAGGCTGCAAAGAGAAAAGAGATTGCTTATCTTGATTCATCTCAAGATAGAGCAAGTAGATCAAGTCCAACATCTGAAGGGCTGATCAAGAAGAATCAAGTTGGAGCTGCACTTCTCCTCCCTGGTTCAAGTCTGCAACAGCAGTTGTTAAGAAGAAGAAGAACAAGGTTTGATCTTTTCTTCCTTCAATTTGTAATCCTTATTATATCATTTGTAGGAGCCTTTGGGTTTTGAGACTGTAGGGCTTTATTGCCTGAGTGTGTAAGGTTGATTGGCCTGAGTTGTAGAGCTGAGAGGTCAGTTTGAGGTAGGACCAGGAGGTGGTCTGAGTTGTAGGAGGTGGATTCCTCTGAGGTAGGGCTGCTGTGCCTGAGGTAGGGTTTGGGAAAACCTGAGAGATCCTGTGGGATCTGAGTTGTAGGCTCTTGGAGCTGAGTTTGGAGAAGTTGGCCTTGTCTAACTCATTGTTAGAAAGGTGAAGGGGGAAAGAGGACTACTCAAGACACCATGTCTTGAGGAACCTCTATCAAGTGGTATCAGAGCTAGGTTGATGTCAATCAATTGATTGACAAGTATGATGCTCTCTTGCAAGCTCTGAAAATGAGGAAAAAGCTAGCCAAGAGGCAAGCCCAAGAGATTAATTCCCTTAAGATGGAAAAACTAGAATGCACTGAATCTTCTACCAAGATGAGTCAGATGTATAGGGAAATTAGCCATCTGAAGGGGATAACTATCACCCATCTGAGCATCATATCCCTGAAGAACAAGGTAATCAAAGATCTTAAGGAGAAACTTGTGAAAGAAAGAAGCCTAGTGGCTCAATTCTCCAAGCCAAAATCTGTGCTCCATATTATTGACTTCTCTTCTCAATCCAATAGGAGAGGACTAGGATTCAATAAAATAGAAGTAGGAGAAGGGAGTGGAGAAAAGAGCAGGGGTAAGGCTAAGCCTCAAACCACCTTTCAAAAGGTATTACTCCCTTCCAACAGGTATGACCATGAAAGCATGTATGGTCACTGGAAGAATGGGAGTACCTATAGGAAGGAAAACACTCCTTCCCATAGTGGAAGAAAGGGTATAGGATTAAGTGTTATTAAGGCTCCCCATGAGGAAATTCAAATGGCCCAACCTTGACCATTTGTATTTGGTACATCAGCCCCTTCATTCAAGAATAAGAAAGCAAGCCCTTCTAAGGTTGATTCAGCCAAGAACATGACTGTTGTCAAATCAGTGGACATGTCTAATTGCTCAGTGTCTAATGCCATCAAAACTTGCATTGCCCAAAAGCCAAAGCAAGCTGATGTCATTAATACAAAGACCGCTAAGACTGTCCACAGATTGACTTTCAGCCAAATCATTGCTGAAAGAAACAAGAGAAAAGTTGTTGTCTCTCCTCCTGAACATATAGACTATGTTGCACACCCCTCAAGAAATGTTCAGAAGAGGAGATACAACATTCATGAATGTTGGTGTTTTGGTAAAGTATGACACTTTGTCATAGACTGTTGGCACAATCCTAATGTGTCATGTGCAAAGGTGAGCCTTCCTGCAAAGGGTGCAGCTAGTGTAAGGTCATTTCATCATGCTAACAAGTACCTAGGACCCAAAGCTATTTGGGCTCCTAAGGATAACTAAACTCCTTCTTGCAGGATAGTTCAAGTACCAGCCTCAACCAAATTCATGGCCAAACAAAGGGATTGAATAAGAAAAGAGAAAGAGAGCATGTGTTGCTCACTGAGGAATTCATGGCCAAACAAAGGGATGAAAACAGTAGAGACCCTGATTTTGAATATTGGAGTGATGACTCCAAAGAGATAATCCTAAATGCCTGGCTAAGCCATGGCCAAATAAGCAAAGACATTGATAAGCTATATCCATCTGAGGAATGGATAAAGCGTTTAGAGAGGAACACAAAAAGAGATAAAGTATTCAAAGCAAACCTTGTAAGAAAAGATAACCCAAGAAGGATGTCATCTAAATACATCCCAAAGCCATTCATGTATTTTAAAAGGCAAGAGAACAAGAGGAAGATAGCTGAGATTGAAGTAGCAAATGCTGAAAAGGACACAGCCACAAATCTGCCTGAAGACATGGTTGTACCTGCTGAAGATAAGGAGCATCCAGTCCAAGAACAAATGGATGTTGCAGCAGACCAACTGGCCTCTGCTAAAGGAAAAGAAGCAGCTGCTGATTTTCCTGAATGCTCTTCTTATAAGAAAAGGAAGATTTGAATGAATGAAGAAACAGTTTATGTATTCAATTAATATTGAACTATAATGACTTATGATTATATGAATGCAAACTGAGCTTTGAATTACTATTCTATCTGGATTGAAATTGATGGATTGTTAATGTAATCAGCTTTGTGTTCGACGAACTCCAGTTTGAGTTCGACGAACTCAGCTTTGTGTTCGACGAACTCAGTTTGTGTTCGACGAACTCAGCTTTATGATTGGTTAATTCATAAACCAAAGTGTAATCAGCTTGTATCATAGCTAAATCTGAGTTATATCTAAACTTTACCCTGTTTTGATTGGTTAATTCAATCTATGTTGCACTGTTATGTTTATCAAATCTTACTAATGGATTGATTAAACTCTGTGGTAGAATCTTTTCACAACAACCATATGTCTTAAAATAACTGATGCACTAAGCATGATATGTTGAACTCATTATTACAATAACACATATCAAGAATTTATGAGTAATGTGCTTTAGCATTTGAGGGTGTTCTGCCTTCTTCAAATAGAGGGAGATTGTTGGGAAAATGACCCTCAATGTTTCCTTGATTTGAAGAGACCTCACACTCAAATGCTAAGTACAAGTTGTATTTGATAAACCCTATTTCTATCTCATAAGTATGCAGAACTAGGGCACACCATGGTGTAATGTATGATCAGCTGAGACGAGCTCTCTGTCTCAGCTGAACCGCTGAGACAAGACCAGGAGCCGTTGTGAAGGTGTCTGGGCAAGCTGAGCTGCAGATAGAAGAAAACCGCTGAGACAACTGTCTGTCTCAGCGGATCCGCTGAGACGGGACAGAAGCAACCGCTGAGACGGCTGACCATCTCAGCCCAACCGCTGAGACAGATTCAAAAGTGAACTGGCGGGTTCTGCTTTTGGCGCAAGCTGCAGAAATGCATATTGGGGTCCACCAATCACTCTCATACCTGTCGGGAGGACAGCTAAGAGCTGTTGAGGGTCAGTGGTGTATAAATGAAATAAGTTAGGGTTGAGCAAACAACCTTTGCTATTGATCTTACTCTCCAGCACACAAACTCAAGAACAATACTGTTTCATTGTCGGCAGCCAAGAACTGAGCTCACACAAGGCTGCAAAGAGAAAAGAGATTGCTTATTTTGATTCATCTCAAGATAGAGCAAGTAGATCAAGTCCAACATCTGAAGGGCTGATCAAGAAGAATCAAGTTGGAGTTGCACTTCTCCTCTCTGGTTCAAGTCTGCAACATTAGCTGTTAAGAAGAAGAAGGACAAGGCTTAATCTTTTCTTCCTTCAATTTGTAATCCTTATTATATCATTTGTAGGAGCTTTTGGGTTCTGAGACTGTAGGGCTTTATTGCCTGAGTGTGTAAGGCTGATTGGCCTGAGTTGTAGAGCTGAGAGGTCAGCTTAAGGTAGAACCAGGAGGTGGTCTGAGTTGTAGGAGGTGGATTCCTCTGAGGTAGGGTTGCTGTGCCTGAGGTAGGGTTTGGGAAAATCTGAGAGATCCTGTGGGATCTGTGTTGTAAGCTCTTGGAGCTGAGTTTGGAGAAGTTGATCTTGTCTAACTCATTGTTAGAAAGGTGAAGGGGGAAAGAGAACTACTCAAGACACCATGTCTTGAGGAACCTCTATAAATCTTTTTGTGTTTTCTGTGCTTGATAATTTGCTAACCTAAATTCAGAAAATACTAAGCCTAAAATAAAAGAAACTTATTCACCTCCCTCTAGATGTTTAAGACTACATTCTATATAAACTATCAGAGTCCATGAATTTTACCAACACTGTCTGAGTTAAGTTTGGTCAGTTGAGACTCTCTTCAACTTCGAATCCAGAGAAGTAGCAGAAATTAAACAGTCTTCGCATCTATCAACTAGCCTTCTTTGGACCTAAATAATGTTTCCGGTAATATTTGGTAGGCAAGAGACTCGAGGCCAACTTCGCGAAAGTCAAGAGCGTATTCAGAATGAAAAGAAAACGTTGAAACCAAAGAGAGTGACCGAAAGGGAAAGGGAGGGGAGAAGAGGAAGAAGCGCACCTGAGAACTTGATTCCGTCTCGGTGTTGGGAAGCAGGGGAAGATACTTCGTCGGCCATTGTGGCGCGGATTCACAAAAAAAAAGGATATCCGTGCAATTCAAGAGCGACGCCTAGCTTTCGTGAAGTTTTGCCGACGACAGCTATTGCGAACGAGACGGCGCGGCCACAACCCACAAGGTTCCTGAGTAAAATGATGCGCCGGCAACCGCGAGCTCTCTACTTTTGATGACTCGTGAATCGTGACCTTGGAATACAAAATAGAGTAATAATTAGCGGAGTCGATATGAAATAAACACTACCGTTTTAGGTGATTCATACCAAAAAAAAAAAGTGAGGATAGTCAAAACGGTAGTGGCGGATAACAATCATCTTTTTTTAAAGGTGATTGTTATCCGCACTACAGTTTTGACTATCCGCACTTTTTTTGAATGAGTTATTACGCGTCTTTTTGAAATACGTCTTGTACATATATTTTTAGGAAAAATATTCAACACGAAAGTTGTAGATCTATAGCTTTCGTGTTGAACATTTTTCCTAAAAATGCATGTACAACCAAAAATTCACTATAGTTACGCATATATTTCAATCAGGACGGCAATACGTCTTGTGCGTGCATTTTTAGGAAAAGTGTTCAACACGGAAGTTGTAGATCTTGATGAGATCTACAACTTTTGTGTTGATCATTTTTCCTAAAAATGCTTGTGCAAGACGTATTTCTAAAAGGCGCGTAATAATTCATACAAAAAAGTGTGGATAGCCAAAACTGTAGTGCGGATAACAATCACCTTTTTTTACTATAAGCACCGGAAAAAAAAAATTTTAATTTTTAAATTCATATTCACAATATCCGTACTAGTTGGTTTTAATTTTCTTTTTCGGTGGCGGAAGAAGATTGATTGCCCTAGCTCTGGCCGAAGAGCTCGCCCATCTCCACTTCATTTCTAGGGAGTTATCCGGGAAGGAAGAAGCTTCTTCGGGCCCGGCTGTTGGAGTCCAGCCCCTAAAGAGAAGAATCAGATCAGAGTGTTGCAGCTGGAAGATCAAGTCTTTTCGTCGAGTGGTCTCGGCGAATTCGTCGAGTGGTCTCGACGAATTCGTCGAGTGGACTCGTCGCACTCATCGAGTGGTCTCCAAATTCGTCGAGTGGTCTCGGCGAATTCGTGAGTGGTCTCGGCGAATTCATCGAGTGGACTCGCCGCACTCGTCGAGTGGTCTCCAAATTCGTCGATTGGTCTCGGCGAATTCGTCGAGTGGACGCGCCGCCCTCATTGAGTAGTCTCTAAATTCGTCGAGTGGTCTCCGAATTCATCGAGCGTTTTTCAACGAATTCGTCGAGTTGATAAGTGATGTTTCGATGAATTGTACTCATCTTGTTCATCGAGTTTCGTCGAGTTGCCACGACAAATTCATCGAGTTGTCTCGACGAATTTTGTCGAGACAGTCACTGTAGCAGGCGGAAACTGTTTTTGTCAGATTTCGATCGGGAGCCGTTGGATCAATTTGGATCTGTTTTGGATGGCCAAGATTACTTCGCCTATCTACCCTATATAGGCAGACACATTTTGATAGAAAGATAACTTCCATTTTTCAAGCCTGACATCAGAGCGACGCGAAGGAAGGTTTCGTTCGGCCATTGTCGTCGAAGGTGTTCTTCAAGGAGGAAGAACAGGTTTCTCAGATCGATGACTTCGTCTTCGCTGTAAGAGTATTTTTGCTTAGTCTCGTCTTCGTTTGCTTTGGTGCTTGGAGAGATATTTGAGTTTTTGCTCTTTGTTTGGAGAGAAGTTGATTTTCACCGTGAGTTGGGAAGAGGATTCAATTTGTGAATCCAAAGGGGGTATCTAGGTTGGGCAAACCTAGATTATTTGGTGTAATCCTTATTATTATAGTGGATTCTTCATGTGCCCCGCCCCGTAGTTTTTCCCTCATTGCTTTAGAGAGGGTTTTCCACGTAAAATTTTGTTGTTCTCTGGTTGTGATTTATTTTTCTGTGTGATTGCTATTAATTATCTTCTATTGTGCCCAGATTGTGCAAGTGGGTTATATCCCTACAAGTGATATCAGAGTGAGGTTCATTCCTATCGGTCTGACTGGACATTCTGATTTAGATTTGGGTCAATAGTAGGTGACGATATTGGTCTGCTCCCTACCTTCCTAAATATGATCAAGACTTTGTCTCAGACCTCGGGCTCTTGTAGAAGATGGAGCAGAACACCAGAATGGTAAGAATGAATGGCAAGAACTGGAACATATGGAAGCCTCAGATGGAGGATCTCCATGCTCCGTTGTTAGGGAGACCGGCCACCATGTTAGATGATGCAGAGTGGAAGAAGACGGACCGAAAGGCAGTGGGATTCATCCGACAGTGGCTAGATGATTCTGTCTTCCACCATGTATCTACTAAATCATCGGCTCATGCTTTATGGAGAAAGCTTGAAGCGGTGTACGAGAGGAAGACAACAGGTAACAAGGCTTTCCTGATCAGAAAGCTTATGAACTTGAAGTATAAGGAATGTTCTCAGATGACAGAGCATCTGAACCTTGCCCAGAGCATCATCAATCAGTTGGAGATAATGCATATCACCTTAGGGGACGGGCTACAGGCTTTGATGATCATTAGTTCCTTACAAGAGAGTTGGGAGACTCTTGTGGTGTCCATGAGCAATTCAGCACCTGAATGTGCCGTGTCAATGGAGATGGTGACGAGCTGTCTGTCGAATGAAGAGCTGGGAAGGAAGGACTCAGGAACCTCTACATAAGATGTTTTTCTTATGGAGGGAAGGGGCAGGCCGATGAAGAAAGATGGGAAGCAAAGATGCAACTCCAGGAGCAAGTCCAAGAAGGAGGTTGAGTGCTTATACTGCAAGAAGAAAGGTCATTACAGAAAATACTGCTTTAAAATGCAGAGAGATCAGAAGGGAAAGGTGAAGGAGTCGGAAGAATCCAGTGAGGGGGGTGGTGCGGCCTCGACTGCTGAAGTTGAGTCGATGTGCTTACATTGCAGTGGGTCGGCATGCCATGAGTGTGTTGACACTGACTAGGTAGTGGATGGTGGTGCATCCTACCATTGCACTCCTGATAAGTAGTTTTTATATGACTTTTTAGTATAAATTTTAGTAATTATTTAATATGAATTCTTCTTTTTCATGTCAATTTTAGCTTATAAATGGTTCTTTTATGAAATTTGATTCTAGTTTAGCTCATTTGTATTTTTGCAGAATTTTGGGACAAGTTGGGAAAAATTTGCATTACACGCCCTAGGTCACGCCCGTGACCAAGGGCGTGTAATCTTAATATCAGTCTAGAGCTGATGTCGCGCAGTTTGAGCTAGTACACAACAAGTCACGCCTGTGTTCAATTACACGCCCGTTGTTATCCAATGCAAGGTAAAGTGTTTGGACTTCAAGATGGACAACGATCGGCCCATGATTGTGCATGGCTTTCCACGCCAGGATTCCCCGATTATTTCTGTGGTATGTGCTCGGAAACGTTTAGATTCCGGTTGTTTTGCTTACCTTGTTTCTATGTTAGAAACTGTTGGTAGTTTGTCGTGTGTCGAGGAGATTCTTGTGGTGCGAGAGTTCCCTGATGTTTTCTCGGTTAGTCTCCCTGGTCTTCTACCTGAAAGAGATGTGGAGTTCGTTATTGACCTTGAGCCAGGTACTCATCATATTGCTAAGGCATCGTACCGTAGGGCCCCGTGCGAGCTAGAAGAGTTGCGTACCCAGCTAGATGAATTGCTGCAGTGTGGATTTATTAGACCAAGTTCTTCACCCCGAGGTGCTTCAGTTTTGTTTGTAAAGAAGAAGGATGGTTTTATGAGGTTGTGCATAGATTATAGAGAGTTGAATAAGGTAACCATCAAGAACAGATATCCATTGCCCAGAATTGATGATTTGTTTGATCAGTTGTGTGGTAGTTTGGTGTTTTCGAAGATTGATCTTCGTTCAGGCTACCATCAGTTATGAATCTGTGAGTCCGATGTTCCGCGGACAGCTTTCCGTTCTTGACATGGACATTTTGAGTTTTTAGTAATGCCCTTTGGATTGACTAATGCACCGTCTGCCTTCATGGATATGATGAATAGAGTGTTCAAGGATTTCTTAGATCGATTCGTGGTCGTTTTCATTGACGACGTTCTGGTGTTTTCCCGGAGTGCTGGGGAGCATGCTCAACACTTGCGTTTGGTTCTATCTACTTTGAGAGAGCATAAGTTATATGCGAAGCTGAGTAAGTGTGAGTTTTGGCTCTCTCAAGTATCCTTCTTGGGTCATATAGTGGGTAAAGGCGGAATTTCTATGGACCCTGAATAGATAGTTGCATTCATGGATTGGAAAAGACCTACTATGACTAAGGAGATAAGGAACTTCTTAGGGTTGGAAGGATATTATAGGAGATTCGCGGAAGGATTTTCTGTGTTGTCTGTGTCGCTGACCAAGCTTACGCAGAATAATGCAGCATTTGTATGGGACGATAAGTGCGATGAAGCCTTCCAGAAATTGAAAAGGAGGTTGTGCACCGCTCCTATTTTGACTTTACCTACCGAGGGAATGGAGTATGCTGTTTATGTGGATGCATCGCACGTCGGGCTTGGGTATGTTCCGATGCAAGAAGAAAAGGTAATTGTGTATGGGTCAAGCCAACTGAAGATTCATGAAAGGAATTATCCTACAAATGATTTGTAATTTACGGCAGTAATCTATGCTTTGAAACTTTAGAGACATTTATTGTATGGCGCATTGTGCAAGATTTATGCAGACCATACAAGTTTGAAGTATGTCTTCACTCAGAAGGAGTTGAATTTGTGCCAGCGCAGGTGGTTAGAGTATGTCGCGAATTATGAAGTCGATATTCTTTATCATCCAGGCAAAGCTAATGTGGTGGTTGATGCCCTGAGTAGAAAGACCGCGCAAGTCTTCATCCTTTCTGTGCAGTCTTTGGTGGAAGAGTTTCTACTGATGGATATCTCAGTTGGAAGTAGTAATGCGCCATGTGGCTTGGAAGCCGAAGAGCCTTCTTGGATTACCCTTACAAGATTGCATCAGAAGGACGACCTAGATCTTCAGCATTTCTGAGAATGGGTAGGGAGGGGGAGAGTTTCTAGATTTCTCATTAGATGAAGTTGGTACCCTGAAGTATCGGGGTAGGTTTTGCATTCCCTCTTTCAGTGATATTCGAGCAAAGATTTGTGGCAAAGCTCATGGATCAAGTGTTTCCTACCACCCTGGGTTCTACAAAGATGTATCGAGATTTGAAACAGATCATTTGGTGGTCAGGAATGAAGAATGACATTGCTAAGTTCGTTTCTGAATGTTATACCTGCCAGCGCGTTAAGGTAGATCATAATTGGCCTGGAGGTAAGTTGACTCCTTTGGATATTCCGAGTTGGAAGTGAGAGAGTATCTCTATGGACTTCATTACCGGTTTGTCGAGATCTCCCCGATGGCATGATTCTGTATGGGTTATTATGGATAGATTAACGAAGTGCGCTCAATTTGTACCTTTCAAGATTGGCTATTCAATGGAAAAAATAGCAGAGTTGTATTTAGATGTGGTCATCAGATTGCATAGTGTGCTAGTAAGTATTGTGTCGGATCGGGATTCCCGGTATATGTCTCATTTCTGGCAGAGCTTGCATGGAGCTTTGGGTACTGACCTCAGATATTCTACCGCTTATCATCCGCAGACGAATGGTCAAACGAAGAGAGTCAATCAGATTATGGAGGATATGATTAGATGTTATATCCGAGACCATGGTACGCATGGGACCAACGTCTTAGACTTATGGAGTTTGCATATAATGACAGTTATCAAGAGAGTATTGTGTCATGTATGAGAGACGTTGTTGAACTCCCCGGTTTTGGGTTGAAGTTGGTGAGAGACCGTAGTTAGGTCTAAAAGCTTTGGAAGAGTTGAGTGTTTCCGTGACATATGTCTGCGAGAAGCTTCGCGTTGCTCAGGAGCGTTATGAGAAGTATGCTAATCGAAGGAGGGTTGATCTGGAGTTCACAGTTGCGGACATGGTATTCTTGAAAGTTTCTCTGATGTTAGGTGTTAAAATATTTGGGAAGAACCACAAGTTGGATCCCCAGTATGTGGGGCCTTTCTAGGTTATTGAGCGCATCAGAGTTTCAGCTTATAGGCTGGTTTTTCCTGCTTCCTTCTCAGGTGTTCATGATGTTTTTCATGTGAGCTAGTTGAGGAAGTTCGTGCATAGTGATAGTCATGTCCTTGACTCGGTGCCCCTGTTGCAACCTAATCTGTCTTATGTTGAAGAGTCTGTTCGTATTCTGGAGACGCAGGACAAAGTGTTGCGAAAGAAGACGATTCTTATGGTCAAGGTCCTTTGGCGAACCCAAGACGTCGAGAGCGCGATTTCGGAACTGGAATCTGTTATGAAGAAATCTCACCCTCATCTATTCTCCTAAGTCTTCGGTGCGATCCTGTCTAACCGATTCTAGTTATTCCTTTATGTCTATTGGATTCAAGTTTTTTTTTTCAAAGTTTCAGGTCGAAACTTTCTTTTAGGGGGAGTGGCTGTAACACCCCAGAATTTTGAGTAATTATTTTGAATCCTTAATGATGTAATATCGTCATGCGGGCGTTGCATTTGTGCTGAGTTTCCCGGTGCGTTATAATTTGTCGCGCTTTAAATCTTGCAGGAATTTAAATTTTGGACTTTAGACAATCTAGATAATTAATTTTAAGCATAACCGTGGAGTTTCATCGCGATCCGAGTTAGTCTTGTCCAAATCGTGAATTTAAGGTTAAAACTTTTATAAAATAATAATAAATAAAATCTTCTTAAACTCTAGTATAAAATGGATCGTTGACTTAAGAAATTAGGTTTTGACCGATCTTTTATCTTCCCTGTTTCCGGCGAACCAGAGAGCGAGCAAGAGACGGAGTGCGCCTTTTCGTGAAGCTTTCGTCGGCCTTTGCGTGAGTTCTAGGGTGTGGAATCTCCATCTAAGCATAAATTCGGAAAGCTCTCGCTGAGATCTTCATTTGTATGGTGAGTATTTTTGTTTTGTGGTTTTTTTTGAGTTGGAGGTGTAGCCCTAAACTTCTTTTTCGTCTGAAAAGTTTCATAAATTCTTCCTGGTGGTCTTCTATCGACGATCCTTGGCGTGGAGCGCGTGGAGGCCGGTGATCGGAAGGTTTGAGGCAAGTGGAGGATTCTTCCCCCTTGCCATGTTGTTTTTCAACTCTTTTTCCCATCTTTTATCATGTTTGCATCTGTTTTAGACAAGCAAAATAGAGTAGACTCGTTAATAACATTTCTGATTTTCCTTAGCAGAATTCGTCTAGCCTAAGTAAATTCGTCGAGTGTGTTTCGACGATATGTCGAGTAGTAGCTTAGTTCCCGAGTAGTTCGTGTAATTCACCAATAGTTATGTAAATTCGTCGGGGGGGGGGGGGGGGGGCTTTCCTTAGAAAATTCTTAGTGTTCTGTAGATAATTCGTCGAGATGCATTGTCAAATTTGTCAAATTCTTTTTTCTAGTGTATGACCCAAGGTAGCTCTTCGAATATTCCTTTTGATCCAGAGATCGAGCGAACCCTCTTGCGGCGCCGCCGTTCTCGTGATCAGGATTCACACTTATTATTCGAAGAGTCGATCGGGGACACTACCACAGAAAATAGGGAGTCTAACGCGCACAATCATAATGAGGCCCCATAAAGGACCATGTCCTATTATGCGCGGCCAAATCTGGAAGGCACACAGTCAAGTATTGTTCGCCTCGCGGTGACGAACAATAACTTTGAGATCAAGTCCAGCATCATACAAATTGTGCAACAATCTGTGACCTTCGATGGTCTGCCGGACGAAGATCCAAACTGTCATATTTCTAATTTTCTCGAAATTTCTGACACCTTTAAGATAAATGGCATCACCGATGATGCCATTCGTTTACGTCTTTTTCCTTTTTCTTTGCGGTCTAAGGCCAAGCAGTGGTTGAGCTCCCTTCCTGAGGAGTCCATCACTATATGGGCCGATATGGCGGGAAAATTTCTTACTAAGTATTTTCTGCCTGCAAAGACCGTCAAAATGCGAACAGATATTGCGTCATTTATGCAAATCGACTCGAAGAATCTCTATGATACATAGGAGTGCTTCAAGGAGCTTTTTTGTTGGGAATATTTCCCCCAATGTTCCCTTGATTTGAAGAGGCATCACACTCAATGCTAAGTACATATTGTATTTGATAAACCCTAATTTGTATCATGCTAAAGCAGGGTTAGGTTAATCCAAGACATGGAATATGTTCAGAGGTCTAAATGCCAAAACCGCTGAGACGACCTCTTAGTCTCAGCTAAACCGCTGAGACAAGCCCAGGTGTCATCGAGAATGAGTCAGGAATTGCTGAGACAAGCCCAGGTGTCGTCGAGAAGGAGTCAGGGACTGCTGAGACAAGCCCAGGTGTCGTCGAGAAGGAATCAGGGACTGCTGAGACAAGCCAAGGTGTCCTCGAGAAGGAGTCAGAAATCGCTGAGACAAGCCCAGGTGTCGTCGAGAAGGAGTCAGGGACTGCTGAGCTGCAGATAGAGGAAAACCGCTGAGATGACTGTCTTTCTCAGCGGAGCCACTGAGACGGAGAAAAAACTGCCGCTGAATTTGAAGGTTATCTCAACCCAACCGCTAAGACAGATTCAAATATGAATAAAGCATTGGCGGGATCTATTTTTGGCGCAAGTGGCAGAAAAGCAAGATACACTTTTGTCAGATGTCCATGTTGTGTCAGGGGCTTCTAATAGCTGTTGAAAGAAAGGAGGAAGTATAAAAGAAGATGTTAGGTCTAAAATAAGATTACTGTTTTATTGGAAGAGCTGTATTGTGTGCTGAAAGGCCGATCTTCTTCAAGCTTCCTGAAAGGGCAATCTCTCAAACTCACGCTGATCTCTGCTGGGAGATAAGATAGTTCTTCCTGAATCTTTCAAGAAGAACAAGTAGATCTTCAACTTTGCTGAAGGAGAAGATCAAGGAGAAACAAGACATGTAGTTGCTGCTTCACAATCATGTTTCAAGACAACAGAAGACAAGATCTGAAGGTTAACTTTATATAGTCTTCTGTTGTATCATTAACACTTTATTTATCTGTAAGGCCTTTGTGCCCGAGCTGTAGGGCTTCTTAGCCCGAGTGTAGAGCTGTACTCCCAGCTTGAGTGTAGGATCTTTGTGAAGATCTAAGGTAGGACTTCTTGATAGGTCTGAGGTAGGAAATCAGGAGATTTCTGAGTTGTAAGAGTTGGAGGACTCTGAGTTTGTAGGGTTGTTGAGCCTGAGGTAAGGTTTGGAGAAAACCTGAGAGATTCTGAGGAATCTGAGTTGTAAGCTCTTGAAGCTGAGTTGGAGGTGTTGGCCCTATCTAACTCATTGTTAGAAGGGTGAAGGGGGAAAGAGGACTACTCAAACACCCTGTCTTGAGGAACCTCTATATATGCTTGTGTGCTTTCTGTGTGTTTGCTTATAATCTTTATACTCACTAAAAACAGCTAGGTTAAATAAGCAAGAAAAGAAAGTGACCTATTCACCTCCGCCTCTAGGTGATCTAGACTACTATCTATAAACTATCATTTTGCGTAGAAGCTCTCACCATGCACTTCCTACTTGGCAACAAGTACAAATATTTTATAATTGCTTAAATTCCAAACTAGGCAAATGATTGATGCGGCCGCTGAGGGCACTTTAAATAAAAAGACCCCGGAAGACGCTCTAGAGCTTTTTGAGGAAATGACCATGAATGTGTATCAATGGAATCTTCCTCGAGCATGACCTAACAAGCCGACCAGAATTTTTGAAATTGACGCTACTTCTAATTTGGCTTTACAAGTTAAGCGCTTAACAAAGCAAGTGGCGGAGATGTATGCTTCCTCCGCCACTCCTCCTTGGGCTAATAATATTTTAATTGAAGAGCATGTTGACTACATGGGAAATCCACATCGGCCTTCCTATAACCCGAACTTCGCTCTGTACAATAACACCTACAATGCGGGTTATATGAATCATCCGAATTTCTCGTGGAGCAACCAAGGAAATGCTCAGCATCCTATGAATCTTAATCAACCCCCCATAATCAACTTCTTAACTTAACTCCTCCTCTTAATTTTAATCCACCCGATTTCCCACCACAACAGCAAAAACCCTCTCCATTTGAAGAGGTCTTTGCAAAATATGTTGCTACAAATGAAACGAACATCCGGAACCTCACCAGATCGATCAAAAATTTAGAGAATCAAGTGGGGCAGTTAGCAAAAATGTTTTTCGAGCATCAGCAAGGAGCTGTACCGCGAAATACGGAGCAAAATCCAAGGGAAAACGCGAATGTGATTACCCTCCGTAGTGGAAAGGAGGTGGTTTCAAAATAGGACGAAACCAAGGTAACTACTTCTCCTCCACCTACTCCTATTTTATCTTCGAAATTGCCCGCTACGCTAGCTCTGCACGCTTCTAGTTCAAATATTTCATATCCGTCTAAGCTTAGGAGCGAGCGCGCCGAGAAAAAATACAAAAAGTTTTTAGAAATTTTAAAACAAATTCATATTAACGTACCATTCTACGAGGCTATCTCCCAAATACCTAAGTATGTGAAATATCTTAAGGAGTTGCTCTCAAATAAAAAGAAACTTGAAGATATTTTGGATATTTCCCTACACGCAGAATACTCCGCAGTTATACTTAACAAATTGCCTCAAAAAGCAAATGACCTGGGACAGTTCTCCATCCCGTGTCTATTTGGCAATTCGTTAGTAAAACACGCCTTAGCTGAACTTGGAGCAAGTATAAATCTCATGCCTTTTTTGTTATTTAAGAAGTTAGGTCTAGGAAATCCTAGCCCCACCTGAATGAGTATTCAACTCGCAGATCGTTCATTAAAATATCCGGTAGGGATAGTGGAGGATGTGCTCATTAAGGTTGACAAGTTTATCTTCTTGGTGGACTTTGTCATTCTTGATATCGAAGAGGATGCCGAAGTACCCCTCATACTCGGCCTCCCCTTCCTTGCCACCTCTCATGCAATTATCGACGTGAGTAACAGAAAGCTCCTCCTACGGGTTGGAGATGATGAAGTTACTTTTAGTATAAATCCCTCGATGCGAAACACCCTAGAGAATGACGATTCGTGTTTCTACTTAGAAGAAAGTTTTGAGAACGACTTTTATTCATATAAGACCCCCAATGTTCAGGTACAAAGAATTCACAGTGTGCTAAGCTAAGGAGCTAGCGCCGGGCGCTAGGGCTAGCACCGGCGGTAGTTCTTATTGTCGAATTGGTAGCATATCGATGAAGGGACTTGTGTGTATCATCGAAAGCATCAAGACGCATCTTCGAGTGCAAGCGTCGGCGGTAGCACTAGCGCTAACGGTAGCTTTCTTGACAACTTTGTGTCTCGACGAATGTATATCGATGAATCGTGTTGAGTGCTCGTGAATTCGGCTCGCCGAGAGCTAGCGCAGGCGGTAGCCCTAGCGCTAACGTCTCGACGAATTCCTTAAACGGCTATGGATAGGTTCGGCCGTACCGCCTCTGGGCTAGCGCCGACGGTAGCATTTATATATATATAGTCTTCAGGCCGTAGTTTTCTCTTAAGTTCCCTCTGATCATATCTCTCTCCTAAGGCTAGGAAGCAGAAGTCAGAGGAAGGAAGTCCGGTTGGCTAGGCAAGTCTGAGGTAGAAGGCTTCTTGTGTGCTTGTGCCGTCTTCGACTCCGTGGAGAGGAATCCTGGTCTGATGGCACCAAAACGAGCACCAAGGGTAACGATTCTCCTCCTTAATCTCTGGACATGCTAGTCCTCTGATCCGCATAGTAGCTGGAAGATTTACACTAATTAGTGGATAGGTTCTTACGACTGGTCGAAATGGATTATCCCCATAGAAAATTGCATATAGAGTCTGGATCGCTGTACGAACATAGACATACTGTGTGAAGCCCATTTGGAGAGGTTGGTCTGAATTGGTGATGTTGATATGCTATATTGCACTCCGGAGAAGACTCCGAGTATGTATACTTGTTTTCGAGTTCTGAGTGATGTGATGTGCTGCAGGGAGTCCTGGAGGCTACCTCCGGGAAATACCCGAAAGAGCTGGCAGTAATGAGTTATGTTGGCTAGCGCTCACGCTAGTGCTAGCACCGACGGTAGTGCCAGTGATACGGAATATCACGTGGTGCATGTAGAAATAGACCCTAAGGCTGTTCTGATGACCCAGTGTGGTTGTCTTTTGTCGGGCTGAGGTGAAATCTTACCCGCATCGTGTGTTCACGATGATTGAGCTGGGCCTAGCTGGGTCTGAAACCGTTCTGTATTGGTTGGGATGAGGGGGCCCTCATTGCCTTCTTATGGAAGTTGCCGGAAAACGTGAAGTGTGTACGACCTAACTCAATCGATTTGACCATCCATGTTGAAAAAGGACTTGTGGATGTCATGCCTTGAGAGCACAATACGTGTGGCCTAGAGTCGGCGTATGTGGTGAATGAATCTATGCGGTGCTTAGACGCACCTGTGAAATATTTGTTGTTATTGCTTGCTTGCAGGGAAGGAGCACCGCCACCCCAGGCATGCCGTGGGGTCGTTATAATATTGGTCAGCTAAAGATGAATGGTTACTTGTTTTTCCACCGCTTGGTGGATTGTGACTTACAGGTCCTGGCGAGACAAGCAGAAAATAGCGGGTTGGAACCCCAGCTGCTGCGCTTTGCTGGCCCTCGAAGGCCAAAGTGTTTTGAGTGTTTTTCCTTCATGTATTGCCGGCCTGCGTGCCGATGTTTGGAAATCATGTAATAAGAAAAACACATTTTGATGTATGGCCTTAGTGCCAAACTCGTTTATATAAATATATATATATATATATTTATATATATATCAGTAATTCATGTTCTTTACTGTGGACATGTGCAATCTGGTCAAGATAATTAATTCATGCTTCCGCTTATACGTAACTCTGAGATGTTGTTGGTTGGTTTTCTGAATACGTAACCCTCTTGCTTGTTCACCTTATATGGTGTGGGGTCCCGACCGGTCCTACTGTTATATACTATGCATCACGTGGGGTGTTACAATTTGGTATCAACTACGGGTCTCGCTCCCTTCCGTGCGAATTCATGGTCGAATTCCTTTAAGTGGTGGTGGGCATGTGTGCGCATCACCGTTTCACTCATTTAAATAACCAGAATGTCCACTTAGAAATGCATTATATATATGTTTTAGCATGGTTGTGGAACCTGCGTGTTCCTTACTTGCTATTTTGTTGCGCTAATAGTCACTAAATTGTGCCCAACATGATTACATGTGACTAGAAGTGGTGCGGGGTAGTCCCAACCCCGACACACTACTGAGCGTAGTGCACCTGTAAGATCCCTCTCCCGCACCGAGAGAGTTCCTGGATCTTATGCCCAGAACCGCCGCCTTACGAAGATGCTAGCACACAAGTTAGCCACCTCCGCAAGACGCCGATCCTGCCAGCAAGAACGATCAACCAGGCCAACAAGAGATAAGAAGAAAAACTAGTACACAAGTCCACAATCACACGCATCTGTATATATATATATCCAAAAGTAAGCTGTCCATCAAGAGTACCATAAATGAAAGAGTAAAAGAGGCTTATGCCCAGTACATATCCAAGGTATAACAAAATCTCACTCTCTCACTCTACATCTATGCGGAAGCTAACAATTCTCAAATCTTCAAACACCTGTCCTGTAGTAGAAGTATTGCATGGCTTCTGCTCCTCAGATCCTGCCATCATGTCTTGGCTGGTCGTGCCGGTGCTCCAGCTCCTCGAACACCTACGGTCACAACCGACCGTTAGTCATAAAGACTAAGCCGATTTTGTCCCCACTGTTGGAGCATGCGTTCCGCACTCGTCCGGTTTGAGAATAACAAATCCCGAATGTATTTGATTCTATTTTTATTAATGGTGTGCAGGTAACAGGTATGAGATGTCACATTTCTCCTAGAGCTCAATTTGAGTGTAGGAAAATTTCACTGTCGGAAAATTCCGACAGCTGATGTCGCCCAGGCGACAGCAGAGAAGTTACAACTACTTCCCTCCACGGCAGCACGACGAAAGGCAGTTTTGAGCTGTCGGAAATCCGACAGGGATGTCGCCCAGGTGACAGCTCGGAGGTTTCAACAACTGCCCACGACACCACCACGACCGGCAGTTTTGCGCTGTCGGAATTCTGACATCGATGTCGCCCAGGCGACAGCTCGGCGGTTACAGCAACTGCCCGCACGACGGCACTCCAGCGGCAGTTTAAAGCTGTTGGAAAATTCCGACAGTCGATGTCGCCCAGGCGACAGCGATTTTCTATAAATTGACTCCTTGTGTTCGTGCATTCCATGATTTGAGAATTTCAAGTCCCTTCCTGAGTGTATACGAACCATAGAGCTCCAGAACCTCAAGAACTCCCATTTTTGCTGAGAAGGTTTGAAATTGAAGACGAGATCGGACGCGCTTCTACATCAACTATCATCTCAAGGCTTCAACCTTCCTTTCAGAGATCTGAATTTCTAGGGAGTTCTTATTTTATCTTGTATTTTCATTTATATACATTTTACTTTGTTTTGGTAGGGAAAATCGCTTCCTTGTGCGGAGCGTCTAAGTCCTTGCGTGGCTTAGGGGAAAATCGCTTCCTTGTGCGGAGCGTCCAAGTCCTTGCGTGGCTTGGTGGGAAATCGTGGCCTTGTGTGCTACGTCTAGATCTTGGGAAGATCTAGAGGATAGGCTTGGGCTTGGTCTAGGGAGAGACAAGTGATAGCCTTCCGATCCTTGGGAGAAGGATTGGTAAACAAAAAGAAATTTACATTTGTACGCCTCCGATTTCTAGCGATATAGAAATCAAATTTATGTAAACACTTTGTCATATAATATAATCATGTCTCTTTTGTGTTTACTTGATTTCTATCACTTGGCGTAATCTCTATTATATTGTGTTCTAAGTTTTTAATTCTAAATCTAAATTGTTTATTTCAATCTCTTTTATCATAAAACAATTTAGTACTTATTTCTAAAATTGCAAATTCATAATTTTCTATTCATTTAGCTAAATTGTTATTTTACCTTCGCATATTATAAAACAATTTAGTAATTTTCTTAAAATTATAAAAAGAATTTTTATTCCCTTATTCACCCCTCTAAGGGCGCCGTAATATCCAACAAGTGGTATCAGAGGTAGGTTATTCCAAACGGTTTAAAAACAAGGAATAATGACGTCTCATGATCTCGCTTCTACTAATAGGGGAAATTTTCTTATAAATGAAAAATCTTTAGCACCACCTTTATTTGAAGGGAAAAATTATAATGGGTGGAAATTTCTAATGGAAAAATTTCTTAAATCTTTGGATATGGAAGTATGGAATATTACAATTAAAATGCCCCCAAGTATTTTAAATAAAAATGAAATGTTTTTAAATGCCAAATCTATGAATAGTCTATATTGTGCATTAGATCAAAATATTTTCAAACTTATTTATACACTTCCTACTGCTTATGAAGTTTGGAAATTTCTTGAGAATACTTATAGTCTTCCTTCTACAGATGATGAACAAGAGGAATTCCTTATGGATCCAAGAGAAGAAATCGACAAGGACTCATTCTTGGAGGATGATAAATTTAAGAGAGAAATCGACGAGGAATTTCTTATGGATCCAAGAGAAGAAATCGATGAGGACTTATGCTTGGAGGAAGAAGAATACAACATCACAATATTGGACTCATTTGTTGGCAACACATCAAGCAAAAGAGAAGACGGAAACAATTGCAAGGTAAGAAAATAAAAAACTTCTCTTTTTGTAACGAATTCTATTTCTACATCTCGTATGCTTAAAATTGCTAAACGTAAAATTTTAAAATTAAAAATTGCTAATTCCAAATTACGTTTAGAAAATAAATCTTTAAAAGCAAACGATAACGTAGAATCAATTATTGATGTGTTAAATTCTCTTTCATGCTCTTTAGTTGAAATTCCTATTCCTTGTCTTAATTGCAATTTATTAAAAGAAAAATTCAAGGAAATTGAAAAAGGGCTCTTAATTTCTAAAAGGCATAATGAAAAATTGTTAATTGAAAATGATGTTTTATCTTGTAAGTTAATACAATTAAAATCTTTTGTTGAAAAATTTCAAATGTCATCTAATGAATCTCATCATAAGATTTTGAATAACAAGGATAAATTAACTTACAAAATCATTTCTAAAAAGGATCATTTTCACACATTAAATCAAAAGGAGTTTGGTTTCAAAAAGAATTATGATCCTCATAAAATTCTTAAGAGTCACTATTATAAGTCTCAATATATTTTCAATCATGACTCAAATTTAAAAACTCCTTTTCATGAAAATCAAAATATAAAATATTATCCTTCATATTATAAGAGTATGTCTAAAAGAAAGAGTGGAATGAAAATCATCAAAATGATAATCAACCTTTTAAAACATATTGTAACCCACTCTTTCAACAATCACTTCTAAAGAAAGACAATCACTCTTATAAAATTTCAAAGAATCCATATAATGAAAATCATTATGATTATCAACATCAATCTATTTTGAAAAATAATTTGAATAAACATAAATCCCAAATGAATTATTTTTCAAACAACTATCATTCTAAAAAGATGTCAAATAATCATAATATGAATTTAAAAGAAAAACAACCAAAGTATGAATGGAGACCCTTAAAGAAAAATGATACATCAACATTAATTAAAAGGGCTCATTCATCATTATCTTCTCAAAAGCCATCACGATGTATTTGGGTACCCAAAGGAACCATCCCACATGGTCAACTTTGGATACCTAAATCTCTTATTCATTAGTATCCTATCATTTGCATGGAGTAGAAATAAATAAAAATGTAATATCACTACCCTACTTCTTGATATGCTTATTGTCTCTTTTCTTTTGTTTATTTTATATTTTTTTAAACAAACATGCTATCATCTCTTTATATATCATGAAATATGACTTTCATATATTAAGCCTAATGTTTATCAAATCAAATTGAATTAAAATTGAACATTAAGTCATATGATTTTTAAAAGAGACCTACCTCTCATTTTTTTTATTATATATATCCTTTTAAATCCTTTACCCATCAATGTCTTGAATTAACATTATAATTAGAATATTGAAACTATTTTTCAAGACTAATGAAATTAATTTTAAAAATGGATTTAATTGGTTTATTAAAAGGGCTTAAGCTAAAAATTAAAATGCGCAACAGTTTGATTACTTTCTATGTTATTTGCTGCATTTGATAGCCCTTATTATGAAAAATATTATCAAATAAAATCGAAAACAAAAATTTATCTAAACGCATGCTTAATCTTTCAAAAAGCAAGTTTTTGATCAAAACTTCAAATAGCCATATCTTTTGATCCGCTCGTCTGTTTTTCGCGTTTAATATCTTTTCAGAAAGAGCACAGAAATCTCCATCTATCGGCAAACTAAACTTGCCCATTTAAGTTTGTTTGGTGCTGTCAATTTGCCCAATTTCAACTCCGTTTTTAAATGCTATCTTAGTTCGCTTGATTCGGAAATTTCTGCGTTTAAGGATTTTTTTCATCACATGATATCCTATGTATAATTGTTTCATATATTAATTTAGATAGTATGTGTGATGTGTGTCACCATTGTTTGCATGTAATTTAGACCTTAGAATCATCTTATATCATTAAGATCAAATCAAAAGTTTAATCATTTCATTATAGGTCTAAAGAAAATTAATTTGTAAACATCTCATATTACATGCAACATTATCTCCATTAATTCTATGTAATAACATTGCATTCAAATGTATCATTCTAGCATCACTTCTTAATTTGTGCTTAAATTTATATGTTAGGTATAACATTTACAATGTTATTAAACTATCATGATAACTATGTGATTTGAAATTATATAGAATACTAAAATTCCAACAAACACATAGTTTATGAATTAATCATTAGAATATTTATGAATATTGTTTCATGAATCATATATTATCATGCAAAACCAAAGATCAATAAATTCAATTATTGAATGGCATTTTATTTTAAAACTATATATTTGTGATCTTTGTCTTTGATATGATAGCTTGATCATCATTTTCTAGACTTACAATTCAAACGTGCTCATTCAAACGAAAATCACCAATTCATATTGTCATAAGTCTAGAAGAATTAGAATTTACACACATCATGATGATCTAATATATATTCTATGCAAAAATTCTCTTTAATCATAAATCATAATTCATGTTCTATCAAGACATATCTCAAATCGATAATAGGAATTATGAATCTTATGATAAAAATTATGAATAATGTTTTCTTTACATTATTTGATGTATTGATCTGCTTTGCTAGTGATTGCATGTATCTCTCATATTTATAGACTCTAGAATCAACTTTGTAATGAAAGTATAAATCAAACTAAATCATCACTCCATTCTAGATCTATAATTTGAAATTCTATTTTGGAATACATGTAATATTAATATTAATCTTATGACATGACTTTAAACCCAAAACTCTTCATACTAGCTTTATCACTTATTGAATATTAGTAATTGTGCTAGTTATCTCATATCGTCGTCTCATAAAAGTAGATAAACTATGCGGCTTTATATAACTCATCACATTAAACAAAACCCATAGTTTATGTATCAACCCTTAGATTTAAAAGCATAGGTTTTCCAAAAGATTATTTCACCTATGACTTCATATCTCACAATAGCGAGGGCGTAGGGTTGTATGCATTAGAGACCTAACTTATAAGACATGTCTTGTCCTTAACCGAGGAGGGTTCCAGTGGTGCTTTGCGAGGCACTGGGGGGAAAGAGTGCTAGGTTGAGTGTTCTCTAGTGTGTGCATATGAGACTAACACCCCAACCTACGGCATGCGTGCATCTCCTCATGCCCATCCGTCACTTAGTACGGGGCTAGGGTGTAGACATTTAGTCGGGGTAATCTTTAATCTTAGGACGTACTTATATTACTCTTTGCATGATCATTTTATTTACTTATCACTTAAATCATGCATATTTTGGGTTGTTTAATAAAAAATGCCCTCTTGTGTCTTCATAGTTTATATCTTCATGTTTAAATGGTTTTGTAAAACACAAGAATTTGAAAAGCCAAATTTTCATGCAAATTTGATCCACCTAGAGATCTCCAAAAATTCTGAAATTTCAGCATGGAACTACTTTAAGGACACTTAATCAATATCAATAATCAGAAATTTAAAATTTCTAAAAATCCACAAAAATATGTTAGTTTATGTGTACAAATCTATTTTTGTGTTTCTGTTTATTTTATTTTCATTTTCTTTATATTATGAAAAATCAACTACAAAAGTTCAAAATTCAAAAAAAAAATATACAAGAATATGTTTTTGTTATTTATGTTTTTTTATTCATATTATGAAAAATTTACTACAAAAATTCAAAATTCAAAAATTACAAAAATATGTTTTTGTGATTTTCTGTTTTTATTTGATTTAAAAAATGATAAAACAAAAAAAAACTGTATGATCTTTATTGTCAAATATCAAGCATGTATGAATTCTATTATTTAGAATTATTTACAATGTTAAACCTTATTTCTTCAAATTACTATGAACATTGTTTTGCTAATCATGCTTTGATATATCTATTTAAAGTGCATCAATTGTATTGAAAAATGTGTAGATACAAGCTTAGCATGCCTCTAAGTATGAGTAAATGTTTTATGATTGATAATGATACATTTCACTCACTTATTTTGGTAATCAACATGTGTGTCTAAATCTAAAAATGCTTTCTTGTGTATTGTATTTGTACAATGAATTAAAACTTGCATAAGTTTATTGCCTACACTACATTTGAATTGCACTTATGAAATTTAGAAAAGTGGTTAAGTTAAAAATTTTGGTTTGCAAAACAAGTGTATTCGGAGAATGTTGTCTCACAAATGTGAACAAAAAATATATATGTAGACAAATATACCTCCACCAAGCACTACTTGAACCTCCTGATAAGTCTTCATAAGCATTGTGAGGTTGAGCACCTTGGAAAAAATAGTAAAGTGTCTTGTGCAAACTTTGTTTATTACACCACTTTGTTAAAAATTATGTGCATTAAAAGTGTGTGAAAGTAATTTACTTGTGTTTTATTGTGCACTTTACTTTACATGTCTTGTATTTTGATGATTTAAATCAATTGTTAACATTGCCCAAAATACACTTATGTGCACATCATTATCTTTCATAACACTTCTTCTCATGTGTATTGGATTCCAATGCTTTATCTATACTACTCTTTATAGAAAAATGCACTAGATAACCTAGCATGATCTCTACAATGTTTTGGTATCTCTTGAACTTTAAATTAAGTAACATTGTAGTATAATATCTCTTTGATATGTTCATTTCATGCTTGGTATTTTTATGAAAAAAATTTGAGATTTCAACAAGGTTTAAACATCTTTCAACTTTGAACTAAAACTCATATTTTTACTTATGCTTTTCATGCTTACAAAAATATGTTTATTATAATCTTCCGCTTGCTTACAACTCTTATCTTTTTATTTGAAATCTCTTATATATGCTATGCTTAAACTCTTTATCATTTATAAGAAATGCCTCCTTACTACCCTCACCTAAACCCTCTTTTGATTCTACCAAAAGGGGAGATTAAATTGCATAAATCTAAGATTTAGGGGGAGTGCATTATAATGATATTAAAATAAAAAAATGGGTAAATTTGTAGGGGGAGTAATCATATAGGAGGTGCATACATTAACATATGCTCGATCATGAAAATCCTTCAATAAATAGTTCCTTACCTATCTTAAAAGATATACACTCATCCCTATATTCATTACTTTTGATAATATCAAAGGGGGAGAAGATACTAAGAAATCACTTAAAGCACTTAAATTACTTAATTAAGTGAGCTTTCATGTAGGGGGAGTTTATAAGTCGGGGAGAATAATTTTAGAAGGAGCTAATATTAAGGGGGAGATCATATTAAGGGGGAGATCATATTAAGGGGGAGAACATGAAGATCATAAGTTCACACTTGTGCATACATAATGTACTTGTCACTATCTATATATGATTTATTCGATTTCTTAGTATAAGGATTTGTTATTATCAAAAGGGGGAGATTGTTGGAGCATGCGTTCCGCACTCGTCCGGTTTGAGAATAACAAATCCCGAATGTATTTGATTCTATTTTTATTAATGGTGTGCAGGTAACAGGTATGAGATGTTCACATTTCTGCTGGAGCTCAATTTGAGTGTAGGAAAATTTCACTGTCGGAAAATTCCGACAGCTGATGTCGCCCAGGCGACAGCAGAGAAGTTACAACTACTTCCCTCCACGGCAGCACGACGAAAGGCAGTTTTGAGCTGTCGGAAATCCGACAGCGATGTCGCCCAAGCGACAGCTCGGAGGTTTCAACAACTGCCCACGACACCACCACGACCGGCAGTTTTGCGCTGTCGGAATTCTGACATCGATGTCGCCCAGGCGACAACTCGGCGGTTACAGCAACTGCCCGCACGATGGCACTCCAGCGGCAGTTTAACGCTGTCGGAAAATTCCGACAGTCGATGTCGCCCAGGCGACAGCGATTTTCTATAAATTGACTCCTTGTGTTCGTGCATTCCATGATTTGAGAATTTCAAGTCCCTTCCCGAGTGTATACGAACCAGAGAGCTCCAGAACCTCAAGAACTCCCATTTTTGCTGAGAAGGTTTGAAATTGAAGACGTGATCGGACGCGCTTCTACATCAACTATCATCTCGAGGCTTCAACCTTCCTTTTAGAGATCTGAATTTCTAGGGAGTTCTTATTTTATCTTGTATTTTCATTTATATACATTTTACTTTGTTTTGGTAGGGAAAATCGCTTCCTTGTGCGGAGCGTCTAAGTCCTTGCGTGGCTTAGGGGAAAGTTGCTTCCTTGTGCGGAGCGTCCAAGTCCTTGCGTGTGGTGGGAAATCGTGGCCTTGTGTGCTACGTCTAGATCTTGGGAAGATCTAGAGGACAGGCTTGGGCTTGGTCTAGGGAGAGTCAAGTGATAGCCTTCCGATCCTTGGGAGAAGGATTGGTAAACAAAAAGAAATTTACATTTGTACGCCTCCGATTTCTAGCGATATAGAAATCAAATTTATGTAAACACTTTGTCATATAATATAATCATGTCTCTTTTGTGTTTACTTGATTTCTATCACTTGGCATAATCTCTATTATATTGTGTTCTAAGTTTTCAATTCTAAATCTAAATTGTTTATTTCAATCTCTTTTATCATAAAACAATTTAGTACTTATTTCTAAAATTGCAAATTCATAATTTTCTATTCATTTAGCTAAATTGTTATTTTACCTTCGCATATTATAAAACAATTTAGTAATTTTCTTAAAATTAGAAAAAGAATTTTTATTCCCTTATTCACCCCCCCCCTCTAAGGGCGCCGTAAGATCCAACACCCGCCTCCCCCCGCGACTCCTAGGCACCGTGCGGGAGGAAGAAGCGGAGGACAACAAAGTGGAGTAATCAAGAAGGTAGTAGGTGACAAACATTCTACGCTAACAAGAGTATATCCATATAAATTCTATGCTAGTAGTATGAGCAAGTAAACAGTATTAAGTGCAGTAAAATAATATCGCAGCAGTAAAAGAGGTAAGCAAGAGAAGTAGTGCGACACAAGTAAATTAATTTAAGAGTAACCATTGATTTATAGGAATGCTCATACAAACCTATAGACCAAGGGGTCGTTTAGCAGGGGCCTATCATATAAAAAGTCCCATACCAATTTATGCGATAGGGGTAGGGGTTGAAATGCAATGTTCATGCTATGACATGCAAGGTATGCTGATATGCTATGTTCATACAAGTGCAACTCACTCACTATGACTCTATGTGCATAGACCTTTAGTTCCCCCTTTTTGGAGCTAGCAAGACTCCCAGGATACTCCCGTAGTGGCAAACGGAAGCGGTGGGTTGGGTCTCGCCACCTCTAGGTTGGTATTCACACTACCTAACCTAGACCTATCGTACGCCTCAACACAAAACCGCGGAGCGCCTGCGTACTCTTGCTGACTGGATCGCCAGACTTTTATGGCTAAGTGTAATTACCACACTTGCCGAGTCAACGTATTGACGTCAGTGTGAACGACCATCCAATACCGAAGACCCACCACCATCGTGCACATGCAACATGTTCTACTATCTATCTCCGAGCCATAAGCTCCCCGGTCTAACCTGCCCGTCATTAATAACCTTCCGAGCCATCGGCTCACCGGACCAACCCGTCCATACCAACAAACACTACTGAGTCACAAGCTCACCTGAGTTATCAATCCGCTCTTACAAACACGGAGCTTACTGCTCGTAGCACCAACCGATTAAGCTCCCGTAACCACGGGGTGTGGGTGAGTGTGTTATTAAATTATTCTTGTATAACATCTTATCCCTACAGTTTACGGTTAATCTTGGACTCCCCGAGGATTACCCTGTAAGGGGCTCGCTACGGTACTAGGAACTACAATGGGATGACACCCCAAAGTTCCCTTTCTCAAGACACTTAGTATTATTGGTATCTACCCATAAGATTACCCTCTTATTATTCCACTTAAATTAAACCTCAGCGCTTTATGACCCTCTAAGGGGAAGGACGATCTTTCGTCAATCCCGAGCACAGCCTTACCCATAGCTCACCAAGCACTCTCATCGTCTAAACTCCTATTTAGACTACCCTTGTTTAGTTATTATTATACTCGGAAGTTTAGGGTGGATCCTGGACTTCCCGAGGGCTACCCGGTGAAGGGCTCGTAAGGTACTAGGGTATGTGATGGGATGATACCCAACCCCTTTCCAGGACAATTAACATTCTTGGTGACTACCCTGACCTAACCTTCCACCCTCTCATTACTCTTTATAACTTACGCCTTATGTTTCATCCCGCTCCTAAGCAATCGTTCTTTTGGACTCAACTCTAATAAATCTTAGTCCTCTAAGTGGTCTATACTCATCCCTTGTTATAAACCAATTCTCATCGATTTCCTTTGTGATTCTATTGACCTAATCATCATAATGAGTTTTTACTATCCGCAGACCACGACATATAACTAACTTAGATTCCTATGATGGAACCTTGGTCAAATTACTTCCATATGACTTCTAATTTTTATCATAGGTTCATAGTGGATAAAATAAGGGATGATCAAAATCCAAGTATGTTTCATATAATTTTGCCCTCTATAAAAATTCATTAATTACTAATCTGAATCTAAAATGTGAAGGAGGTATCATGCTAGTGAATTCAAACTTGTTAAATATCCTTCCAGAGATGAAGTGTGACATGATAAACAGATTTCCAATATTTCATATTTTTCCAGCAATTAAATAACCATGATCCCTAATTTTCAATGAATGAATGGAAAAATAATTTTACACATCAAGTACAAGATTTTGACTTCCTAAAATTCTGGAAAAATTACAGTAGCTTCATATGAACATAAAAACACTATTTCCAGAAGATCATATTTTTCCAAACATTTTAAACCCACAATTTCTATTTATCTTTAAAGGGGTGCAAATAGGGATTTACACATCAAGTAGTAGATTATGACCTCTAAAAATTCTGAGAAAATTAACCTAGCACAATAATCATCTAAAAACACTAAATCCAAGCGATCTTAAATCGGCAACAATTATTTTCACCATAATCACATTAAACCCTATTTAGGGTTTTTCCAAGGTTTGTGAAGGATCTATCATATAACATTAACCATATGCCTCCAAATAAATTTCAGTGACTTATCTCATATAAAAATCATCTTATCCAGAGAATTAATATTTTACAAACCATATTACCATATTTTCAGAATTAAATAAAAACAAGGTTTCTCAGTCGATTTGTACAGTGACTACTATATAAAATCATCAACATGATCTGAACTAATTACCAGAGATCCATAACTTAAAAATATCACTGTATCCAGAGATTTAGAATTTTACAAACTATTTTACCCCATTAAATTAATTAATTACAAAAGGGGGTTTTTCCTCAATAAATTGATAATTACCACAAAAAAATTCATCTAAAAATTATGGTAAAATTTACAGAGCTATAGGATCACCAAGGAAACCTACTAGAATAATTTCATAATTCTCCAAATGCATATGAGACCTAAATGTCATATTTGAATAAATTTGACCTAACCAAATAAATCAAATTCAGAGAAATAAATGAGGTCCAAAAATTCCAACAAAATTCCTAAATGTGCCTTTCCAGTCAAAGATCCATTTCCCAGTGTTTTGGATTTATCCCTAAGTTTTTGATTCAAATTATTTCATTAATTTAAAAGTGTGACATTTTCATTTAATTAAAAACTTTAGGAAAATAACTTCCAAAAATCATGAAACTTATGTCAATGATGTATATCCTCATGACATACACTAACCCCAAGGTTTCAGAGGCATGCAAGGTGATTCCCACCTTCAATTCCATCAAAAAGCTCAAAAGCCCAAATTGACTATTAGCACCCCAATTTTTCTCTTAAGACCCGAACTTCATTTTGAAGTTCAGAGAAATATACTCATGCACATGTGATGAAATTTTAACCAGATCCCATACATGACCTAAAGAAGCCCTCACCAAAATTTGGGGTCATTAGGAGTTATATAACTCCAAATATTCCAATTATTTAATTTTCCAAGTTTTGAAAAAAACTTTAGAAAAATTATCTCCAAAAAATCTGATATTTTTAACCTAAGCTTGGCATGAGGCACATGCATGCATGGCCAAAATCTCAAGTCCATCAGACTTGGTATTAAAAAGTTATACACATTCAAAGTTCTGATTTTTGTTTTGACCAGCCTCACGAGAATGAGTGCTGTGGGCCCTATATTTAACCAAATGGCCTGATTTTACTTTCATTTGAAAGTAGACACTCAAATCTACAATTCCTATCTCTGGGGATTTTTCGAAATATAGTCTCTAAAGGCCTCAAATTAAGCTTACAAGGTCGGATATGAAATGTGACAGTTTAATACACTTAATAATAATACAAATATATAAGATTATAAATGATTCAGCACGAATCTCAGCGCAGATCTGGCGGTATCCCGTCATCGTCCCCAGCTCGCCAACAGCCGCGATTAATCCTGCCTGGGCCATCTTCTCCGGCAATTTCCCGGCAACCTGCAACACCTCACGGCCGGCCACCGCCTCCACCACCTCCGTTGAGGTGGTGGCTAGCGTTTGACGGCGGCACGGCCACCGGAGATGGCCTCTCTGGCGATCCCGAGCAAGAAGAAAAGCTCGGAATTTCTCCCTCAAGCTCACATGGGATCGGGCTCAATTGAGCCCGATTTCTCTCCTAAATGGACCTAGATACTAGCACAGAGGGAGAGGGGGAGAAATCGGACCACATGCGAGCTTGGAGGTGTGTTATCCGGCGGGTTGACATGCTAGTAGCTGTCGGCGGCGAGTTTGCTCAAATCCCCGTTTCTGGATCAAAAGCTCCACTCCAGTAGTGGATTTCAGCTGCTCTCAAGGTTCTGAAGGTGATGGTGGGCTCAATTGGGGTCGGGGGTGGCTGTTTGGTAGCAGCCATTATTGGCGATTTCCTCTATGCCGCCACCTCCTCAGCCTGCCATCCACAGGCTTCCAGCTCATCAGAAAAAAGAACCCTGAGCTCAAATTGCTGCCAGGGGAGGGGAAGTTTCAAGCTGAATTGATGGTCTTGGAGTTTAGCCATTAATATGGCCGGCCCCTTTGGTGGAGCTCCTCTTCCTCTCCTCTTAACAGCAGCCAGCTCAGCTCCAAAATGCTGGCAACTCCTTGGGGGTGCTGAGAGCAACCCAGAAATCAGGGGGTGGTGGCCAAGTGGTCATCCTTCCATGGGTTCATGGTTTGTCTCTCTCCAAAATTGGGGAAAAACCCAAAATCACCCTTGCATGTCTCCTTCTTCCAAAAACTGAGGGGCAATTCTGGTCATTGGACCTATGGGCTTCAAAGTGGGCTTTGGGTGAGGGCCTTAATCCATTGGAATTTGGATTAATTCCAAATAATTCCAATTTAGGCAAAATTGACCCTATGTTGACTTTTGGGTTGACTTTGTCAATTGGGTGTGTTGACTGGTCCAAGATGTTGACATTGAGTCCAATGACACCACCCAAGGTTGGTTGAGTCATGGTGAAGACCTAAGTGAGCTAATTTGACCCAAAGGTGTGATTTTGACCAAAATTGGGGGAATGTTGACTTTGGTCAATTTGGCCAAATTGAAGACTCCATGATGGGGCTTTTGAGTCAAATAGGTCCCCCATGATGTTCTAAGACTAGGGGTGAAGTCAATTTCATGCTTTTGGGGTTCAATTGAACCTATTGGGGAGGATTTGACCTATGTTGACCCAAGTTTGACTTTGGTCAAATTGGGTCAATTGGTGACACCATGATGGGGCTTTTGGGTCTATAGCATTCCTTGGAGTGTTTATCATCTATTGGTGGAGTCAATTTGCAAGTGTGAGTTCATGTTGAGCTAGTTTGACCTAGGTTGACTTGAGCCTTATAGTAGACCACATGTGAGTTCACCTAACCCTAGGTGTCCTAAAGCTGCAATTTAGCTCAAACTCACCACACTCACCACTTGTCTCACCCTAAATTGGAGTTAGGGGGTCTAGTAGGAAACGGGATGTTACAGCACCAATCGATGTTCTTACCCCTCCTTCTGCTGAAATAGTTCGAGTGGTTGAAAAAGCGGTTATGGAAGTTTTTACTGCACGACTAGGAAGGCCACTGCAGAACAAGTGTTTACACCTGGAACGAGGATAATGCACAGTGGATGAGTGCATGAATGAGCTCATCCGTCTGGGTTATTATGCGGGGTCTATGTGGGAAGATGAGGAGACCAAGGTTAATAAGTTCTACAACGGTCTATGAGATGACTTACGACTAGCACTTGCAGGTCCGATGTTACTTGGCTTCCACGTCTTAGTGAAAGCGGCTAGATCTCTGGAAATGCGTAAGAAGCCTGGGTTCAGGTTCAGAAATTCCAAGAGGAAGTGTAGGTGGTTGGAGTCGGCTCCTATAACGACCCAAGCCTCATTGTCTTGGACCGTTAGACGCCTGGCCCCATTGTCCAGGACGCCCGGGCTGCACCCCGCTTTGAAACACCCCAACCTCCCTCTGATACCAACTGTCACAACCCGCATTTTCCCACGAATTTAATACATATTATCAGAGCAAAGGGAAAATACGCGTCGTGATGCCACGCCCTGCAGGAGACGACTACAGACGCTCATGCAATCACTCCTCACGGTAAATTTATAAAAAACACATCCGTGTTTTGATTAAAAAGAAAATTTTTCATATTAGCATAAGAGCGCGTCCCTCGGTCCGGTGGATCATCTAGTCCACAAGTAGAAAACTATACATACGCAGCGGAAAATAGGTTCATTTTAGCCTACATGAGCATGAAGATCGACATCCAAGAAGTGATATGCATAACTCTACGTTTAGTATAGTAAGAAAGGAATTTCTACGATCTTCAAAGAATGTGGCATTTATTTAAAAGTTATGATATGCAAGAATGACATTTTTATACTAATAAAGTAACTAATGCATCCTAGCATAAAGCTTCCCAGAGAGTAAGTAGGTAAACAACCTGAAGGTAACAGCAAAACTACTAACAAGTAAACTAAGCATAAAAGCCAAACGGGCGCCAACAACTGACACGAACCCGCAGGAAAGAAGGAAAACATCCAAAAGAGGGCAACAACCAAAGAACTGCCCCTTACCTAGAAGAGAGGAAGGGCCTCGACAGAAAAACTGAACGACACCGCTCTAACTCCTGCGCCAGCTAAAGACCTGAACCTGAGACATTCATAAGAAAAGAATGCCTCAGCCCAAAGGGTGCAAGAAAACCAAGATTAGCAGCAATCAGAAATAAAAGATTGCAGAAAGGAGAACTAAGCAGGCAAGCATGAATAATCTTACAACAACCAGAGCCAGCTCAAACGAGAACGCCCCCTCACATAAACTCACCGGACGACAACGACGTTTCCGAAACGATAACGCCCCCTCACATAAACACTTCACAACGATATATTTCAAATTTAAGACATTATCGACTCGTATTCGCCGCTTAAAGGACTAAGAAAAAACCTGGGGCGTTACAGCCACCCCTCCTAACAAAAAGTTTCGCCTCGAAACTTTGCAACAACCATTCAAAACGAGGAAAAACGCAGAAGACAAAATTTTCGGGGAATTTAGGGTCTAAACACCTCCAAACCAACAGAGCTGAAGCCAACCCAAAACCAACCCAACTCATTTGAAGCCGCAGTGTGGTTTAGTACAAAAACAAATAAAGAGCTCAACAGTTAAACTAGTAGTGAGGTTATGAATGGTTTTGAAATTTAGCCAACGCTTAAACGATTGCCGAACTTGACCATCGTAATCTCCTATACCCATGGCCGTATAACCAAGGCGTTTAACTGCCACATAGCAAGTATAACACTATAAGTATGAAGCTATTGGAGCCATATGAGTATAGAGCAGCCCCCAAGGGGAAGAAACAACCCTAAATGGCACTATAACAGCAGCCCCACTGAACCCATATAAAGCAGCCACTTTAAATGCCACATAGTAAGAATAACACAATAAGTATGAAACTAATGGAGCCATATGTGTATAAAGCAGCCCCATTGAACCCAATTGGAATAAACAAAGGGCAGCCCCATATATATATAACAAGAAACCAACTGATCGAGCATAGCAACCCAGTCTGTCGTTTGTGGAGCAGCCTGTTCGTATCTTGGAGAAGCAAGATCGGGTGTTGCGAAGAAAGTCCATCCCTATGGTGAAGGTCCTCTGGGATAATCAGGATGTATGGGGTGCAACCTAGGAGCTAGAGTCAGCGGTGAAGGAGTCCTATCCTCACCTTTTCAGCTAATTTCCCCGGTAAGTTTTCGTCTTCTGCGTTTTTCCTCATTTTGAATGGTTGTTGCAAAGTTTCGAGGCGAAACTTTTTGTTAGGAGGTGTGGCTGTAACGCCCCAGGTTTTTTCTTAGTCCTTTAAGCGACGAATACGAGTTGATAATGTCTTAAATTTGAAATATATCGTTGCGAAGTGTTTATGTGAGGGGGCGTTACCGTTTCGGAAACGTCGTTGTCGTCCGGTGAGTTATATTTTTTTATGGGTGGCGTAAATGCGGATATATGAATGTAAATGTGTATATAAATACATACATATGTATACTTATGCAATTATAAGCTTGTAGGGAAATTCTTATATATAAACATGCTATTATAAATGTACGCGATTGCATGTTTTCCCTTGGGTATGCATGCTTGAAGTTTTATAGGGGAAGAGTTTTTGTGTCGAATGCTACATTTATACCACTATATATATACACGTGTATAGGGGTATATAAACATATATATATAATCTTATTTATACATAACTATATGCACATATATACATTATGTATACACGTAGTGGTGTACAGGTTATACAAAAACAAAAGAGTTTATATATATACGAGCATCTTCGCACGGGCTTCGCCCGTGCTCGATGCTCTTGGGCGGGCTTCGGCCGCATCCAGGCGGGCTTCGCCCGCCTGCGCACGGGCTTCGCCAGTGCTTGATGCTCAACGCAGCCTTCGGCCGCATAGAAGTGGGCGTCACCCATTTTTATGCAATCCACCAACTCGAGGCCGCGCACGCCACTCCAGACGCAACGACGCTCCTGCAGCTCGCAAACCCCGTGCATGAACTGAAGATTTGTGTATTACAGAACTCATAAAATATATATAATGCAAAATAAGCAATTTTATGAAACAAAATCTATATTTTTCTTGATACTGCATCAAATCATGGAAATTTAAATTTGTTTTATAGGTAAGGTTCCAAGCTTAACGATGATATAAACATTAGCTGACATGGTTAAGCAGATGTCAAAATATTTGACGACGAATAGAGGGGGAAAGTACAATTTTGCTCAACCGCATACGCCTCATTTCCAGGTCATGCTCTCCCAATCACATTAGGGAAATTGACAATTTTATAGGTACATGACAGATCACATTAAGAACATTATTTATATGACCAACACATTCAATGACATCAAAGTTTTCAAAACTAAAATATTCCATGAAATATAATAGAAAAATTCAAATTCCATCAAAATCTTATGCCAAAAGCTACATCAAGATCAAAACATGTGTTCTCTTTCACTATTTTACTTTCAGCATACAATTACCAATACATTATCATGTATCCATTATCATGTTGACCCACAGAAGCTGGATGGCAATCGACGGAGCAGTTCCTGACATTAGGCAAATAGACAATTTTATAACTGATTTGCAAGGTGACAGCAAAAACAGTTTATACTGCATTAAATCATGCAAATTTATATTTGATTTAAACCTACGGTTCGAAGCTTCAAGATGATATAAAAATTAGATGAAATTCTTCTTTGCGGCGAAGGCAGCGTCGAGGATCGAGCACGGGCGAGCCAGCTATCAAGAAAGCCTCCCAAGGCCAAACAGTACTCAGTCCTCATAACAAATCAGCCGGCCAACATTCAACACATAAGGAAATAATATACAGTAGAATGAGCAGAAATAACAAAGTTATATTTATTTATTTATTTACCGCATACGGTTACAAAACAGTAAGCCATCAGCTATGTATAATACAAAATTCGCATTCGCAGTTCGGGTACTGAGTTTTGTGTTGCTCCCAAGACTCTTCAATTCCAATGAAAATTTTTAACCATAAGTTGGCAAGATGCATTGCAGGAGACATTTGCGTTGTACCTGGCGTTGGTTGTGCTGTCTAACAGAAAACGTATGCACTACAAATTAGTTATACGAAAATGACTATGTAAGAGTAAATTTTTTTAGTGATATATCAACTGAGACAAAATTCATATATGAAATAAGTTTTATTTTGCGAATAAAAGTAATAAAACCCGTCAAAAGAAATTGCATATTTTTATGAAATCATTACCTGTGACCTGTTTGTTGTCGGGACAGTTTTGGTAGTTATGCCGGGTAATCATGGGAGGGCGAAATCAGCAATGTAGGCCTATGAGAACACTGCAATAATACGCAAATTTATTTCTTTTGCATGTTTCTGTAATCTTTGCATAATGTGTAAATGATTTAAAGTATTATTTGAATACTTACGAACGCGTCAGAGTTCGCGGTAATAACACGGTCAGCTTGGGGCTTTGTTTTAACATTTCGAGGTCTTGGAAACCACTGAAATAAGTCCCATATTTATTTTACTTTTTATTAATGCATGCTAACAGTTGCATATGTTAGATGTGAATTTTGATAGTTTTAAATAATTTTCAATGAGTACGCAAAGTATTATTTTGTAGAGTTGTAAGAGTGTCATAATGCGTTTTGTCGTTGTTTGTACACGTAATATTTCATAGACATATTTGAGCATACCTTGGCAAGATCTTCTGGAGTGATCTTTTGTGGTGCCTTCTGTTGTGTTGCCTAAAATAAATATCCAATATGAAATAGTCATTACAATAGTGTCATGCGTGACGAAACTATTGTGAAACACTTGATATAATACATAAATATAAAGCGTTAATGAAAAAGAGTACTCACCAATGCTTTGCCTTTTAGTTGAGTTTTCTTTGCGTTAGTGGCGCGATTGTCATGGGATGACATATTCAAATTGGTAGACGTTTGTAACAACTGATGTAATACAAACTGTTAGTGGGATACTTTTTTGTTGTTAGTATGAACATAAGTCTGCAAAGTTCTGTTTTCATAACAAATTCATGATATGTTTTTAATGTACAAATATGATATAAATATTACGTGTAGCATCAAACAAAACCAAATCAGTAGAGGCAGAAATGAAAAATTCTTCTATCATTTAAAACTTTCTTTCATCAAAGGAGAAGCTCAGATTTGGAAGCAGGAAGTATAGAACATTTCGAAAGTACTTAGTTGCAACAACAAAGACGTTGATTTAATAGTTTTACGCATATAATCACACGGCAGCTTGGTTGACAGGTATCTAATAACGTTATAGTAAATGCATCAGTGAGATGTTGTATTTTTTGTTTGTATGTGGAATATGTAAGTTTATATGTATGTGTAAGTGTGCATTGTTGTGTGTGTGTGTGTTTGTGTATATTTGAGTGTCTGTTTGTGTGCATGTATTTATTTTTGTTGGACTTTATATGTATTTGTGTGTGTTTCGTGTATGAATGATTGTTGACTTTGGTGCTCTTTGTCGGTGTGTTTGTGTTTCTGTGTGAGTGTGCATATGTGTCTGCGTGTCTTTGTGTATATGTACGTGTTAGTTTGTGTGAGTATTTGTTTCGAGTGTGGTTGTTTGTGCTGGTGTTTTTGTATACGGCTATAAAAAATGCACTTTGTCTGATGTGTTACTATGTACCTATAGATGTGTTTTTCGTAGATGTGTTTTTCATAGATGTGTTTTAAACACAGTTGTTTGCTGTAAATTCTGTGCTGATCATGGTTCATGGGACTGTCATGTACGTAGAGAAAATCATTAGTCTGACGTTGTATTGTTAGGCAGTATGCAAATGAAAATACAAAGAGAGCGGAAGTAAAGTGTGTACCTGGACGATGACTTTGGCAAGTAGGTCCTTGAAGATAACATTTTTTGTGCATGTGCCTTTATGCCCAGCAACAATACCATTTTGTATTAGAATTTTTATAGTTACTGAAGATACTCCTCTTGACAAAGCTACATAGAGTTGACCATGTGTAAAGACAGGTGAAGGCATGTATATGCCAACTTGATTAATTGTTTGTCCTTGAGCTTTGTTTATTGTAAGCGCGAAACTTAAACGCACTGGGAATTGTTTGCGAGTCAGTTCAAAAGGCACTTTTGCATCTCCTGCATTTTTGAGTGGTATGCGAGGGAGAAAATCTGATTTGCCTTTATGTTGGCCTGTAAGAATTTCCGCCTCAATAAAATTTCGTTGGAAATGACGGCACAGAAGGCGTGAACCGTTGCACAGTCCTATTCAGGGATTTAGATTTCGAAGGAGCATGACGGGGGAACCTTTTTTCAGACATAGTTTGTGTGGCGGAAGATTGCCCGGGGACAGACTATTGAGGAATTCTTATGGGTATAAATTATGCTGGTCATCGTCAACTGAGTCAAAAGAATAATATGTCATTTCATCACCAGGGAGTATTTGTAAACAATTTTCGTTTAATTGGGTGACAGTTTCATTTAATGGAGTCAGCAATGCTCTGCTTTCCCGATAATCAGGTGTGGTAATACTCGATGAGATATCTGCAAATATGATGTTAATAAGTGTAGTAATTGAATGTTCGCCTTCCCATGGAACAATCATTGATTCTGGAATATGTATCATATCATCGTCAAATGTACGCTCATCACCGTTTCCAACTCGAAGTAGGAAATTTGAGAAATCTTGATCATGAAGAGCGCGCATATTTTGAGACAGTGAGAGTAATTGTACAGATGACCACAAAGGTGAAGTAACTATGCTGGCGTTCATGATCTGAGACGTTGTTCCGTTAATCACGACAGGCGGAACCTGCCAAAAATCCCCTCCTAGGATTAATACTTTTCCACCAAAAGGTTGGTGTATGTCAAGAACATCTTGTAACGATCGATCAACAGCTTCGAATACATGTTTATGCGACATCGGAGCCTCATCCCAAAGAATTGCAGAACAATGTTGTAAAAGATTGTGTATCTCTGATTGCTTCTCGAACTTGCAGAAGGAACCCGCCTCTATAGGGATTGGAATCTTGAACTTTGATGGGCTGTAGTTCCACCTGGAAGAAGTGTTGCAGCAATTCCCGATGATGCAGTAGCAAGTACAATGTGGCCTTCACGGCGTAAATGTGCAAGTATTGCTTTGTACAGAAATGTTTTTCCAGTGCCTCCAGGTCCGTCTATGAAGAAAATACCACTCTCATGGTGTCTAATACTGTCCATAATACTATCGAAAGCATAATGCTGATCAGAATTGAAAGTTGAAACAGAGTTAAGATCTGTGTATGAGAGTGGTAGTGACAGTTCATCTTCAATTAGACTCGAAAAGCGAGATATATCTGCAAACAATGGAGATATTTGAGGAAGATCAAACTGTTTAATACTCTTGTTGTGTTGTTGAAGAGTATGCTCGATTTCATGAAGGAGTTTATTGAGGATGTATATATCAGTGGTAGAACTGGAGCAGATGTAATCTTCACTCATTGCAGTATAGTTGTCATTCCACAGTTGTCGAACTTCTGTAGGGTTGCAGTAAAGTAAAATGGTTGTAAATAATGTTCGCAGCGCAGAAGGCATTTGGAATTCTCGGGCCTCGTGCATACAACTATGTAGGCTGTTGTCTCGTTCAAGTAAACCATATTGTTCAGCAGCTTCCTTAAATGTTGGGTAGACGGTGTCACGAACTGTCATCAGGTGCTCGAAAGATGTTGGGCCTTGAATATGGTTTAAAAGTAAACGTAAATAAAATCTTTCACCCTCAGAAGGATGTACAGAGTACATTCGACCAATAACCTTTTGATGTCGTCTTCATTTGTTCCATGTTCTAAAAGTTGAATTCCATGTATAGTGCTTTGGGAAATCAGTGTATAGATAAGTATGCCTTTCTTCTTGGGCACTGTAAATATTGAAAAATTCTGTTAACATTGTGCGAGAGTTACGCACGTCAGCAAGAACGTTGCTTATGGAATCGGTGGTGCGAAACTGCACTTGATGTTTGTTAGGTAAATGAATTTGCAGGAGAATAACTGATGGATATGTTTGATACATATTGAATTTGAGTATCTTCCAACAGGCTTCTTGAGGACATATCCATCGAACATCCACGTATTGGGATATTTCTGTATAATCTGGATGAGGATGAATTTGCAGCGCGACAGAATCGGGACCCTTGTGAATGTATTTATATAGATATTTTATACTTTTTATACTGCTGCATATTTCAACGTTAATATGACAATCATATTTTAAAAGGAGATATGGATTATACGGAACAACCCATCGGTTATCAACAGTGAAATCATCTCTTCGCTGGAGTCTAAATGAGCGACCATTATTTTGACGTCGATATATTGGGTAGGAATCTGATCCCTGCAATGTTTGAGTGGCAAAGTTTTTGGGGTAACCTTTTTTACAGGAACCTTGTTTCATACACGATGCATGAGGGTATACGTGGGCGCACGGACCATGAATCATATGTTTTACAACAGCATTGTATAGTTCGGGTTCAGATTCGATATGAGGAAGCTCAGCTGTAACTATCTTATCATAATCATCCGGAGTATTCATTTTATCTGACACATATAACATAACCAACATATGAGCATGTGGCAAACCCCATTTTTGGAATTCAATAACATGCCATGACTAACTGTTCTTCCCAGAATGTGCCTGTGGAATATATCTTTCTGTAATTGCTGGAATTTTGCATGAAATATTCGAGAGACTAAATCGGGACGGTCTTGTGACGTCTGTCTGGGATAAAGTGCGTCCGTTATTTCTTTCCAAGATGCGTTGCATGTCATTGTTAGAAATATATCTGGTCTGCCGTTGTGTTGCACGACAGCCATTGCATCCTGATAGCGTTGGTACATATCGCGAGGACTTCCAACGAAGGATGATGGAAGGATGAGACGATGACCAATATTTGCTGCAGTTAATGAACATATATATTAATTTGTTATACTGTGAAACTCTATAATCACATTCCGAAATAACATGCACATACCTCCACTATTTTCTCCACTAGTTAGACAATCTTGTAAGCCGATGTACAAATCTGCACGGATAGTTTTCTGATTATTTTTAATCCAACGCAGTTTTTGCGTTTCTATATTAATGTAGTTATCAACAACATATTGTTGCAGCAGACGACACCCATGTAAAGGAAATGACGAAGTTGGCTGACGATCCTACAGTAATATGAGTATGAGATATATTATTATCTTAAGCGTAGCAGGACGTGGGTGCATTAAAAAAAACGACTGTCAAACTTGAAGTATGTATGAGTAGTAGTCGCAGCAGCCAACGTGGCGATTATTCAGACCTTTGCATTCGGCCAACCAACCATATGTACCATATGGGAGGAGCAGTGGATATTGGAGTGGATCGTAGAAGCCAGCATATTTTTGAATAGTGACCAATGGACCTTCAGTTGTCTGTAAAATGATGTTTCTGTCATTTGATTCAGCATATTCTTCAGCAGCAACGATTATACCAGCCACCTGCGATGCAGTTGGTAATGTATATTGATGACCCAATGCATGTTGTTCTTTTATAACCAATCTGCACTTGGTAATATCCTCATGTTGGGCTAGTTTCCGGAACATCGATACAAAAGGATTATATTTATTCAGAATGGCCCAGATTTTTTCTAATACTGCAAAGTTAAGCTCGTTGTTTTCTTGCAGACGATGATCTGTCTAATGCTCTGTATCGTAAATATATAGTTGTAGATATCTAGGCTACAGTTTGTAACAGGCAGAAGTGAGCCAATTCTGTGATAAATTGAGCTATGAGCACGAAATGTGTAGACGGTGTGTTGATCGACTGTCAAAGTTTCATCTAACTTAACACCCATAAAAGTAAAAGAGAAAACGTGGTTATATGAACGAATGTATCGCCTGAAGTGATGACCTTCAGCAGTATCAGTAATCAATAAAGTGTACAACTCAGGTGGAACTGGTATAGGTGGAAGTTGAACTATTCCGTTGTTGCAACACATTGTTGGTGTTTCTCCATCAAAAAGTTTATCATTACAATGATGACAGAAATGCGGACGTTGTAACTGTAAATGCACAATTTGTTGGGTTGCGTTACAGATGCGTGCAATGTTGTGGTTTCCAGCACGACGGCGCCGAGCACGGATAATAACAGCAGCGTCACTGATTTCTGTATGTTTATGTTGCAGAAATAAAGTTTAAGGCTGTGTTTGTAAGATATAGAGCAATAGGTAGATGTGGTAGACAAAAAGAAGAGCATACTGTTTGAGTGACTGTGGTTGATGATATGTTCTTGTGGTAGAGGAGATGCGTTGTGGTGAATGCGGGAGGTTGATGCTGGCGCGGCATATGTCATCACTATTGCTGGAGCAGAAGTGGTTGCAGTCATATGGCCAACTGAGCCGACAGGGATTACTGGCAATTACACTCAGGCAAGGCCATAGAATGTGATTGTGTCGTTGAGGATTCTCCAATTTCAGGCAAGCTGCCGGAATGGAAGCACGACATATATGGTACACATGTTAGTGAGTATCTGTGCACAACACCAGTACCTGTGTTTGGGAATTTATAATTTAGTGATGTGTAAGAGTTGTTGTATGTAAACATATGGTAGTGTATAAAAAGAAGATGTCGTAGTTACCCAATGTAGTGCATGCGGCTAAAGCGGCGGAGGACAGCGTTGATGTGAGTGCAGCAGTGCATTAGATGTCAGGCACTCGAACTTGTAGGTCGGTAGTTTGTTGGAGTGACTGTCTATGTCGCATTGCGTTTGGAGCACGCGTAATTTGTGGTTGTTGCACTGACTGGCGGCCTTGAAGTTGACTTGGACCACGCATAACCTCCCGGTCGTTCGCTTGTTGTGGCTCAACCATCCAAGAACGCCTTAATCTTTGGTACAATCGATTATATGCTCGTCGACTTTCACGTTCTCTGGTCGACATTAGGGCAGTTCTTCTTCGAGCATCCTGTCGATTAGATGTGCGTTGTGCCGCACGTGATGTCTCATTTATATGTGCATCTTCTGTTACAGTGCACGAATGAGTATGCATTTGGTGCGAATGAGGTGGTTGGAATGGTGACGATTCCCCAGTTGGAGATAGGGGAGCAGTATGAACGGGCACTGAATACGGTGCAGTTGTTAATGAATATCCATGGACAACAACACTAGCATGGTCATCTGCCACTGTCAAATGCATGTGTGTATGTTATGTGTCGGTAGATGTGAACATATAAATATGTACATACATATAACACGCGACAATATATGAAAATGTGCAGCAGTAGATGTTGTACTTACCTAAAGTGATGCTTGTATCCTCAGAGGCATTGTGTGGCGTTCCTGCGAGTGCAGTTTGTTGAGGCAGAGTTGCAACATGGCAGTGGATGGAGGCACCATCAGTTTGGATTTGGTAACGTTGTTGGGGTACATCTCGGTGGTTGTCTGTTTGGTGTGATTCAGTTAGACGCGAACGTCTTAATCTCTGGTAATTTCGATTGTATGCTCGTTGAGCTTCACGTTGTTCATCGGACATTAGGGCTCTTCTTCTCTGCGAACGCTCTCTCGCAGAGGCTCGTTGATGTTCATCCGGTGCATGTGCTTCTGACGTAGATTGGCATCATGGACGTTTTCCACCACGAACATGGTTATCATCCATCGTACATACAGTGATGCTCCAGTAACTGCAAATACTGTATAGTAGGGTAAGGAATATGGGATCGTATGTGAAAAATAGGCGACACTCGCATATGGATTGAGAAATATGCAGCAGGAGGTATTTATAAAGTAGAGATGTGACATTAAATATGGTGTGTACTAAATCAACTCTTAGTTATTCGCAATGGGAAAGTAAGAATAGGCACAGATTTTTTGTCATCAAATCTTTGAAATAGTAATAGTTGGAGTTGAAGTAATGTAGATGTATATTTGGAGTAGTTGCAAAATTAACAGAGGCCAAGTGGAACAGAGAAATAAATTACGTAGAGAGCAGAACATTGACGGCAGACAGAACGTGGTGCCAGTTGAGAATATGTAGGTGAACAAAACCATATGAGGTACAGGCAGGCACATGTTAGTGTCAATCCATGTAGGCCCTTCAGAAAATCCACAACAGAGAAATCATAGTCATTTAAGTTCTATCTTCCACATTCATTCCACCGATGACTGCATGCAACAGTCAACTTGGTGACCTCCCACATCAGATAGGATATATCTAATGCAGCTTCTGCAACATCATCGTACTGGTGCGTAGGGTACGTGGGCTCGCTGTGTCCTATCAATTGACACATGGATAAGCGTATGAGAGCGGGTGCATATGGGTGGAGGTACCATCCCTGTTGACGTACTGTCGATGCGAAGAGCATCGAGCACGGGCGAAGCCCGTGCGAAAATGCTCGTATACATATATATATCTGAATATATATAAATATATGCATTTGAATATAGAGTCGGTTTCAACTGGGTTGTAAGTCAAATCGAAGTGGTTAATTCGCTAATAGCTTGTTTCTATCTCAGCTAATCCCAAGAGAACATGGTGTTTTCTTTTAGTAATTCAGTGTCATCATACAATTAAGAATTCAAATGCAATTTTCATAATTACATTTTTTATTGACAGCTTTGGTCGTGTATTATCACGTAGAACAGAAAGAAACAGGAATCATCAATTATATGTTGCCGCAGCAGATTTGAAACAGCAGGAAATTCAGAAAGAGCAGCTGTATTTTTTGTTGATACTGCATGAAATCATGCCAATTTGTATTTGATTTATAGGTATGGTTTTCAGATTCAAGATGATATAACAATTAGCTGAAATGGTACAGTAGATCTCAAATTATATGAACAACATACCTCACTTTTCCAGCATAGTGTATCCTTACCTCAGGTTTCCAACCTCGTAATTGGATTGTTTTTATTTCCAGCATGTTCATTCTTCAAAGGGGAGAGCAATTTACGTGCAGGAATAATTTTCTAGAGATGGTAAAGGGGAGAGCAATTCAAACCTAAACCCGTGAGTGATTGAAATGTGTATCTAAATTTCTTTTGGAAGATAAAAGTTTCGATTAACGTAATTTTCAGAATTGCCTCAGTCAAAAATTGCTACCAATAATTAGAAAATCTGAAAATTAAATGCCGTAGGACATTTGAAACTGCAGGAACTTTCCGAAAACACTGCTGAGAATTCTTGGCAGTGGGTGTGGAGCCTCATACGAATAAATTGAGCTATGGTCCAAATGATTGTTTGCATTTTGACAATAATAGAAAAAGTCACAGTTATGTTATGGTACAGGCAACCATAACAGCTGTGACTGGGGAACAACGGTGCTGGCAAAATTGGAAGCCCTGCTACGGACGCGAGTGAGCGAGGAGTGAGAAATGAGCGGATGTGAAACATCTTTATTTAACTGCATAAAGGCACAGTGGATGAAGAGTTAGTGGCCTCACCTGTGGAACAGAAAGAAACTTTGGAGTGCAAGCTATAGAAACAGTCGAAATGGGAGGACACGCAAGCAGTAGTTGAAACGGGGGGACGTGCAAAAGAACAGTCTATTCACATACATAGCAGCGGCGTGCACATTGAAGTACTGCATTATGGACAATCACCATGTGCACGACAGAAAAAAAACTAGTTCAACTAAAAACTTAACAGATGTACATAACAACATTGACTCATGACGTGCTTCACCTAGCACTGGTCTTTAACATAGTCTGGTTTCACATCAAACAACACCATCTCACGGAGGCAGATCTTTGTGCCGTCGATGATTTGGCCATTCATCTTCTTCCTGGCATCCCTCATCGTCGCCTCATCAGTAAAGACGACCTCCCCGATGCCCATTGGTTGACCCTCTGTATCCATATCAACCTGCCTCAATAATGTTAAATATCACTTAGTTAGATATGGAGAAGAGTGAGATAATGTGTTTGCTGAAAAAATAAGCAGCCATACAGTGGTGTAAAGCACTCCTGGGAGCGATCCAAATATACATTTTAAAGTCTCAGTATTGGTAGAACGGTTAAGATTGTCAAGTAAAAGGGCAAAGTAGTAGTTTTGGCTCAGCTCCACCGGGACATTATCACTGGACTCAAGAGTGCCCCCCAGAACTGAATGGTCCATGTGACGCGCCATGTTCGATGACGACGTATAGCTAAGTGTATGTCAAATTACTACCTCAATCTGGTCCTTCTCGTAATCGTATGCATTAGGGAAATCCAAGTTGGAGTTAAATAACTTAAGCGTTTGTATTGAAATAGTAAGAAATGTATAAATATCACAGCATAGATAAACAAAACTTGCCTTTATATCTGCGATAAAGCTCTTCAAGATGTTTAGTATCTGTAATCGCTCAGATATGTGATTGACTGTAAAATATATCAGAAGCTCCCTCTAAGTGCCAATCACTGGCTGTCAATGACTGAAGGGCAATCTTCGCACTACACATAAAAAATCAATATTGATGAATAAGCAATAAATGTGTCGTAATCCTAGAAAGTGCCAATCAGTGGCTTAATTCTAAGTGCCAATCACTGGCTTAATTCTAAGAATATTTATGTGCAAGTATAGACATTCCACCAATGTGCATAATTTAAAAGGTAAGAGAAAGTAAATATGATTGCGTCAATGTCAAATTACAACCTCAATCTGGTCCTTATCGTAATTGTATGCATTAGGGAAATCCAAGTTGGAGTTAAATAACTTAAGCGTTTGTAATGAAATAGTAAGAAATGTATAAATATCACATCATAGATAAACAAAACTTTCCTTTATATCTGCGATAAAGCTCTTCAAGATGTGTAGTATCTGTAATCGCTCGGATGTGTGATTGACTGTAAAATATATCAGAAGCTCCCTCTAAGTGCAAATCACTGGCTTTCAATGACAGAAGGGCAATCTTTGCACTACACATAAAAAATCAATATTGACGAATAAGCAGTAAATATGTCGTAATCCTAGAAAGTGCCAATCACTGACTTAATTCTAAGTGCCAATCATTGGCTTAATTCTAATTAGAACCTAAACAGAGATGTACACAACAGACACAATGGATAGAGGTGTATTGTGAAGAACCCTAATGCAGCAAATGAGAATACCTTTTTAGCGGATATTTTCGGACGCTGCAGCAGGGGGCTGGGAAAAAAAACCACAGTTGAAGAAGATGAAGAGAAGAGTATAATAGTACAGAGCTAAGATGGTGAACCTAACATAAAGCTTCCATGAAGAGGAGGAAGAGTTACCTAATCACAGAGGAGAGCACTTAGGTCTTCGGAAGGAGCGGCGAGTGGGCGACAGAGATCGGGTAGGAACAAAGAAATGGATCTGGGGAGTTGAGAAAGTGGATCTGGGGAGCTGGCGCTCACAGGAGAGAGAGATCCAGAGAGGCTTCGTCGTCGCCGTGTAGTGTAGCTCACCGGAAACGTGGTCGAGCAGCAAGGATCAACAGCGGAGGGGGCTTCGACTGGTGGCAATATTGCGATGTTTCTTGCGGCTGGAGTCAAATGGGAGGAGGAATTAGGGCTGAGCAACTGACGTAGTTTTCAACACATTTCATAAAACGGAGAATTTAAATAAATATACAGTAGAATGAGCAGAAATAACAAAGTTATATTTATTTATTTATGTACAACATACGGTTACAAAACAATAAGCAATCAGTAATGCATAATACAGAATTCGCAACATCAAGATCAGAACATGGTGTTCAGCCTCACTATATTAATTTCAACATAAAATTATCAAATCAAGTCCACACAAAAATATCTGTATGAAATATGATAGACCCTTTATTTCCAGCTCACCTTGGGATAATTGATCAGTGGGATGATGACATACACAAAACATAAAGCTTCTACACTGAGGGAAAAGAAGAACTGACGGCAGTTATAAAATGAAACGACTTTGACGGATATCCCCAAAAATAGAAAACAATCCACAGTCACAGAGCAGGAAGGAAATTTTTTTGGAGCGAGTATACTTGAGAAGCAACTATTACAGGAGAAAGCCGATGGCAGTGGGAGAAGATAGCTGAAACAGGGAAGGGGAAAAATAAAGGAGAAGAACTATCAGATTAGAAACGAACAGAAAACCCCATCGCATGGTGATTTAACTGACCTAGATAGCAGATCGGCGTCGCCGGGTGGAGTGCAGATGAAGGACTAAAAGGCAATTAACACTAATTTAGCAGATGAGAAAGGCGATGAGAAACACTGGAAGAACAACAACTTCTTCGGCTTTCTTAGAGTCAGAAATCATAACAGAGGAGTATGCACTGGAATCAGGGACGTGAAATGGAAATGAAGGCAGTCCAAGCTGCAAAGAGAAGGTTTGGAGTATACAAACCTCACTGGCATGCCAAGAAACACAAAAACTTTTGACCACAAAACAATCTATGCTTCTCGATTGGATCCATAATAAATTAAAGATAAGCATAGTAAGAACAACAACGACTCAGATGACATTGCATGGGTTGCCATGAGAAACCTCTCCATGGGCCATCCTCGATGCACTACACATAGTAGAGGAAAACTTAGCCATTTCATTTCAACTTGCCATTCGTCATTGCCATTCGTCAAGTTCTATTGAGTGTTCTGCTCATGTACTATCACCCAAAATAGGAATTATCAATCAACAGTTGCTACAGGAGATGTGAAACTCCAGCAATCAACAGGTGAATCATGTTTTTTTCTTGATCTTGCATCAAAGTAGGAATATTTATATTCTGTAAAAGCATTATTTTTATAACTAAAACACATTAAAATAGAAGGATTATTTATATAGCAAACACAATCAATGACATCAAAGTTTCCAAAAAACCTTCTCATAGTTCAGAGTAAATGTCAAAGGTCAGTAAATGTCAAAGGTCAATGGCATCACTTAGAGTCAATGTCAGTTTATGGATCACGAATTTCGAAGCTAGATATCAATTTCAACAAATTACCAATCCAAGTCCTAACAAAAAAATCTGTATAAAATATGATAGAGATATTGAAATCTCAATCAAAATGTAATGCCAAAAGCAACATCAAGATCAGAACATGGTGTTCAGCCTCACTATTTTAATTTCAACATAACATTATCAATTCAAGTCTACACAAAAAAATCTGTACTGTAATGCCAGAAGCAACATGAAGATCAAAACATGGTGTTCAGCCTCAGTACTTCAATTTCATCGGGCATGCGGCGAGCGAGGAGCTGCGGGTGGCGGGACACGCGGCGGCAGAAGCGGGCGGCGCCATGTCTCCTTGGCAGCGGACGACGCGAGGGCAGAAGAGGGATTTACTGTGACCGACGGGCTTGACATCGGAGGAACGAAAGGGGCTTATTAATATAGATCAGAAGATGGTGTTCAGCCTCACTATTTTAATTTCAACATACAATTATCAATCCAAGTCCACACAAAAAAATCTGTATGAAATATGATAGAGATATTGAAATCTCAATCAAAATTTAATGCCAAAAGCAACATCAAGATCAAAACATATATGGAATCAGGGAAGTCAAATGGAAATGAAGGCAATCAAAGCTGCAAAGAGAAGGTTTGGAGTATACAAACCTCACTGGCAGAGAATTGTAGGAATGTTGGAGATGAGAGATTATTTTCTTAGCTTCAAAACTATATATTTTAAAATTTTGCCAACAGGGCAATCTCAGATATTAGATAATACCCTAACTTTAAAATTATATTTTTCCATGAAATATGATAGATCCTTTATTTGCAGCTCACCTTGGGAAAATTGATCAGTGGGAAGATAACATACACAAAACACAAAGCTTCTACACTGAGGAAAAAGAAGAACTGACGGCAGTTATAAACTGAAACGATTTTGACGGATATCCCCAAAAGTAGAAAACAATCCACAGTCACAGAGCAGGAAAGGAAATTGTTTTGGAGCGAGTATACCTGAGAAGCAGGTATTACAGGAGAAAGCCGATGGCAGTGGGAGAAGATAGCTGAAACAGGGAAGGGGAAAAATAAAGGAGAAGAACTATCAGATTAGAAACGAACAGAAAACCAAAAACTTTTGACCACTGGCATGCCAAGAAACACAAAACCTTTTCACCAAAAAACAATCTATGCTTCTCGATTGGATCCATAATAAATTAAAGATAAGCATAGTAAGAACAACAACGGCTCAGATGACATTGCATGGGTTGCCATGAGAAACCTCTCCACGGGCCATCCTCGATGCACTACGCATAGTGGAGGAAAACTCAGCCATTTCATTTCAACTTGCCATTCGTCAAGTTCTATTGAGTGTTTTGCTCATCTACTATCACCCAAAACAGGAATTATCAATCAACAGTTGCTACAGGAGATGTGAAACTGCAGCAATCAACAATTGAATCATGTATTTTTCTTGATCTTGCATCAAAGGAGGAATATTTCTATTCTGTAAAAGCATTATTTTTATAACTAAAACACATTAAAATAGAAGGATTATTGCTATAGCAAACACAATCAATCACATCAAAGTTTCCAAAAAATCTTCTCATAGTTCAGAGTAAATGTCAAAGGTCAATGACATCACTTAGAGTCAACTTGTGTCAATGTCAGTTTATAGATCACGAATTTCGAAGCAAGATATCAATTTCAACATAAAATTACCAATTCAAGTCCTGACAAAAAAATCTGTATAAAATATGATAGAGATATTGAAATCTCAATCAAAATGTAATGCCAAAAGCAACATCAAGATCAAAACATGGTGTGCAGCCTCACTATTTTAATTTCAACATAGCATTATCAACATAACATGCCGTCAGTTCTTCTTTTTCCTCGGTGTAGAAGCTTTGTGTTTTGTGTATGTTATCTTCCCACTGATCAATTTTCCCAAGGTGAGCTGCAAATAAAGGGTCTATCATATTTCATGGAAAAATATAATTTTAAAGTTTCGGTATTGTCTAATCTCTGAGATTGCCCTGTTGGCAAAATTTTAAAATATATAGTTTTGAAGCTAAGGAAATAATCTCTCATCTCCAACATTCCTGCAATTCTCTGCCAGTGAGGTTTGTATACTCCAAACCTTCTCTTTGCAGCTTTGATTTCCTTCATTTCCATTTGACTTCCCTGATTCCATATATGTTTTGATCTTGATGTTGCTTTTGGCATTAAATTTTGATCGGGATTTCAATATCTCTATCATATTTCATACAGATTTTTTTGTGTGGACTTGAATTGATAATTGTCTGTTGAAATTAAAATAGTGACGCTGAACACCATCTTCTGATCTTGATGTTGCTTTTGGCATTACATTTTCATTGAGATTTCAATATCTCTATCATATTTCATACAGATTTTTTTGTAAGATCAAAACATGGTGTTCTGCCTCACTACTTTAATTTCAACATAAAATTACCAATTCAAGTCCAAAAAAAAATCTGTATGAAATATGATAGAGATATTGAAATCTCAATCAAAATGTAATGCCGAAAGCAACATCAAGATCAGAACATGGTGTTCAGCCTCACTATTTTAATTTCAACATAAAATTATCAATTCAAGTCCACACAAAAATATCTGTATGAAATATGATAGACCCTTTATTTCCAGGTCACCTTGGGATAATTGATCAGTGGGATGATGACATACACAAAACACAAAGCTTCTACACTGAGGAAGAAGAAGAACTGACGGCAGTTATAAAATGAAACGATTTTGACGGATATCCCCAAAAATAGAAAACAATCCACAGTCACAGAGCAGGAAAGGAAATTTTTTTCGAGCGAGTATACTTGAGAAGCAGCTATTACAGGAGAAAGCCGATGGCAGTGAGAGAAGATAGCTGAAACAGGGAAGTGGAAAAATAAAGGAGAAGAACTATCAGATTAGAAACGAACAGAAAACCCCAATCGCATGGTGATTTAACTGACCTAGATAGCAGATCGGTATCGCCGGGTGGAGTGCAGACGAAGGACTAAAAGGCAATTAACACTAATTTAGCAGATGAGAAAGGCGATGAGAAACACTGGAAGAACAACAGCTTCTTCGGCTTTCTTAGATTCAGAAATCATAACAGAGGAGTATGCACTGGAATCAGGGACGTGAAATGGAAATGAAGGCAATCCAAGCTGCAAAGAGAAGGTTTGGAGTATACAAACCTCACTGGCATGCCAAGAAACACAAAAACTTTTGACCACAAAACAATCTATGCTTCTCGATTGGATCCATAATAAATTAAAGATAAGCATAGTAAGAACAACAACGGCTCAGATGACATTGCATGGGTTGCCATGAGAAACCTCTCCACGGGCCATCCTCGATGCACTACACATAGTAGAGGAAAACTCAGCCATTTCATTTCAACTTGCCATTCGTCAAGTTCTATTGAGTGTTTTGCTCATCTACTATCACCCAAAACAGGAATTATCAATCAACAGTTGCTACAGGAGATGTGAAACTCCAGCAATGAACATGTGAATCATGTATTTTTCTTGATGTTGCATCAAAGTAGGAATATTTATTCAAGTCCTCACAAAAAAATCTGTATAAAATATGCTAGAGATATTGAAATCTCAATCAAAATGTAATGCCAAAATCAACATCAAGATGAAAACATGGTGTTCAGCCTCACTATTTTAATTTCAACAGAACATTATCAACATAACATGCCGCCAGTTCTTCTTTCTCCTCAGTGTAGAAGCTTTGGGTTTTGTGTATGTTATCTTCCCACTGATCAATTTTCCCAATGTGAGCTGCAAATAAACGGTCTATCATATTTCAGGGAAAAATAGAATTTTAAAGTTAGGGTATTGTCTATTGTCTAATCTCTGAGATTGCCCTGTTGGCAAAATTTTAATATATATAGTTTTGAAGTTAAGAAAATAATCTCTCATCTCCAACATTCCTGCAATTCTCTGCCAGTGAGGTTTGTATACTCCAAAACTTCTCTTTGCAGCTTTGATTGCCTTCATTTCCATTTGACCTCCCTGATTCCATATATGTTTTGATCTTGATGTTGCTTTTGGCATTAAATTTTGATTGAGATTTCAATATCTCTATCATATTTCATACAGATATTTTTATGTGGACTTGAATTAATAATTGTATGTTGAAATTAAAATAGTGAGGCTGAACACCATCTTCTGATCTTGATGTTGCTTTTGGCATTACATTTTCATTAAGATTTCAATATCTCTATCATATTTCATACAGATTTTTTTGTAAGATCAAAACAATCTATGCTTCTCGATTGGATCCATAATAAATTAAAGATAAGCATAGTAAGAACAACAACGGCTCAGATGACATTGCATGGGTTGCCATGAGAAACCTCTCCACGGGCCATCCTCGATGCACTACACATAGTAGAGGAAAACTCAGCCATTTCATTTCAACTTGCCATTCGTCAAGTTCTATTGAGTGTTTTGCTCATCTACTATCACCGAAAACAAGAATTATCAATCAACAGTTGATGCAGGAGATGTGAAACTCCAGCAATCAACAGGTGAATCTTGTATTTTTCTTGATCTTGCATCAAAGTAGGAATATTTATATTCTGTAAAAGCATTATTTTTATAACTAAAACACATTAAAATAGAATGATTATTTATATAGCAAACACAATCAATCACATCAAAGTTTCAAAAAAACCTTCTCATAGTTCAGAGTAAATGTCAAAGGTCAATGGCATCACTTAGAGTCAACTTGTGTCAATGTCAGGTTATGGATCACGAATTGCAGCTTTGATTGCCTTCATTTCCATTTGACTTCCCTGATTCCATATATGTTTTGATCTTGATGTTGCTTTTGGCATTAAATTTTGATTGAGATTTCAATATCTCTATCATATTTCATACAAATTTTTTGTGTGGACTTGAATTGATAATTGTATGTTGAAATTAAAATAGTGAGGCTGAACACCATCTTCTGATCTTGATGTTGCTTTTGGCATTACATTTTCATTAAGATTTCAATATCTCTATCATTTTCATTAAGATTTCAATATCTCTATCATATTTCATATAGTGAGGCTGCTTCCTGTCTTTGTTAATTGGGGGATGCTGTTATGCTTGTTTTTTTTCTTTGTTGGGGGCTGTATCTTATTCCTTGTCTAAATAAGGGCTGTTGCTATGTTCTTTACCTATGGGCTGCCATGTTTGATAAATTGGGAGTTTAAAACTTTAAATCTCTTTATGGGGGGCTGGTATGCTTGATCGGTTAGGAGCTTCAAAAGTTAATCTTGGGGCTGCTATATATTGTTCAGTAGGGGGTTTTCTGTTTTTTGTTTGGGCTGCTATGCTCGATCAGTTGGTTTCTTTTTATATATATATGGGGCCTCCCTTTGTTTATTCCAATTGGGTTCAATGGGGCTGCTTTATACACATATGACTCCATTAGTTTCATACTTATTGTGTTATTTTTACTATGTGGCATTTAAAGTGACTGCTTTATATGGGTTCAGTGGGGCTGCTGTTATAGTGCTATTTAGGGTTGTTTCTTCCCCTTGGGGGCTGCTCTATACTCATATGGATCCAATAGCTTCATACTTATAGTGTTATACTTGCTATGTGGCAGTTAAACGCCTTGGTTATAAAACCCTGGGTATAAGAGATTACGATGGTCAAGTTCGGCAATCATTTAAGCGTTGGCTAAATTTCAAAACCATTCATACCCTCACTAGTAGTTTATCTGTTGAGCTCTTTATTTGTTTTTGTACTAAACCACACTGCGGTTTCAAATGAGTTGGGTTGGCTTCATCTCTGTTGGTTTGGAGGTGTTTAGACCCTAAATTCCCCGGAAATTTCGCTTCCTAACTCCCGACGGCTTAGGGAATCAGGTGCTAAATTTCCTGGGAATTTCCCATGCTAGTTCTCGGTGACTCAGCGAGGCTAGCAGTTGATCGAGAAGGGTATGTGTATGGATTTCTCATGGCTTCCTTCCAGCATTTTTGGAACTTAGGTCCCTACTCCCCTATATTCAGCACAAGACCCTCTTCAAGCGTCAAACTACGCATGCTGCTAACAAGTTTTGTTGGATATGATTTTGACTGGAGTGTGGGTGGACGTAGGGGCCCTCACCACAGTGGTTTTGGGTTAACCGTTGAGTATTGTTCTGGTGTGTGTCCTTCGTGATGAGTTCACCTTCGTCTCGTTCCGACACCAAGCCTTGCATGGTGTCGTCTTGCTAAATTCTTCGACCTTGTTGTAAGTTAAGTGTTGATCTATTGATTAACTGTTGAATCCAGTGCTTACTGATCCTCTCGTCTTGAGTTGTGGATAAAAACCATTTGTCATCCTGTTTTCCCTATCCGACACTCCTCTGTTTATTCTGTTGGATTTATGAGCTAAGTATGCTATGTTGTCTAATTCTCCGGGATAGTTTTGGTGAGTGGTTCTTGATCTCTATGATCTTAGTTGTCTAATGTGCTGAGTGTTCTCTGGTGGCCTGCACTGAGGTTTATTTATATACTTATATATATATATATATACTTATATATGATTATGCACCCCTACTCCTGGTGCTATGTGTGAGTCTGTATAGTGTGTGAGCTAAAAGTCACCGCCACAGTGCCTCTTTTGGGCTGTTGGTTTGGGTGGATTGGAGCCACCGCCGCAGCACTCCTGTTTGGTTTTTGGGCTGCGGGCGTTAGTGGAAGATACCACCGTCGCAGTGCCTTCTTTTGGGGGACGCTCTTCCCTCGAGCTGATCAGTCTCAAGTGCTTGTAAATTTACAGGCTTATATATGTGTATTATGATATTATATATATAACCACCACCTCTGAGCCGCAATGGCGGACACGTGGTTGGCTTTGATTGCTTTGGCTAATACCTTCTGGTGCAGGCTTTTCTTTTCCTCTTACCGAGTGCACTCGTTTGAGCTGGCTCGGGTTGTTGTAAGATTATTCATGCTTACCTGAGTTCTCCTTTCTGCAATATTTTATTTCTGATTGCTGCTAATCTTGGTTTTCTTGCACCCTTTGGGCTGAGGCATTCTTTTCTTATGAATGTCTCAGGTTCAGGTCTTTAGCTGGCGCAGGAGTTAGAGCGGTGGCGTTCAGTTTTCCTGTCGAGGCCCTTCCTCTCTTCTAGGTAAGGGGCAGTTCTTTGGTTGTTGCCCTCTTTTGGATGTTTTCCTTCTTTCCTGCGGGTTCGTGTCAGTTGTTGGCGCCCGTTTGACTTTTATGCTTAGTTTACTTGCTAGTAGTTTTGCTGTTACCTTCAGGTTGTTTACCTACTTGCTCTCTGGGAAGCTTTATGCTAGGATGCATTAGTTGCTTTATTAGTATAAAAATGTCATTCTTGCATATCATAACTTTTAAATAAATGCCACATTCTTTGAAGATCCTAGAAATTCCTTTCTTACTATACTAAACGTAGAGTTATGCATATCACTTCTTGGATGTCGATCTTCATGCTCATGTAGGCTAAAATGAACCTATTTTTCTCTGCGTATGTATAGTTTTCTACTTGTGGACTAGATGATCCACCGGACCGAGGGACGCGGTCTTATGCTAATATGAAAATTTTTCTTTTTAATCCAAACACAGATATGTCTCTTATAAATTTACCGTAATGAGTGATTGCCTGAGCGTCTGTAGTCGTCTCCTGCAGGGCGTGGAATCACGACGCGTATTTTCCCCTTGCTCTGATAATATATATTAAATTCGTGGGAAAATGCGGGTTGTGACAGCTCCCTTTAGGGTGTCGGGAGCTACGACTACACGGGTTCCTCTAAGGTGTTTCACTTGTGGCAAAGTGGGACACATTGCCCGAGACTATCGAAGTGGCCCTCAAAGGCAGAAATTTGAGAAGTGAACTATGCTCGTGCGGTGGGTCCAACTTTCATGGAAAAAGCTAACAAGGACTGAGCGGTGACAACGATAGAGGTTAAAGTACCTAACTCGTCAAAGTCTGGGTCTCGACGATTCAAAAAGAAGTCCAGGTTTTTGGAACCAGCTTCCTCTTCTGTTTCAGGAGTAACTACTGAACGAGGTCCAGTTACATGTTATAATTGTGGCAAAGTGGGCCACATTTCTCGGGAGTGTCGCGGCAGCAAAAAGGCAGCTGCGGCTTATGCTGCAGAGCAAGGGAAGGCGGTGGATTTGACTGCGTCCCATACTGCTCTAGTCGAGCCCAGGGTATATAATCGTGGCTGGCAGGAGGCCATCGAGCAAACCAAGGCAATGATAGGTATGCGCTAGTATACAACTGTACGTCATACCCTGTGTGCGATTGCTTGTATACCCTGTTTGTATTAGGCTTTGTCCTAATCATTAACTGTCTGACGAGAGCTTTATTTGACACTGGAGCATCCCACTCCTTTCCGTTCCTTTCTATCTGAGGAATTCATACAGCGTATTGGAGTGCCTTCACTAGTGGCAAAGGACATACTGGATGTCATGCTGCCAAATGGGTGTCAAATGCATGCAGACAGAGTTTATAGTGTTTAGGTGCGGATAAGAAGTCATGAGTTTGACTTGGAAGCGTCGAGCTGTCGATATCAGAGTTCGATGTGATCTTTGGCATGGACTGACTTTCGAAGCAGCGTGCATGCATTGATTGCAATTTGAAGGAGGTCACACTATACTGAATGCGAGACTACATTTACCAGTTTCTGAGGATCGAGCAAGGTGTTCATTTCTGCTCTCCAAGTAGTCAAGGCGGTTCGGAAAGGCGCATAGTTGTTATTCACGTTCTTGGAGACTTCTGAGCCAAAGCCCAGTTTGTGTGATGTCCCGATCGTATCAGAGTATGCAGATGTTTTCCCAAAAGTTCTTCCTGGGGCTCCACCTCAGGGAGAGTTGACTTCACTATTGAGATATTGCTAGGTGCCAAACCTGTGGCAGGCTCACCATACCGAATTGTGCCAAAGGAGATGGCGGAGTTGAAAGTTCAGTTGCAGGAGTTGTTAGAGCAATGCTATATACGTCCAAGCTCATCCCCTTGGAGTGCACTGGTCCTCTTTGTGAAGAAGAAGGACGGAAGCTTGCGTCTGTGCATAGACTACAGCGAACTGAACAAGCTGACAGAAAAGAATAAGTATCCAATTCCGCGAATCGATGTCTTGTTTGATCAGCTAGTTGGATTGACTGTGTACTCAAAGCTGGATTTGAAGTCTGGCTACTACCAGTTGCATATTCGGGAATGTGACATTCCCAAGACGGCGTTTAGTCCCCGTTACGGGCACTTTGAGTTCATAGTGATGTCGTTTGGCTTGATGAATGCGCCATCGGTATTTATGGATCTGATGAACCGAACGTTTCGAGAGTGTCTAGACCAATTTGTTATTGTCTTCATAGACGATATTCTAGTATACTCTCAGTCGGAAGAAGAACATGCATTTCACTTGCACATTGTATTGGATACCCTGAGGTGAAGTCAGCTGTATGCCAAGTTCTCAAAGTGTGAGTTTTGGCTGTCCTCTGTGGCATTCCTAGGTCATGTGGTCAGTGGAGAGGGCATTGTAGTGGATCCTACAAAGATAGTTGCAATACAGGAGTGGCCTGTGTTAACTACAGTGGCGGAAGTCTGGAGTTTCCTAGAACTTGCCGGCTATTACAAACGCTTTGTAGAGAACTTCTTGTGGATAGCTCTGCTTCTCACGACATTGACTAGGAAAGATCAGATGCTCGTTTGGTCGCCAGAGTGCGCGTGAGCTTTTGAAGAACTGAAGAGTCGTCTGACCACAACGCCAATCCTATGTTCGCCATGTGGTACAGAAGGCTTTGAAATCTACAACGATGCATCAGGGAGCAGCTTAGGCTGCGTTCTTCTTCAGCATGGTCAGGTTATTGCGTAGGGCTCTCGCCAACTGAAAGTGCATGAGAGAAATTATCCGATCCATGACTTGGAGCTAGCGGTCATGATATTCGCTCTTAAACTTTGGCGACATTATTTAAATGGTGTGAAGATCGACATCTTTACGGACCATAAGAGCCTGAAGTACCTAATAGATTAGAAAGAGCTGAATATGCGACAACGAAGGTGGATGGAGTTCCTTGGGGACTACACTTTCAAGATTCATTATAAACCTGGGAAGGGAAATGTTGTCGCAGATGCTTTGAGTCGGAGGGATTCTGCGTAAGCGAACTGGATTCAGATGCATGATCTGCGTCTGATCAGCGACTTGAAAGCCTTGGAGATTTCATGTGTGGATAAAAGAACCAGTGCCACATCATGTTTGAACTGGTCAGAGGTACATTGTTATAAGATCTCTTTTCTCAAAACCCGTTCGGGTACATGAAAACTCGAACCTCTCCTGCATCATACGGTTGAGGTGGATCTTCGCCCAGAATCGCTGCCTTGCGGTGTCACCAACACTCGGGTTGGCTAACACCGCTCAGCACCAACTCTGCCGGCTATACAATCATAAGTAAATATATGCCAAAAGTAAGTACAGAGGTAAAGGCATGTCCACATGTCACAACATCATATAGATATATAATGAAACAGAAATGTCCAAAAAGAGACAGTACAAGCAAAAATGGCTTAAGCCCGATACATATCCAAAATGTGTACTCTCTCTACAACATGCGCAAACTACAAACTCTCAAAGCTGAAATCTAACTATCTAGTCATCAACCTGTGGCATCGTGGTAGTGCGCTGCATCCGCTGCTCAGGTCCTGCCATCTCGTCCAGCTGCGCGCGGGACAACTCCGTCTCCTCGGACTCCTGTTACATCCACATCCGACCATTAGTCATAAAGACTAAGTCGTTTTGTCCTCGCCTCCCTCCACGACTCCTTGGTACCGAGCGGGAGGAAAAATCGGAGGACAACAAAGGGTAAACAAGGAAAGAGGCGACATGGCACTATTCAAGTAAGTATAGGTAAAGCGGTAAAACTAGCTAGCAGTATAGTGCAAATAAATGACAGTAAAGTAGAGCATGAAGTAGACCAGTAATAAAAATGCGATTTAGTAAGTAAAACTAATCTACCATCACAGATTCGTACCTTAACTTATATGAACGCCCATACAACATATAAGTTAAGATGTCCAGGTAACCCATCATATAAAAGAGCCCATACTAATTTATATGATGGGGGTATGCTAATGTGTATGTTATGCTATGCTATGCTTATGATGATTAAATGTGTTTATGCAATGTGACTCACCCACACGACTCTATACGCACAGACCTTTATAGTTCCCACTTTGTTAGAAAGGAAGCCAACCTTTCGGGTACCGACCGTCGTGGCTCACGGTGGCAGTGGATCGGGCACTCCACATCCTAGGCGGGTATGCTCACTACCAAGCCTAGACCTCACGTATGCCTCAACGCTAAGAACACAACAACGGAGCCCCTGCATACTCTTGCTGAAATCCACCAGACTTTAAGGTCGGGGTGGGTTATTAGGGATTGTCCTCCATACCGCGGTACTCAATCTTACCGGCCCTCTAAACCTCACCCTCACCTGAGTCAACGTACTATCGTCGGTAACCCGACTAGCCTAGTACCGAAGACTCGCCACTAATTGCATAAGTAACAGGTGTTATCAAGTCCACCCGAGCCTCCGGCTCAGGGACTAACACACAAGTTGTTCCAACCCATCTCCTTCCCGAAGGAGATACATACTAGTTCGCTGACCTAATTAGGCTACTCTTGACTACAATTAAGTTAGTATTATATTTAGGGTGAATCTTGGACTTCCCGCGGTATACCCAGTAAAGGGGCCCCCAACGGTACTAAAGATTCAATGGGCTCAACCCCACCATCCTCTTTCTCAAGACAATCACTTTAGTTGGTGATTAACATTTAGTTAACCCCTCATTATTTCATATAATTAAAGTGACTTAGCTCAACACCCGTCCCACCCAATTGGGGTGGACGTACCTCCACACCTCATACACTAACCCTAACACAATCTCAATGTTAACCCTGGGTTTGACCCTCCTTGAATCATTGTGAGCTATAACTCAAATACTGAATGGACATAACTTCTAAACACCACTTAGGGGTCTGAATTGTCTTAAAATCAAAATTCTGTTATTACTAAACGCAGACCACTAAGTTGAACTAACCTCAAACCCCATAAGGGGATCCTTCTAAAAACTCATCACCAGGGTCTGGTATAATTATACTAGGCTCCCACTGACCTTAATAAGGTATGTTCTAATTTCCATAGTTTTCCATATTAATTTGGTATTTATTATTATTTAAAGTAGTTAAGGCCTTAAGTCAAATTACACAAGATCTATCCTCAAAATGCTTCTACATGCTACCTGAAAATTATCAGTAAGGTAATATTCCATAACAAGGTGGTTCACCGAGTTTCATGACCCTAGGATGTCATGTGGCCTACTAAATCATCGTAGTTGTATAATTATCAAAATGCCACTATAATTAGGAAAATAATATTTCACATCTGAAAATTCTATAAAAAAATTACCAAGAGTGCAAATGGGGGTCTAGAGTCCTCTGCCAAATATTTATATCATTACCATATGATCTGACTAATTAAAATGATTTAACATCCAAGTGTAGTAAATACCAATTTCTACATGATGTACATGAAATACAAATTTACAGGCTTCCAAATAATTATCATGGGCATATATCAACATAAAATGACAGATAACCAAGTTTCATAATTTTGCCCAGTGATTTGACATTTTTCATAATTAAATTCCTCTAAGCTAGTAAGCACTTAAAAATTCCTCCACAAGGAATAACACTTCAACAAATCATAATAAAATTACCATAGCCTATTTTCATCCCAATTCAGCCACCGTTAAAATTTCGGAACCAGACAAGGTCATCTGACCATGCATTTTATTTATTTAATGAAATAGTGGCAATTTCATTTAATAAGAGTAAAATACATAAATGACTCTAAATATTCCCATTAAATTATCTAAGCCTTTGCATGCTCCTAAAAACATGTCTACCAAGTTCTGAGCCAAGGCAAGGACATTTGGTCCTATGTCCTTCACAAACCCTAATTTGCAACCCTAAGGGTTTACCCTTAGGGTTTTAGGACACACCACCCTAATGGTTCCAAATGCTCCATTAGGGGGTGTCACATGCATCTATATATCATTACCTATATAGTCATCATGATTGGAGGAGGCCAACTCACTCAACTCCTCAAAGTAGCCTAAACCCTAATTTGACCCTTAAGGGCCCTCATTAGGGTTTCCCATTTTCCATATCAAATCAACTCCAAATGGAGTGAAAATTTAGGCAAGCACTACTCATGAACTAAAGAGAATGCCACCAAAATTTGGTGTCATTTGGACTTCATATGCTCCAAAAATCAACAATATTGAATTATCTTAATTACCACAAAAACTATAGGCAAAAGTGCCCATCAAATACTGATCTTTGGGCAGAGGGTACCACTAGGGTATACCTAACAATGGTTAAAATCTCAGCTTCCAAGCATGAGAGATTTAGGCTAAATAAATGTTTTAGTGGGCTGTCCTAGTGTAGGACCAGTCCTAGAAAAACAGCCCCCCAGGGAGATGTGGGTCACCAAATGACCTAAAATCAAGCCCAAATGAAAGCTAAGTTCAAGGCCTATAACTTTTATGTTGGGCACTTTTGCTGATTCAGTCATTAAGTACCTCTAATTAATTATAGAAGGAGGCTGAACAATAGAGGGGTAATGATTCCAAAATATTAAATTAACTTATATAATAAAGGCGTGCACGAATCTTGACGCAGATCCCGCGGCCAGGGAGTCATCTTCCTCCTCCAGCCAACGACTGAGATCGAGCCGTGCTGGGCGATGTCGCGACCGTGATTGCCGGCGATCCAGCCACCACCACCGCCGGCCAACACCACCGACACCTTCGTGGTGGTCGGGGCTACCATTTACCCGCGACTGGCGGCCGGAGGCGGCGGTTCCCGACGATCCCAGGCTTCTCGTTTCGAGCGGAAAAACTCGGTTTTAAGGAATGGATTCGGGCTCAATTGAGTCTGATCCTTCTTCGTTTTGTTATAGAAGCTAGCATGGGGGGGAAAGGAGGAGAAAAAAAAACAGTGATAGGGGCGTGGCGGCGGCTCCGACGGCGGTTCACCATGGTTTAGCTTTGCTCTGGCAACCCTGCTCCCGAATTCGATTCTCCAGCTATGGCCTTGCTCCAGGTGTCATTCCCGACTGCTCTCTCCCTTTTGAAGCTGATGGTGTGGCTGAAATGAGGTGGGGAGGCTTCTATTGCTGGTTTTGAATACAAGCCTTCTCAGATTGCTCCTCGCTGCGACCCTCCTGCACCCCTGTCCTTGCTGGGCCTTCTGGTCTCCTTCTGAGGCTTAGTAATTAAGGGTGGAGTGTCCAACACTGATTGGAGATGGAGTGTTAGAGGGGGTTTGCTTTAACCTTTATCTTTTGCCTTTTTAATTACTTTTGGTCCCCCTCTCATTTGGTTAATCAAACCCATGGTTTGGGCTCAGTCCAAGGCTGATAAGGGCGTGTCCTAAGTCCATAAATAATTGATTAATTGATGGGTGTTGGGTTCCATTCAAATTAGGCTTAGAATTCACCTTAATGAGCTATGTTGACCATGATTGACTTTGGTCAACAAGGCGAGTGGGTTGACCCCACTTGGGGGTCATGGGTCCCTTGACATCACCCAACATTGGTTGGTCCATGGTGGGGCCCCAATTGGTTCAATTTAATCAAAGGGTGTAGATTTGACCAAAATTATGTAAAGTTTGACTTTGGTCAATTTCATGCAATTGGGTCCCACCCAAGTGTAATTTCCATCCTATTGGTCTCCCTTAGTGGTTATGGCAACATATGTGAGGTCAATTTGGACAATTGAGGGTCAATTGACCTAGTTGAGGGGCTTAGGGCTAGGTTGGTTTTTGAGCTTTGGTGTGCCCTTAGCCATTTCTACCATAGCCTAAGGCCCTTGTGGCCACTCATCTCACCACTATTCCCTAACATTTCCAATGGGTCTAGTAGGATTGGGGATGTTACAAATCCTAATAAACAAAAAAAAATATTTCGTCCCCGAAATTTAAGATCGGGTCTACGGGTTCTACGCAATATAAGGTAAAAAGACATTTGCAAGGAGGTTTAGGTTGTACCTGAAGTGAAGAGTTCCGGGTAGCGTTGTTGCATGAGGTCCATGGGCTCCCATGTGTGCTCCTCTCGCCCGTGGTTGGACCACAACACCTTCACCAACGGTACACTCTTCCGCCGCAGGACTCGGACCTCCGTATCGTCGATCCGGATGGGCTCTAGTAGGACTGACCGATCAGGTGCCACCGGGCGTGATGTAGATGTAACATGCTGCTCAGGACGAAGTAGGGCTCTCCGAAGCGAAGAGACGTGGAAGACGTCATGCAGGTTCTCCAACTCTGGCGGTAGATCCAGCCTGTACGCCAAAGGACCGATCCGCTCCAGGATCAAATAAGGCCCTACGTACCGAGGACTGAGCTTCTTGTGCCCCCGCACTCGAGAAACCCCATGCATAGGACAAATCTTCAAGAACACTCGCTCTCCCACCAGGAACTCCACCATACGATGCCTCGCATCATAGTACTTCGCCTGTCTGCTCTGGGCCTCTAGCATCCGCTCCCTGATCAGCCTCACCTGCGCATCCGTCTCCTCGATATAATCTGAACCTAACGACCTCGGGTCCTCGTTATGGATCCAGGAAAGTGGTGTGCGACACTTCCTCCCATACAATGCGGCATAAGGTGCCATCCCAATGCTAGCCTGGTGACTGTTGTTTTAGGAAAACTCTATCAAGAGCAACATTCTCTCCCAGGGCTTGCCGGTATCTAAAATGCACAAACGCAGTAGGTCCTCCATAGTCCGATTGGTGCGCTCAGTCTGACCGTCAGCCTGTGGATGAAACGCCGTGTTGAATGTCAACCGGGATCCCAAGTAAGCCTGAACCGCCTTCCACTCCCTCGAAGTGAAGCGTCTGTCTCTATCTGAAACTATCATCTTGGGCACCCCGTAATATCTGACCACCTGCTCCACAAACACCCTTACAAGGTCGCTGACCGGCCCCTCCTTCCGTACCAGAATAAACCGAGCTACGTTCGTCAGCCTGTCCACTATCACCCATATCGAGTCATTCCTAGAGCGGGAGCGAGGTAGACCATGCACGAAGTCCATCGATATGTCCTCAAACTTCCACTCAGGCACTGGTAATGGCTGTAACATTCCTCCCGGGCTCTTGCACTCCACCTTCACGCGCTGGCAGCCCTCGCAGTGCGTCACATACTGGATAATATCCCTCTTCATCCCCGGCCAAAACACGACCTTCCGAAGGTCTGCTGCCATCTTCCTGATCCCTGGATGCACTGAATACTGGGAGCAATGAGCCTCCCTAAGCACCTCCTCTCTAATACCTCCTCCAGATTGGATGTAGACTCGCTCTCGATGGTGAATAAGATCCTCCCTCAATGAATAGTCCCCTGCCACGCCGTCCACCAACGATCTGAATACTGGCTCCAAGGCAGGGCCCTGCAACTATGCCTCCCGAATGCGGTCCCGAATATCGCAGACAATATTCAAGGACGCTAGATACTCCGTATATGTCTCGGGGTCGGCCCTGGATACAACTGAAATGTGCATGTCCTCCAATGCCTGAGTCAGCTCCATAGCCATCACACGGCTCTCTGCTCCTGGTATACCTCCTCTCCTGCTCAAAGCATCCGCTACGGTGTTGGCCTTGCCTGGATGTTAATGCAATGTGTAACTGTAGTCGCACAAGAACTCTAACCACCTCCGCAGACGTAGGTTCAAGTCCTTCTGCGTATCAATATACTTGAGGTTCTTGTGGTCTGAGAAGATCTCATAAGCAAAAAGGGCTTAAGCCCGATACATATCCAAAATGAGTACTCTCTCTCTCTACAACATGCGGAAACTACAAACTCTCAAAGCTGAAATCTAACTATCTAGTCATCAACCTGTGGCATCGTGGTAGTGCGCTGCATCCGCTGCTCAGGTCCTGCCATCTCGTCCAGCTGCGTGCGGGACAACTCCGTCTCCTCGGACTCCTGTTATGGCCACATCCGACCGTTAGTCATAAAGACTAAGTCGTTTTGTCCTCGCCTCCCTCCACGACTCCTAGGTACCGAGTGGGGGGAAGAAGCGGAGGACAACAAGGGGTAAACAAGGAAAGAGGGGACATGACACTATTCAAGTAAGTATAGGTAAAGCGGTAAAACTAGCTAGCAGTATAATGCAAATAAATGACAGTAATGTAGAGCATGAAGTAGACCAGTAATAAAAATGCGGTGCAGTAAGTAAAACTAATCTACCATCACAGATTCGTACCTTAACTTATATGAACGCCCATACGACATATAAGTTAAGATGTCCAGGTAACCCATCATATGAAAGAGCCCATACTAATTTATATGATGGGGGTATGCTAATGTGTATGTTATGCTATGCTATGCTTATGATGATTTAATGTGTTTATGCAATGTGACTCACCCACACGACTCTATGCGCACAGACCTTTATAGTTCCAACTTTGCTAGAAAGAAAGCCAACCTTTCGGGTACCGACCGTCGTGGCTCACGGTGGCAGTGGATCGGGCACTCCACATCCTAGGCGGGTATGCTCACTACCAAGCCTAGACCTCACGTACGCCTCAACGCTAAGAACGCAACAACGGAGCCCTTGCGTACTCTTGCTGGAATCCACCAGACTTTAAGGTCGGGGTGGGTTATTAGGGATTGTCCTCCAGACCGCGGTACTCAATCTTACCGGCCCTCTAAACCTCACCCTCACCTGAGTCAACGTACTATCGTCGGTGACACGACTAGCCTAGTACCGAAGACTCGCCACTAATTGCATAAGTAACAAGTGTTATCAAGTCCACCCGAGCCTCCGGCTCAGGGACTAACACACAAGTTGTTCCAACCCATCTCCTTCCCGAAGGAGATCCATACTAGTTCGCTGACCTAATTAGGCTACTCTTTCCTACAATTAAGTTAGTATTATATTTAGGGTGAATCTTGGACTTCCCGCGGTATACACCGTAAAGGGGCCCCCAACGGTACTAAGGATTCAATGGGCTCAACCCCACCATCCTCTTTCTCAAGACAATTACTTTAGTTGGTGATTAACATTTAGTTCACCCCTCATTATTTCATATAATTAAAGTGACTTAGCTCAACACCCGTCCCACCCAATTGGGTTGGACGTACCTCCACGCCTCATACACTAACCTTAGCACAATCTCAATGTTAACCCTAGGTTTGACCCTCCTTGAATCATTGTGAGCTATAACTCAAATACTGAATGGACATAACTTCTAAAAACCACTTAGGGGTCTGAATTGTCTTAAAATCAAAATTCTGTTTTTACTAAACGCAGACCACTAAGTTGATCTAACCTCAAACCCCATAAGGGGATCCTTCTAAAAACTCATCACCAGGGTCTGGTATAATTATACTAGGCTCCCACTGACCTTAATAAGGTATGTTCTAATTTCCATAGTTTTCCATATTAATTTGGTATTTATTATTAATTAAAGTAGTTAAGGCCTTAAGTCAAATTACACAAGATCTATCCTCAAAATGCTTCTACATGCTACCTGAAAATTATCAGTAAGGTAATATTCCATAACAAGGTGGTTCACTGAGTTTCATGACCCTAGGATGTCATGTGGCCTACTAAACCATCATAGTTGTATAATTACCAAAATGCCACTACAATTAGGAAAATAATATTTCACATCTGAAAATTCTATAAAAAAATTACCAAGAGTGCAAATGGGGGTCTAGAGTCCTCTGCCAAATATTTATACCATTACCATATGATTTGACTAATTAAAATGATTTAACATCCAAGTGTAGTAAATACCAATTTCTACATGATGTACATGAAATACAAATCCACAGGCTTCCAAATAATTATCATGGGCATATATCAACATAAAATGACAGATAACCAAGTTTCATAATTTTTCCCAGTGATTTGACATTCTTCATAATTAAATTCCTCTAAGCTAGTAAGCACTTAAAAATTCCTCCACAAGGAATAACACTTCAACAAATCATAATAAAATTACCATAGCCTATTTTCATCCCAATTCAGCCACCGTTAAAATTTCGGAACCAGACAAGGTCATCTGACCATGTATTTTATTTATTTAAGGAAATAGTGGCAATTTCATTTAATAAGAGTAAAATACATAAATGACTCTAAATATTCCCATTAAATTATCTAAGCCTTTGCATGCTCCTAAAAACATGTCTACCAAGTTCTGAGCCAAGGCAAGGACATTTGATCCTATGTCCTTCACAAACCCTAATTTGCAACCCTTAGGGTTTTAGGGCACACCACCCTAATGGTTCCAAATGCTCCATTAGGGGGTGTCACATGCATCTATATATCATTACCTATATAGTCATCATGATTGGAGGAGGCCAACTCACTCAACTCCTCAAAGTAGCCTAAACCCTAATTTGACCCTTAAGGGCCCTCATTAGGGTTTCCCATTTTCCATATCAAATCAACTCCAAATGGAGTGAAAATTTAGGAAGGCACTACTCATGAACTAAAGAGCATGCCACCAAAATTTGGTGTCATTTAGACTTCATATGCTCCAAAAATCAACAATATTGAATTATCTTAATTACCACAAAAACTATAGGCAAAAATGCCTATTAAATACTGATCTTTGGGCGGAGGGTACCCCTATGGTATACCTAACCATGGTTAAAATCTCAGCATCCAAGCTTGAGAGATCTAGGCTAAATAAATGTTTTAGTGGGCTGTCCTAGTGTAGGACCAGTCCTAGAAAAACAGCCCCCTAGGGAGCTGTGGGTCAGCAAATGACCTGAACTCAAGCCTAAATAAAAGATAAGGTCAAGGCCTACAACTTTCATGTTGGGCACTTTTGCTGATTCAGTCATTAAGTACCTCTAATTAATTATAGAAGGAGGCTGAACAATCGCGCACGAATCTTGACGCAGATCCCACGGCCAGTGAATCATCTTCCTCCTCCAGCCAACGGCTGAGATCGAGCCATGCTGGGCGATGTCGCGACCGTGATTGCCGGCGATCCAGCCACCACCACCGCCGGCCAACACCACAGACACCTTCGTGGTGGTCGGGGCTACCATTTACCGGCGACTGGTGGCCGGAGGCGGCGGTTCCCGGCGATCCCAGGCTTACCGTTTTGAGCGGAAAAACTCGGTTTTAAGGAATGGATTCGGGCTCAATTGAGCCCGATCCTTCTTCGTTTTGTTATAGAAGCTAGCGTGGGGGGAGAGGAGGAGAAACGAACAGTGATAGGGGCGTGGCGGCGGCTCCGGCGGCGGTTCACCATGGTTTAGCTTTGCTCCAGCAACCCTGCTCCCGAATTCGATTCTCCGGCTATGGCCTTGCTCCAGGTGTCATTCCCAACTTCTCTCTCACTTCTGAAGCTGATGGTGTGGCTGGAATGAGGTGGGGAGGCTTCTATTGCTGGTTTTGAATACAAGCCTTCTCGGATTGCTCCTCGCTACCACCCTCCTGCACCCCTGTCCTTGCTGGTCCTTCTGGTCTCCTTCTGAGGCTTAGTAATCAAGGGTGGAGTGTCCAACACTGATTGGAGATGGAGTGTTAGAGGGGGTTTGCTTTAACCTTTATCTTTTGCCTTTTTAATTACTTTTGGCCCCCCTCTCATTTGGTTAATCAAACCCATGGTTTGGGCTCAGTCCAAGGCTGATAAGGGCGTGTCCTAAGTCCATAAATAACTGATTAATTGATGGGTGTTTGGTTCCATTCAAATTAGGCTTAGAATTCACCTTAATGAGCTATGTTGACCATGGTTGACTTTGCTCAACAAGGTGAGTGGGTTGACCCCACTTGGGGGTCATGGGTCCCTTGACATCACCCAACATTGGTTGGTCCATGGTGGGGCCCCAATTGGTTCAATTTAATCAAAGGGTGTAGATTTGACCAAAATTAGGTAAAGTTTGACTTTGGTCAATTTCATGCAATTGGGTCCCAACCAAGTGCAATTTCCATCCTATTGGTCTCCCTTAGTGGTTAGGGCAACATATGTGAGGTCAATTTGGACAATTGTGGGTCAATTGACCTAGTTGAGGGGCTTAGGGCTAGGTTGGTTTTTGAGCTTTGGTGTGCACTTAGCCATTTCTACCCTAGCCTAAGGCCCTTGTGGCCACTCATCTCACCACTATGGCCTAACATTTCCAATGGGTCTAGTAGGATTGGGGATGTTACAATTGTGACCTTGCAGACAGAGTCCGATTGGCATTGGAATTTGATGAAAGTATGCAGCTGTATGTGGCAAAGACCAGGGATGGGTCTAATACTGAGTTTTCTTTGGAAGACGGTCTTTTGTGGAAAGACAGTCGTCTGTGCGTTCCCAAGGTTGGTAAATTACGGGAGGAGTTGATGTACGAGGCACACTTTACTAAGTACTCAATCCACCCGGGGAGCACAAAAATGTACCAGGACATGAAGAAGCTTATAGTGGCCGGGTTTAAAGAAAGACATCGCCTTATATGTAGCCAAGTGTCACACTTGCGAGCTCGTGAAGGCTAAATGCCAAAAACCTGGAGGTTTCCTGAAGTCGTTACCTATTCCGGAATGGAAATTCGATGATAGTTCTATGGATTTCGTGCATGGTTTGCCGAGATCGCAGTCTGGGCACGATGCCATTTGGGTGATTGTAGACCGTTTGACTAAGGTTGCACACTTCATTCCCAACTGGCGGGATGATTCAGTGGAAAAGTTAGCAAAGTTGTATGTTGATAGCATAGTGCGATTGCATGGTATGCCCCGTAGCATCGTAAGTGGCCGAGATGGGCACTTCACGTCGAAAGATTGAAGGCTAATCCACCAACTGTTGGGTACCAAGCTAAAATTTAGCAATGCCTTCCACCCTCAAACAGATGGGCAGACTGAACGGACCAACATGACTTTGGAGGATATGCTCCGAATTTGCGCCTTGGATTTTGGCAAGAGGTGGGAGGATCATCTTTTTATGATCGAGTTCACTTATAACAACAGCTATCAAGCAAGCTTGCAAATGGCTCCTTTTGAAGCCCTTTATGGTAAGAAGTGTCATACACCTTTGGCTTGGGTGGAGAGGGGCGAGACTAAGCTGTTTAAGCGAAAGGAAGTCGAAGATGCTACTTCGACTATTCGGACAATCCAGAAGAGATTGCTGATTGCACAAGATAGGCAAGCGAAGTACTATAATGGCAGACACTGAAACGTTGAGTTCGCCGTGGGCGACTGGGTTTATCTCAAAATAAAACCATTCAAGGGTGTGTCAAGGATTCGACGCTTGAAAAAGCTGAGTCCCATATACCTTGGGCCGTTTGAGATACTGGAGCGTGTTGGTGAAGCTGCCTATCAGCTCGCTCTTTTGAAAGAGCTGAGTAGTTTCCATGATGTGTTCCACATCTATGTGATGAGGAAGGCTGTGCTAGAGCCTACTCAAATGCTTGTGGATGTTTTTCAAGTGTCGATCGAAAGTGGGCTAGCGACAAGGGTCAAGCCCATTCAGATTGAAGACACTAAAATAAAGCAATTACGGAACAAATCGATCAGAATGGTCAAAGTTTGCTGGGACAATTGTGGGCGTGAGGAGCTTTCGTACGAGCGAGAGCAGACCATGCTTGAGGAGTTCCCTGAATTGTTCCATTAAGGTATAAAGTTAATTTTTGTATCTTTGTAGTAGTTTGCACCGTTAGAATTTCGGGGCGAAATTCTTTTTAAGGGTGTGTGGGGGGGGGGGGGGGGGGGGGGGGGGGGGGGGGGGGGGGGGGGGGGGAGGATTGGAAGACCCCCAAAGTCCAGGTTCAAAGAATTCATGGTGTGCTAAGCTAAGGAGCTAGCGCCAGAGGTAGCTCTTATCGTCGAATTGGTATCATATCGACGAAGGGATTTGTGTGTATCGTCGAAAGCATCAAAACGCATCGTCGAGTGCCAGCGTCGGCGGTAGCTTTTTCGATGACTTTGCGTCCCGATGAATCGTGTTGAGTGATTGTGAATTCGGCTCGTCAAGAGCTAGCACAGGTGGTAGCGCTATCGGTAGCTGTAGCATCTCGACAAATTCCTTAAGCGGCTATGGATAGGTTCGGCCGTACCGCCTCTGGGCTAGCATCAGGTGCTAGTCCTAGCGCCGACGGTAGCATTTTTATATATATTGCCTTCATGCCATAGTTTTCTCTTAAGTTCCCACTGATCCTATCTCTCTCCTAAGGCTAGGAAGCATAAGTCAGAGGAAGGAAGTCCGGTTGGCTAGGCAAGTCCGAGGTAGAAGGCTTCTTGTGTGCTTGTGCCGTCTTCGACCCCGTGGAGAGGAATCCTGGTCCGATGGCACCAAAACGAGCACCAAGGGTAACGATTCTCCTCCTTAATATTTGGACATGCTAGTCCTTTGATTCACATAGTAGCTGGAAGATTTCCACTAATTAGTGTATAGGCTCTTCCGACGGGTCGATATGGATTATCCCCGTAGAAAATTGCATATAGAGTCCGGATCGTTGTACAAACATATGCATACTGTGTGAAGCCCATCTGGACACGTTGGTTTGGATTGGTGATGTTGATATGCTATATTGCACTCCAGAGAAGACTCCGAGTATGTATGCTTGTTTTCGGATTCTGAGTGTTGTGATGTGCTGCAGGGCGTCCTGGAGTCTACCTCCAGGAAATACCCGAAAGAGCTGGCAGAAATGAGTTCTGTTGGCTAGCATCCACGCTAGTGCTAGCGCCGACGCTAGTGTTAGTGATACAAAATATTATGTGGTGCATGTTGAAATAGCCCCTGAGGCTATTTTGATGACCTAGTGTGTTCACGATGATTGAGTCAGGCCTAGCTGGATCTGAAACCGTTCCATATTAGTTGGGATGAGGGGCCCCTCATTGCCTTCTTATGGAAGTTGCCTGAAAACGTGAAGTGTGTACGACCTATCTTAATTGATTTGACCATCCAAGTTGAAAAAGGACTTGTGTATGTCGTGCCTTGAGAGCACAATATGTGTGGCCTAGAGTCGACGTATGCGATGAATGATTCTATGCGGTGCTTAGACGCACCTGTGAAATATATGTTGCTATTACTTGCTTGCAGGGAAGGAGCACCAGTGCCCCACGCATGGGGTGAGGTTGTTATAATATTGGTCAGCTAAAGCTGACCGGTTACTTGTTTTCCCACAGCTTGGTGGATTGTGACTTACAGGTCCTGACGAGACGAGTGGGAAATAGCGGGTTGGAACCCCAGCTGCCGCGCTTTGCTGGCCCTCGAAGGCTAAGTGTATTGAGTGTTTTTCTTCATGTATTACCGGACTGCCCACTGATGTTTGGAAATCATGTAATAAGAAAAGCACATTTTGATGTATGGCCTTAGTGCCAAACTCGTTTATATATATATATCAGTCATTCCTGTTCTTTACTGTGGACATGTGCAATCTGGTCAAGATAATTAATTCATGCTTCCGCTTATATGTAACTTTGAGATGTTGTTGGTTGGTTTTCTGAATACGCAACCCTCTTGCTTGTTCACCTTATATGGTGTGGGGTCCCGGCCGGACCTAATGTTATATACTGTGCAATGAGTGGGGTGTTACAATTCACTTCCCAAGTTAGTCTCCACATTGAGTAACGATTCCGAGCTCGCCGAGCTCTTTTGTGTAGAAGAAGTCTCTCGCTCCACACCACCCAAGCCATTAGAAAAAAATAAAAATTAAAGCTTAATATGAAGAGCCACCCGTTTTGGAGTTGAAACACCCCCCTCACCTCAAATATCTATTTCTAGAAAAAGATACTAAGCTACCCGTTATTGTATCCTCCGTACTGAGTGATTCAGAAATTTCTAAATTGACTCCAGTCTTAAGAAATTACCATCACACAATTGCGTGGCAAATTTCGGATATCAAAGGTATTAACCTTTCCTTCTGCACTCACAAAATTTTCCTCGACGACAATTCGCACAACACGGTCCAGCCTCAACGACGGCTAAACCCGAATATGAAATAAGTCGTTAAGACTGAATTAATCAAACTTTTAGACGCAGGAATCACCTACCAGATCTCGGATAGTACTTGGGTTAGCCCAGTACAAGTCATGCCAAAGAAAGGCGACGTAATAGTAGTAGAAAATGAAAACAATGAATTGATCTCAACCCATATAGTTACGGGTTGGCGGATGTGCATAAATTATCGAAAACTAAATGATGCCACACGAAAGGATCACTTCCCTTTGCCCTTTATCGATCAAATCTTAGAACGCCTTTCAGGTCACTCCTACTATTGTTTTCTCGACGGCTTGTCGGTATATTTTCAAATCCCTATTTCGCCTGACGACCAAGAGAAAACAACATTCACTCGTCCCTTTGGCACCTTCGCTTATCGAAGGATGCCATTTGGTATTTGTAACACACCGGCTACATTCCAAAGATGTATGCTGGTGATATTCGATGAGTTAGTAGAGGAAGTGATGGAAGTTTTCATGGACGACTTCTGCATCTTCGGAAATTCTTTTCAAAGTTGTTTAAAAAATCTCAAGCATGTGCTACATCGTTGTGAGGAAATAAATCTAGCTCTTAATTGGGAGAAATGCCTTTTTATGGTCAAAGAAGGATTAGTCCTTGGTCATTAAATATCGGGCAAATGGATCGATGTCGATAGGGCCAAGATCGAAGTTAACGAACCCCCCCCCCCCCCCCCCCCCCCCCCCCTCCAACGAATGTAAAAGCAATTATAAGTTTCCTAGGCCACGCAGGGTTTTATCGGCATTTTATTCAAAAAATTCTTAAACCACGAAGCCGTTAACCCATCTTCTCGAAAAAGAACATTCTTTCTATTTTAGCGATGAATGCCATTTGGCCTTTAAACTTATAAAAGAAAAGCTTATAAATTCTCTGATTCTAGTCTCACCGGATTGGTCGCCACCATTCAAAATTATGTGCGATGCGAGTGATATTGCGGTATACGCGGTATTAGGCCAACATGTGAGTAAGTATTTCCACCCAATTTATTATGCGAGCAAGACACTCACGTCGGCACAAGCGATTTACACCACTACTGAGAACGAGTTTCTAACAATCGTTTTTGCTTTTGATAAGTTTAGGTCATCACTCTCTCCAAAGTAATCATTTTCACAGACCATTCTGCTCTTAGATATCTTGTAAGTAAATTGGATGCCAAGCCCCGTCTCTTGCGATGGATCCTCCTCTTGCAGGAGTTTGATTTAGAGATCCAGGACAAAAGGGGAGCTGAAAACTTGGTGGCCGATCATCTTTCCCGATTAGAAAATCCCAATACGGAAGCGTTAATAGAAGCTGATATTAATGATAAATTCCCCGAAGAGCGCTTCCTTGCTCTCGAAAATATAATGACATCTTCCATCCCCTGGTTCGCGGATTTGGCTAACTATCTAGTAGCCCGGGTCCTGCCAAAAGAATTCTCGAGTCAGCAAAGGAAGAAATTCTTTTTTGTTTTAAAAAATTATTTTAAGGAGGATCCCTTTCTATTCTGTGGTTACGCGGACTAGGTAGTGAGAAGATGTGTCTCGAGTGAGGAAGGTCTAAAAATTTTACGGCATTGCCACGAGGGACCAACCGGTGGACATTATCAAGCGAACCGAACCGCGATGAAGGTGCTGAAGGCGAGCTTTTATTGGCCCACACTCTTTAAACATGCTCACACCCTTGTGAGCACTTGTGACAGCTGCCAGTGGTCGGGGAATATATCCCGCCGGGATGAGATGCCCCAAAATATTTTCTTAGAATGCGAAATTTTTGACCTTTGGGGTATCAATTTCATTGGTCCTCTCCCTCCCTCTTATTCAAATAAATACATTCTCGTTGTGGTCAACTACGTGTCGAGGTGGGTGGAAGTGCAAGATCTCCCCACCAACGATGCGAGAGTCATCGTAAATTTCCTAAATAAATTATTCTCTCGATTTGGCATGCCATGCACTATAGTAGTGATCGGGGCACCCATTTTTGCAATAGCCAATTCACAAAATTTTAGCAAAATATGGTGTCATGCACAAACTCTCCACTGCTTATCACCCACAAACGAGCGACCAAGTCGAATTCGTGAATCGAGAATTAAAGAGGATATTAGAAAAAAACTGTTTCTATTAATCGGAAGGATTGGGCACTTAAGCTCGATGATGCGCTATGGGCCTATCGAATGGCGTACAAGACCGCTATCGGTTGTACACTATATCGATTGATTTATGGCAAGGCTTGCTGATGAATAGTAAATTATGCATATTTTTAGAATAGTTTTTAGCATAATTTTGGGTAATATTGTACATATTTCATATAAATTATTGAATAAATAATTTGTTTTAGCTATTTTTTATACTTATATGTAAAAAGGAACTATTTAAGTATGTATATATATATATATAAAGTATTTAAATATATATGTAAATATTTATTGAATATAATTAAATTAGTTATTGAATATGTATTAATATAAAAATTCTATGAATATATATATATATAATAATATAGTAGTATAGTATAATAATAACATAGTAATAATAGTGTATATATTATAAATATAATGAAATATATATGTATATATATATGTATATATAATAATAAATAATAATATATATATGTATGCAGGCGTTCGACGAAAGGCAAACTGCGTTCGACGAAAGGCGCCCTGCGTTCGACGAACTCTCCCCGCCCTGTGTTCGACGAACTCTCCCCGAGCTGCGTTCGACGAACTCTCCCCGACCTGCGTTCGATGAACTCTCCCCGAGCTGCGTTCGACGAACACTCCCCGAGCTGCATTCGACGAACCCCGTGCTGCGTTCGACGAACACTCCCTGAGCTGCGTTCGACGAACCCCGTGCTACGTTCAAAGAACTCTCCCCGAGCGGCGTTCGCCGAATCCCTCTCTGCTGCGTTCGATGAACTCTCCACGACGTTTGACGAATCCCTCTCCGCTGCGTTCGACGAACTCTCCACTGCACTCGACAAACTCTCCGCTGCGCTGGATTAAATCCCACCCAACCGCTGAGACTCTGCCCGCTGAGACCAGTTCTGCCGCTGAGACTCAGCCCGAACCGCTGAGACCAGTCCTGTCGCTGAGACTCAGCTCGAACCGCTGAGACGAACCTGCCCGCTGAGACCAGACCAGCCGCTGAGGCCCAAACCTGCCAGCTCACTCCAACCTGCCAACACTCTCCTTCTAGAATCAGCTAGCTGCTATCCGCACCCCACCAATGCTCAAGTTAAACTTGCCAACCTCTCCAGTCAAACCGCCAGCTGCTATTTCTTTTTTTGCTAAGTGCAGCTCACTTTTGCCTATAAATAGAGGGGTAGGATGATGGCCTGGGGGTTCACAAATTCTGATGTTTTTTTGGATTTGTGATCCACTTTTGTGCTTTTCTTAGTTTTTGAAAAATTCTCTCTCTTCGTTGTCCACTTTCTCTCTCTAGGATTGTAATATTGCCTTTTGCTTAATGAAATAGACTAGTTTTCTTCATGGTATTGTTCTTCTTTTCGTAGCGTAGTCGCTTTTATTTCCTTTTCTTTTCTTAGAGTGCGTGGGTGTACGGGTGTTAAAATGCAATTTTATTTCATAGCTTAGACTTTCTGCATCATTTACCGCTTTCATAGCTAGATTTTCTGCATTATTTACCGCTTTCATAGCTAGATTTTCTGCATTATTTACCGCTTTCATAGTTTAGATTTTCTGCATTATTATCGCTTTTCTTCGTTTTTGCAAACGCACACCAAGCCCGCGATTATCGTCTTTTCTGCTTTTTAGAATTACTGCAATCACTTTTTTTCATCGATAAGATAATAGCGCGTCCTAAAGTAGAGATAATCAACACGGCCTCGGAAAAATACGACCGCGATATCATTTTCTAAAAAATTATATCCTGTACTATAAACGATAAGGTGCACTTGCCTTTATCGTAAGATAAGTTGGATAGATTACTTTAAAAAACTCTGCGAGAGACCTTTTTTTATAAAAATTAATTAACCAAAAAAGAATTTCGGCCCCGTCGCCGCGGTGCTACCCCTGATATTCCGAAAGCGGGAGCGACCGTTACTTCCATCACCTCGACAGGTGGGATAACGATTAAACTCCTCGAAGTAGGAGTACTCGCCGCAATCTAACCGAACCTAGGCTCCGCAGGAATTTAATTTTACCCATCAAGTTTTTGGCGCCGTTGCGGGGGACTTTTCGTGTTGTTATTTTGAAACATGGAATCACTATTAATTTTATCTTATATATATAAATATCATTTTCCTCTCTTTAAGCTTAAAAAAAATATATCACAAAAAATATATATAGATAAATAATATATCTTTGTGAATAATCTCTTTTTCTCTTTCTTCTAAAAACTTGAAAAAATAAAATCAAGCCAAAAAAAAATTTATTATTATATTTTACGCCTTTTATTTTTTCTCGTATATACTGTTTCATCTAAAAAACGCTCTAAAAATCAATTTTTTTTAGAATATTATAAGTTTATCTCTCTCTTTCTAAAAAAAACCCCTAAAAATCACAAAAATATAAAAAAAAACAAAAACAAATCATTCCTCTTTCCTGTTTCCATTTTTCCTTGTTTATATTTTCGTCTAACAAAAAAACCCTAAAAACACAAAAGATTGTTTTTTCTTTTTCTTTCTCTCTCCTTCTTCCTCTTTTTCCTGTTTATATTTTCATCCACAAATCCTCTAAAAATTACAACAACAAAAATTGTTTTTTGCAAAACCTTTTTTATATACATATAAAATTATATGACCCGAGGACGCTCTTCGGATAATTCGAAATTAGCTTTTGATCCCGAAATCAAGCGCACTCTTCACGAGCGCCGCCGATCTCGCAACCAAAATCATCCAGAAGATCCCAAAGAGTTAGTCGGCGATACTATACCAGATATTATGGCATATCCCCCTCCAAATGCGGCCCCTCAACGGACCATGACCTACTATGGCAGGCCGAATTTGAAAGATACTGGATCTAGTGTCACTCGCCCCGTAATAGCTAATAATAATTTTGAAATAAAATCCAGCACTATTCATATGGTACAGCAGTCAGTTCAATTTGACGGCTTGCCAGATGAGGACCCAAACCTTCACCTCCAAAACTTTTTAGAAATATGCGATACGTTTAAAATAAATGGCGTCAGCGATGACGCCATTCACTTGCGTTTATTTCTATTTTCTTTGCGGACAAAGGCTAAGTCGTGGTTAACTTCTCTTCCGAGAGGGGCCATAACCACGTGGGCCGAGTTGACGGAAAAATTCTTAACGAAATATTTTCCTCCGTCAAAAACCACAAAGCTGCGCACAGATATAGCCTCCTTTATACAATTCGATTCCGAGTCTCTTTACGAGACTTGGGAATGTTTTAAAGATTGCTTGCGCAGGTGTCCTCATCACACGCTACCACCCTGGCTACAGGTCCAGACATTCTATAATGGTTTAAATTTCCAAAGTCGACAAATGATCGATTCGGCCGCCGGGGGAACGTTAAACAACAAAACCCCGGAAGAGTGCCAAGAATTGTTCGAGGAAATGGCCATGAATGCCTACCAATGGAATGTGCCCAGGGCGCATCCTTCTAAACCGGCTGGAATTTATGAAGTGGATGCCACTTCTCACTTAGCCTCGCAGGTAGAACGGCTAAGTAAGCAAGTGGTGTAGATGACTGCTTCCTCCTCCGCTCCTGCGTGGGCGAGTGCCGCTAATAATGCCGCTAATAATGCCGCCAATAATAACTATAATAATAATAATTATAATAATAACAATAATAATGATAATTTGATCGAGGAGACGGTGGATTACCTCGGCAATCCGGTTCGGGGCTCCTTCAACCCTAATAACAATCCTTATAGTAATAACTATAATTCGGGTTGGAGGAATCACCCGAACTTCTCCTAGAGCAACCTTAATAATGCGCAACGCCCCCCAAATGCGGGTCCCCAAGGCTATCAGCAAGGGTTCCCCTAAGGACTTCAGTAGGGGTATCAACCTCCTCCTCCAAAACCTTCCCCGCTCGAGGAAGTTTTCGCCAAATACGTAATGTCCAACGAAATAAATATCCGGAATATAACTGGATCGCTAAAAAATTTGGAAATGCAGGTTGGACAACTTGCGAAAATGATCTCCGAGAGGCCACTTGGAGCGCTGCCAGGGAACTCGGAGCCGAACCCGTGTGAAAATGCCCATGCTATAACCCTTCGAAGCGGCAAGGAGGTCATCTCCCCATCGCGGGTTGAGCCAAAGGTACATCTTTCGACTCCAACCCCTCCACCCTCTCCTCCGATTAAAATAGCTCCCAATTTTCCAAAAGTGCCGATCATTTCGACCCCGCAAATTCCTTACCCCTCAAAAATTAATAAAGAAAAGGAGGACAAACATTATCATAAATTTTTAAGTATCGTAAAACAAATTCAAATTAACGTCCCCTTCTGCGAGGCACTCTCTCAAATGTCGAAATACGTGAAATATCTCAAAGAGCTCCTTTCCAATAAAAAGATGCTCGAGAGCGTTTCACGTGTTGCACTAAATGCGAAATGCTCGGCGGTCCTACTTAATAAATTGCCGCCCAAATTGAACGACCTGGGAAGGTTCTCCATCCCGTGCCTCTTCAGCAATTTGTTAATAAAATACGCCCTAGCTGACCTAGGAGCGAGCATCAATTTGATGCCCTTCTCCCTCTTTAAAAAATTAGATTTGGGTGTACCTACCCCAACGAAAATGAGCATCCAACTCGCGGATTGCTCGATAAAGTATCCCATCGGGGTTGTGGAGGACGTCCTGGTCAAGGTTGACAAGTTTATCTTCCCGGTAGACTTCGTCATCCTCGACATCGAGGAGGATGCCGAGGTACCAATCATCCTCGGTCGCCCATTCCTCGCGACCTCCCGAGCATTAATCGATGTAAGTAACGGTCGCCTCCTCCTTCGGGTAGGAGACGACGAAGTTACACTTCTGATTAATCCCTCAATTCAGAACACCTTATCGAATGATGATTCCTGTTTTAATTTAGAATCCGCGTTTGAGGATGAGTGTTCTTCGCTTTTTGAATTATTTTCTTTAACGCAAGCCGAATCGGATCTGGCAAATCTCCCTCCTTTAGATGAATTGCCGCCATATTCGCCTTTCGAGCCTTTTGATTCAAAAGGTTTAAAAATCACCACCTCTTACGAAGAACCCCCGATCCTGGAGCTCAAACAACTCCCCGACCATTTAAAGTACGCTTTTCTCGCACCAAATTTAAAACTTCCCGTTATAATTTCTTCCACTTTAACCAATTCGGAAACTTCCGAATTGGTTGAGGTTCTGTCTAAGCATCGCCGTGCAATTGCATGGCAGATTTCCGATATCAGGGGGATTAACCCCTCTTTTTGCACGCACAAAATATTTTTAGAGGATAATTCTCGCAAAACTATCCAGCCTCAGCGATGACTTAACCCGAACATGCGGGACGTCATTAAGGCTGAAGTAATTAAACTCCTAGATGCGGGGATTATCTATCCAATATCGGATAGTACGTGGGCTAGTCCCGTATATGTCGTGCCAAAAAAGGGCGGTTTAATGGTAGTGGCCAATCAAAACAACGAATTAATCCAAACTCGTACTGTTACAGGTTGGCGGGTGTGCATCGACTACCGAAAGTTAAATGATGCCAGCCGGAAGGACCACTTTCCGTTGCCGTTTATCGATCAGATTCTGGAGCGACTTTCGGGTCATCCATATTATTATTTTCCCGACGGTCTTTCGGGATTTTTCCAAATTCCAATCTCCCCAGAAGACTAGAAGAAAACGACTTTCACGTGCCCTTTCGGGACCTTCGCATACCAAAGGATGCCTTTCGACCTCTACAATGCGCCAGCTAAATTCCAAAGATGTATGCTGACGATCTTTGGAGAGCTCATAGAGGATATAATGGAAGTCTTTATGGATGACTTCTCCGTATTCGGAAGCTCCTTTTCCAACTACTTATATAATCTAGATCGAGTCCTCCAACGAGGCGAAGACACGAACCTAGTTTTAAACTGGGAGAAGTGAAAGTTTATGGTCTGGGAAGGTTTAGTTCTCGGACACAAGATTTCCGCAAGAGGGATGAAGGTAGACAAGGCTAAGGTCGAAATCATTGAAAAACTCCCCGCTCCTTCAAATATAAAATCAATTAGGAGTTTTCTTGGCTACGCGGGTTTTTACAGGCGGTTTATTCAAATTTTTTCCAAAATAACGAAACCTCTAACCCACCTCCTGGAGAAGGAATCTCCTTTTATTTTCGATTCCGCCTGCATAGAGGCATTTAATATTATTAAAGAAAAACTTATCAATTCTCCAATTCTGGTGGCGCCAAATTGGTCCCTTCCGTTTGAGATTATGTGCGATGCGAGCGATATCGCGGTGGGAGTCGTACTCGAACGCTCACAGCCGCACATGCTAATTACACTACGACGGAAAAGGAACTTCTCGCCGTCGTCTTTTTAATCGATAAGTTTAGGCCCTACGTAACACTTTCAAAAATTATCGTTTTTACCGACCACTCTGCCCAAAAATATTTATTATCAAAAGTAGACGCCAAGCCCCGCTTGCTTGGATGGATCCTCCTTTTACAGGAGTTCGACTTATAGATCCGGGACAAGAAGGGGGCTGAAAATTTAGCGGCCGACCACCTCTTTCATTTAGACCGCCCCATCGCGGAAGCGCTCGTCGAACTAGAAATAGACGATAGATTTCCCGAGGAGTGCCTCCTTACTATTTCTAATTTAAATAAAACTTCTCCCCCACCTTGGTTCGTGGATTGCGCTAACTATTTAGTTGCGCGGGTCCTTCCAAAACACTTTTCAAAACAACCAAAGAAGAAATTCTTTTCTGATTTGAAAAAATACTTTTGGGAAGACCCCTTTCTCTTTCGCATCTGCGCGGACCAAGTGGTACGGAGATGTGTTTCAAGCAAGGAGGGTGCGCAAATACTGCGACACTGCCATGAAGGGCCGGCCGGGGGCATTATATAGCCAACCGGACCGCGCGGAAAGCGCTAGATGCGGGTTTTTATTGGCCCTCTCTCTTTAAAGATGCTCACGAGTATGTGAGCAAATGCGATAATTGCCAACGGTCGGGTAACATCTCTCGTCGTTACGAGATGCCCCAAAATTTTTATTTGGAATGCGAGATCTTCGATTTATGGGTCATAGACTTCATAGGCCCCTACCTCCTTCTTATAAAAATTGTTATATTTTAGTGGCGGTCGACTACGTATCTAGGTGGGCGGAAGTGCAAGCTCTCCCCACCAACGATGCGAGAGTCCTCGTCAAATTTCTCAAAAAATTATTTTCTCGCTTCGGTACGCCGCGCGCTATAGTAAGTTATAGAAGGACACACTTTTGCAATGCCCAGTTTGCAAAAACTTTATCTAAATATGGCATCACGCATAAGCTCGCCACCTCCTATCACCCCCAAACAAGCGGCCAAGTAGAGGTAGTTAATCTAGAAATCAAGCGCATTTTAGAAAAAACCGTCTCGACAAATAGGAAGGACTGGGCATTAAAACTTGACGATGCGCTGTGGGCTTATCGTACGACATACAAGAACACTATCGGGTGTACGCCCTATCGACTAGTCTACGGCAAGGCGTGCCACCTGCCCGTAGAGTTAGAGCACCGCGCATTTTGGGCTTTAAAACTTTTAAACCTCGATTCAAACTTAGCGACCGAATCTAGAAAATTCCAATTAAATGAGCTCGATGAATGGCGTGCAAACGCATACGAGAGCAATAAATTTTATAAAGAGCGCTCTAAGTTCTATCACGATCAAAAAATTAAATTTCCAAAAATATTTGCGCTGGGCGATCTTGTCTTTCTTTTTAATTCACGCCTTCGCCTTTTTTCGGGTAAGCTAAAATCCAGGTGGTCCGGCTCCTTTGAAGTCAAAGAGGTCTGGCCATATGTCACCGTTCTTATTTCCCACCCCAAAAAGGCGAGTTTAAAGTCAACGGTCATCGTTTAAAACTTTATTTGGCGGGCGATCCGATGGACGGTAAACTCAAATCTTTACACCTCCCCAACATCTAAAAAACGCTAAACTAGTCAAGCTACGCGACGGTAAACAAAGCGCTCATTGGAGGCACCCCATATTTATCTAATATTTTTAACTTTGTCTACTTTATTTTTGCAGGGTTTTCTTGCATTTTCTCGTCTTTAATTTTTTTTACAAACTACATTTCCTTTTTCTTACTTCTTCATACTTAAATTACAACATTGGGGACAATATTGGGTTTTATGTATGGGGTCTCTTTTTTCGTTCTTCAAACCTTGTAAATACTTAGAAAAATCCAAAAAAAATTCTAGGAAAAAAAAATTCTAAAAACCACAAAAATAAAAAAATTTATTTCATACTTTGTAAATATTTAGAAAAATCCAAAAAAAATTCTAAAAACCACAAAAATAAAAAAAACTATTTCATACTTTGTAAATATTTCGAAAAATCCATAAAATTATAAAAACCACAAAAATCAAAAAAAATTATTTCATACTTTGTAAATATTTAGAAAAATCCAAAAGAAATTCTAAAAACCACAAAAAAAAAAAACTATTTCATACTGTTGAAACCGATTTCTCGATCTCTTGTGAAGCTCGGGCCCTCAGCAAGTTGAGGGACAGCTGACCCTTACTGGACCCGAAGTAGGAACAGACTGGGGACTCGGAAATAGACTAAGACCTTAGTCACAACGAGGAGGTCCCACCACAAACCCGGAAGATCGTTGAGCGCTTCCCCTCCCAAGCCAAAGCTGAGGCTTGGGCACCTTGGAGAGCTAGAGAGCTAAACCAAAGTAACCGAGGGAAGAAGAAGCTCAGAGAACTGAGATTGTACTCTCTCCCAAGGTGCCCTTTGAGGTCTATTTATAGTTTTTTGCTCGTGGTCTGTCAATAACAGAATTCCGCCTTTTGGTTTTAATAAACGCACCCCAATTTTGCCTGCTAACAGCCAAACTCCGCTGTTTGGAGGGGCTACCTGCAGACCACCAGGGGCAGAGGAGTAATTTCACCTCTTTAGCCTATGGGCAAATGACCTACGAGAAGGCTACTCGCGAGAGCTCCTGCGAGTCGTCTCGCGTAATCCCTCTCAGGCTAGCGTTCTACGAGGGCCTGGCTCGCACCTCCTCTAACGACAATTATCGAGGCTAGGTCTTGCGTGCCTTTCTGCGAGTTCTCCCCGACCTTGTATAAATCTGCTGAACTGGATGGAAGATTAAGCTCGTCGGGCTGAGAAATAATTTCGTCGAGCTGAAGTGTGGATCATTTGAGACGAGTTCGTCGAATGCGGAACGCGACATTCGTCGATCGCAGGACGAACTTCGTCGATCGCAGGATGAACTTCGTCGAACGCCGAGCTGAGTTCGTCGAACACAGGAACTTGCGAAAAATCCAGCTCGTCTGCCTTCTTGCGAGCCATCGGCGAGTACCCGGGTCACCCGCTTTCCGGCGAGCAGTCAGTGAGTACCCGACTTGCCTTCTTTGCTACTTCTTCCACCTTCCCGAGAATGCCTCTCTTAGGCGAGTGTTCTGTGAAGACCCCGCTCGCGCCTCTTCTGGCGACATCCACCGGTGCCAGGTCTCGCATACCTTCCTGCGAGCTCCTCTCGACCTTGTGAGAGTGTCGATCTGCAGACGGAGGAAAACCGCTGGGACAACTCTGTCCCAGCGGATCCGCCGAGACGGGACAAAAGTAACTGCTGAGACGGCTGACCCTCTTAGCCCAACCGCTGAGACAGATTCTAAGGTGCCGTTCGTCGAACGCAGAATGACTTTCGTCGAGCGCTGAACTGAGTTCGCTGATCTCAACAGAAGCTCGGCGTTCGTCGAACGCATAACGGATTTTGTCTGTGCCCATCTCCTGGAGAATGCCATGGTTATACAGCGCCACTTGCGTCCTTGGCCCATTCATGCTCGCGCAGCTTTCGCCGCGAGTAGTCTTCGAGGCACTGCTACCGCGTAGTTCTTGAAGCGCTGCGCGGGGGGGGGGGGGGGGGGGGGGCAGCATATGCGAGCGGTCTGTGAGCGCCCCCGCCCGCTGTTCGCTCCCGCCTAGGTGGGATCGCGCCTGGCTTGTCTCCGCGCTAGACTTCTACCAATTTGAAGTTTGACTCGCCGAATTCCAGCTTGATTCCGCCTTCTCGCTCGAGGCGAACACGAGGCTGTACACATACTTTATAAATATTTAGAAAAATGCAAAAAAATTCGAACCCCACCCCCCCCCCCCCCCCAAAAAAAAAAAACAAAACGATAAAATCCAAAAAATATAATAAAAACCCCTACTTAGCTTTGTATTTTCAAAATTAGTTTGAGTTTATTTATAAGCATTTTCATTATTTTTGATTTGCCAAAACCTTTATTTGTATCACAGTTTGTAAGATTTAGATCTATGGAATTTTAGTTGTAAAGAATGTATTGTGATTCTAATTTAATTTGAGATCAAATTTTTTAGCATTACTTCAAGTTTACCCTAAATAGCTTCTTGTTGTATTATTTTGGCAGACCATCTTTAGACTTTAATTATTCTTAGTTCAAATTTGTGAAACTTTAGGAATGTTCTAAACCTACTAAAACTTGCTCTCAAAATTTTTCTTAATTTATAAATTCTAGAAATATCTAAACCCCTTACCTATTATTCCATTTCCTTGGTAATTTCGTTTAAAAGATCTTATGTCAATGGGAATACGATTTCATTCCGTAAACATAGGCACCCAATTAATTAAAAGAAAAGATCTTATGTCAATGGGAACAAGATTTCGTTCCGTAAACAGGCATTGGGTATTTTTGAAGAGAAAAAAATACGGGAATAAGATTTCGTTCCCCTCTCTATCCAAACAAAAAAAAATTGAGTGGGGTGAGAGGATAAAATTCATCATCACCAAATCAAAAATCTCTTCTCTTACCAAGCTCCCCTACCCCCAGCCAATCAAATTGAAAACTAGATATAAATAAAAAAAAATTGAGAGAGCATAATTAGTAAGTTTTAATTATTCTAAAAAATTTCTTTAAAAAGTTAGTTATTATAATTCTATTCTAATCATGGTGCTAATTATTACAATTATTTAGGTCGCTACTTAGCTAACTTTAGAAGTCTTGTTTGCTAAAACTTTTTCGCTCTTTTTAAATCATCAACACGATGTAGGACTTACCTCTTTTAATCTCCTAAATTTATTTCAAGTTTACTTTCGATTAAATAAATTTTTGGTAAATTAGAAATTCTATTAATGTCTTATGGGTATCTCTTACTTTTGCTCTGGAATATCAAAAGCTTAAGTATGTAGGTATTTGATGAATAATAAATTATGCATATTTTAGTATAGTTTTTAGCATAATTTTGGGTAATATTGTACATATTTCATATAAATTATTGAATAAATAATTTGTTTTAGCTAATTTTTATATTTATATGTAAAAAGGAACTATTTAAGTATGAAAAAATATATATATATATAAAGTATTTAAATATATATGTAAATATTTATTGAATATAATTAAGTTAGTTATTGAATATGTATTAATATAAAAATTATGTGAATATATATATAATAATATAGTAGTATAGTATAATAATAACATAGTAATAATAATGTATATATTATAAATATAATGAAATATATATGTATATATATATTTATATAAATAAATAATAATAATATATATATGTCTGCAGGCGTTCGACGAAAGGCACCCTGCGTTCGACGAACTCTCCCTGAGCTGCGTTCGACGAACACTCCCCGACCTGCGTTTGACGAACTCTCCCCGAGCTGCGTTCGACGAACACTCCCCGAGCAGCGTTCGACGAACCCCGTGCTGCGTTCGACAAACTCTCCCCGAGCAGCGTTCCCCGAATCCCTCTCCGCTGCGTTCGACGAACTCTCCATGGCGTTCGACGAATCCCTCTCTGCTGCGTTCGGCGAACTCTCCACTGCGCTCGACGAACTCTCTGCTGTGCTGGATTGAATCCCACACAACCGCTGAGACTCTGCCCGCTGAGACCAGTTCTGTCGCTGAGACTCAGCCCGAACCGCTGAGACCAGTCTGAAAGTGTCTAGTCGCAACCTAAATCACCTAGAGGGGGGTGAATAGGTGGATTCTATGGCTTTTTGCAGAATAAAAAAAATATGAGAAATAAAGCGCACAGAAACAAGCACAGCACAAAACAAGGAATTTATAGTGGTTTCCGGATGTGGGTAGTCCACTTTCCCGCCTCGCCTATCTAGTACTCCAAGGCTAGATTCGGCTACTTCACCAAACTCAGATTCTTCAAATCTTACAACTCGGAGTTCACAACTCCTACAACCTCGGAGCAAATAACTCCTACACAAACTCGGAGAACAACCTTCTCCTACAACTCAGAGCAAACCACTCCTACAACTCGACCCTTCAACAAGGATCTACAAAACTCGGAGGAAAACCTCCTACAAAAAATGTAAGGGTGTTTAAAAAAAACACTTAAAACTTCTGATGAAGTTCTTCTTCAGATCAAAAACAATAAATCTCTTCTTCCTGAAAATTACTTTTAGTCCTTCGAAAATGGAGGAAGAAGAAATCTGTACGTCGTAAATAGCTTGATCTGAAACTTAGAGTCGACTAGATCAAGAAGAGATTAGATCTTTTATTTGCTTTGATCTGGTCGACTGCTCTTAGCGATGAAGAATTGCAGAACTCTTTCTTGTCGGAGGCGAGGAGCTTGCGTGAGAAAAGATCGGCCGACAGAATGAGAGAGAAAATCTATATATTTTTAATGATTAGCGATTTACGAAAAATCCAAAGGGAATATATAGAGACTTCTTCTCCAACGGCTATAAGCGAGCTTTTAGGGAAAATCTTCCACGTGAGGTGTACATTGTGGAAGCCCTAATTGGAAGGCCGATTTCTCCAACGGCTATAAACGAGCTTTAGGGAAAAAATCTTCCACGTGTAGCATACATTGCGCAATCCCTAAATGGAAGGCCGACAGCGATTTGAAATACACGCTAGAACAATTTGTCGGCAGAGGAAAACCGCTGAGACAAGGCTAAGGGCCGCTGAGAAGAAATTTCATCGAACGGAGCTTGATGAAATTACTTCAATAACAGCGGTCGATGAAAGCACTTTGCTTCGTCGAACGGCGATCGACAAAACTACTTTAGCTTCAGAAAAATAGCGATCGACGAAACAATTTCACTTCGTCGAACGGAGATCGACGAACCACTTTAGTTTCAGAAAAACAGTCATCGACGAAACAATTTCACTTCGTCGAACGGCGATCGTCGAACGAGATCGACGAACAGCGATTGACGAAACCTCTTCAGTTCGTCGAACGGAGCTCGACGAACTTGCCACAATTCATTGAACGAAGAATCCTTAAGAAAAATATTTCTTCTTCCAGAAAAATAATAACAGCAACAACTTCTCTTAGCTCTTCCTTTGTGTTTGAATAAGAAGTACACCCCAATAGAGAGATTCCACATGAGTCAACACCTTGGTCTACACAATGAGGAATTACATTGCATAGGCCTATGTACTTAGTCATTTATAACCTGCAAACACATAAATAAAAGGATATATCAAATACAACATCAATTCACCTTAGTTGAAGGGATACTTCTTCAAATCAAGGTTATTATGGTTACAATACCCAACAATCTCCCCCTATTTGAAGAAGTCAGAACCCTATCTACTAAGATGAATTTCACACATAAAACTAATAGACACAAGCATTGATAACTATCAAAGTGAAATAAATAGCAATATCACATTTAAATATATATAAAAGATTTTCAGAGTTAAACATGCAGTCACAACACATTGCTTAAGGCATCCTGGCCTTTTCTGACTTGCTCTTCTTCAACTGCCTGACAAAATAAGCCTTGGGCTTTGGGTAATACTTTGGAGAAGGAGGAGGAGCACTTGGGTTGTTGTAGCCATGCTCTCTAAAGTGAATTTTTCTTTTTAGCTTTGATGCTTTCAGCTTGTTGATTTCTTTTTGATCATAATAATTCTGAGGCTCTTCATTTGAAATCTCTATCAGATTGTATGTGTCCAGGATTATATTTTTGGAAATTGGACTCCAATTTTCATGATTATTTCTTCTTTCCTCCCTTGACTCTCTGATAGCTATGCCAGCTTCCCTTCTTTTTCTTCTAGCCTGAACATGTCTTCTTTCTGAGCTAACCTTTGGCTTTATATCTGGATGCTTTGAAGATTCTGCAATCTCCTCCTGATCAGACCATATAGGAGAGTAAGATGTAGGAGGAACATAAGGGGACTGATCTTCAAAGACTTGCTCAGGATAGACTTGCTCAGGATAGACTTGAGTTTGAGCATAGGAGCCTGGAGCTTTTCCTGTGAAGATATCATAAAGCCATCCAGCATTTTGATATTGATACATATTGCTTTCCTGAAATCTGCTCTCTACAATATTGTTTAATTCATCCAGCTTAGCTGCCATAATTTCCTCCCCATTTCTGACTTCTTCATGAAGGGTTTGGACAACTTCATCAGAAAAACTTCTAATAGTAGTGTAGAGGATTTGATTATTTGCTTCTTGTGATCTTAGCAACATATCTTGACCTCGGTCTACCTTATCAGCTTGCTCATACAGATAGAACATGCCTTTTGCAGAGAGATTCATAGCTTCAACAGCTTTATCAAACTTCTCATCAAGTTCTCTTCTAAGAATTCCCATGTTATGATTAATGGCTGCTAGACCATCATTTACATCTTTCTCAACTTCTGAAATCTTGTTGTAAACGTGCTTGAGAGAGAACTCTATATGTTCTGCTTGAGTCCTGAGCAGAGCCTCAATGGTGTGCAATAAATCTACTGGAGAGGATGCTGCAGGAGTAGGTCTTGAAGTAGAAGCCTTGAGGTTCTTACCAACAGATATATATGTATGGAAATCTTCTTTGCCAGGAGAAATAGGATCATGCTCATGGTGCATATCCTTGAGGCAATCATATGGGAAAACCGCAGTTGAGTCAACTCATCTTGATCCACTTCCACTGTTCTTCTTTGCTCCCCCTCAGAACATGCAATAACTTCAGTATGAATAGACTCACCATCATCAACAGGGGGTCCACCAGATGTGGATTTCTTACCTTGATCATCTGGAGCAGAGGCTAAACCTGCGCGCACGAGCTATCCCCCTACAATAAGAAACCCATGACTTTTCCTTGCCATGACGAGAGAGGCAGAATAGAGCGGCGAGAACTTGCGGCGAGAATATAGATCAGAAGACGAATCGGCGCAGCTTTCTAAGGTTCAGCGACAGAGCATGTGTTGTGACCCGTGAAACTCTTAAGCCCTTTTATAGATATAAAATTTTAATAGAAAGAGGCGCGTACCTGATTGTAATAGAAAGATATTCTTCGGATCCAATATGTTTAAAATAGGCGCGTGCCCGACGAAATGCAGTTCGTCGAAGAGAAAAGTTGAATTCGACAAAATTTGATTTGAATGAAATTTGAGGTCGACGAAATTTAAGTTCAGTTGAGTTCGACTAAATCTGAGTTCAGTTGAGGTCGACGAAATCTGAGTTCAGGTGGGTTCGACGAAATTTGAGTTCGACGAAAGTGAACTCAACTGACGAGATTCATGAATACCCGAGGAATGGATTTTGTCATTTGTTGAGAAAGTCAGAGAGCCTGATTTCTTTGCCTTCTATTCAAGATTCTTTGTTCAGCATACCAAGTTCCATCTTGAAGAAGTTGAACTTTGACTCGTCAAGCGGCTTGGTGAAAATATCTGCAGTTTGTTTATCCGTCGGAACATAACTAAGATTTATGTCCTTGTTCTCCACATGTTCCCGGATGAAGTGATAACGAATCTCAATGTGCTTTGTCCTGCTGTGAGATACTGGATTATGAGCAATTGTAATAGCACTTGACGAATCACAATACATGGGAATGTCCTTTAACTTCAAATTGTAGTCTTCCAATTGATTCTTTATCCACAGTAATTGTGCACAGCAACTGTCTGCGGAGATGTACTCTGACTCAGCGATTGATATTGCCACACAATTCTATTTTTTGCTACTCCAAGAAATTAGCCTTCTTCCTAGGAATTGACAAATCCCGGAAGTGCTTTTCCTATCGTCCTTGCTACCTGCAAAATCTGCATCTGAAAAACCTGTTAGCTCGAAGTCATTACTTCTTGGGTACCATAAGCCAAGATTTGGCGTGCCTTTAAGATATCTCAAAATCCGCTTTGTAGCAGCATAATGAGATTCCTTAGTGTTTACCTGAAATCTAGCACATACACATGTTGAAAACATTATGTCTGGTCTACTCGTAGTAAGGTAAAGCAAGGATCCAATTATGCTTCTATACTTGGTTTCATCAAAAGGTTTCCCTTTCTCATCCTTGTCTAGAGACATAGCTGAACCCATTGGAGTCCTCATAGAGGTTTCATTCTCCATTCCAAATTTCTTAATTAACTCGTTGGAAAACTTCGTCTGACAGATGAAAATTCCATCTTCAGATTGCTTTACCTGAAGTCCTAAGAAATACTTCAGCTCTCCCATACTACTCATTTCAAATTTCCCTTGCATCAAGTTAGAAAACTTTTTGCAGAGGTTATCGTCAGTAGATCCGAAGATAATGTCATCGACATAGATTTGCACTAGCAAAATCTTGCCTTTTACTTCCCTAAGAAATAATGTCTTATCTATCTTTTCTCTTGTGAACTTGTTCTCAAGAAGAAAGCTAAAGAGCATCTCATACTAAGCTCGGGGAGCTTGTTTGAGACCATATAAAGATTTTTGTAAATAATAGACATGATCAGGTAGAGAGGAGTCAACAAAACCTGGGGGTTGCTCTACGTATACTTCTTCCTTTAGATCACCATTACGGAAAGATGACTTCACATCCATTTGATAGACTTTGAAACCTTTGTGAGCAGCATGCGCTAGAAACAACCTTATTGCTTTGAGTCTTGCCACGGGAGCAAAGGTTTGAGCAAAGTAGATCCCTTCTTCTTGTCTGTAACCTTGAGCAACAAGTCTGGCCTTGTTTTTGATGATTACTCCATCTTCGTCCAGCTTGTTTCTGAAAACCCATTTTGTTCCAATGACATTTTGTCCTTTGGGTCTGGGTACTATCTTCCATACTTTGCATCTTTTGAACTGATTGAGCTCCTCTTGCATTGCAATTATCCAAGATGCATCATTCTTTGCTTCATCGAACTTCTTTGGCTCAACCTGTGAAAGAAAACTTAAGTGCAAAACCTGATTAGCTGTACCTCTTCTTGTTCTTACTCCATCACTGATTTCAGCGATGATTTGATCAACTGGGTGATCTCTCTGGTGTCTAATCATTAGGTTTCTTGCATTATCCAAAGTGCATGGAGGTAATTCCACTTCTGGAGTTTCTTCTTCTTCCTAAAATTCCTCCTCCGGTGAAATTTGTACGGTTGCTTCAGTAAACTTTGGAGCGTTTCCGTTGGTGCTTCCTCCAAAATGAATTCTTTGAATTTTGCATCTGCATATTCAACAAAGACACTAGAAGAGCTGCTTTGAAGCATGCTCATCTCATCAAAGATAACATTGAAAGTTTCTTCTACGACCAGGGTTTTCTTGTTGAAAATCCTATATGCCTCACTATGGCTACTATAGCCTACAAAAATACCTTCAAAACAATTTTCACTAAATTTAGTTTTGTAATACTTCCCATTGTTAAGCACGAAACATTTACTAGCAAAGATTCTAAAATAAGACAAGGTTGGTTTCTTGACTTTCAGAAGTTCATAAGGAGTCTTATGATGGTTTTTGTTGATTAGAGCTCTGTTTTGTACATGGCAAGTAGTGTTGATACCTTCAGCCCAGAAGTACTCTAGTAGTGAAGAATCACTCAACATTGTTCTGCAAGCCTCTATGAGTGTTCTATTCTTTCTCTCGGCCACTCCATTTTGCTGTGGAGTACGAGGAGAGGAAAACTCATGAAAGATGCCTAAGCTTTCACAAAGTTCTGTCATGGCCCCAGACTTGAATTCTGTACCATGGTCACTTCTGATTTTGACCACGGAACATTCCAATTCATTCTGAATTTGCCTGACGAATGTAGTGAAAGAGTCGAAGGTGTCTGACTTGTGATTCAGAAAGAATACCCAAGCAAAATGTGAGTAGTCATCAACAATAACTAATGTATAAGACTTGCCTCCTAAACTCCGAATTGGCATGGGACCAAACAAGTCCATATGGAGCAGATATAAACATCTGGTAGAATCTTTGCCAATGATGCTCTTAAAGGTAGCGCGAGTTTGCTTACCCATTTGGCATGCGTGACACGGTCTCTCTTTAATGCACTTAACGTCAGGAGCATCACGAACTAAATTGTGAGAAAATAACATATTTATAATTTTAAAATTAATATGTGCTAGTCTCTTGTGCCATTGGTCTCAAAGAGATGCACTATCTTTTGCTAAAAAGCACACTGGTGTAGAAGAGTCTAAACATAGAAAATTTAAATAGAAAATATTTCTACTCCGAGTGCCTGTTAAAATCTTCTCTGACGTGTCAGATGACTTTATCAAGCACTTGTCCTTGTAGAATTCGATCATATAGCCTTTGTCACATAGTTGACTTATGCTAATGAGATTATGTTGTAATCCTTTAACATAAGCCACGTCAGTGAAAGAGACTATACCATTAGTAATCATACCGTTGCCTTTAGTAACTCCCCGATCAGATCCACCAAAGATAACCTTTCGACCATCTTTTACTGGAGTAAAATCTTGTAATAGGCTTCTTGTTCCGGTCATGTGCCGTGAACATCCACTGTCCAAGTACCATATAGGATTTGTATTGGCCTTTGGACATACCTGCAATCAACAATCAATTGCCCTTAGGAACCCAAACCGATTTGGGTCCTTGGCTTCTTGTTAGATGACCGCCACTAGGAATGTTAACATTGCGAGGTGTCATTCTTGCATTGTTAACTCGTGGAGTCTTGACATTTCTAAGATTAAACCAGCAATCTATGACAAAGTGACCAATCTTGCCACAACACCAACAATCGAATCGATTGCACCTTCTTTTTGTCTCTTGGTTTACTTTTTGGATGGGAGGTACAACAGGAGCAGCTTTCTTATAAGTATCTTTCTTAGAAGTAGGGGTCTCATGGTGACAGCACACACATGGCTCCAACTTCTTCTCAACATATTTGGGAGCAGTCGATTTGATTTTTGGTGCTTTCTTTGCAGCTGATCCATGTACAAATGGACCATGATCCTTGAGGATTACTTCTTCATGAGGAGCTTTGAATGGAGTCGTGTCAATGTTTCAGGGTCTGCTCCATCCTTGATATCTATTGCTAGATTCAACATGTGTTGGTCTAGCAAAGTGACCATTGGATGCCTCAAAGTCAAAGGGTTTGTTGGAAAAACTACCTTCCTGAATGAAGGTTGACTTTGATCAGCATTTCCCTTTCCTTTCACGGCTCTTTTCTCAGCAGCCTTTCTACTTTCAGCCTCATGACCAAGGACACGACCCTTCGCAGGAGCATAAAATTTATCAATGAGTGGAAGAATAGTCTTTGGCTTCGAGAAGCTTTCTACAAGCTTCCTTTCCACCATTAACTTATCTTCTAGTTCATTTATTATTTTGTCCTTCAGAGTTAATAGTTCAGTGGAGCCATTTAGTTCATCTTTTATGATTTGAACTTCATCTCTGAAGGGAGTCAATCTTTCGATTTCCTCCTTCAGTTCTGATTCCAAAGTCTTAAGAGATGCAATCTCTTTTGACTGGGATTTGACGAACTCGCGTCACTTGTCGAATCCCTTCAAAAGGGCTTTATACTGAGTCATCAAGTCTGAATCCTCCTATGATGAGTAGCCATCATTTGCTATGGATGCAGTCTCGTATTCAGAAGCAGAAAGAGGAGCGTGAGAGTTTACCTTCCCCTTGTATGAGGAGTCACTTGCTTCCTCATCTGACTGTGCCATCAGCCCAAAATAAGCTTCTTCATCTGAGCTTGACCCATCCGAGTCGCTGTCGCTCAGAGTCATAGACTTCTTAGCGAGGAAGCTCTTTTCTTTCTTCTTTCCTTTGAAGGATCTCTTTTCTTCCTTCTTTGATCCTTCCTTCTTTTTGTATGGACACTCGGCTATCACGTGTCCTGGCTTATTGCAACAGTAATAAATAATGTTAGTAGAAACATGTTTGTTCGGTTTAGACTTATACCTGTCATTATTGTAATCCTTCTTGTGGTGTTCACCATCACGTGTTGATCTTCTATGATTAGAAGTAGAGGATTGGCCTCTCTTCTGCTTTCTTTTATTTAGTAGCCTTTTGAATTGCTTGGAGAGAAGAGAGAACTCTCCATCAGACATGTCTGAGCTTGACGAGCTAGTCACAGACTCATCATCCTCTTCTGATCACCGAGTTCTTACTGGTGACATGACCTTGCTTTTCTTAGATCCTTCAGCTTTCAGAGCCACGGATCTTTCCTTCCCGGATGTCCTGTTGCCCTCTTCCTCAGCTTTCCTGATGCTGAGCTTAAGCTCATGTGATAAGAGCTTTCCAAATAATATCTATGTCTCCATAGTAGCCAACTTTCCGAATTCTCTGATTGTGATTGCCTTGGTATCCCATTCTTTCGTCAGAGATCTCAAGAACTTATCATTAAGTTCGCCAACAGAAAATTCCCGGTCGTAGTTTCTTAGACCGTTGACTATGTTGAAGAACTTTTCATAAGTGTATGAGATGGAGTCTTTCGGATCTTGCTTAAATGCTTCATACTCTTGATTTAGCAAAGATCGTAGATCATCTCGCACTTCTTCCGTACCTTCCATGAAAACCACTAGTGAATCCACATCTCTTTGGCAGATTTGCAGTGTATCAGATTTTGCAGCATAGAATCATCCACTGCACCGGCAATGATGTTCTTGGCCTTTTTGTCCAAAGCGATGAGAGTAATCTCATCCTTGGTCAATTCCAACATTTTCTTGGCTATTTGAATATTTGAATTTATTGAGGAAGGTTTCATGGGGACATGAGGGCCTTCTTCAACAATTTGAAAAATTCTTGGGTCTAAGGCTTCCATGTAGAATCTTACCGTTTCTTTCCACATCAGAAAGTTCTCTTTAGTGCAGACTGACAATTTGACGGAATCCTTGGATCTATCTATTCCAGACATACTGTCTCTTGCAACTAGACTTAGAGATCTTGTTCAAGGTGTTAACCTTTAGTGAATAACCTGACTCTGATACCAATTGAAAGTGTCTAGTCGCAACCTAAATCACATAGAGTGGGGTGAATAGGTGGATTCTAAGTTTTTTTGCGGAATAAAAAAATATGAGAAATAAAGCGCACAGAAACAAGCACAGCACAACACAAGGAATTTATAGTGGTTCCCCGATGTGGGTAGTCCACTTTCCCGCCTCGCCTATCTAGCACTCCAAGGCTATATTCGGCTACTTCACCAAACTCAGATTCTTCAAATCTTACAACTCGGAGTTCACAACTCCTACAAGCTAGGAGCAAACAACTCCTACACAAACTCGGAGAACAACCTTCTCCTACAACTCGGAGCAAACCACTCCTACAACTCGACCCTTCAACAAGGATCTACAAAACTCAGAGTCAAACCTCCTACAAAAAATGTAAGGGTGTTTTAAAAAAAAAACACTTAAAACTTCTGATGAAGTTCTTCTTCAGATCAAAAACAATAAATCTCTTCTTCCTGAAAATTACTTTCAGTCCTTCAAAAATGGAGGAAGAAGAAATCTGTACGTCGTAAATAGATTGATCTGAAACTTAGAGCCGACTGGATCAAGAAGATATTAGATCTTTTATTTGCTTTGATCGGGTTGACTGCTCTTAGCGATGAAGAATTGCAGAACTCTTTCTTGTCGGAGGCGAGGAGCTTGCATGAGAAAAGATCGGCCGACAGACTGAGAGAGAAAATCTATATATTTTTAACGATTAGTGATTTACGAAAAATCCAAAGGGAATATATAGAGACCTCTTCTCCAATGGCTATAAGCGAGCTTTTAGGGAAAATCTTCCACGTGAGGCATACATTGCGGAGGCCCTAATTGGAAGGCCGACTTCTCCAACGGCTATAAGCGAGCTTTAGGGAAAAATCTTCCACGTGTAGCGTACATTGCGGAATCCCTAAATGGAAGGCCGACATCGATTTGAAATACACTCTAGAACAATTTGTCGGCAGAGGAAAACCACTGAGACAAGGCTAAGGGCCGCTGAGAAGAAATTTCGTCGAACGAAGCTTGACAAAATTACTTCAATAACAGCGGTCGACTAAAGCACTTTGCTTCGTCGAACGACGATCGACGAACGCGATCGACGAAACCACTTTAGCTTCAGAAAAATAGCGATCGACGAAACAATTTCACTTCGTCGAATGGAGATCGACGAACGCGATCGATGAACCACTTTAGCTTCAGAAAAACAGCGATCGACGAAACAATTTCACTTCGTCGAACGACTATCGACGAACGCGATCGACGAACAGCAATTGACGAAACCTCTTCAGTTCGTCAAACGGAGCTCGACGAACTTGCCACAATTCGTCGAACGAAGAATCCTTAAGAAAAATATTTCCTCTTCCAGAAAAATAATAACAGCAGCAACTTCTCTTAGCTCTTCCTTTGTGTTTGAATAGGAAGTACACCCCAATAGAGAGATTTCACATGAGTCAACACCTTGGTCTACACAATGAGGAATTACATTGCATAGGCCTATGTTTCATGACTCATTGAAACCTGACATTTGTTTGTACTTAGTCATTTATAATCTGCAAACACATAACTAAAAGGATATATCAAATACAACATCAATTCACCTTAGTTGAAGGGATACTTCTTCAAATCAAGGTTATTGTGGTTATAATACCCAACATAGTCCTGCCGCTGAGACTCAGCTCGAACCGCTGAGATGAACCTGCCCGCTGAGACCAGACCAGCCGCTGAGGCCCAAACCTGCCAGCTCACTCCAACCTGCCAGCACTCTCCTTCTAGAATCAGCTAGCTGCTATCCGCACCCCACCAGTGCTCCAGTCAAACTTGCCAACCTCTTTAGTCAAACCGCGATTATCGTCTTTTCTGCTTTTTAGAATTACTGCAATCACTTTTTTTCATCGATAAGATAATAGCGCGTCCTCAAAGTAGAGATAATCAACACGACCTCAGAAAAATACGACCGCGATATCATTTTCTAAAAAATTATATTCTGTACTATAAACGATAAGGTGCACTTGCCTTTATCATAAGATAAGTTGGATAGATTACTTTCAAAAACTCTGCGAGAGACCTTTTTTATAAAAAATAATTAACCAAAAAAGAATTTTGGCCCCGTCGCCGCTGTGCTACCCCCGATATTTCGAAAGCGGGAGCGAATGTTACTTCCATCACCTCGACAGGTGGGGTAACGGTTAAGCTCCTCGAAGTAGGAGTACTCACCAGACTCCTCGAAAATGCCAGCCGGAATCTAACTGAACCCAGGCTCCGCAGGAATTTAATTTTACCCATCACTTGCCACCTTCCGATCGAATTAGAACACCGCGCATTTTGGGCACTTAAATTTTTAAACCTCGATTCTACGTTAGCGGCCGAACAAAGAAAATTCCAAATGAACGAGCTAGATGAGTGGCGAGTGAATGCGTACGAGAGCAAAAAATTCTATAAGGAGTGAACAATGTTTTACCACGATAAACATAAAAAATTTCCAAAAACTTTTTCACCGGGCGATCTCGTCCTCCTTTATAATTCTCATCTTCGCCTCTTTCCGAGAAAGCTAAAATCTCGATGGTCCGGACCCTTTATCGTTAAAGAGGTTTGGAAATATGGCACGATTCTCATTTCCCACCCGAAAAAAGATTCCTTCAAAGTAAACGGGCACCGCCTTAAGTTGTATCTTCCAGGAGATCTACATAACGAAAAGAGTGATTCAATAATTCTTCCGCCTATAACATGTTTGCCAATTGGGTCAAGCTATGTTACCTTAAACAAAATGCTTTTGGGAGGCACCCCAAAGTTATATTTTCATTGTTTTTTTTTATTTTAACATGTTTTGTAGGTAACCCCCACTTCCCCCGCATCTCCATAACCAGGGAAGCCCTTTTAACCACTCCTTCCTTTTTGTTTTAGCTTGCACTTTGTTTTCTTTTTCATCTTCTTGGTTCTTCATACTTATGAGGGTGTAATGTAGTTTTTAAATTAGAAAAATTTTCAAAAAAATATTTTCTTATGTCTTCTTTTATTCAAGCACTTTCAAAACCAAAAAATTCAAAAAAATTAGATAATCAAAAATTTAAATATTGGAAAGGGACATTTGGGCTATCATCCCATCACACCTCCTAGTACCATTGAGAACCCATCACAGGGTATACCTCGGGAAGTCCAAGAGTTAACAAAAAATGTTAGGATTAAAACTAGTTTCTTTTCTTTTACTACTAAAAATCCAAAAAAGATAATATCAAAAATTCCAATTTTTTTTTGCAAAAACTTAGAACAAAAAAAAAAAATTTATAAAGCCCCTACTTGTTGTTTTTGTGATTTCTTAGAAATCTAGTTGAGAATATTTATAAGCATTTTTATGTTTTTAATTGGCTAAAATTTTATTTATCATAGTTTGTTAAATTTAAATTTTAGGTAATCTTGTTTTAAGAATCATTTTATGATTTTAGCTTGATTAGAGAATTTTTTTAGCATGACTTCTCTTTTTATTTCTTAATGGCTTCGTTTTGTAGTAAATTTGCTAAACCTCTTTAGATTTCTATTTTAGATTCTTCTAGCTTTTTCGATCTTAGGAAATTTAAATTTAAATAATTTGCTCTCAATATAATTTAATTTATAAGCTAGAACTTTTTTCCTTACCCTCCCCTAGAACTTTTTTCCCTACCCGCCCCCTTTGTTGGCATAATACAGAAAAGATTTTTAAAAGATCATATGTCATGGGAATAAGGGGATAAAATTCATTATTCCCTAAATATATGCACCCAAATTCATTTAAAAGATTATGGCATGGAGTAAGAGGATAAAATTCATTACTCCTAAACATATACATTTTGGGTTTTTATTAGAAGAGAATTTTAAAAGATTATATGGCATAGAGTAAGAGGATAAAATTCATTACTCCTAAACATATACAATTAGAAAGAAAAAATAGTATAGTGAGTGGATAAAATCCATCACCTCCATTCAAAGATCTCTTCTTTTGCCAAATTTTGTGAACCCCCTTAACCAACATCATTGATCTAGATTTAATTTAAATTATGAAGAGAGCAATATTTAGTAGGTTACTTTTCCGTAATTTTCTTTTAAGATAGAGTTCTTATAATTTTAATCTAATTTAGTTTTATAATTTATACAATTTTGTTTGCTAGTTAATTATCTTGAGAAGTCCTTGCCTAAACACTCCTCCTCTTTCCAAATCATCATCATAATTTAAGACTTAATTCCTCCTCGAATTTATTCTTAACTTAACTTTTGATCTAAATGAAATTTTAGTTTAAAATTAAAATCATATGAATGTCTTATAAATTATGTCTCATACTTTTGCTCTGGAATAACAAAATCTTAAGTGTGGGGGTATTTGATAAGTAGTTTTTATATGACGTTTTAGTATAAATTTTAGTAATTATTTAATATGAATTCTTCTTTTTCATGTCAATTTTAACTTATAAATTGTTCTTTTATGAAATTTGATTCTAATTTAGCACATTTGTATTTTTGCAGAATTTTGGGACAAGTTGAGAAAAATTTGCATTATACGCCCTAGGTCACGCTAGTGACCAAGGGCGTGTAATCTTAATATCAGTCCAGAGTTGATGCCGCGCAGTTTGACCTCGTTCACAACAAGTCACGCCCGTGTTCAATTACACGCCCCTCTGTCACGCCCGTGACCAAGGGCTTGTAAATTTATAAGATCCTCCCAGTCGCTGCCATCGAGAAGTGTAGATGCCATGCAAAGTTGACCCCAATCACGCCCGTGTCACTCAATGTCACGCCCATGACTTTCTCGCGTGATCTATGATTTTTTCCGCGCCTCAATCAAGCCCACGTTGCATTAAATGAAGCCACCCAAGTACACGACCATGACCCAAATGTCACGGGCATGTAATGTCCTTTTCCGCCACGCCGTCATGCAAGCTCCACACCGCTCTCCCAACTGAGATGAACAGTACTTACACGCCCTTGGTCACGGGCGTGACCGAGGGCGTGTAATTTGGAAAATTTTCCTATAAAGTATAGAGGTTTCTTTGAGTTCAGGGTTCAGAATTTTGGAGAGGGGGAGGTGCTGCTAGAGCTGATAGTTGGTATTTTCATGCTTTTTCATGTTTTTCCCTTTCATGTTCTCTCTCTCTCTCTCTCTTCCCTTCAAGCAATGTTCTAGTTTTCTTTTAATGTAATAGTCTAGTGTAAGCTTGTAACCTTTATTTTTCTAGCATTATAATCTTCCTTAAGGCTTGTAATCGTTTTTAGTTTTAATAAAATTTGGCTTGTTTTTCTTTACTTCTCTTTCTATCTTAGTTATTTTTTTTCTTTATCCAATTTTATTTTTCTCTCCTTTTACCCTCCACCATGATTAACTAAACACTCATTAGTGCTCGATCAAAATGTTCTGAGTATGAGATAACCAAGTTATGACCTTCTAGCTCAGTTTTTCCTTTTTTTGTAATCACTTGATTTACCCTTGATTTTTAATTAGTGTGACCATATTTTCGATATATGGTTTTCACTTAGGTTTTCATAATTAGCTAACCGAGAGGCTCAAAGTATGAATCAATCACTCAAGGGTAAAGAGAGTTGCACGCACCCCTTGAGTGAGGATGACGTAAATCTCCTGGATTGGAGTCAAATCCAATAGTGGGGTTCACAACATAAAGGAAGTTTTAGGTAATCGATTATGAACGAGTGTTCGGTTGATTATTCCTAAACTTAGTTGGGCATTTCACTCGAGAGAGGCATGTTCAAGCTTCGGGAACCTCCACGGTCAAGTAGTTTACTTAAAAGGAATTAGATTTATTTTATCTTCTCTTAATTATTCTCACTCCAAGGTGATTTTAGATTGAGTGCTAATCCTTTTAACCATCATCTAAATCTTACTTAGTTTGCAATTTGTCTCTTTTAGTTAAGTAAAACAAACCCTAAAAAAATCTTTAGATAAGATAATAGTGACCTCCTCGAAGTAGAAGTAATTAGCGTGCCCCGAGGAATATGACCTTGGTATTTTTAAAATATCCTATACTATAGACGATAAGGCACACTTGCCTTCATCAGATATAGTTTTGGAAAACATCATCAATCTCATCGCTTTTGCAAACCCTAAGTTTTTTTATATCAACTCCTCGTAGGGATTTCTTTCACTCGTATTCTGCAAGAGATCTTAACACTATTCGGATGGCGAATAACGGTGTGTCGAAGATCGTTGGCAGTGGAGACGTCCACCTGGAGACTGATCATGGGAGGGTTATCCGCAAGGATGTCAGGCATATTCCTGATTTAAGGATGAACCTCATTTTTGTTGGAAGGCTGGATGATGGAGGCTTTACCAGCATTGAAGGCATAGGTGCCTGGAGGCTGGTGAAGGGCTCTTTGGTGGTGGCAAAGGGCAAGAGTGTTGCGGTTTGTACCGAGCAAAGGCGAAGATCGGCAGTCCGAGTGTGAATGCAGCTGAAGATAACTCGATGGAGTTTTGGCATCGCAGACTTGGCCATATCACTGAGAAGAACCTGAAGACCTTGGTGACGAATAAGGTTCTCCCAGAGTTGTCAGGTGAGTTTCCTGACACTTGTACCCATTGCTTAACTGGCAAGTAGAGATGAGTATCTTTTGCGCAGGTTGAACCAAAGAGGAAGGCGGAGCTGCTAAACCTGATACACACTGATGTGTGTGGTCCTATTAATCCCAAGTCAGTGGGCGTAGTAGCTTACTTTGTCACATTCATAGATGATCACTCGAGAAAGTTATGGACTTATGTCTTTAAGCATAAGAGTGATGTCTTGACAAAGTTCGTGGAGTTCAGGGCGAAGTTAGAGAAGATGATCGGGAAGCCGATCAAGTGGGTAAGATCTGATAATGGGGGTAAATATATTGGTGCGTTTGATGCCTACTACAGGGAGTATGGCATCGTGCATGAGAAGTCAATCTCGGGGACACCGTAACAGAATGGGTTGGCGGAGAGGATGAACGGGACAATTGTTGAGAAGATCAAGTGCATGATCTCTCAAGTAGGTATTGACAAGCAGTTCTGGGCAGAGGTCATACAAACTATAGTGTATTTGATCAATCTGTCCCCCTCTGCACCTTTGGATGGAGATATCCCAGAGCATGTTTGGTCCAGGAAGGAGGTGTCATATGAACACGTGCAGGTGTTCGGTTGCAGGGCATATATTCATGTCCCCAAGGAGGAGAGAAAGAAGCTTGATGAGAAGTACATAGAGTGCATTTTATTGGGATTCCCAAATGAAGAGTTTGGCTATAGACTCTAGGATCCAGTGAAGAAGAAGCTCATCAGAAGCATGGATTATGTCTTCGTGGAGGACTAGATTATTGGTGAGTAAAGTGTTGCTGAGCCATAGGATCCACAAGTTGTGGAGAGTTCTGATGTAGTTTTTGAGCCAGAGAATGTTGGTGCTGATGAAGGGCGTGTTGAAGAAGGAGCTGTGCAAATTCCAGATCAGGATGAGATTCTGGACGGAGGGGGAGCGTTGCCTGTTGATGTTCCACTGATGGTGGAGGTGCCCCTCAGGAGATCTGACAGAGCATGGAGGCCCAACACCAGGTATCCACCGCAAGATTATTTCTTGCTTACTGATGGTGGTGAACCTGAGTCGTTTGAGGAGGCTCAGAGGGCTGAAAGCAGAGTGTCTTGGTCTGCAGGTATGGAGGAGGAGCTTGACTCGCTCTAGAAGAATGAGACCTATGATTTGGCCAGGCTACAAAAGGGGAGGAAAACTTTGAAGAACAAATGGGTCTTTAAGCTGAAGACTGATGAAAACCTCTCTCGGCCTAGGTACAAGGCAAGGTTGGTAGTCAAAGGGTTCAGTTAAAAGCATGGTGTAGACTTTGATGAGATATTTTCACCAGTGGTGAAAGTGTCTTCTATCAGCTAGTATTGGGGTTGGCTTCCTCCATGAATCTTGAAGTTGAGCAGATGGATGTCAAGATGGCATTTCTGCATAGAGATTTGGAGGAGGAGCTGCACATGGAGCAACCCGGAGGTTTTGAAGCCAAGGGGAAGGAGAATTTGGTCTGTCGACTCAAGATGAGTCTGTCTGGGTTAAAGCAGGCACCCGGGCAGTGGTACAAGAAGTTTGACTTCTTTATGCTGAAGAGCAAGTTCCAGAGGACCAGGGCTGATCATTGTGTCTATGTGAAGAGGACTGAGAAGACCCTTACAATTTTGCTGCCGTATGTGGATGACATGTTGATTGTTGGTGATGACAAGGCCATCATTGTCGAGCTAAAGAAAGAGCTTTGTGAGTCCTTCGAGATGAAGGATTTGGGACCAGCAAAGAAGATCCTTGGGATGAAGATCACCGGGGATAAGAGTGTTGGTCTGTTATGGATATCTCAAGCTGAGTATGTGGAGAAGGTGTTGAAGAGGTTCATGATGGAGAATGCTAAAGTGGTAGCTACTCCACTGGGTGGACACTTCAAGCTATCTAGCTCTCAGTGTCCTTCATCTGAGAAGGAACTGGAGGAGATGAGCCAGATCCCCTATGCAATTGCAGTGGGGAGTTTGATGTATGCTATGGTCTGCATAAGGTCAGACATAGCTTATGTAGTGGTGGGTAGTGAGCAGATATCTAGCAAATCTAGGGATAATCCATTAGGATGCTGTGAAGTGGATACTCCAATATCTCAGAGGTACCACCGACCTATGTTTACAGTTTGGTTGAGGGTCGCTAATGCTGGTTGGGTACTCTGACTCAGATATGTCAGGAGATATTGATTCCCAGAAGTCCACATCTGGATATGTTGTTACTTATGCAGGGGGAGCTGTGTCGTGGCAGTCGAGGTTGCAGAAATGCATTGCACTATCGACGACATAGGCAGAATACATTGCGCTGACAGAAGCGTCAAAGGATATCTTGTGGATGAAGAAGTTCATGCATGAACTTGGACTCCAGCAAGAAGTGTTCACTGTCTATAGTGACAGTCAGAGCGCCATTTTTCTGGCCATGAACCTCGCCTACCACTCCAAGATGAAGCATACTGATGTTAGGTATCATTGAATACATGATGCTGACGAGGAGAAGCTTCTAAAGGTGGAGAAAGCCCACAAAGATGAAAATCCTTTAGACATGATGACGAAGGTCGTGCCAAGGGAGAAGCACGAGTTGTGCCGGTTGCTGATCAGCATGAAGCCCACCTGAAGGTGTCAATTTTGGGGAACTCCTCTTTATGGTCTGGAGGGAGAGTTCGTTGGGGTCCAGACCCTAAAGAGAAGAATCAGATCAGAGTGCTGTAGCTGGAAGATCAAGTCTTTTCGTCGAATGGTCTCGACGAATTCGTCGAGCGGTCTCGGTGAATTCGTCGAGTGGTCTCGGCGAATTCGTCGAATGGTCTCAGCAAATTTATCGAGTGGACTCGCGTCACTCATTGAGTGGTCTCCAAATTCTTCGAGTGGTGTCGACAAATTCGCCGAGTGGACTCGCTTCCCTCATCGAGTGGTCTCTGAATTCATTGAGTGGTTTCCAAATTCGTCGAGTATTTTTTAGCTAATTCGTCGAGTTGATAAGTGATGTTTCAATGAATTGTATTCATCTTATTCATCGAGTTTCGTCGAGTTGTCTAGACAAATTTCGTCGAGACAGTTACTGTAGTAGGTGAAAACTATTTTTGTCAGATTTCGATCGAGAGCCATTGGATCAATTTGGATCTATTTTGGATGGCCAATATTACTTCGCCTATCTACCCTAAATAGGCAGACACGTTTTGACAGAAACATAACTTCCATTTTTCAAGCCCGACATCAGAGCGATGCAAATGAAGGTTTCGTTCGGCCATTGTCGTCGGAGGTGTTCTTCAAGGAGGAAGAACAGGTTTCTCAGATCGGTGACTTCATCTTTGCTGTAAGTGTGTTTTTGCTTAGTCTCGTCTTCGTTTGCTTTGGTTCTTGGAGAGTTATTTGAGTGTTTGCTCTTTGTTTGGAGAGAAGTTGTTTTTCACCGTGAGTTGGGAAGAGGATTCAATTTTTGAATCTAAAGGGGGTATCTAGGTTGGGCAAACCTAGATTATTTGGTGTAATTCTTATTATTATAGTGGATTGTTCGTGTGCCCCGCCCCGTGGCTTTTCCCTCATTGCTTTAGAGAGGGGTTTCCACGTAAAATTGTGTTGTTCTCTGATTATGATTTATTTTTCGGTGTGATTGCTGTTATTTATCTTCTAGTGTGCCCAAATTGTGCAAGTGGCTTGGTGGCTGCCGAAATTTCTTGTAATGGTTTAGAAAAAGATCGTCAAGATCTATTTTAGAATGCGGTTTGCTGCTCATTATAGAATGACAATAAGAGAAAAGCAGAGACTGATTAAAATTTTTAGAAAAAAAAACAAATTGATTCAGGTAATGCTTTTCATCATATATGCACCTTAGGCACTTGGTTTGCCAGTTATTCCTGCTGGTTTCGCGGATCTCCACGGCAACGAAGGTAAGAATTCTAAATACCTTCCTATTTTCTCCTGTTTCACCGCAAATATGAAAAAAAATTAAAGTGTCTTCTTAAATATTTCAAAGTAATTATTTTTTGCTAGTGTTTTAAGGGATTAATTCACATCAACGAAATTATAATATTTTATTCACTAATTTAGGATTTTTTTTCAAATTTTTGAGTGTGGATAGCTTTCGTCCTTGTGGATATCCAATTTCTGAAAAGCGTGTTTGTGGATAGCCAAAAGTGCTAATAAGCAAAACTGCGACACTAATACAATCGCCATTTTATTATTCATATCCTAAACCTAAATTTTTTTATTATTTAAAGAAATATAGTGCAAGCTTATTTTTCAGACCACATAACGGTCTCACAACATCCTCTATTCTCTAGTCACATCATTTCTTTTTTCAGGCCTGTTAGCATCAACAAGGAAAATAGAATATATTGGCTAAATACTGTTGGAGCCTATGTTTTGCATCTCTTGGTTTGAGAATAACAAATACCGTGTTGTATTTGATCTTGTATTTTGGGTGTTTATAGTGTGCAAGTTGTACAGGAACTATAGCTACACATCCCTATGAGTAGTATGCTGATTGTAGACGATTCTCTGGAAAGAGAGCTAACGCCCCGCTTTAAGAGTTAACACCCCGCTTTAAGAGTTAACGCCCAGCTATAACACTTAACGCCCCGCTTTAAGAGTTAACGCCCGCTTTAATTCTTAACGCCCAGCATTATCGTTAACGTTTTCATTGATAAGGGATGTCGTCGAAGAGGGAATGGCATCGAGAAGAAGTACCGTCGAGTACCAAGAGTCAACGCCAGCGTTGAATCTTAACACCCGCGTTGAGTCCACAAACTGCCACGATCTTGACGGTTGCGCTATTTCAGCCACAATAGTGCACGATCACTAACGTTGGCGTTAACTCTTAACGCCAGGCGTTAGCTCCCGTGCCTATTTAAAGAGCAGCCCCTCTCATTATTTGGCAGATGATTCTAGAATTTTGATACTTTTGAGAGAGGCTCGTCTACAACAATTAAGAGATCTGCCTTGGGCTAACATGAAGATCTAAAGAAGATTTTGAAGGATAAGGTCTACAACGCATATTCCATACGAAGGATGATTGCTTCAAGAACGCCAACGTCTACATCGCCTTCGTCTTCACCTTCAGAATTTCTTGGGGAGTTTCTCTTACTTTATCTTTATCTTATAATCTTTTACTTTTTCCTTTTGTAATTTGTGTGGAGAAATCGTTCGGGGAGAACGTCAGATTCCAGGAAGGATTCCGTGGGTAAATTTGTCGTGGTTGTTGGCGACTAAGTCCTTGTGTGGCTTAGGGGGTAATTCGTCGCCTTGTGCATGACGACTAGATCGAGGGTAGATCTAGGGGGTGGCTAGAGGACTTATCTGAGGTAAGATTGGCTATAGCCAACCGGTCCTTGGGAGAAGGACCTGTGAAACACCAAAAAGTGTTTTTACATATTCTCGCCTTGATTTCTAGCGTTATAGAAATCAAATATTTGTGTATTCAATTTATTATGAAATAAAATCATGTATTTTAATGTTCTATTCAATTGGTTTTATTTCCTCTTCAAGAAGGTTTTAATTTATATTTTCATCAAAGTATTAAAATTAACATTTGTGTAATTATCTTTGAAATACAATAATCATTTTCATTATCTCTGATTTTATGGAATTGTATTTCATTTTAGATTTCATAAGTAAAATCACTGTGACAATCTTTTTGTTCCAAGGAAAATTTTCTGGAGAGCTAACGCCCAGCGTTAACACTTAACGCCAGGCGTTAGCAACAGTTAACAAAAAGTTTTGTTTCTCTTGTTTAAAAAGGAATCTTCAATACAATTTTTTCTGAGATATCAACATATATTTTCTTATAAAATATTCCTAAACTTTGGTCACAAAACTTTGATAAATTTAATTAAGGTTTAAAATTCCATAAAACCCTTATTCACCCCCCCTAAGGGCGTCGTAAGATCCAACACTTCTTTCAGTCCTCATTTTTTACCTCCTTTAAGATTTTAATTCCAAAAGTTAATTTATTGAGATTTCAGTCCCTAATTCCCCTCCCCCTTTAACTTTCTGCCATGCCTAAATCCTTAATCCCGGCTCAAGCTTTGCAAACAAACCCATGAAATTCTAGAAGGGATCCAACGACGACCACGGTGGAGGATTATGGCTTCATATGCGATCTCACCGACGACATCATTTGCGATCTCACCAGCGATGTCAATCCACTAGGAGATTCCACTGACATCGTCATTCTCGGATGTATGTCCTCCTATCTTTAGTGCTAATATTCCTCAGTAATTAGGTCTCCATTAACTTTGGGGTTGAAATGATCCACGAGAGTTAATTGATTCGAAAAATTAGGGCTCCTTTCTCATAAATTGTGGCTCCTTTCACACAAATTAGGATTTCTTTCTCAGACATTAGGGCTTTGTTCAGATTCATTTTGTTTGTTTGCAGAAATTAGGGATTCTCAGAAATTAAGTCTCCTTTCTCAGAAATTAGGGCTCATCTGTTCAGATTCTTTTATTTTTACACAGTTAATTGATTCCATGTTTTGTTTGCATAATTAAATGACTCGAGTTGACTCCCACTTGATTTAATTAATTAGACATCATTAGCACCCGTTAAGTTAAATGTCAAAAGATAATACTCTGCTCCAGTTGTTAAGTTCTTGCGCTTCTTCCGGATCTAGCTATGTAATCGAAACACTTCGTGAAGCCCTAACCAAATATCCCTATTGTTATGTGTCCCTATAAATGCATTGATGATTCCATTATTATATAAATGTATTGATGAAGCCCTAACCACATTCTTTACTTTGTGTTCACTCTGTATTAGTAATGTTTACTATGTGTACAAAAAATTAGTATAATTTGTAAATCTATTTTGCATCAAACGTTTGATTTGTGGTTTATCTTTCCTCGCAGTTTAAATGAAAGACAATAATTTTGGCGTGGATGATTGTGGATATGATAGCAGTGATAGTGCTTTGGATATAATGTTTGAGGGTGAGATCTATTCAATGATGATATTGATGAATGCACAAATATCTTAGTTCTAAAGAAGAAGACACTCAAATTTGAATTTCAATAGAGTTTATAGTGATGATGAACATTTCATCGATTCTCTTCATTCACTTAATAATGACAACGAAGATGATTTGCCAACTGATAAAAAGCATATTCAACCTATCTTTACATAGTTAAAGGATATACATGACATGCAATGGCAACCTGGGCAAATATTTAAGTAAAAAATCAATTTAAAATTGGGGTTAGGACATATGCATTTCATATTGTTATATGACTAAAAATGATGAAGAATCACACCAAAAGAATAAGGTTCAAGTGCAAACCTAGATGCGAGTGGGAAATCTACGCAGCACCCATGAAAAATAAGGATACGTGTTAGGTATGGAACGATCACCTAAGGGGGGGGGGGGGGATTAGGTGATTTGGCTGTTTTGAAATCTTTTTGGACAAAATGTATATATTCTAAACACAGCATAGAAATAGCACACAGAAAATCACAGCACACAACACCAGATGTATAAAGGTTCCTCAAGATGGGGTGTCTTGAATTGTCCTCTGTCCCGCTGCGCCTATCTAGCAGTGTGCTAAAGTTGGCAAACTCCGCCAAAATCTCTGGCCCGCAAGCCTTACAACACGGACCCACAAGTTCTACAACTTTGGCCTACAAGCCCCTACTGAACTCAGGTCCGCAAACCCGACACTCAGGCCCTCAAGCCCTACACATCACATACCCACAAGTCTTGCCTCTTGGACCCGCAAGTCCACTGCCTTGGCCCTCATGCCTCACAGTTCTCAAGCCCGCAAGATCGACATGATCGGACCCGCAAGTCCACTACCCTGGCCCTCAAGCCTCACAACTCTCAAGCCTGCAAGCTTGACACTCTGATCTACAAACAAATCCTACAGTTTTGGCCCGCAAGCCTTACAGAGAATGATAAAATAGAGATTCTTCTGCCTGATGGAGATTGGCCTCTTGTATTGAAGAAGATGCTTCTGATTTGAACCTTGACAGCACAGATCTTCTTCAAGCTTTTCTTTTATCTGAAACTCTTCTTATCTGACGATGAAGCTAGACTGATTCTTGGAGAACGAAGGATGAAGATTGTTTTCTTCTCGGTTCTTGTTCCTTATTTACGCGGCTTTTTTCTTCTTTCAATTCTCACATAAATTCTTTTGTATTCTCTGTAATGTATTAGGGCAGACACTTATCCCTTTAATAAGACTGAGGAGCTCCCCAATGGTCTCCTGTAAAGTTCCTTAGTGTCAGAAGCCCTTTTCTTAACAATAAGCGCTGATTAGACAATCACGCGGCAGCATTAATTGCTGACAACGCGTCTGGCAGAATTTGAATCTGCCACGATGATATTTCCATCGTTACGACGACATGGACAATATCTCGACGATAGAGCTTGCTGATGTATTGGACTTGGACAAATCTTCAAGTCTTCTTCCTTCTTCTTCAGACAAGGAAATCTCGACGATACGAGACATCCCTTCTGCACTTGCACTTAAGATGACATGAAGTCATCTAACTGATGTCGGCATAATCTTGACTGCTCGATGTCTTGTTCACGATGTCGTCGACACCACCTCATATTATCAATGATATTATCAGTATTATGTCGATAAGCTATTCCTCATTAACAGCTGTCTTCATAACTGCTTCCTTGGCCTTCTCGATGCCAAGCCTTCTTTACGATGATATCAGTCTTTCTTTGCCTTTTTAACGACATGGCTTCTTTACTACGATATCATCGATATCACCTTGCTTTGACTTTTCAACATTAAGGCTTCTTTACGACGATATCGTCGATATCACCTTGGTTAGCCTTTTCAACGTCAATGCTTCTTTACGATGATGTCGTTGACATTGTCTTGTACTTGTACATAAGTATTCTTCCTTCATCTTGGCATCCTGATATCTGAAAGTGAGGTTAGATCTTAGATTTACTCTAGAGGGGGGGGGGGTGAATATAATATTAAAAAGTTTTTCACTTAATTTTATAGAGGAATTAAAATAGTGATACTTATATGTGTATTGCAGAGTGAGTTATAAAATAAAATAAAGAAACACAGCACACAGCACAATACAGAAAAATAAACATAACACAGAGGACACAAAGATTTTATAGTAGTTCCCCAATAAACTTGGGAACGTCTACTCTTCTACCACACTTGGTAGGATTCCACTAGGTTTTTGTTCAGGTGCCCTATCACCAATGGGTTTTGATCAGGTGCCCAAAACACCAAGGAGCTTTTGATCAGGTGCTCTAACCAAACCACAGGTTTTTGTTCAGGTGCCCTGCCACCAAGGGGTTAACTTTTGAAGGGAGTTATAACCCTGTACAAGAGGGGATAAAAAGGGTTTAGATGTTCTTCTCTGTCAATAATTTGAAAGAAGGCTCTAGTGGAATGATGTTGTAAAGCTCCCCATGTCTGATTGAAATTGTTGACAACTTGAGGATGGAGCTTTCTCTTGAAACATATATCTTCCTTGATAGCAGATGAATCTGAGAGATCATGATTTCTCAGATTGTTTATTGCTCTTTGAAGATTTGAAACTTGCAGCAGAAATCTGAGAGATGATTTGTATTGTTGTTCTCAGAGAATGAGATGTGCTGCTTGAGGAAGATGATCTTTCTTTTTGACTTTCTGAATATTTCTCTCAAGAATGATATTCTTCTCTATCGACTCTTTTGCTATTGTACTCTTCTTCCTTTTTCCTTTTTGAATATATCTCTGATTTGAAATTCAAATTATCTGAATAAGGAATAGAATAATCTGCATTTAATATTACCTTGGAATTGCAACTGATTCAACAAATCTTAAATCCTTTTCCTTTTCAATAAATGATATCCTTTTTCAATATAAGCCAATGGCTACTTTCTCTGGAAGAGAATGGAAAAGGGAATAAACAAAGGAAGGATAAAATCTTATCTTATCTGGAAGAATAAATTCATTGCTGATAGTCGAACTGAGTTCTGAGAAAATATAACTGATCTGAATAAACTGAGAGAAAATTCGTCGAGCTGAGATTGGAATTCTTCGATCTGAAGGTTGAGTTCGTCGAACTGAACATCTGATACTGATTCATCGAACACAGACTGGAGTTCGTCGTTCTCAAGTTAGAGTTCGTCGAACTGAATATTAAACTGGCTGGAGAGCTGAGTTTGTCGAGCTGAGAAGCTTTTTCGTCGAACGCAGAAAGGGGTTCGTCGAACTCAATGTGAAGTTCGTCGAACGCAGAAACTTAGAGATTTCCTAATTTCTAGCTATCTTATCAGCCTAAAACTATGACCCTTAAACAATACATTGGGGGTCAACTTAGTCCTAGTCAACACCTAGTAATCCTAGCCCAAATCAGTAATAGGGTTGTTCCAACAATCTCCCCCTATTTGGGTTAGGATACTATTTGACAAATTTCAAATAATAAACAACAGAAAAAAATAGCAGAGCATATATATATATATCTGACAGAATTTAAATATTTCAGCAGATAGAGAATATGATACTCTGAGTTTAGGAACATTACAATTGAAAAATAGAAATGTCAACAAAACCAAATAGTCTGAACTTTTACTTCTTTTCTGAGGGAGGCTTGAAAATAATTTCCCTGTTAGGGTCTTCAGACTTCTTCTTACTCATGTAAAGGTCCCGAGCTCCCAGAATGGTTTGAGATTTAGCTTGAGGAACCACAACTTCTAGATGCTTCTCTAAATAAACATCAGCATTGAACAAATTCTTGGATTTGTACTTTTCAAATTCTGTCTTCCTGTACTCTGACATTGTTGAATATTGAGAGTAATCCTTGCTTTCAGCCTTTGACTTATTGATCTGGGCTACTGCAACAGATTCTCTAAATCTGGTCATCTGAGCGATCCTTTCTTCTTCTGGATTGGGAGAAGGAGGCCTATACTCAGAAATATTGTCTTGAACTGGAGAAAGAGCTTGAGGGTTTTTGTCTCTATGAGATGAGCCATCAGAGATGTGATTCCTATACCCTGAAGATATTGATCTTGATGAACCTGAAGGAGGTCTTGAAGACCTAGAGCTCTGAGAACCACTGGAACTAGCTGGTCTCTTGGATTGCTGAGAAGAAGATCTTTGAGAGGATGAAGATAAATTTGCTGAGCCAGCTGCACCTGCTGCTGGAGGAGGATGAGGAGGATGGTTATGCTTGACAGGATTGTCAGAATAGTAACTAGTCTTCCTCATCTTCTTTCTTCTATTAGCTTCATTTCTTGAAAGCCTCATCCAGGCTGGAGAATCTCTGGAGAGTGTGATATTATGCAAAATGTGAAAGGGAATATCATTCTTTGGATTTGGAGGCTTAGGAGCAGCCTTTGACTTAGACTTTGATTATTTAGGAGCAGCCATTCTTTTCTTTGATTATTTATCATCTGAGTCATCATCATCACTATCATCATCATCATCATCAGAGAATTGAGGATTATCATATAGATCATCAATAATTTTCAGAGCTTCAGAAATGTCTTTCTCAACATCAACATTTTCAACATTAACATTTTGATCAACATCAAAATCATAAAAATCTGGCAATGGTGAATCATCAAAGACAAATGTAGGAGGAGAATTCATCACTCCATCTGCTTCTGATTTAGGAATTTGATCTTGAACTGGAGCTGGAACTGATACTTCAAAACTCTTGAGAATTTCTTTCAATACAGCTTTATCTACATGAGCAGTATAAGGAATAATTGCTTTTGAAAATACTTGATACTCTGGCAAACTACTAAAAACTGCATTAAACTTAGAAAGCAAATAAATATTATCTATAGATGGATGAATAGAAATATTATTTATTTATTTCTTCTATAACAGGAATAACTGAATCTGTTGTTGAGAGATCTGTCATCTCTGAATCACGAATTATAATAGAATCTGCTTGAACTAAAACTTCTTCAAACAAAACTGCATCTAAACTGAAAACTGCAAGAACTGGATCTTCTTCATTGGACTTCTCCCCCTGCCTAGTTTCAGGAAATCCTGAATCTAGGCCCCTAGAAGAAGGGACAGGAGTAGAGGATGAAGGGAAGGAAGCAAGTTTAGCAGATAGGTCAGAAAGAGCTTGAAGCACTGGAGCAATCTTTGCATCTAGAAGAGCATCTAGCTTTGGAGAAATGTGATGAAAGATCTGATCAGCAGTTGATGAGAAATCAACATAGACAAAATCTGGGTTATGGTGAGAAGATGATGGGATGGAGAATGGAAGAGAGATATTAGTGGCATGTGCTATGGGTGGATGAAAATGTTCATGAATAAGAAAATGAGGGTGGATAGGTGATTTTGGATGAATAGGGGATTGAGGGAGGATGGGTGACTGAGGTGGAGATAAGATATTTAATGATGGAGAATGTTGGATGGGCGACAAAGGTTCAAATGAATGAGGTGGAATGTATGAGGGAAGAATATTGTCATCTGGAGTAAATGAAGATGGAATTTCTGATGAGTCATTTACTTGAGGAGGTGGAGGAGAAGGCATGGAGGAAGGTGTGTCAGTGTGAGAGGTGGAAAGATGAACTTCTTCAGAGATGGTTGTCTGAAGAGGTGGAGGAGGGATTGGAGTTGAGGATTCAGAGAGGGGAACTTCTAGGAGGGTTGAGGGAGTGACTATGTTAGTCCTGGTGCTCTCAAAAGATGTATTTAATTGTTCTGCCCTTAGAGTCCTCTTTGGGATAACCCTGTCCCACTTTCCGAAGAGAGCTGAAGTCAGCCTCTTACTAGCATTGATAAATACTGTTGGACATACCAACAGTTCTGGGAACTTTGCCTGGAGAACTAATCCCAAAATTCTTCAATAACAAACACTTAACTTACTTTGCTTCTTCCTTATGGATTCAAACAGAATCAATCCCCAATTTACTTTCTTCTTTTCCACCAAGGCCACCATCAATAGAAATTGGTGCCTGGTTATATAATCATGAGCAGAAGTTTTGCCTAGCAAAACTTTTCCAACAATATCTACTAAGAATTTGTATTCAATGGACAAATTCTTTTTCAGAAGGTGATTAGGGTTTCCACTGGAATAACCCATTTTCTCCAATTCAACATTAAAATCATCAGAGGTGATTTCCAAATCATCATCACCATTCAACAAACCAAAAACTTATGATAAGATATCAGGGGTAAGAAGAACCTGATTCCCTGAGATTATTCCTGAGATAGTTGTTGCATTCTCTGACTGAATAGTATGTACCCATTCCTTTATCTCTGCCACTGGAAGCTTTATCCTGGTTGTCATGAACTTCCTCAGTTGTTGGTCTTCAAAGAGTTGAAGAATGTCTTTGAAGATTTGATCAGTGTGAACAAATGATTCCATATCAATATCAAAGCCTGCGTCGAACTTCATCGAAGAGATTACTGACTGAGAAATCGCCATTAGTACCTGCAAAGAAAAACAATCAAGTGCAAAGGGGAACTGGAGGGAAAAGCAAGTTCTGTAGGCGCAAAGATGAAATAGGATGAAAGATTTGATTGTATAGAGAGACCGGAGAAGGGCGCACACTTTCGTAGAACTGGGTTCGGCTGAACCTAATAGAATCAGAAGTCGAAAAGACTTAGGGCTTCGTCTGACTGCGTTCGACGAAAAGTTAATTTTCATCGATCTCTGTTCGACGATCGCGCTTGTCTTTGTCGATCCTGAACTAATAAGTATCGTCGATCTCCGTTTGACGAACGATAACATTTCGACATTCTCCGTTCGGCGAAATGAGGGGATAAATAGAAAATTTAATTTTTAGCAGATTGAATCTCCATCTATCATTCCTAGCTGATTTATAAAGAAAATATGTTTCTTTTCATCCAATGGCTTGGTGAAAATATCAGCTCTTTGTAAGTCAGTAGGAATAAATTGTAGGCAAATTTTATTTTTATGCACATTATCTCTGATAAAGCGGTGCCTAATTTCTATGTGTTTAGTCCTACTATGGAGAACTTGATTTTGTGCTATAGATATTGCACTAGTATTGTCACAAAATATAATTGAATTATTTAGATTGATACCATAGTCTAGGAGCTGATTTTGTATCGACAATATCTGTGAGCAGCAACTGCCTGCAGCTATGTATTCAGCTTAAGCTGTTGATGTAGACATAGATGTTTGTTTCTTACAAAACCAAGACACAAGCCTATCACCAAGAAACTGACAAGTTCCTGATGTGCTTTTCCTGTCTACTCTGCATCTAGCATAATCAAAATCTGAGAATCCAATTAATTCAAATTCTGATGCTGTTGGATACCAGAGTCCTAGATTTGGACAACCCTTTATATATCTCAAAATTCTTTTTAGTAAAATTAGGTGAGATTCTTTGGGGTTAACTTGAAACCTAACACAAATACAGGTAGCAAACATTATATCAGGCCTACTTGCTGTTAAATAAAGTAATGAGCCAACAATTGCTCTATATACTTTCTGATCAATAGGTTTCCCTGATTCATTAGTGTCTACAACATCATTTGAGGGCATGGGTGTTTTCATGGTGGAAGCATCAGACATACCAAACCTTTTCACTAATTCCTTAGCATACTTGGATTGTGATATGAATTTGCCATTTGGAGTTTGCTTCACTTGAAGACCAAGGAAGTAAGATAACTCACCATACTACTCATTTTAAATTTAGATTGCATTAGGTTAGAAAATCTTTTGCATAAATTTGAATTAGTAGAGCCAAATATGATATCATCTACATATATTTGAACTAGTAAAGTTTGATTTTTTACGTATCCTGAAAAATAGGGTTTTATCAACTATGCCTATACAGAAATTATTCTCCAAAAGAAAATTAGCTAAGGTCTCATACCAAGCTCTGGGAACTTGCTTGAGACCATAGAGAGCTTTATTAATCTTAAATACATAAGAGGAGTGAGTTGGAGAGATGAAACCTGGTGGTTGTTCCATATAGACTTCTTCTTTGATGTCTCCATTCAAGAATGCACTCTTCACATCCATCTGGTATACTTTGAATTTCTTGAATGCAGCAAAAGCCAGAAAAATCCTAATAGCTTCAAGTCTTGCAACAAGAACAAAGGTCTGATCATAGTCAATTCCTTCTTCCTGTGAATATCCTTGGGATACCAATCTTGCTTTATTTTTGACTATGTTGCCTTGATCATCTAGCTTGTTCCTGAAGACCCACTTGGTGACAATGACTGGATGGCCTTTTGGTCTTGGAACCAAATCCCAAACCTTGTTCCTTTCAAATTGGTTGAGCTCCTCTTGCATTACAAGAATCCAGTTTGGATCTTGTTCTGCATCTTTTATGGTTTGAGGTTCAACTTGTGATAGGAAACAAATGTGCATCTGATTGTGGTGTAGTTGAATGCCTTGTTTGAACACCTGCTGAAATATCTCCAATCACTTGTGTTGGGGGAAATGATTTATCTTAACCCCTATAATTAAGAAGAATATAAATTCTAAGTATGAAAAATTAGGCTAAGTAAATATGCGTCGAATAGTATTCGACGCAACGTCGAAATACATTCTACGCCTCTCTCAGAATGAGTCAAAGTAACTCTTAGAAGAATTCAACGCATCTATGTCGACGTTACTCTGACTTCTAGTCGACGCATCTAGTGAAGTCGACGCACCTTAGTCGACGCTCCTTCCTTATTCTCCTCTCGACGTTCAGTCAGGATGAATTCGACGCTTACGTCGAATAGTAATCGACGCACATCGATATCTATAAGTAATTCAAAAACACGCCAGATCTCTTTCCATCTTTCTGTAGATCTGATTTATATGGAATGATATTATTCTTTTATAGCCGTTCTGAATCAGCCTTTCCTTCTATTTGATTCTTGGCTAATTTGATTAGGACTATTATGGATATTATTTGAAATCAGAATGAATTCATTTCCTTCTACAGAAATATTAATTATGGAAATTTTTATCTCTTTTTAATTCTCTGTCTGCTAATTGATTATTCTCCTTTAGCAATATATTTTAAATAGAGCTATAAATAAGAAGGAGGTCGGCAGAGAATAAAAAGAAGTGATCCAATATATTCATTTTGAAAAAGAGGAAGAGCTTCCAAGTGAAAAGAGAGACAATTGAGAAATAGTGCTGCAGCAAAGATCAAGCTTTCATCTTCTCCTTCTTCTGAAGCCATTTTGCTGCAAATTCTGATAGCTCTCACAAAAGAGAGAAAAGCTTACAAATCTCCTTCTCACTACAGAAGAGAGATCATATTTACTATACTTGTGCTTCTAATCTTCTTGCTAGGAAGAAGATTCCTTCTTATATATTGTCTTCTATTTTTCTACTTGTTCTATTTCTTCTTCTCTTTCTTATTTCACTTTTAAAACCTTGTAAAAGAGTTTTTAGAATCTCTCTTCAAAAAATTCAGTTGTACTGGTTCTAAGAGTCTCCTTTTCAAAAGACTCAGGCTGGTTCTAAGAGTCTCCTTATCAAAAGACTCAGTCTGGTTCTAAGAGTCTCCTTATCAAAAGACTCAGTGCAAGTTAGTGAATTCCTACCAAGGGGGTAGAAGAGTGGACTACCCAAAGTTTGGGGAACCACTATATTTTCTTGTGTTGTGCTGTGATTTTCTTGTTGTTATTTTTCTTCTTTACTTGCTTAATTCTTGTTGGTGTGTGGGAAGCTTAAATCTGTGATCATTACACACACATATATATATAATTATTAACTCTGCACAAAAATATTTTTAAATCTCTATTCACCCCCCCTCTAGAGAATTCTAGTGAGGTCAACTGTGCACTTTCAATTGGTATCAAAGCCAGGTTGATCTAAAAAGGTTAACTCCTTGATCAAAAAGATCCCACCTCTTATTTATACATATATATTTCTAAAAATTATTTTTCACATGGCACAAATCAAAGATTATGCTTCTTCCAGACCACCAATGTGCAATCTTGAAAAGTTTGCAGTTTGGAAAACAAGAATTAGGATTTATATGAATTCTATTGATGAAGAATTATTTAATGTTATCTTGACAGGTCCTCCCAAGCCTTATAGAAGAGACTCAAGTGGTGAAGTGACTCAAACACTTGTCTTAAAGGCTGAGTGGACAGTTGAATAAAAGAAGGCAGGAACATGGGATGCAAAAGCTTTGAACATTCTTGTCTCAACCCTCTCAGATGAAATCTTTCAAAAGGTTGTTGACGGTGAATCAGCCAAAGAAATCTGGGAGGCTTTCATAAAGATGGTAGAAGGAAGTGCTGATGAAAGAAAAGATAGGAAGGCTCTATTAATCTCTCAATATGAGAATTTCCAAAAGAAGAATGAAGAAAGCATCTCTGAGATGTTTGACAGATTCAGTCTGATCATTAATCAATTAAGAGGCCTGGATAGAGAGATCTCTCTCACAGAGATCAATGACAAATTGTTAATGGGTCTCCCAAGTTCATGGGACTCAAGAATATGGGCAATAAGAGATACAATAGGACAAAGGGAAATTTCAACAGATGCTCTCTTAGGAAAACTCAAATCCTATGAGCAACTGCTGAAAACTAGAGAAGAGAAGAAAAGAAGAGAAAACACTCCAACCTCTTCAAAAGACAGGAACATTGCATTAAAAGCAACAGAAGAAAGAACCTCTGTCACTGAAGAAGAACTATTCAGTTTCATGGCTAGAAAATTCAAGAAATGGGCCAGGACAGATGGATCTAGAAGGAGAGAGTCAAAACCAAGGTATGCCAAAACTCCCACTAAAGAAATTGTGTGTTATTCTTGCAGGAAACCTGGACATATTGCCCCAGAATTTCCAGAAAATGCTGAGACAAAGAAAGATCTGAAAAAGAAAGATCTCAAGAAAAAGGGGAAGAAGAAAGAAAGAGGCTTTATTGCAGAAGCCTGGAGTGAAACAGACTCTGAGGACAGCTCCTCTTCTAAAAGTGACAATGAAGAGTCTAAGCAAGAAGATCTATGCTTAATGGCTCTTGAAAGCTCAAAGAAAGATGATGTTGCTGAATCATGGAGTGAGACAGGATCAGAAGAAAGCATATCATCTGAAGATGAAAGAGAAAATAGCCTTATTCTCATAGATGAATCTGAGGATAAGGATGAGGTAAGCATTTTTAATGAAATAGATTTCTCATGTGATGATTTCAAAAACAACTTTAGAGGATTATGTTTAGATCAACTAAAAGCTAAGCAAGAAATTAAGGATCTAAAAGAAAAATTAATATGGTTAAAAACCAGAGAAATAGAGAGGCTACATGCTCTAAAAACTATGAATTAAGGGCTAACGTCATAGAAAAGGAAATAGAAAGGGCTAGAATAGAAAACCAGCTCCTTAAGGATAAGGTATGCCAGGCAAAAGCTTTTGAAGAATCAATAAGAATGAGAAGCCAAACACTTAAGGAAATCACTGAACAACAAACAAGGAGACATAAAAATCTTGGGCTAGGAGCTGATCCCTCAACCAGCCTAATTCCATCCAACAAACCTGCTTGGATGAGCCCTGTTAAATTCACTAAATCAATAAACCAAGAAGAAGACTCACAAAATAAGGAAGAAGACTTCCTCAATGAGATAAACCATTTTGATGAAACATCATACTATACAGATGAAGACTCTCAAACTACTTCTAAGAAAGAAACTAAGCCAAAAGAAATAAGTTATAAAGAAACAAAACTCCAATCAGAAAAATGGAAAAATAAAATCTGTGAAGACACAATTGCGTCGACTTCATATCGACGCATGAATGATAGTGCGTCGAATAATACTCGACGCAATCGCTCAGATGCCTCGACCTCAACTCGACGCTTGAATAAAAGTACGTCGACATCGAATTGACGCAACTTCTTCCATGCGTCGATACCAGATCAACGCAATCTGAAGAAAGCGCCGAATATAAATCAACGCAACTATCAACATACGTCGAATGGATATCGACGCATACAAACTCAGAGCAACTTGAATGCTTATCCTCCAAAAACTTTCCATCTTAACCCCAATTCGGGACCCTCTCATCCTGATCGAAATTTTTATCCTGATCAAAACTTTTATTCCAATCAAAAATCTTTTCATAATCAAAATTACTATCCTAATCAAAACCTTTATCCTAATCACCATCTCTATTCCTCTCTAAACTCAAATTTCCTTAGTCAAAAGAAAATCAGGTGTTATATTTGTAATAAAATTGGCCACACTGCCAAACAGTGTTGGCATAATCAATCAAATTGTTCTTAAAATTGGTCCTAGAGTAATTTAGAAAACTTTAGGAATAGGAAGAAATAATTTCTCAAGGAAAACCCAGAATCTGTCAAATAAAGTCACGCTGACTTCGAATCGACGCACCGTCGATAACTCAGTTCAATAAATGAAATCGACGCATGCATCAACTCCAATCGACGCATACGTTGATAGGAAACCCTATCATCCCAAACCAGACTGTATTGACGCTCACGTCGAATTCCATTCGACGTAACATCGACTTTATGAAAACGAGCGGCAATACTAAAATATTTTCGGTCACATCCACTGCTGTACCGAATAAGCCTCGAATTGTGCCTCGTTTCGACGTTTCACCTGACTTAAATAGACTCTTCAGTTAGAAACCTTCACGACATCTGCATCTTTCATTCTTCTTGCTCCTCAGTCCAACCATTTCTTCCTCTCTATCACTGACCTAAAATGGCTCCTAAGACCAACTCAGGCTTTGACATTGACCTCAAATCTTTCCAAGCCGCCACAGAAAATTACAAGAGCATCATAGCTCTGTTTACTGAAGCTGGATTAGACAAGCTCATCTACACAAGATGCAAGCTCCTGGAGACAGAACTCACAGAGCTCATGACTCATGTCCTGATATCTGAACAAGGAGAAATCCAAGGAACAATCCATGAGACACCTGTCTCAATCTCTGCAGAACACATTAGGACCACCTTTGATCTTCCATCAGGTATATTCCAATATTATCTTTGTTCAACCCAAATAGGAAAGAAAATCAGATTCTAAAGAGCAACTAAACAAGTCTCTTTCATCATTCCCTTATCAGGTGATGAACCTGGGGAACTCACCCCTGATGAAATCAAGAATCTATTAATCACCATGAAGTTTTCAAAAGATAGACCAATCCACCTGAAGAAAATTGACTTTTCTGATGAATATAGATTACTGGTAGATATAGTAGGAAAAATTCTACTATGCATGATCTCTGCCCATGATGCAGTACCCAAGCAGCAACTGAACATCATGGGGGCCCTTGTGCTGAAGAAGAAGATAGACTGGGCCAGCCTCCTGCTCAGAATGATAGGCTACAAATACTCTCATAAAGAGAATGCCTACATGAGAATCATGAGTCAAGTACTCTTCCACTCCTTCCTTGACCTATGTAGGTCAAAAGGAATCCCTATCCCTCCAGGAAAAAGGATGTCAATAGCCCTCTTCTCTAAATGGACCAGGCAAATTCCCAATCCTGGTGCCATTCCTGAAAGGACTCCCACTCCTCCCAACTCTCTTGCTCACCCATCTTCACCTCCTCCTCCTGCTCATACAAACATCTCTTCTGTACCACCATCATCCACACCTTCCCAAATACCAAATCAGTCACCTGCTCAACCCTCTTCTATTGCTCCACCTCTTCCATCTAATACACCTCATCAACTTGATACAGTCCCCTCTCCACCTTCATCACATTCACCTCCACCATTATCTCCTCCTCCACCACCACATTTTGAACCATCTCCATCCACTGAAAGCCTCATCACTCAGTGCATCCAATCCACAGCTCAAAGATTCCAAGCAATGCTGGATGAGCACTGCTCCCAGATTCATTCCTCCATCCTACACATGCACACCCAAATAGATGGGGTCAGTGCCTCCGTGCAAAGTCTGAAGAGCTCTCTCTCTTCCTCTAAGGTCACCAGGTCTTTCTTAACCTCCTTGGCCAAGAAGGTCAAGAAGGGGGAGAAGTTAGATGAAGAACAACTCTCCAGTCATAAATCTCTCTCTCACAAGTCTCTTCCTACCTCAAAAACTGATAGTCTTGCACTGCTCAAGACCATTGGAAATGAAGTAGTACCATAGCTACATACTGAAGAGCAAACATCATATGTACTGATTATAGCAAGAGAAGCTGCACAATAAGTGGATCTATTATAAGGGGAGGCAAGTAGAGCAGAGAATGAAGAGGAAGCTAAAGCTCAGGGGGAGTCAGATGCTGTTATACCTGAAAATGGAGATAAGAAAGAAACTGAAAAAGAAGTAGAAGGCTCAAAAGAAGTTCCATCCCAGGGGGAGCAACCTGCTGTAACTCAGGGGGAGTTGAGTGAACTACCTGCTACTGAGAAGGGGAAACCCACCTCTCCAAAAATAGTAGTATTCACTAGGAAAAGAAAAACTCCCCTACCCCTCCTGAATGATGTGTTGAACAATATTGATACAATCTATATTTCTCTTCTCCATGCTTAAATTATGAAGTCTGTTTATATGATTCTGATTGCTTAGCATATTTCCTCTCTACATAAATGCTTTGCTTTGTTGACTGATACAATTTCTCTCTATGTAGGGTTAAGACAAATAGGGGAGGTTGTTGGGGAAATGATTTATCTTAACCCCTAGAATTAAGAAGAATATAAATTCTAAGTATGAAAAATTAGGCTAAGTAAATATGCGTCGAATAGTATTCGACGCAACGTCGAAATACATTCGACGTCTCTCTCAGAATGAGTCGAAGTAACTCTTAGAAGAATTCAACGCATTCTATGTCGACGTTACTCTGACTTCTAGTCGACGCATCTAGTGAAGTCGACGCACCTTAGTCGACGCTCCTTCCTTATTCTCCTCTCGACGTTCAGCCCGGATGAATTCGACGCTTACGTCGAATAGTAATCGATGCACATCGATATCTATAAGTAATTCAAAAACACGCCAGATCTCTTTCCTTCTTTCTGTAGATCTGATTTATATGGAATGATATTATTCTTTTATAGCCGTTCTGAATCAGCCTTTCCTTCTATTTGATTCTTGGCTAATTTGATTAAGACTATTATGGATATTATTTGAAATCAGAATGAATTCATTTCCTTCTACAGAAATATTAATTATGGAAATTTTTATCTCTTTTTAATTCTCTGTCTGCTAATTGATTATTCTCCTTTAGCAATATATTTTAAACAGAGCTATAAATAAGAAGGAGGTCGGCAGAGAATAAAAAGAAGTGATCCACTATATTCATTTTGAAAAAGAGGAAGAGCTTCCAAGTGAAAAGAGAGACAATTGAGAAATAGTGCTGCAACAAAGATCAAGCTTTCATCTTCTCCTTCTTCTTCTGAAGCCATTTTGGTGCAAATTCTGATAGCTCTCACAAAAGAGAGAAAAGCTTACAAATCTCCTTCTCACTATAGAAGAGAGATCATATTCACTATACTTGTGCTTCTAATCTTCTTGCTAGGAAGAAGATTCCTTCTTATATATTGTCTTCTATTTTTCTACTTGTTCTATTTCTTCTTCTCTTTCTTATTTCACTTTTAAGACCTTGTAAAAGAGTTCTTAGAATCTCTCTTCAAAAAATTCAGTTGTATTGGTTCTAAGAGTCTCCTTTTCAAAAGACTCAGGCTGGTTCTAAGAGTCTCCTTATCAAAAGACTCAGTCTGGTTTTAAGAGTCTCCTTATCAAAAGACTCAGTGCAAGTTAGTGAATTCCTACCAATGGGGTAGAAGAGTGGACTACCCAAAGTTTGGGGAACCACTATATTTTCTTGTGTTGTGCTGTGATTTTCTTGTTGTTATTTTTCTTCCTTACTTGCTTTATTCTTGTTGGTGTGTTGGAAGCTTAAATCTGTGATCATTACACACACATATATATATATATAATTATTAACTTTGCACAAAAATATTTTTAAATCTCTATTCATCCCCCTCTAGAGAATTCTAGTGAGGTCAACTGTGCACTTTCAACTTAAGATATTGGATGATCTCTAACTGTGATGTGATCAACAGTTGGAGTGGGTTCAACAATAGTATCCACTTGGGGAATTTGTTCAGCTGTCACTTGATTTGAGTTGTCAGCAAGATCTAGATTATCCTCTTCTTTATTGTCTTCAATTATTTCATTTGATGGAAGTAGAGAATCCTTATTCTATAGATCCAATCCATTAAGCTCTTCACATAGAGCTGGTACCTGCAAAGTATGTTTGGTAGAGGTGGTATTCCTCTCCTCAATTAACATGTCAGTTTTATCAAAAGATATATGCATGGACTCTTCTATCTTAAGAGTAGATTTGTTGTAAACTCTGTATGCTTTACTAGAAAGAGAATATCCAAGGAATATGCCTTCAGCAGCTTTTGCTTCAAACTTTCTTAGATACTTCTTGTCATTGTTATGCACATAGCATTTACAGCTAAATATCTTAAAATAGTTAACCTTAGGCTTTTTATTCTTGAGTAATTCATAGGAAGTTTTGCCCTTAAGTTTATGTATCAGGATTCTATTCAACACATAATTTGCTGTGTTCACTACCTCTGCCCAAAAAGAGAGTGGCAAGTTTGCATCAGCAAGCAATGTAGTTGCTGATTCAATTAGGGTTCTATATTTCCTTTCAGCTATCCCATTTTGTTGAGGAGTTCTAGGAGCAGAGAAACATTGCCTGATCCCTTCTTTTCCACAGAATTATCTCCTCAGAAGAGATTCAAACTCAGTGCCATGATCACTTCTGATCAATGCAACTAGAGTAGAGTACTCAATCTTGATGGACCTGAGAAAGTCTGTCAGAACACTAAAGGTGTCAGACTTGTTCCTAAGAAAGAACACCCAAGTGAATCTTGAGAAGTCATTTACAATAACTAGAGAGTAATGCTCCCTCCTAGACTTTGTATTGCAGTAGCTCCAAAAAGGTCCAAATGTAGTAAATACAAAATCCTAAGTGAATCACTCTTGGATACAGATTTAAAAACTACTTCTAGTTTGCTTACCTAACTGACAAGCCCCGCAGAGTCCTTCCTTCTTGTATGAACCAGAAGGTAGTCCTCTAACAAGATTGTCCTTAGAAAGCTTAGATATAATTCTAAGGTTAATGTGTCCAAGCCTTTTATGACATAATTCATTTGTTTTACTTATAGAATTAAATAAGCAAATATCAGAATTGGCAGAGTCAAAATTGACTAAATAAATGTTTCCATGTCAAATACTAGATAACACATTAATGTTTTTATTATTGGTAATAAGACATAAGGAATGGTTAAAGGTTACCTGATAACCTTCATCACATAACTGGCTTATGTTGATGAGGTTGTGCTTCAGACCCTTGACATAAGCTACCTCCTTGAAGGTAACTGCTCCAACTTTGATCTGCCCATATCCTTTGGTTTGTCCACAGTTGGAGTCTCCAAAGATCACCTTGGGTCCAAGATTTGCCTTGTAGTTGCTCAGGTTGGCCTTGTTTCCTATCATGTGCTTTGAACATCCACTATCCAAATACCATTGTTCATTTTTGCTTGGATAGCCTTGTACCTGCAAAACAGAAAACATTCTAGTTGTTCTTGACCCAGACTACCTTGGGTCCTTTTATTTTTCCATAAAACTCTGAAATGAAAGTCATCTCAGGCTGATTCTTATAACCTTGTGGATGATATCTCCTTGGAGGAATTATCCACTCAGTGAAAGGATTCTTAGTATGTGAAGAATAAGAATTCTTTTGATATTAAGTAAATTTTCCGTTCGACGAATTCAGGTGAGTTCGTCAATCGCCGTTCGACGAAGTGAAGTGCTTTCGTCAAACGCCGTTCGAATGATAATTATACTAAATATTTGGCTTCAGAGTTCGTCGATCTCCGTTCGATGAAGTGAATTCATTTCGTCGAGCTCCGTTCGACAAATTCTGCTGAATTCCTTTATTCTTAACAGCCTTGCCTGAAATGTTTTTATCTACTTCTACAACCTCTTTGCTCTTGGCAGAAATGAACTTTATTGGTGTAGAAAGTATGTTATTCTTAATAAGAGGTGGCTCAATTGATGATGCACCTAAGCCCAGTTTGCCATTGAGCCTGGCATTCTTTGTGCTTGTGATGTCCATCAGTTTGATACTTCTCCCATTTAAGGATTCTTCAAATTTATTAGCTTCAGACAACTTGTTCTCAATGAGAACAATGTGTTCTCTGGAGGCAGCCAAATCTTTCTTAAGAATAACATTTTCTTCACATAGTTGGTTCATTTCATCCAACTTATTTCTGAGAGAGATTATTTCCTTCTCAGATTTGATTAAGTCTAAGCAAAGAACTTTGAATTCATCTTTGAATTCATTTGAATTGAAATCAAAGTTTGAGATTACCTGATCAGCATCATTATCAGCTTCAGCTTCTGATTCTTCTGAATTACTTCCCGAGGCATTGATAGCCAACATGCATAAGCTTCTTTCTTCTTCATCATCCTCATCATCACTGGAGCTGGATGAAGATGCATTTTCTGACTCACTGCTTGAGTCATAGACATCCATCAAGCATTGGTCTTTTTTCCTTTGATTCTTCTTCATCTTCAGATGAGCTGGATGAAGACTATGATTCTGTTTCACTCCTTGTTTCAGCTACAAACCCTCTTCCCTTATGCTTGTGTTTGTGGGAGAAAGGCTTGCTGGAGTGCCTCTTTTCTTCTTTATCTTTTCTCTTTTCCTTCTTTTGATTCTCTGGACACTCAGGTAGAATGTGTCTAGGTTTCCTGCAGCTAAAACAAATAATTTCTTTAGAACTTGATTTGTCATACCTTGGCTTTTCTCTTGATCTGGAATCCTTCTTTCTGAAGTCCTTCTTAGCCATCTTGTAGAACCTTTTGGCTAGAAGGCTCATGAACTCCACATCTCTTGGAGCTTTTTCTTCCTCTTCAGTAGCTTGGAAAGCTATGTTTTTCTCCTTCTTGGATGCTGGAGATGAGTCAGATTGTTCAGCTTCTCTAGTTTTGATAAGCTGCTCATAGGATTTAAGTTTGCCTAACAAGCTCTCAGTGGAGATCTCATTAAGGCTTCTGGCTTCCTTGATTGGCCAGATCCTAGAGTCCCATATGTTGGGGAAGCACATTAGGATCTTATCATTGACCTCAGTGATGGAGATCACTTTGTCCAAGGTCTTCAACTCATTGATTATGAGGCCGAGCCTCTTGTACATATCAACCACTATCTCATTTTCTCCTTTCTTGAAATTTTCTTACTGAGAAATATGGTGCGATCTTCTATCTCTTCTTTCATCTGCTGATCCTTCAACCATGTTGTTGAGTGAGATCCAGATTTCCCTTGCTGAAGTGCATTCCACAACTTTTTGGAAAATGTCATCTGACATTGTTTGTGCCAAAATATTCATTGCCTTGGCATCTGCACTTCTCTGCTTCTTTTGAGCATCTGTCCACTCAGGTGGTGGAACAACATTGTTGTTAGTTGTGGTTTCAGCACTTGTTGTTGCTGTAGGTGCAAGAGGTCCTGTCAAAATAACATTAAAAATATCTTCGTCAATAGAATTCATGGATAATTTAATCCTTGCCTTCCATAGTGCAAACTTATTTAGATTGCACATAGGAGGTCTTATGCTTGAATATTCTTTGTTCCGTGCCATGAGTTTTTAAGCAAAAGAAAACTCTAAGATAAATTTAAGATCTAATTGATCTTTTGATTCAGGTGTTAGCCTGTATACAATCAACCTGGCTTTGATACCAATTGAAAGTGAGGTTAGATCTTAGATTTACTCTAGAGGGGGGGGGGGGGGGGGGGGGGGGGGGGGGGTGAATAGAGTATTAAAAAGTTTTTCACTTAATTTTATAGCAGAATTAAAATAATGATACTTATATGTGTATTGCAGAGTGAGTTATAAAATGAAATAAAGAAACACAGCACACATCACAATACAGAAAAATAAACACAACACAGAGGACACAAGGATTTTTTAGTAGTTCCCCAATAAACCTAGGTACGTCTACTCTTCTACTACACTTAGTAGGATTCCACTAGGTTTTTGTTCAGGTGCCCTATCACCAATGGGGTTTTGATCAGGTGCCCAAATCACCAAGGAACTTTTGATCAGCTGCTCTAACAAAACCACAGGTTTTTGTTCAGGTGCCCTGCCACCAAGTGGTTAACTTTTGAAGGGAGTTATAACCCTGTACAAGAGGGGATAAAAAGGGTTTAGATGTTCTTCTCTGTCAATAATCTGAGAGAAGACTCTAGTGGAATGATGTTGTAAAGCTCCCCCTGTCTGATTGAAATTGTTGACAGCTTGAGGATGGAGCTTTCTCTTGAAACAGATATCTTCCTTGATAGCTGATGAATCTGAGAGATCAATATTTCTCAGATTGTTTGTTGTTCTTTGAAGATTTGAAACTTGCAGCAAAAATCTGAGAGATGATTTGCATTGTTGTTCTCAGAGAATGAGATGTGCTGCTTGAGGAAGATGATCTTTCTTTTTGACTTTCTGAATATTTCTCTCAAGAATGATATTCTTCTCTGTAGACTCTCCTACTATTGTACACTTCTTCCTTTTTCCTTTTTGAATATATCTCTGATTCAAAATTCAAATCATCTGAATAAGGAATAGAATAATCTGCATTTAATATTACCTTCAACTGATTCAGCAAATCTTAAATCCTTTTCCTTTTCAATAAATGATATCCTTTTTCAATATAAGCCAACAACTACTTTCTCGGGAAGAGAATGGAAAAGGGAATAAACAAAGGAAGGATAAAATCTTGTCTTATCTGGAGGAATAAATTCATTGCTGATAGTCGAACTGAGTTCTGAGAAAATATAACTGATCTGAATAAACTGAGAGAAAATTCGTCGAGCTGAGATTGGAATTCTTCGATCTGAAGGTTGAGTTCGTCGAACTGAACATCTGATACTGATTCGCCGAACATAGACTGGAGTTCGTCGATCTCAAGTTAGAGTTCGTCGAACTGAAGAATAAACTGGCTGGAGAGCTGAGTTCGTCGAGCTGAGAAGCTTTTTCGTCGAACGCAGAAAGGGGTTTGTCGAACTCAATGTGAAGTTCGTCGAACGCAGAAACTTAGAGATTTCCTAATTTCTAGCTATCTTATCAGCCTAAAACTATGACCCTTAAACTATACATTGGGGGTCAACTTAGTCCTAGTCAACACCTAGTAATCCTAGCCCAAATCAGTAATAGGGTTGTTCCAACAATATCGTCGAGTGGTGTTGTAGTGTTGATGTCACAACGATATCATCATGTGCATGTTATCTCGATGATAACTGACATGATCCTTCTGCTTTGCTCTTCACATCATTTCAACGACATGCATACTCTTTTCGATGATATGTCCAGTCCTTTTCGACGATTTTTGTCACCAAGACATTCTTTGTACTTGGCTTCCACTGAGATGATAAAGATAAGAAAGTAATCAAATATAGAGTGAAGTTATCTTGAATTGGTGACTTCTTCAAATCATGAATTATGAGGGCGGGATTCCCCAAAATCTCCCCCTATTTGAAGAAGTCAGAACCCCAATTCAAAATTACTTTCACCTAACAATAATTGTGAGTTTATGCAGTGAACATTAACATAGTTACCTTCACCTTAGCTTTTGCATCTACCCGAGCTAGTAGCTCCCACTTGATGTGATGTCTCTTTTCTTTACTCCCCTGATATAGATTTTTGCTGTTTTAAAATTTAGTGAAGGTTTGAGATTTTCTCCAAAACTATATCCGATAAAGGCAAGTGTACCTTATCGTCTATAGTATAGGATATTAAGAAATACCAAGGTCGTATTCCACGGGGCGCGTTGATTACTTCTACTTTGAGGAAAGTCGCTATTATCTTACCTAACGATACTTTGGGGTTTTAATTACTTGGCTAGAAAAAGAGAAATTGCAAGCTAGATTTAGAGTTTAGATGATGATAAAAGAAGCTAGTACTCAATCAAAAGTCACCTTGGAGTGAGAATAGACAAGTGAAAAGAAATTAAATCTAATTCCGTTTAAATTGAACTACTTAACCGTGGAGGTTCCCGAAGCTCGAACATGCCTCTCTAGAGGTTAATTCCCAACTAAGTTTAGGAAGAATCAACCAGACTCTCGTCCTATAATCGATTACCTAAAACTTGCTTTACGAAGTGAACCCCACTATTGGATTTGACTCAAATCCGGGAGATTTACGTCATCCTCTCTCGAGGGGTGCGTGCAACTCTCTTTACCCTTGAGTGATCAATTCATACTTTGAGCCTCTCGGCTAACTAAGTATGAAAACATAAGCGAAAACTATATATCGAAAATATGGCCTCACTAATTAAAAATCAAGGGTAATTCAAGTGTTTATAAAAACGGAAAAAGAAAACTTTAGAAAATCATAACTTGTCTAACTCATCCTGGGATCATTTTGATCGAGTACTAATGAGGATTAGTTAATCATGGTGGAGGGGGAAGAGAAAGAAAAATAAAAATGCATAATAAGAAAATTTAACTAAGTAAGGAGGAGACAAAATCAAGAGAACAAACTAATTTTTATTTAAATGAAAACTATTACAAGTCTTAAGAGAAGAGATTGCAAGCTAGGAAAAAAAAAGTTACAAGCTTAAACTAAACTATTGCATTGAAAGAAAGCCAGTACATTGCATGAGAAAAGAAAGAGAGCATGAAAGTAAGACACATGAACATGAACATGAAAGTGAAAAATACTCAGGATTGGCTCCAGCAGCACCTCCCCCACTCCAAAATTCTGAACCCTGGACTCAAGGAGAGCCTCTGAATTTATAGGAAAAATTTTCAGATTACACGCCCTCGGTCACGGGCGTGACCAAGGGCGTGACTGCACTATTCACATCGGATCCGACAGCGGCGTGAGCTTTCTGGACGGCGCGGCGAAAAGTGACATGTCACGGGCGTGACATGTCGGGTCACAGCCGTGACTTTGGATGGCTGCATTAAATGTGGCGTGGGCTGGAATTCGGCGCGACGGTAAAGCAGAGATCACGCGGGCAAGTCATGGCCGTGACATGTGGGTCACGGGCGTGACTTAGGTTGACTTCTCGACAGCATCTCCACGTCTCATCAGCAGCCAGTTGGGAAGATTCTAAAATTACACGCCCTCGGTCACGGGCGTGACAAGGGGTCACGGGCGTGACCTGGGGCGGACTTGCTGTGGGCTAGCTCAAACCACGCGGCATAGACCTGGACTGATCTTCAGGCTACACGCCCTTAGTCATGGGCGTGACCGAGGGCGTGTAATGCTATTTTTTTCCAATTTGTCCAAAATTCTGCAAATATTTAAATTAGGCTAAGTTAGAATCAAAATTACAAAAAGAACTACTTATAACCTAGAAATGACATAAAAAGGAAAATACAAATTAAATATTTACAAAATTTTCTATTAAAAAGTTATAAAAATACTACTCATCAAATACCCCCATACTTGAGGTTTTGCTATTCCAGAGCAAAAGTGTGAGACATAATTTATAAGACATCCTTAAGAATTTTTTAATTTAAAACTAAAATTTCATTTAACCAAAAGTTAAGTTAAGAGTAAATTCAAGGGGGAGTTAAGTCCTAAATTATGATGATGATTTGAAAAGAGGGAAAAATGTTTAGGCAAGAACTTCTCAAGAAAATTAAGTAGTTTGACAAAATTGTAGAAATTATAAAACTAAACTAAATTAAAATTATAAGAACTCTATCTTAAAAGAATCTTAAGGAAAAGTAAATTACTAAATATTGCTCTCTCCATAATTTTCAACTAAAACTAGAACAATGATAATTGGCTAAGGGGGATTTCATAAAATTTGGCATAAGAAGAGAAATTTTTGAATGGAGGACATGGAATTTATCATGAAATTTCTTTTTTTTTTCTTTTTTTTTTCTCTTCTAATAAAAACCCAAAATGTATATGGTTTAGGAGTAATGAATTTTATCCTCTTACTCCATGCCATATAATCTTTTCAAATATTTTGGGTGCATATGTTTTAGGGAATAATGAATTTTATCCTCTTATTCCCATGACATATGATCTTTTAAAGTTCATTTTTTTTATGCCACAAAGGGGGTAAGGAAGGGAAATAAATCTAGCTAGCTTTAAATTATATTGAGAGCAAATTCTAGTAACATTAAATTTCCTAAGATCTAAAAAGTTAGAAGAAAATATAATTGAAATCTAAAGAGGTTTAGGAAATTCACTACAAAATGAAGCCATTTAAAAATAAAAAGAGAAGTCATGCTAACAAAATTCTCTAATCAATTTAAAATCATAAGATGATTCTTAAATCAAGATTACCTCAAATTTAAAATTAACAAACTATGATAAGCAAAATTTTAGCCAATTAAAAACTTAAACATGCTTATAAACATTCTCAACTAGATTTCTAAGAAATCACAAAAACAACAAGAAGGAGGGATATAAGAATTTTTGGAATTTTTGATATTATCTTTTTTTTTGAATTTTTGATATTATCTTTTTTTGAATTTTTTCTCATTAAAAACTATTTACAAAGAAAGGAAACTAGCTTTAAAACTTAACAATTTTTGTTAAGTCTTGGACTTCCCAAGGGCTACTCGGTGAAGGGTTCGCAAGGTACTAGGAGGTGTGATGGGATGAAATCCCAAACGTCCCTTTCCAAGATTTAAATTTTCGATTTTCTAAATTTTTTTGAGTTTTTGGATTTTTCAAGTGCTTAAATAAAGGAAAACATAGAAACAAAATTAAAATTTGTTTTTGTTTTTTTTTCTTTTCATTTTTTTTTGAAAATTTTCTTTTTAAAACTATTTACAAATATTTACAAAGGGCTATTTACACCCCCATACTTAAAGTTAAACATTGTCCTCAATGTTTAAAAGTAAGTATGAAGTTAGAAAAGGTAAAAAGAAATGCAAGGAAAAAGAAAGGAAAGAAGGAAAAAGAGCTTCCCTGATTTTTGAAGCTTTTGTGGGGAAGCCGCGATTACCTACAAAAGATGTTAAAGAAGGAACAAGAAAAAGGAAACAAGAGAAAACAATAAAAAGATAACTTTGGGGCGCCTCCCAAAAGCGCTTTGTTTAAGGTCGCGTAGCTTGACCCACTTGCCAATCATGTTATATTATGAAGAATTATCGCATCACTCTTGTCATTAGGTAAGTCTCCCGGAAGATACAATTTAAGGCGGTGCCCTTTAACTTTGAAGGAACCTTTTTCCGGGTGGGAAATTAGAATTGTCCCATAGGACCAAACCTCTTTAACAATAAAAGGTCCGGACCATCGAGATTTCAGCTTTCCCGGAAAAAGGCGAAGACGAGAATCATAAAGGAGGACGAGATCGCCCGGCGAAAAAGTTTTTGGAAACTTTATATGTTTGTCGTGATAAAACTTTGTTCGCTCCTTATATAATTTGTTACTCTCATACGCATTCGCTCTCCACTCATCCAATTCGTTCATTTGAAATTTTCTTTGTTCGCCCGCTAAAGTATAATCAAGATTTAAAAATTTAAGCGCCCAAAATGCGCGGTGTTCTAATTCGACCGGAAGGTGGCAAGCCTTGCCATAGACCATTCGATATGGTGTACAACCGATAGCGGTCTTGTATGCCGTTCGATAGGCCCATAGCGCGTCATCGAGCTTTATTGCCCAATCCTTCCGATTAATAGAAACTGTTTTTTCTAAGATCCATTTTAATTCTCGATTAACAACTTCGACTTGGCCACTCATTTGTGGGTGATATGCAGTGGATAATTTGTGTGTGACACTATATTTTGCTAAGATTTTTGTGAATTGAGTATTGCAAAAATGGGTGCCCCGATCACTCACAATAGCGCGCGGAGTGCCAAATCGAGAGAATAATTTTTTTAAAAAGTTAACGACGACTCGCGCGTCATTGGTGGGGAGAGCTTGCGCTTCCGCCCACCTCGACACGTAGTCGACCGCCACTAGAATATACTTATTTGAAAACGAAGGAGGGAGAGGACCAACGAAATCAATGCCCCAAAGATCGAAAATTTCGCATTCTAAGAAAATGTTTTGGGGCATCTCATCCCGGCGGGAGATGTTCCCCGACCGCTGGCAGCTGTCGCAAGTACTCACAAGGGTGTGAGCATCTTTGAAGAGCGTGGGCTAATAAAAGCCCGCCTCCAGCGCCTTCCTCGCAGTTCGGTTTGAATGATAGTGACCACCGGTGGGTCCCTCATGACAATAACGTAAAATTTTAAAGCCTTCCTCACTTGAAACACATCTTCTCACAACCTGGTCTGCGCATACTCGGAATAAAAAGGGGTCCTCCCAAAAGTAATTATTTAAATCAGAAAAGAATTTCTTCTTTTGCTGACTCGAGAATTCTTTTGGCAGGACCCGGGCTACTAAATAGTTAGCCAAATCCGCAAACCATGGGGTAGAAGATGAATTTAAATTTTCGAGAGCTAGGAGGCTCTCTTCGGGAAATTTATCGTTGATGTCAGCCTCTATTAATGCTTCCGAGGAGGGATTTTCTAACCGAGAAAGGTGATCGGCCGCCAAGTTTTCGGCTCCTCTTTTGTCCAGGATCTCTAAGTCAAACTCCTGCAAGAGGAGGATCCATCGCAAAAGATGAGGCTTGGCGTCCGATTTGCTTAAAAGATACCTAAGTGCAGAGTGATCCGTGAAGACGATAACTTTCGAGAGGGTGATGTATGACCTAAACTTATCGAAGGCAAAAACAATCGCTAGAAGCTCCTTTTCGGTAGTGGTGTAATTCGCTTGTGACGACGTGAGTGTTTTGCTCGCATAATAAATAGGGTGGAAATACTTACTCACCCGTTGGCCTAAAATGGCACCAACCGCAATGTCACTCGCGTCGCACATGATTTCAAAAGGGAGCGACCAATCCGGCGCGACTAGAATCGGGGAGTTTATAAGTTTTTCTTTGATAAGTTTAAAGGCCAAATGGCATTCCTCGCTAAAAATAAATGAGGATTCCTTTTCAAGAAGATGGGTTAACGGCTTTGTTATTTTGGAAAAATTTTGTATAAAGCGCCGATAGAACCTTGCGTGCCCTAGGAAACTACGAATAGCTTTTACGTTTGTTGGAGGGGGGAGTTTTTCAATCACTTCAACCTTGGCCCTATCGACCTCGATCCCTATGCCCGAAATTTTATGACCAAGGACTAATCCTTCCTTGACCATAAAATGGCATTTCTCCCAATTAAGTGCTAAATTCGTTTCCTCGCATCGCTGCAACACGCGCTCAAGATTTTTTAAACAAATTTTAAATGAGTTTCCGAATACGGAAAAGTCATCCATAAACACTTCCATCACCTCCTCTACTAACTCGTCAAATATCGCCAGCATACATCTTTGAAATGTAGCTGGCGCGTTACAAAGACCAAATGGCATCCTTCGATAAGCGAAGGTGCCAAAGGGACAAGTGAAAGTGATTTTCTCTTGGTCGTCGGGCGAAATTGGGATTTTAAAATATCCCGACAAACCATCGAGAAAACAGTAGAAGGAGTGACCTAAAAGGCGCTCTAAGATTTGATCAATAAATGGTAGAGGGAAGTGATCCTTACGGGTGGCATCATTTAGTTTTCAGTAATCGATGCACATCCGCCAACCCGTAACAGTACGGGTTGGGATCAACTTGTTATTCTCGTTAGCTACTACCGTAACGCCACCTTTCTTCGGTACGACTTGTACTGGGCTAACCCAAGTACTATCTGATATCGGGTAGATAATTCCCGCGTCTAATACTTTGATCACTTCGGCCTTAACGACTTCTTTCATGTTAGGGTTTAGCCGCCGTTGAGGCTGGACCGAATTTTGGGAATTATCTTCGAGAAAGATTTTATGGGTGCAGAAGGAAGGGTTTATACCCTTAATATCCGAAATTTGCCACGCAATTGCGTGGCGGTGCTTTCTTAAGATAATAGCTAACTCAGAAATTTCTGAGTTGCTAAGTTTGGATGAAACGATGACGGGTAGCTTCGACTCTTTTTCTAAAAATAAATACTTAAGGTGAGGGGGGAGTTGCTTTAGTTCTAAAACGGGTGGCTCTTCATAAGAAGTTTTGATTTTCAATTTTTCTAAGAATAGTGGTTCGGGTGGTGTGAAACGAGTGACTTCTTCTTCTTCTAGACAAAAGAGCTCGGTGAGCTCGGACTCGTGACTCGAGGTGGAGACTAACTCGGGAGGTGAATCGAATTCCCAACACTCTTCCAGGTAAAAACACGAATCGTTGTTTTCTAATGTGTTCCGCATCGAGGAATTTATGCCGAAAGAAACTTCATCGTCTCCAACCCGTAGGAGGAGGTTTCTGTTACTTACGTCAATAATGGCGCGGGAGGTGGCAAGGAAGGGGTGGCCGAGTATGAGGGGTACTTCGGCATCCTCTTCGATGTCAAGAATGACAAAGTCCACCGGGAAGATGAACTTGTCGACCTTGACGAGCACGTCCTCCACTATTCCTACCGGATATTTTAAAGAGCGATCCGCTAATTGAATACTCATTCGAGTGGGGCTTGTATTTCCTAGACCTAGCTTCTTAAATAGTGAAAAAGGCATGAGATTGATACTTGCTCCCAGATCCGCTAAAGAATGTTTTACTAACGAATTGTCAAATAAACACGGGATGGAGAACCGTCCCGGGTCATTCACTTTTCTAGGCAATTTGTTGAGTGCAACCGCAGAGCATTCTGCGTTCAAAGAAATATGCGAAATATCTTCTAATTTTTTCTTATTGGAGAGCAACTCCTTAAGATATTTCGCATATTTAGGCATTTGAGAGATAGCCTCACAGAAGGGTACATTAATGTGAATTTGCTTTAAAATATCTAAAATCTTTTTATAATTCTTTTCGGCGCTCTCGCTTTTAAACTTAGATGGATACAGAATATTAGAAGTAGAAGCGCGCGGAGATAACGTAGCAGGTAAATTCGAAGATAAAATAGGAGGAGAAAGAGGGGAGGAAGTTACCATGGGTTCGTCCTGTTTTGAAACCACCTCCTTCCCGCTTCGGAGTGTAATCACGTTTGCGTTCTCCCTTGGGTTTGGCTCCGTGTTTCCCGGAAGGGCTCCTTGCGGGCGCTCAGAGATTATCTTTGCTAGCTGGCCCACTTGGTTCTCTAAATTTTTGATCGATCCGGTGAGGTTCCGGATGTTCGCTTCATTTGTAGCAACATATTTTGCAAAAGCCTCTTCAAGCGGAGAGGGCTTTTGCTGTTGCGGTGGAAAACCGGGTGGATTAAAAAAAGGAGGGGGAGTTAAATTAAGAAGTTGATTTGAATTTAAGGGACGCTGAGCATTTCCTTGATTGCTCCATGAGAAATTCGGATGATTCCTATAACCCGCATTGTAGGTGTTATTATACGGAGCGGTGTTCGGGTTATAGGAAGGCCGAGGTGGATTTCCCATGTAATCAACTTGCTCTTCATTTAAAACATTATTAGCCCAAGGAGGAGTGGCGGAGGAAGCAGACATCTCCGCCACTTACTTTGTTAAGCGCTCAACTTGTAAAGCCAAATTCGCGTTTGCGTCTATTTCAAAAATTCCGGCCGGCTTATTAGGCCGCGCTCGGGGCATGTTCCATTGGTACGCATTTGTGGCCATCTCTTCAAAAAGCTCTTGAGCGGCGACAAGGGTTTTATTATTTAATGTCCCCCCAGCGGCCGCATCAATCATTTGCCTCGTTTGGAGATTTAAGCCATTATAAAATATTTGTACTTGTTGCCAAGTGGCAAGTGCGTGGTGAGGGCATCGACGCAAAAGCTCCTTGAAGCGCTCCCATGTGTCATAGAGAGTCTCCGAGTCGATTTGCATGAATGACGCAATATCTGTGCGCAATTTAGCGGTCTTTGAAGGTGGGAAATTTTTATTAAGAAATTTTTCCGCCATTTCAGCCCATATAGTGATGGATCCCCTAGGTAGGGAGCCCAACCACTGCTTGGCTTAGACCGCAAAGAAAAAGGAAAAAGACGTAATCGAATGGCGTCATCGGTGACGCCATTGATCTTAAAAAGTGTCGCAAATTTCAAGAAAGTAAGAGATATATGCGAATTAGGATCCTCGTCCGGTTGACCATCAAAGGTCACAGATTGTTGCACCATTTGTATGATGCTGGACTTGATCTCAAAATTATTGTTCGCCACCGTGGGGCGAACAATACTCGATTGTGTGCCTTCCAAATTCGGCCGCGCATAATAGGACATGGTCCGTTGCGCGTCCTCATCAGGATTTGGCTCGTTAAGATTAGGAGGAATAAGATTATGATTCATATTCGCTGTGTTAGTGTCCCCGATCGACTCTTCGGATTCTATTTGATTTCCCTGATCACGAGAACGATGGTGCCTCAAAAGGGTTCGCTCGATCTCCGAATCAAAAGGAAGAATCGAAGTGCTACCTCGGGTCATACACTAAAAAGAGAAGAAAGGAAGAAGAAAAACTAAATTTTTTTTTCTTTTTGAAATTTAGAAAAAGTAAAAAAAAAAAAAGAAGCATGATAAAATTAATAGCTATCCTCTTTTCAAAATATCTACGTAAAGTCCCCGGCAACGGCTCCAAAAACTTGATATAGATTTTTGCGGTTGTAAAATTTAGTGAAGGTTTGAGATTTTCTCCAAAACTATATCCGATAAAGGCAAGTGTACCTTATCGTCTATAGTATAGGATATTAAGAAATACCAAGGTCGTATTCCACGGGGCGCGTTGATTACTTCTACTTTGAGGAAAGTCGCTATTATCTTACCTAACGATACTTTGGGGTTTTAATTACTTGGCTAGAAAAAGAGAAATTGCAAGCTAGATTTAGAGTTTAGATGATGATAAAAGAAGCTAGTACTCAATCAAAAGTCACCTTGGAGTGAGAATAGACAAGTGAAAAGAAATTAAATCTAATTCCGTTTAAATTGAACTACTTGACCGTGGAGGTTCCCGAAACTCGAACATGCCTCTCTCGAGGTTAATGCCCAACTAAGTTTAGGAAGAATCAACCGGACTCTCGTCCTATAATCGATTACCTAAAACTTGCTTTACGAAGTGAACCCCACTATTGGATTTGACTCCAATCCGGGAGATTTACGTCATCCTCTCTCGAGGGATGCGTGCAACTCTCTTTACCCTTGAGTGATCAATTCATATTTTGAGCCTCTCGGCTAACTAAGTATGAAAACATAAGCGAAAACCATATATCGAAAATATGGCCTCACTAATTAAAAATCAAGGGTAATTCAAGTGTTTATAAAAACGGAAAAAGAAAACTTTAGAAAATCATAACTTGTCTAACTCATCCTCGGATCATTTTGATCGAGTACTAATGAGGATTAGTTAATCATGGTGGAGGGGGAAGAGAAAGAAAAATAAAAATGCATAATAAGAAAATTTAACTAAATAAGGAGGAGACAAAATCAAGAGAACAAACTTATTTTTATTTAAATGAAAACTATTACAAGTCTTAAGAGAAGAGATTGCAAGCTAGGAAAAACAAAGTTACAAGCTTAAACTAAACTATTGCATTGAAAGAAAGCTAGTACATTGCACGAGAAAAGAAAGAGAGCATGAAAGTAAGACACATGAACATGAACATAAAAGTGAAAAATACTCAGGATTGGCTCCAGCAGCACCTCCCCCACTCCAAAATTCTGAACCCTGGACTCAAGGAGAGCCTCTGAATTTATAGGAAAAATTTTCAGATTACACGCCCTCGGTCACGGGCGTGACCAAGGGCGTGACTGCACTATTCACATCGGATCCGACAGCGGCGTGTGCTTTCTGGACGGCGCGGCGAAAAGTGACATGTCACGGGCGTGACATGTCGGGTTACGGCCGTGACTTTGGATGGCTGCATTAAATGCGGCGTGGGATAGAATTCGGCGCGGCGGCAAAGCAGAGATCACGCGGGAAAGTCACGGCCGTGACATGTGGGTCACGGGCATGACTTAGGTTGACTTCTCGACAACATCTCCACATCTTGTCAGCAGCCAGCTGGGAAGATTCTAAAATTACACGCCCTCGCTCACGGGCATGACAAGGGGTCACAGGCGTGACCTGGGGCGTGACTTGCTGTGGGCTAGCTCAAACCACGCGGCATCGACCTGGACTGATCTTCAGGCTACACGCCCTTAGTCACGGGCGTGACCGAGGGCGTGTAATGCTATTTTTTTACAATTTGTCCAAAATTCTGCAAATATTTAAATTAGGCTAAGTTAGAATCAAAATTACAAAAAGAACTACTTATAACCTAGAAATGACATAAAAAGGAAAATACAAATTAAATATTTACAAAATTTTCTATTAAAAAGTTATAAAAATACTACTCATCATCCCCCAACTAGTGGGATCTCCTTTCTTTTTCCTTTTCAACTGATTCTTTTGAACTCTCCCCCTTGACTAGTGCATCTTCTAGGTTTATATTCTTTCTCCCAGGTTATATTCTTTCTCCCCCTTTCTGAATTTTTCAATATAGACCATGTAGTCACTGTTTTCAAGTGCTTGAGTCCGTATCGTCGTGACCATTAGTCGATATTTGTCTGACTTTGGCACTTGGTTGCCTTTCTTGTCAGACTACTTCAGCACTTGACCTGAGAGTTTTTCTTACTAGCATATGAAGAATGATTAGTGAACAGTAAGTTAAAAATTACTCAAGGTTTAACATCCCCAATTAGAAATTGAAGAAGTTAAACATAGCTTCATCTAGGGGCTTTATGAATATATCAGCCACTTGTTTGTCTGTGGGAACAATCTCAAGGGTGATATCTTCATTCTCCACATGCTCTCTGATGAAGTGATACCTGATCTCAATGTGCTTAGTCCTGCTGTGTGAGACATGGTTCTTAGCAATTGAGATTGCATTGAAAGATTCACAAAACAAGGGTGTTTTGGTCATCTTTAGATTGTAGTCTTCAAGTTGATGTTGAATCCATAGCAGTTGAGAACAACAGCTCCCAGCAGAGATGTATTCTAATTCTGCTGTTGAGATTGCTACACTTGTCTGCTTCTTGCTGCTCCAAGAGATTAGTCTTCCTCCAAGGAATTGGCATGTCCCTGAGCTACTTTTCCTATCTTCTTTGCATCCTGCATAATCTGCATCTGAGTAGCCTGTCAGTTCATACCCATTGTTCCTAAGGTACCATAGGCCAAGATTTGATGTACCCTCTAGGTATCTTAAGACTCTCTTGACAGAGACATGATGAGATTCCTTAGGGTTCACCTAATATCTAGCACAGTCATGTGTGGCAAACATTATGTCAGGCCTACTTACAGTTAGGTACAACAAAGATCCAATCATGCATCTGTACTTGGTTTCATCAAAGGGTATTCCCTTCTCACCCTTTTTCAGAGACACATTGGTTCCCATTGGAGTCTTCATAGAAGAGGCACTCTCCAATCCAAATTTCTTGACTAGCTCTCTAATGAACTTGGTCCGTGAGATGAATATTCCATCTTCAGATTATTTCACTTGGAGACCTATGAAGTATTTGAGCTCACCCATGCTGCTCATCTCAAACTTTCCCTGCATCAAGTTGGCAAACTTTTTACAGAGATTGTCATCTGTAGAGCCAAAGATAATGTCATCTACATAGATATACACTAGCAAAATCTTGCCCTTAACTTCCCTTAGGAAGAATGTCTTATCAAATTTTCCCCTGAAGAATTTGTTCCAAATGAGAAAGCTTGACAAAGTCTCATACCAGGCTCTAGGTGCCTGTTTTTAGCCATATAGAGCTTTTCTAAGAAAATATACATAGCCAGGATGAGTAGAATCAACAAAACCTGAAGGCTGTTCTACATAGACTTCTTCTTTGAGGTCACCATTCAGAAAGGCTAACTTCACATCCATCTGATAGACTTTGAATCCTTAGTAGGCTGCATAGGCCAAGAACAGTCTGATGGCTTCCAGTCTGGCTATAGGGGCAAAAGTCTGATCAAAGTCAATCCCCTCTTCCTGTAGCCCATTGCCACTAGCCTTGCTTTATTCTTAGTGATGACTCCATTCTCTTCCAATTTATTTCTATAGACCCACTTAGTTCCTATAATATTGCATCCTTGGGGGTCTTGGAACCAGTTTTCGTAATTTGCATCTCTTAAATTGGTTCAGCTCCTCCTGCATTGCTGCAATCCAAAATGGGTCCTGATTTGCTTCCTCAAATTTCTTGGGTTCAATTTGAGAGAGAAAACTCAGGTACAATGCTTCATTCACAGCTCTACTCCTTGTCAGCACTCCTTGGTTGACATCTCCTATTATTTGCTCTTGAGGATGATCTCTCACTTGTCTCAAGGCAACTGGCAGTATTATGGGGACTTCTGCTGTGGCAGGTTCTTCAGGTTGCATTTCTTCTACTATTTATGAGCCTTCCACAACATCTTCTTCAATTACAACTGTTACTGAGTGTTTTTTTATCTTTAACTGAGGTCTCAGCCTTGTCTTCAATGGATAGCTTTTCCATTTTCTCTATTGTACATGCATTCACTAGAGAACTAGACCAGCCTTTATGTATAAGGCTAGTCTCATCAAATACAACATGTACAGATTCTTCAACTGCTTGGCTATCGATGTTGTACACCCTATAGGCCTTGCTATAGGAGCTATAACCAACAAAAATACCCTCACTGCTTTTCTCAACAAACTTGGTTAGCTTGGCTTTCCCATTATTAAGGACATAACATTTACCACCAAAGATCCTGAAGTAGGATAAGGTAGGCTTTCTGCCTTTCATCAGTTCATAGGGAGTCTTCTTATGGTCTTTGATGATGGAGGCCCTGTTTACCACATGACAAGCAATATTGACAGCCTCTGCCCAGAAATATTCTGGTAGAGAGGAGTCACTTAGCATTGTCCTACTTGCCTCTATCAAGGTTCTATTTTTCCTTTCTGGAACCCCATTCTGTTGAGGAGTTCTAGGGGAGGAAAATTCTTGGGAGATACCTAGTTCTTGGCAGAATTCTATCATGGCCCCTGACAGAAATTTTGTACCATGGTCACTTCTGAATTTGACCACAGTACATTCCATCTCATTCTAGATCTGCCTGACAAAGTTCTTCAAGATATCTAAGGTATCTGACTTCCTTTTAAGGAAGAACACCCAAGTGAACCTTAAGTAATCATCAACTACTACAAGGGTGTAAGCCTTTTCTCCTAAGCTGAGAACTGACAAAGGACCAAATAGATCCATGTGCAATAGAAATAAGAACCTAGAAGAATCTTTGTCAGATATGCTTTTAAAGCTGGTCCTTGTCTGCTTCCCAAGTTGGCAAGCTTCACAGGGACCTCTCTTGATGCACTTAATATTAGGTCCATCTCTAACTAGGTCTTGTGAGAAAAGCTTGCATATTGTCTTATAGTTAATGTGTGCAAGTCTCTTGTGCCATTGTACACATAGAGCATCTTTGTCATTAGCTAAAAGACACATGCATGGAAGAATTTGCATTAAGGAAATTTAAGCAGTAGATGTTACCACTCCTAGAGCCAGTTAAGGTAGCCTCAGAATCTAAAGACTTCTTAATTAAACACTTATCCTTGTGGAAGATGATAACAAAACCTAGATCACAAAGCTGACTTATGCTTATGAGATTATGTTTCAATCCCTCAACATAAGCTACCTTTGTGATGGTAACTAAGTCGTTAGAATTATTACCATAACCTTTAGTCACCCTCTTTTCTGAACCTCCAAAGATCATTGTTGGTCCATTCTCCATAGGGGTGAAGCTTCTTAGATACTTCCTGACTCCAGTCATGTGCTTAGAGCAGTGTAACGCCCCAAAATTTTCAGGAATTATTTTATTCCTTCTTTGACGTCGTTTTTGACGTAAGGGTGTTACGTTAGTGCGAAGTTGGCGGTGCGCCGTAGTTTGCGCATTTCCACGTTCTTTCGATCAAGTTGACCAAATTTTGGAGTGTGCCAGAATTGACAGAAAGACTTATCAAAAGTCAACAGGAAAACTCAATAAGTCGACGGGAAAAGACTTACATCAAAGTCAATGAGAAAGACTTATATCAAAGGTCGACGAGAAAAACTTAATCAAAATTGACTGGAAGACTTTATGTCAAAGTCGACGGGAAAAACACAAGAAAGTCGACGGGAAAGGTCGATAAAATTGACCGGAAAACACAAGAAAGTCGGCGGGAAAGGTCGATAAAATTGACGAGGAAAGCTTATAACAAAGTCGGCGGGAAGATCAACTTAATCGACGGGAAGACTTTATAATAAAGTCGACGGAGAAGACTTGAGAAAAATCGACCGGAAAGCTAACTTAAAATCAACGGGAAGGTTACAAAGTCGACGGGAAAAGCTAAGACACGTCGACGGGAAGATATATATTCAAGTCGACGGAAAGCTAACTTAAAATTGACGGGAAGGTTACAAGGTCGAGGGGAAAGCTAAGACAAGTCGACGGGAAGATATATATTCAAGTCGACGGAAAGCTAAAGTCTTTAATCGACGGAAAAAGGGGGTTAAGAAAATGTCGACAGGATGTCTCGTCGATCTGCGAGCGGTCCCGTCGATCGGCGGGAAGACCTGCCGATCAGCATAAGACAACCAAAAACTCAGATAAGGCTAAGGAAAAAAAATTGATGGGAAGGATTGGAAGAGGGGCCGATCGACGGGACAGGAGCCCAATCGACAGAACAGGTGCCCGATCGACGGGTGTCCCGTTGATTTTCACTTAGAAAACTCTACAAAACAGACAACTATGCCCTCTCCCGTCGATCGATGGGACATGGTGTCGATCGACGGGAAGGCTTTAAAATAGACAAAATTTAGGAAAAGGGTCCAAGTAAAAAAATTCGACTGGACAGACTCTTATATGGAAAAATCCAGAAAAACTAAGTAAAGAAATTTACTGGATATTAACAAACAGATACATATATATATATATATTATCCTACACAAATAGATTAAAACAGAGAAGTTAAACTGCAGAAACAATCCAAGAGAAAAGATTACAAATCACCACTTTCCTTTACTCGAAACACCGAAGAATGGCCTCACAAGCCCTCCACGCCACGAATCGGCTCAAACACGGCATACGCACGAAGAATCTATGGAAAACAGACAAAAAGATGGTTAGGGATGCTAACCCTAATGCCAAAAATCTACGAATCGAACGAAACTTATCATGCACACGACGAGCACGGGGAGAGCTTTCCAAATCTATGCTCCGGAGAAGATTTTGAGCACCACAGCTCCGTTGGTGGCGGTCAAAAAGCTCAGGAAACCCTAAAACTCTCTTTCTCTCTCTCTCTCGAAATATGGCTCAGGAAATTAGAAATGAAGAAGAAGAAGAAGAAGAATATAATATAATATTTATATAAAGAGATAATGGAGGAAGATATTTATAAATCATATATATATATATTAACAGAGATGGAGGAAGAAGATATTTATATATATATAATAAATATTTTAACAAAGATAACGGAAGAGGCTGCCAGCAAAGATTCTTAATAATAATAACATTAATATTAATAATGAGAAAAGAATGGCCAAACCAACGGTCGCCGATTCCAACAAAAATTGCACCGAAGACAAATGTCGGCGCTACAAATCCAACGGAGAAGGCAGAAACAAAATCCGACGAGCCAATCTCAAGATATAAATTTTTGAAGATTGTAGTGACGATAAATATACAAATCTTTGGAAAATCACCAGGGCTCTAATAACGCTCGGGTCGCAACTAAACTTCGACGGGCCTCTCTAAAATTAAATAATTTAATTTCCTAACGAAAAATATCCCTATTCTGGCACACTCCAAAATTGGGTCAACTTGACCGAAAGAACGTGGAAACGCGCAAACGGCGGCGCACCACCAACTTCGCACTAACGTAACGCCCTTACGTCAAAAATGACGTCAAAGAAGGAATAAAATAATTCCTCAAAATTCCGGGGCGTTACAGTCACCCCACCAAAAAGGAAGTTTCGTCCCGAAACTTAGAACCAAAACTTAGAATACAAACGAATGAAAAAAGGTCAAAGGGAGAGATATGCTCACACTCGCTGGATAGAAACGCTAACCGAAGAGGGCTAGGAAAACAGATGCGGAAACGATTACCTCTTAGCACTCAAAATAGATCACCCGATCCCTGATCAAAGCTCACGACAAAGCCTTCTAAATCCAACACCTCCCAATTAAACTAAACGAAGGAACCTCCCAAAAGGAAAAGGACATTACCAAGAACTCAAAATGTCCAAGCTGAGAACGGAAAGCAGAATGCGAAACATCTGACTCACGGATCCTCAACTGAAGGTAACCTGAACGAAGATCAATCTTTGAAAACACTGAACTACTACGCAACTGATCAAGCACATAATCAAACTGAGGCAACGGATACCTATTCTTGATGGTCACCTTGTTCAGCTCTCGATAATCGATACACAATCTCACCAAACTAACTTTCTTCTTCACGAACAAAACGAAAGCACTCTGGGGCAAAGAACTTTGCTAGAAAAAACTACACGGCAACCACTCATCTAACTGAGTCTGTAACTCTTGCAACTCGCGCGGGGCCAAAGGGTACGGTGCCTTAGCAATAGGACGAGTACCCGCTCAAGGTCAGAAATAAACTACTCAACTCTCATGGGCGGAAAAGCAGGGGGATAACGGGGAAAACATCTGCGAACTCTCGCACCACAGGAAAAACTCGATACACGGCAAACTGCTAACAGTTTCTAGCATAGAATCAAGGTGAGCAAACCAATCGGAAACTTTAAGTTCCGAGCACACACCGTGGAAATAATCAGGGAAAACCTAACAAGGAAAGCCAAACACACTCAAGGGTTGACCGAAGGCCAGCTTGAAGTCCAAACGCTTTACCTTGCGTTGGATAACAGCATCAAACCTGGACACCCAGTCCAAACCCAACATCACATCGAAAACTCCAGGTTAAGCACCTTTAGATTAGCAAAAGCTAAGAAATCACCTAAGAGGATAGGACAACTCTGGAAACCCTGATTCGACATCACGGAGTCACAAGAGGGGGACTTAACACTAAGGGGATCTGCTAAACGATCAGCAACCTAACAATGACCTCATGCGAATCTCTATAGCCAAAACATCGAGTAAAGCTCGAATCGAAAAGAACGCGTGCTCAACAACCTCTACTTTAACTCACACGACCGTAAGCCAACAAATAAACTAGGTCAAAACCTAACCTGAAAATGCCTGGGAGGAAAACTGCGCTTCCTCCTCTGCTACTGCATTTAACTTGGCCTCTCCTCGATCTAAGTGTTGGTGCTTAAGAGGTGGCTAAGCCAGAGCCCTAAGGGCAAGCTGCTGGCCGGCCAACTAGAACTGCGAACACCAGGATTGCACATGACCTTTCTGCCCACACTGATAGCCCGCCCTATCCTTCAACCGGCATCGAGTCGCATCATGCCCACCTTGCCCACAATACTCACATTTCTTGTCTTTCTTCCAACACTGGGTAAGATCGTGCCCCATCTTTCTGCAAAAAAGTGCAATAACTGATATTCTTCGGAGCACCTTGATGATCCAACTCCTGCTTGCCCTTCTTACTTGGGGCAGGGCTGCCACTATCGCCATCCTTCCTCTTTCCTTTCCTTGACACCGCATCCTGATTCACAACAGGGACCTGCACCCTAGGCTGCTGCCCAAAGGTAGGCGCCATCAACATCTGAATCTACGCCTGCATCACAGCCATTTGCCTCGACAACATCTCGATACGCAACTCCTCGATCATCGCCTCACTGTGCGCACCTGAGGATTCACCCTCTAACCGGAGAGCTAACTCTGATGCACTACGCTTTAGAGTCATCGATTGCAATTATGAACGAACACCTCAATACACATAGCTTAAGACACAATAGCTAGCACACTAGAATTTCCTAACTCGATACAGATCGAAAAAGTGTAGATACTTGCTCTTGTTGTTACCTTGCTCTGGGAATTCATGAAATGATGTTATGCTTAACCTAAGATGATATACCATCATCCTATTGACCCATGTGCATATAATATGAATGCATGAATGCCAAAATTTTATATCAAATCATGTGTGTACGAGCGTCATCATGTATATCTTTAACTTGGCACGTGTGCTAATGCTATATTATGATGTGCATGCAGTGCTATGCAATCTAAAAAGGCCTTAATGCATGCTATGAGCGGCGTACACATGCGATCTTATGCATCCCATACTACATATTATCGCATGTATAAAAAAGAAAAACGAGCTAATGGACACGCATGCGACCTACGTTATGCATCTCATACTACATAATAGTCGTATGTTGTCACCTATGAGGATCCATATACAAACACATATTATGCATCACATACTACATAATATGCCTCGTATACTTCTTATCATGCTATGAGTGTAGTGTTCATGCTTCAACCAAGACATACGGATGACCCTTTGGTGTGTGTATGCAATGAATAACGATTCTCACCACGCGGTTAACCGGGCCAACCAGACTATCCCAGCAACCCAGCTAACCTCCCTCTGATACCAACTGTCACAACCCGCATTTTCCCATGAATTTAATAAATATTATCAGAGCAAAGGGAAAATACGTGCTATGATGCCACATCATACAGGGGACAACTACAGACGCTCAGGCAAACACTACTTACGATTATTTTATAAAAGACATAAATATGCTTGAGTTGAATAAAAGAATTTATATTTTAAGCTTAAGACCGTGTCCCTCGGTCCAGTGGATCAACTAGTCCACGAGAGGAAAACTATATATATACGCAGTGGAAAATGGGTTCATTTTAGCCTACATGAGCATGAAGATCAACATTCTAGAAATGATATGCACATATCTAAGTTTAGTACAAGTAAGAAAGGACTTTTTTTATACAATCTTCAAAGTATGTGATATTTACTTAAAATCATACTATGTAAGAAGGCCATTTTCTATACATAAAATAACTCATGCATCCTAACATAAAACTTCACAGAGAGCAAGTATGTAAACTGACTAGCAAATAACAGTAGAAAAGCTAGCAAGTAAACTAACACTGAAAAGTCAAAGCTACAACTGAAGCAAAGGAACAACTACCTCACAGTAGTGAGGGAAGAACGAACAACTGCAACTAACTGCAGTTCCGGAGACACCAACTCCACCACCCGAACCGCAAAAGCTCTGAGCCTGAGACATTGAAAAGAAAAGAATGCCTCAGTAAGAATGTGCAATTGGTAGCAAGAATAAAACCAAGATTCTACACAAGGGTTAGCAACAATTCAAAAATAGATTGCAAAAAAAAGGACTAAAAAGATAAGCATGTATAAGCTTACAACAACCCGAGCCAGCTCAAACGAGTGCACTCAGTAAGAGGAAAAGCCTACACCAAAAGTAATAGCCAAAATAATCAAAACCAACCATTTGTCCGTTATTGCGGCTCAGAGGTGGTGGTCATACATATAATAACATAATACACATATATAAGCATATATGATTATAAGCGCTTGAGACTGATCAGCTCGAGAAGAGGGCATCATTTAACGTCGGGCAACACAAGGCCTCGGGTGTATGATCCCTAAGAAATGGCATTGTGACGGTGGTATATTCCACAAAATGCCCACAGCCCAACAAACAAACAGGAGTGCTGCGGCGGTGGCTCCAATCCACTCAAACCAACAGCATAAAAGAGGCACTGTGGCGGTGACTTTTAACTCACATGGCCAACAGACTTCAACAAAGCGCTAGAAGCAATGGCACAAAAACATATATATATATATATATATATATATATATATATATATATATATATATATATATATATAAAAGTATATATATATAAGTATATGAATAAAACACACTATAGATCACCAGAAAACACTCGGAGCATTAGACAATATAGCATACTTAGTTCATAAATCCAACAGAGCAAACAGAGGAGTGTCAGGCAGGAAAATAGGATTTCATGTGGTTTTTTATCCACAACTCAAGACGAGAGAATCAGTAAGCACCGGATCCAGCAAGCTGACACCATGCAAGGCTTGGTGTCGGAACAAGACGAGGATAAACATAACACGAAGGCCAAACACCAGAACAATACTCAAAGGTTCATTTGAAAACACTTGGTGAGTCCAAACTTGACCCCCAACGAACTTCTCATAATTATACGACGAATAAGGAACGAAAAGACACCATAAATGATCACTTAACCATTGCAGTCCAACTCGACGAATAAGGCATAGCTTCATCGCAAAGGTCTCAACAAAGGACTTAAAAAACTTGATAACATCGCTTAAGATACCCGGGAACACCCGGCGAAAGAACATAGAAATATACTGAAAACAATTCAGGATATGCGATGAAATCGACAGAAAGACTTATCAAAAGTCGACAGGAAAACTCAACAAGATTCGACGGGAAAAGACTTATATCAAAGTCAATGAGAAAGACTTATATCAAAGGTCGACGAGAAAAACTTAATCAAAATTTACTGGAAGTCTTTATGTCAAAGTCGACGGGAAAGGTCGATAAAATCAACAGGAAAAAACACAAGAAAGTCGACGGGAAAGGTCGATAAAATCGACGGGAAAACACAAGAAAGTCGGCGGGAAAGGTCAATAAAATTGACGGCAAAAGGTTATAACAAACTCGACGGGAAGATCAACTTATTTGACGGGAAGACTTTATAATAAAGTCGACGGAGAAAACTTGAGGAAAGTTGACAGGAACGCTAACTTAAAATTGACGTGAAGATTACAAAGTCGACGTTAAAAGCTAAGACAAGTCGACGGGAAGATATATATTCAAGTCGATGGAAAGCTAACTTAAAATCGACGGGAAGGTTACAAGGTCGATGGGAAAAGCTAAGACAAGTCGACGGGAAGATATATATTCAAGTCGATGGGAAGCTAAAGTTTTTAATCGACGGAAAAAGGGGGTTAAAAAAAGTCGACATGCTGTCCCGTCGATCAGCGAGAAGACCTGCCGATCAGCAGAAGACAACCAAAAACTCAGATAAGGCTAAGGCACTAATCGACGGGAAGGACTTGAAAAGGGCCTGATCGATGGGATAGGAGCCCGATCGACGGAACAGGAGCCCGATCGACGGGTGTCCCGCCAATTTTCACTTAGAAAACTCGACAAAATAGAAAACTATGCCTCTCCCGTCGATCGACGGGACAGGGTGCCGATCAACCGGAAGGTTTAAAAACAGACAAAATTTTGGAAAAGGGTCAAAGTAAAAAAATACGACTGGACAGACTCTTATATGGAAAATTCCAGAAAAACTAAGTAAAGAAATTTACTGGATATTAACAAACAGATATATATATATTAACCTACACAAAAAGATTAAACAAAAAGTTCAACTACAGAAACAATCGAAGGGAAAATATTACAAACCACCACTTGCCTTTACTCGAAACACCGAAGAACGGCCTCATAAGACCTCCACGCCACGGATCGGCTCAAACACGGCCTATGCACGATGAATCTACGGAAAACGGACAAAAAGAGGGTTAGGGCCGCTAACCCTAGAGCGAAAAATCTACGAATCGAACGAAACTTACCACGCACACGACGAGCACGGTGAGAGCTTTCCAAATCTATGCTCCAGCGAAGATTTTGAGCACCGGAGCTCCGTCGGCGGCAGTCGGAAAGCTCAGGAAACCCTAAAACTCTCTTTCTCTCTCTCTCAAAATCTGGCTCGGGAAATTAGACATGAAGAAGAAGAAGAAGGAGAATAGAATATAATATATATATAAAGAGATAATGGAGGAAGATATTTATATAATATATATATATATAAACAGAGATGGAGGAAGAAGATATTTATATATATAATAAATATTTTAACAGAGATAACGGAAGAGGCTGCGAGCAAAGATTCTTAATAATAATATTATTATTATTATTATTATTATTATTGAGGAAAGAATGGCCAAACCAACGGTCGCCGATTCCAACAAAAATTGTACCGAAGACAAATGTCGGCGCTACGAATCCAACAGAGAAGGCGGAAACAAAATCCGACAAGCAAAATTTTGAAGATTGCTGCGATGATAAATATACAAATCTTCGGAAATTTACCAGGGCTCTAATAACGCTCGGATCGCAATGAAACTTTGATGAGCCTCTCTAAAATTAAATTATTTAATTTCCTAATGAAAAATACTTTCTCTCCGGGAAGTTTTATGTTAGGAGGCATGGGTTATTTTATGTATAGAAAATGGCATTCTTGCATAGCATGATTTTAAGTAAATATCACCTACTTTGAAGATCGTAGAAAAAAATCCTTTCTTACTTATACTAAACTTAGATATGTACATATCATTTCTAGAATGTTGATCTTCATGCTCATGTAGGCTAAAATGAACCTATTTTCCGCTGCGTATATATATAGTTTTCCTCTCGTGGACTAGTTGATCCACTGGACCGAGGGACACGGTCTTAAGCTAAAAATATAAATTCTCTTATTCAACTCAAGCATATTTATGTCTTTTATAAAATAATCGTAAGGAGTGTTTGCCTGAGTGTCTGTAGTTGTCCCTTGCATGACGTGACATCATAGCGCTTATTTTCCCTTTGCTCTGATAATATTTATTAAATTCGTGGGAAAATGCGGGTTGTGACAAGAATCCACTGTCCAAATACCAGATTGGAGATTGGTTGACATTTGGACATACCTGCAAGAAAAGTTAATTACCCTTAGGTACTGAATTTGGTTTGGGTCCTTGGTTCCTGTTAGAAAGATAAAATGGAAAATCACACCACTAAGGGTTCTGCACTCTCTTTGCTTTGGGTCCTGTTGGGTTGAACCAACAGTCCAGGGCAAAGTGGCCTACTTTCCCACAGCACCAGTATTCATACCTATTATATCTTCTCTTCCGCCTCACCATCTGAGTGGGGTGGGAGTGTTGGTGAGCAGGAGGGAAGACAATTGACCTAACAGGTCTTGGGTGTACCTCACAGGTGTGAGTGTGGAGTGGAGCTGGTCTCACCACTTGTTGGTTCACCTTCTTGGGAACAGGCTTTGTAGAAGCAACCTATCCCTTACTCTTGAGTGCTGTTGCTCTAGGTCCATGGGCAGAAGGACCTGATACTAGCACTTTCTTAAGAGAAGGCTGAGCTTCAGAGCTTTTGTCCTCGATAGTCTCCTGATTGAATCCTATACCAGCTCTGAATGATCCAGAGAAGGTATCAATAATGGGCAAGACTGTCTTGGGCATAAAGAAGATTGCAACAAGTTTCTTTTCAGCCAACAACATCTCCTCAAGGTCCTTAATAACCTTGTTCTTCTGACCCAATTCAGCATTCTTAAGCTTTATGGCTTCCTTGATTCTGTCCACTTCTTTGCTCATGGCAGCCAGCTTTTCAGTTGTCTCCTTGAGCTCAGACTGGTCACCCTTCAAGGAATCTAACTCCTTGGTCTGGGCTTTGAGAAGTTTCTTAAAGTTCTTGAAAGCTTTCCATAAAGCTTTATATTGCTTTATCAGGTCAGATTCAACTTCATATTGGGATCTTGAGGCCGTGCTGTTGGCAGCAGACACACTCTCATCATCACGCAAAGAGTCTGCTACTGATTCAGAATCAGTGGCAGATAGATGAGCTTTGATATGTCCCTTCCTATGAGAGATGTCATCCTGGTTATCCTCATTTATGGCCATCAGGCCAATCAGTGCTTCTTCCTCAGTATATGAGGAACTTGAATCAGAATCACTTAGAGTTCTGATTTTCATTGCTACAAACCCTCTTTCAGGTTTCTTCTTGTCCCTTGACCTTCTCTTATCTTCATAGTTCTTTGATTCCCTTCTCTTAGAAGAGCAATCAGCAGCTGTATGACCTATTTTATTATAGGAGTAGCAAACAGTGTTAGCAAAATCAAATTTACCAGGTTTTGATTTATACTTGTCCTCTCTTGAGGAGTTAGATCTGTCATATTGATCAGATCTTCTCGAGCTTGAAGAGGAGGGTCTGTACTTGCTCTTCTTCTTCTGGAGATTAGCTTCTTGAACTGATTAGAGAGAAGGGCCATCTCTCTATCAGTATTATCAGAATCTGATATGCTGGCATCAGGCTACTCACTGCTCTCTGATATGTTCTGGCATACAGGAGTCCTGTCCTTTGACCTACTTGTGCTCTCATCCTTAAGAGCCATAGATCTTTCTCTAGAGCTCCCCTTTGAGCTTTCTTCTTCAGCTTTCCTGGTATTGAGCTGAAGTTCATGGGACAACAGCTTCCCATGCAGGTTCTCGGGCTCCAAGATGATCAGCTGACCCATCTCTCTGATGGCACAAATCTTAATATCCCATTCCTTAGAGAGGGATCAAAGGAACTTATCATTTTGGTCAGAGCTTGTGAATTCTCTGCCATATTTTTTCAGCCCATTTACTATTTTGAAAAACCTCTAATAACAGCTAGAGTTGGTTTCATTCTTGCCTTGCTTGAAGGCTTCATACTCCTGATTGAGGAGGGATTTCCTATCATCCCTTAACTCCTCAGTACCCTCCATATAGACGATCAGGGAGTCCCACATCTCCTTGGCCATCTCGTAGTGAATGAGGTTCTGGAGGGTTGAATCGTCAATGACACTTACAATTATGTTCCATTCCCTCTTATCTAGGCTTGCCAAGGTAAGCTCATCCTCGGTCATGTCTGCATACTTCATTGCCACTTTCTGAGTTGGATCAATAGTGGATGCAGTTGAGGGGATAATGAGGCCCTCCTTAATAGTTATGTAAACTCTGGGATCAACTGCCTCCATAAATAACCTTACTCTTTCCTTCCAGATAGTAAAGTTCTCCTTTGTGCAAATTGGGAGTTTAATGGCTCTCATTTCTTGATACTGATCACCTCCAGCCATATTGAGTCGTTCCAAAATCTAGATCTGACGGTTAAGTCACTTTCTGATCAACCTCCCTTTGATACCACTTGTTAGGTATGGAACGATCATTTAGAGGGGGGGGGGGGGGGGGGGGATTAGGTGATTTGGCTGTTTTGAAATCTTTTTGCACAAAATGTATATATTCTAAACACAACACAAAAATAGCACACAGAAAATTACAGCACACAACACCAGATGTATAGAGGTTCCTCAAGATGGGGTGTCTTAAGTAGTCCTCTGTCCCGCTGCGCCTATCTAGCAGTGTACTAGAGTCAGCAAACTCCACCAAAATCTCAGGACTGCAAGCCTTACAACACGGACCCGCAAGTCCTACAGCCTAGGACCGCAAGTCTCTACTTCACTCAGGTCCGCAAACCCGACACTCAAGCCCTACACAACATAGACCCGCAAGTCTTGCCTCTTGGACCCGCAAGTCCACTGCCCTGGCCCTCAAGCCTTACAGTTCTCAAGCCTGCAATCTTGACATGATAGGACCCACAAGTCCACTGCCCTGGCCCTCAATCCTCATAGCTCTCAAGCACGCAAGCTCGAGAATCAGATCTACAAACAGATCCTATAGTTTTTGGCCCGCAAGCCTTACAGAGAAAGATAAAATAGAGATTTTTCTGCCTGATGGAGATTGGCCTCTTGTCTTGAAGAAGATGCTTCTGATTTGAACCTTGACAGCATAGATATTATTCAAGTTTTTCTTCTATTTGGAACTATTCTTATCAGCCGATGAAGCTAGACTGATTCTTGGAGAACGAAGGATGAAGATCATTTTGTTCCCGGTTCTTGTTCCTTCTTTACGCCGCTTTTTTCTTCTTTCAGTTCTCGTGTAAATTCTTTTGTATTCTCTGTAATGTATTAGGGCAGACACTTATCCCTTTTATAAGACTGAGGAGCCCCCAACGTCTCCTGTAAAGTTCCTTAAGTGTTAGAAGCCCTTTCCTTAACAGCATGTGCTGATTAGACAATCAGGCGACGACATTATTGCTGACCGCGCGTCTGGCAGAATTTGAATCTGTCTCGATGATATTTCCATCGTTACGACGACATGGACAATATCTCAACGACATAGCTTGCCGATGTCTTGGACTTGGATAAATCTTCAAGTCTTCTTCCTTCTTCTTCAAACAAGGAAATCTCGACGATACGGGACATCCCTTTTGCACTTGCACTTAAGATGACATGAAGTCATCTAACTGATGTCGGTATAATCTTGACTACTCGATGTCTTGTTCACGATGTCGTCGACACCACCTTGTATTACTGACAACATTATTAGTATTATGTTGATAAGCTATTCCTCAGCAACTGCTATCTTCATAACTGCTTCCTTGGCCTTCTAGACGTTAAGCCTTCATTACGACGATATCATCGATATCAGTGTTTCTTTGCTTTTTCAACAACATGACTTCTTTACTATGATATCATCGATATTACCTTGGTTAGCCTTTTCGACGTCAAGGCTTCTTTACGACGATGTCGTCAATATTGTCTTGTACTTGTACTTAAGTATTCTTCCTACATCTCGGCATCCTGATATCGTCGAGTGGTGTTGTAGTGTTGATGCCACAATGATAACATCATGTGCATGTTATCTCGACGATAACTGTCATGATCCTTCTGCTTTGCTCTGCACATCATTTCAATGACATGCATACTCTTTTCGATGATATGTCCAGTCCTTGTCGACGATTTTTGTCACCAAGACATTCTTTGTACTTGGCTTCCACTGAGATGATAAAGCTAAGAAAGTAATCAAATACAGAGTGAAGTTCTCTTGAATTGGTGACTTCTTCAAATCAGGAATCATGAGGCAGGATTCCCAACAATACGTGAGATAAATGAGTTGCATTTTCTAGTGCATCTTCAGAAGAGTTGTTTTGGTTCGAATGTCCAGTGGAAAAAATTCATTCGGGTTGGAGCCTCCAGGTGGAAAAGGCTCATTGTCTCAGTTGAGAGACAGTGGAAACCCACTTGTTATAGAAGAGGGTGTACCCACTTATTGGGGAACCTCTATAAACCTCCGCGTCATCTTATTATTTTCTTTGTTATGTTATTTCTACTTTCTTACATTATTCTTACTATAATATTGCTAGGTTATAGTCTATTTTAATTACTCAATCACCTACACAAAAACACACGAAGCAAAAAAATCAGAGAAGAACGATTAAAATACCACATAAGTGATCATCTTCTCTATTCACCCATTCTCTAGAGAAGTATTCAAGTATTTCATTCTGCACTTTCAATTGGTATCAAAGAGAGATTCACCTCTAAGAGTTAAAACCTTGGTGAATCAAGATCTTGATTTTGAATACTCTTCTAGTTATTTGTTCTCCTTTCTAAAATATCTTTTCAAAAAGATTATGATACTACTTCAAGACCTTCAATGTTGTAACACCTCCAAATCTTCATTTGTTAGAAAGGAGTTTAGGCCCTTGGATCCTAGCGATGTCCCGTGCATTTCAGGAACTTTTCAGGGGCTATCACTTGTTTTCAGGGAAAAATGCACGACCGTGCACCCAACGCACGATCAAACCACGCGATTAGGGTCAGACTACTAAAATTTGCCTTCCTAGAGGTGCTCGTGCATTTTTGAACTTACACGGTTAAAGTAACCCGTGCGAGAAGAAAACACACAGGTGCGCACAGAATGGCTGAAAAGGTGTTTCCCAAATTTTTTTCACGCATGACCGTGCGATCTATGATGAGTTTATTTTACGGCTCATTTTTTGAACCGCCCGATACAATCTTTGATGATCCGACGGTGAGCCTTCGTCTTGATGGGTATTAGGTTGTAGTGGGGGATATTTCCACTTAATTTTATCTCCGCTCTTGTCTCTTTTAGGTTAGAGAGCTTAAAACAGGGGAAGGAGGAAATGGATCTCTCTTCCGCCATAGACAGAGCTTCAGATCTCCGATTCACGATCTGAGATCGACAATATATAGGGGACTCGAAGCCGCTCATGATCATTCATGCATTTTAAGCTTCCGATGGCAAGGAGGAAATCTCATATGGTAACAACATCTCTCCTCCCAGTCTTAGGATGCGTGCTTGACATCTTGCATTTCCATGCTTTCTTTTCCGCATTTTGGCACCGAGTTCCTCAAGTGAGTGGGATCAGGGCCTCCTTGGTTCAATAAGAACCACCGGGTTGATTGAGTCTATCCCTGACCTGACTGTATTATAGATCCATTTCATACACGGATTAGGCATGGTGTGTGAAGCCAAAATCATGGTCGGTGGCCCGAATCGGTGACATTTGTTTGACGATGCAGATAGGATTTTCTAGATGTGCCAATGTAGTAGGGACATCGTTGGAATGCCCAAATTTTTGTATCAGTATGGATGTTGGATTTAGGGTGGTGTGTGCGTGTGGAAAATTCTAGTTTGCTTTGTGATGTGCACTTGTGTGTTAAGGCGTGGTTTATCTTTGGGGTCAGTTGATTGAGTCTGTTCCTGACATGATTGGATTATAGATCCATTTCGTACACAGATTAGGCATGGTGTGTGAAGGCAAAATCATGGTCGGTGGCCCGAATCGGCGACGTTTGTTTGACGATACAAATATGATTGTCTAGATGTGCTAATACGGTAGAGACATCGTTGGAATGCCCACATTTCTGTATCATGATGGATGTTGGATTTAGGGTGGTGTGTGTGCATGGAAATTTTTAGTATGCTTTATGATGTGCACTTGTGTGTTAAGGCATGGTTTATCTTTGTGGTCGGTTGATTAGCCCGTGATGGATTTCACGTGTGGTAGAGGTCCCAACGAGATAAGTCCCCTTTTGGTGAAACTAATGAGAATGACTATGTTGATGAGGTGACTGTCCTGATGGTGTGAGGATCCATACATGGATTTGGTCTCAGCTAGGGTTCTTAGAATTGGTTATTATGGAATTTCTTGCAACTGCTGAGAACGACTATGTTGATGTGGTGACTAGCCGGATGGTGTGAGTATCCATGTGCGGATTCAGTCTCAGCAAGGGTTCTTAGAGTCAGGTTGTGTGCCCTTAGGGGTGTGAGTACCCCGTTGTTGTTGTTGTTGCTATGTGCTTAGGTGATGATGATGTGCTAGTCTCATACGCGCGATAAAGTGCCTTGGGTGAAACCCGAGTTGCATTCATGATGCATTGTTAGGCCCCCTGTTGTTTATAGGGTGTCTACTTATCACCTAGAGGGGGGGGGGGGGTGAATAGGTTTTTCAAATTATTTTATCCCCTTTTTGGTGTTCTTGATTTCTGGTTAATAGATCTATAAAGTAGAAAGCACAACGCAGAAAACACACAATGATCTATAGAGGTTCCTCAAGACCGGGTGTCTTGAGTAGTCCTCTGTCCCTCTGCGCCTACCCAGCAGTGTGCTAGGCTCGGCAAACTCCGCCAAATCTTCAGGCCCTCAGGCCTTACAACTCGGACCCGCAAGTACCAACAGCCTAGGCCCGCAAGCCCCTACTGCCCCCGAGCCCGCAAGCTCGACACTCAGGCCATCAAGCCCCACAACACGGACCCGCAAGTCCCAACAGCCTAGGCCCGCAAGCCCCTACTGCCCCCGAGCCCACAAGCTCGACACTCAGGCCCTCAAGCCCTACAACACGGACCCGCAAGTCCCAACAGCCTAGGCCCGCAAGCCCCTACTGCCCCCGAGCCCGCAAGCTCGACAAATCGCACCCGCAAGTGCACTGCCCCGTCCCTCAAGCCTCACAGCTCTCCAGCCCTCAAGCTAGAGAGGTTGGCCCGCAAGCCTTGCAAGAAATTACAGTAATAAAATCATTTCTTCTGCAGGATGAAGATTGGCGACTTTAGCCTTATGAGGATTGGCTTCTTACGATTGAAGAAGATTTTCTGATTTAGATCTTTGACAGCGCAGTTCTTCTTAAATCTCTACTCTTTGCCTGATGAAGATCGGCATCTCTTTTCAGTCGATGAAGATGACTGATTCTTCTGAGAACTCTTGAATCTTGTTCTCGTTCTTCTTCTCCGCTGAATATACTGTTCTATTGAAGAGCGGCGGGATACTTTCTCGTTCTTTTTCTCTTTCTCCTTGGTTGTTTTCTAGGGCATCACTGTTCCCTTTTATAGGACAGATGAGCCGCATAACGGTAACATGTGATGTCCTTTAATGTCAGACGCCCATTCCATAAGAGCACGCGCTGATTGTACAATCAAGCGGCGACATTAAATGCTGACAGCGCGTCCGCAACATTTGAATCTGTCTCGACAATATTTCCATCATTACGACGTCATGGACAATAACTCGACGACAGGACTTTGTCGAACCCTTAAGCTTTGATAGATCTTCAGTTATTCTTGCTTCTGCCTCTCATACTGGTATCTCGACGATACGAGATATTCTTGCTTTTCTGTATATACGATGATACGCCATCTCTGACTTTGTCGTCGTAATTACCTTGATTTCTCGACGACATGCCTTCTTTACGACGATGTTCGACGCCATCAGTCATACTTAGACTTTTTAGCGATAAGGCTTCTTCATGATGATGTTTGTTCTTTCTCGACGACAAGGCCACTTTGGTGAAGTCGACGATACCGCGTCTTCTCTGCGTTCGACGATCTTGCCGAGTCTCAGCGGTCGACAATGTTCCTTCTGAGTTCGACGATCTTGTTTCTGCGTTCGACGAACACGCCAAATCTCAGCTATCGTCGATCTTCCTTCTGAGTTCGACGATCTTCATTCTGCGTTCGACGAACTCTCTTCTGCGTTCGACGAATCTTGTTCTTCTTGATGATATATATAGTACTTTCAAAAATAGTTAAAGTACTTGACATTTGTCGATCTCTGCAAGCATGAGCTAGATGGAGCATTAAATACAGCTTGCACTTATCATTGAGCTGAGCACTTCTTCAAATCAGGAACATTGCTGGGCACTGTTCCCAACAATCTCCCCCTATTTGAAGAAGTCATAACTCACTCAATGATAAATGCCATTCACATAAAACGGTTTAACATTTCAAGCAGATTAGCATGTAGTGCTGATATTTCAGCTAAACATGAGTGAACACAGAAATTTGGCAAATGTCACTTCATTTATAAATAGTGCCAAATGTTTTCAAAAGTTTTGACATTTCTACATTTAGCCCCTTAAAGTTTTAGCCATCTATTTCTCTGGTGCTCTCATATCAACTGCATCCTTTGCTTTCTTGGCACTGGCTTCCTGCACCTTATCAGCTTGCCTGATGAAGTACTCAAACGGTTTAGGATGATATTTTAAAGGTTCAGGAGTGTCAGCTGGAATACTTCCCGCTTGCTTATTTCTTCTGTGTTCTCTCCTTACTTCTTCTTGATCTTCATGCTTAGACCATTTTTGAGGATTGTATACATTGTACCTTTCACCTTTGTTAAGTTTCACTTGCTCCCATGCTTTTAGAATGATGGTCCTGGATATAGGACTCCATCTTTCATAGTCATCCTTTTTCTCCATTTCTTCCCTGTACTTTCTCTTTCTCATTTTTGTTTCTTCATCCTCCAGTGCTTCTTTTTCTTTACCTTTACCAGTAACATGAATATTTGTATGTTGCTCTTCAGCAGGCTCGTCATAATATAGAGGAGGGAGATTCATTACTTCCCTGATGGTGTTTGTGGTCCAGATGGAATGATCACTACTGGCCTTTATCATTGATCTCTCCCCCTTTATTACTTCTTCAGATATCCCTCTGTGGAGATTCTCCTCGGATGCCAGTATTTTGTTCTTGAGCATGTGGATACCTGTTTTCAAGTGATTCTTGGTTTCAAGCAGGTGAATGTCTAGATCTTTATTGTGTTGATCTAGACTTTCTTTTAGATCAGTTTTATGTTCAGCCATCCTCTTGGTGGATGCAATGTAGGCCTTTTCTATGCTGCCGACAATCATTGACTGATTAGCCCCTAGGTTAGATATACCTTTGTGAGTATGGGCAGTGAATTCGTGCAGATTTTTCACATCATTACTTAGGGTTGCCATTTCAGCAGACAGTTCTCTTCTTTGATCATTGATAGCAGAGGTGACATAACTTTCAAGTTTTAATCTTTGCTCTTCTAGGAGCATCTTTATCTGAGATAATAGTGGGAGCTCCACTGGACTAACCTCTAGAGGTGAACCATCTTGTTCCTCTTCTTCATCCCCTTCAATTATTGGAGATAGAGATTTTCTTATTGGTGAGTGGTTTGGCTCAATCTCCACTTCAGGACTTTGCTGGTGTTTGCTAGTTCCATCTGCAGGGTTCTCTTGGTTGTACCCTGGCATTGCTGATTCAGAATGACCAGTGTCCTCAGCTCCTATGATCTTATTGATCACTTCTTCAACTTGAGCAGGGAGCTCATTGTCCTTCTCCCCCTCAGTTTCAACACTACCTTGATTTGATTTTGCTGTTGTCCTGGATCCCTGACTTGGAGCAGAGCTCTGGAGGATGACGTTCCTTGTCTCCACAGATGCCTCAGAGTCAGATGGAGGTGAGCTGTTGCCTGACTCACTTTCTTCAGAGGAGCTTCCTACCTTCCTTTTCACATCTTCTGCAGTCTTCAACTTCTTGGGAGGCCTAGTTAGTACTTTTCCCCATCTTTCCAGTATTCTGATATCCATCCTTCTCACGTGATGGATTTTTACTCCATACTTTTTGTTAAAACTTTCAGGGTAGGAAAGCAGAAGGTATAGTGATAGAATTCTTCCCAGATTTGGGGCTTAAGAGCTTTCTTGTATCCTTTTAAAGATTTGCTGACCCCAGTTGGTCCTTTTGCTTAAGATTATCCTTGCCATCATCTCGAACATGGGCTTGGATATCCTATCATGTGACCCACCTTGCGGAGGAGGGCTTTTCCCACGTTGTCTGCCAACAGCTTTCCTTATTGATTTAAGCTTTTCCTTTCCAGAGATCCATGGGTTTTGCTCGAATGGCCGCACCAAGCCAGAGCCTTGACAAGGTCTTCCTGAGTAATCTTTTCGTCTTCCTCCCCCTTGGCAAAGGCTGGCAACTGAAGAGCCCTGTTCAATCTTTTGGGATTCACCTTAACCTTTATCCCGTTCACTTTGCTCTTCGCAGATGTTCCATTCGAGCCACCCTTGGCATTTGAGTAGAACTCCAGCACTTCTCTTTTTAATATTACTGTTGGCTCAAAGAGGTCGAACTCCAGGCCGATGGTCTCGAGCAGCTTAATGGTGCCTTGGATTTCTTCTGATCCTTCTGAGAATCCATTCCTCACTACTTCACTTCCTTCGAACAAAAAATCTTCCTTTTTTGGCGCCATCTTTTGCTTGACCCAGGAGTATTTCAGCGCAGTCGTCTCGTTCAATCTTAGAAGGCGTGGAGAACACGATGGCTTTTTAGGGCTAATGTAGAGAGTGTTTTAACCTTAAGACTTTTGACCTTATTTATAGTGTCCGAGTTGGAAGTTGAAGTGTCATTTGTTAAATGTCTGATTAACTTGAGTTTAGCTGTAATGTTTGAGCTTAGTCCTAATTAAAAGTCCGCAGATGTTTGGATATCGTCGTGATGCAAATTCAATGTCGAGTGGTCATTTCGACGATACCAATCATCATTCCGACGATATGGTTTTTTGAAAATTACTTTTATAATATTAGATAAAAATGAGTTTACGCGTTTGAATATTAACATGGTTACCTTCATCTTGACCTTTAAGTCTCCTTGAGCTAGTGGGTCCCCCTCGATGGAATGTCCACTTATCTTTACTTCTAGCTCCCCCTAGATTAGTGCACCTTGGTATGTGGTAAGTTTTTCTTAGTCCAGAGCTGAGCCTGGAGCACTTATTGTCCATTAGCCTTGTTTGCTTTTTAATGGCTAAATGGACTACCATGCAAGATAGATTTAATATCCCTTAGGAACCCAAGGTGACTTGGGTCCTAGGTTCTTGTTAGCATAATAGGGAATCCCTCTACTCACCACAGCCCTTCCAGGAGGTCTCTCCTTTACATTAAGCACACTAGGGTTGTGCAAACAGTCGATGGCAAAGTGTCCCACTTTGCCACAGCACCAACATTCATGGATGTTGTACCTTCTTTTCTGAACAATTTTTGAAGTATGTTCAGTAGAGAAGGCATCATCATTCTTCCTATCTCTCTCAGCCAAGAGCTGATTAGCTGCTCTAGTATCATTGTTTCTTCTTGATTTTATCTGTTTGTCAGCAACAAATGTCAGCTTGGTAGCTGACAGGGTGTTGATGGCATCAGATATGTTCAAGTGAGAATTGATCATACCGGGGCTACTAGTCTGCTTCTTATCTGGAAGAGATTGAGAAAATGTTGCACCTTTATCCTTGAGAGTGGGGGCTGGGACACCAAATACAAATGGTCCATGATGGGCCATTTGAATTTCCTCATGGGGAGCCTTTAATGCACTCATCCCCATGCCCTTTCTCTTTCCACAGTCAGGAGCATTTTCCTGACTAGTGGAGCTTCCATTCATCCAGTGACCATAGACACTGTCCTGATCATACCTATTTGAGGGAAGCACTACCTTCTGAAAGGTGGTGTGAGGCTTTGCTTTTGTTTTGCCCCTTTCTCCATTCCCAGCATCTGTTGCCCCTTCATTGTAACCTAATCCCCTCCTATTTTTATAGGAGGAGAAGGTGTCGATGATGGTGTTGGGTCCAGCGTTCCTTCACTTGACCCGTAGCGCCTTTCCGTTGACATAAAGAATAGTTGCGCCTTCACCAAACAGACCAGTCTTTTGGTCGAGTTGGTGGCGCTGGGTCCTCTCAATTGGTATCAGAGGAGGTTGCGGGTTCGAGACCGGGGGGCGCTGATAATTCCTGAAATTTCTCTACCCGGGGTCAGGCAGCCGCAGCTATGTGCCAAGCCACCTCTGAGCCATGTGGTACGCCACCTCTGAGCCATGTGGAGAACCTCTGAGCTTGCGGGTCGTGCTGGATGCTGGGGGGGGGGGGGGATTGTTGGGTCCATCGTTCCTTCACTTGACCTGTAGCGCCTTTCCGTTGATATAAAGAACAGCTGCGCCTTCACCAAACAGACCGATCTTTTGGTCGAGTTGGTGGTGCTGGGTCCTCTCAGATGGGCAGAACACTTTTGGGCTTAGAGAATTGAGCCACCAAGCTTCTTTCCTTAAGAAGATCACTCTCAAGTTTCTTGATAAGTTCTTCCCTTTGGCTTCTCTCATCATAAAGTTTGTCTATGATTTTCTTGAGCTCATGTGGACTGGTGTCCGTACAGTAGGACATACCCAGTTCCCCATCTGACTCAATCTTATAAGGTCTGAGTGATTCTAGCTCCCTAGCTTGTTTCTTAACAAGCCTTTTGCTCTTACTCAGAGCTCCCAGTAGATCACCAAACTGCTCAATTAGATCAGCATGGTTCTTATTGTTGCAGGATGAGCAGTCTTCTGCATCATCTTCAGATGATGAACAATCACCTGTTGCACTCTTGGTTTTCTTAATTGAAGCATGTAGTAAAGATGTGTGAGTAATGCATACCTGATCATGATGTGATTCATCATGATTCTCTTTATCTGATAGAGCCATCAACCCACAGACTTCCTCATCCTCAGAGTCATAGTCTGTGAGAGTCAAGGGTGCTTTTATTCTTTCTCCTAATCCAGAGCATTCTTCAACTTCTGATTCACTGTCTGAAGTAGTTAGTGGTGCTCTGATACATACTTCTTCATGAGAGGTTTCTTCTTCAAGGTCTTCCTCTGACCCTTCCATGAGGAATTCTAAGAGGTCCCACATGTTCTTTGCTGTTGCGCAATGACTCAGCTTCTGGTATGTTGCCAGATCTACTGCGCCAGCTAGAATGCTTCTTGCTTCTTTGTCCAAGCTGGCAAGAAGAGTATCATCTTTTGACATCGTCATGGAGGGATCTTTTTGAACAATCAAGAACATTCTTGGATCCATTGCCTCCATGAATATTTTTGCTCTAACTTTCCAAATGGCAAAGTTCTCCCTGGAACATATAGCTGATCTTGACTCCATAGCTATGATACTTGGACACCTAATGGCAGATCTGTTCAAGCTGTTAAGCTTTTCTTTGAACAACCTACCTCTGATACCACTTGTTGTTTATAGGGTGTCTACTTATCACCTAGAGGGGGAGGGGGGGGGGGGGGGGTGAATAGGTTTTTCAAATTATATTATCCCCTTTTTGGTGTTCTTGATTTCTGGTTAATAGATCTATAAAATAGAAAGCACAACGCAGAAAACACACAACGATCTATAGAGGTTCCTCAATACCGGGTGTCTTGAGTAGTCCTCTGTCCCTCTGCGCCTACCCAGCAGTGTGCTAGGCTCGGCAAACTCCGCCAAATCTTCAGGCCCTCAAGCCTTACAACTCAGACTTGCAAGTCCCAACAGCCTAGGCCCGCAAGCCCCTATTCCCCCGAGCCCACAAGCTCGACACTCAGGCCCTCATGCCTTACAACACGGACCCGCAAGTCCCAACAGCCTAGGCCCGCAAGCCCCTACTGCCGCCGAGCCCACAAGCTCGACATTCAGGCCCTCAAGCCCTATAACACGGACCCGCAAGTCCCAATAGCCTAGGCCAGCAAGCCCCAACTGCCCCCGAGCCCGCAAGCTCGACAAATCGCACCCACAAGTGCACCGCCCTGACCCTCAAGCCTCACAACTCTCCAGCCCTCAAGATAGACAGGTTGGCCCGTAAGCCTTACAAGAAATTACAGTAATTAAACCATTTCTTCTGCCGGATGAAGATTGGCGACTTTAGCCTGATGAGGATTGGATTCTTACGATTGAAGAAGATTTTCTGATTCAGATCTTTGACAGCGCAGTTCTTCTTCAATCTCTACTCTTTGCCTGATGAAGATCAGCTTCTCTTTTTAGTCGATGAAGATGACTGATTCTTCTGAGAACTCTTGAATCTTGTTCTCATTCTTCTTCTCCACTGAATATATTGTTCAATTGAAGAGTGGCGGGATACTTTCTCGTTCTTTTTCTCTTTCTCCTTAGTTGTTTTCTAGGGCATCACTGTTCCCTTTTATAGGACAGATGAGCCGCATAACGGTAACATGTGATGTCCTTTAATGTCAGACGCCCATTCCATAAGAGCACGCGCTGATTGGACAATCAGGCGGCGACATTAAATGCTGACAGCGCGTCCGCAACATTTGAATCTGTCTCGACAATACGACGTCATGGACAATATCTCAATGACAGGACTTTGTTGAACCCTTTCGCTTTGATAGATCTTCAGTTATTCTTGCTTCTGCCTCTCATACTGGTATCTCGATGATACGAGATATTCTTGCTCTTCTGTATATACGACGATACGCCATCTCTGACTGTGTCATCGTAATTACCTTGATTTCTCGACGACATGCCTTCTTTACGACGATGTTCGACGCCATCAGTCATACTTAGCCTTTTTAGCGACAAGGCTTCTTCACGAGGATGCTTGTTCTTTCTCGACGACAAGGCCACTTTGGTGAAGTTGACGATACCGCGTCTTCTCTGCGTTCGACGATCTTGCCGAGTCTCAGCAGTCGACGATCTTCCTTCTGAGTTCGGCGATCTTGCTTCTGCGTTCGGGAACACGCCAAATCTCAGCGGTCGTCGATCTTCCTTCTGAGTTCAACGATCTTCATTCTGCGTTTGACGAACTCCCTTCTGCGTTCGATGAATCTTGTTCTTCTTGACAATATATATAGTACTTTCAGAAATAGTTAAAGTACTTGACATTTTTTGATCTCTGCAAGCATGAGCTAGATGGAGCATTAAATACAGCTTGCACTTATCATTGAGCTGAGCACTTCTTCAAATCAGGAACATTGTTGGGCACTGTTCCCAACACCCCCTTTACTTAATACTCAACATATAAACATGATTAATGTTTGCTACATATATATTAGAGTTGCTATGCCTATTTATATACATTATTTCATTTGCATATGAAGTGTTGACTTGCAGGGTGATGTAGTTCCCCAGGGTCCGCTAAGGAGGCCGCGAGGAGGGGTGTTGTTACAAAGTTGTGGTCAGCCCTGACTGACCCTCCTGTTCTGCTCTCTTTGTGTATGTTGCTGGAAAAAGATTGCAAGTAGGAGCTGGCTCGCCGACCAATTAGTCCTAAGCCTCATGTAGCGCTTCTCAACTTATTTTACTATTTTCCTTAGTTTTGTTCTGGCTTGCACGCCGAGGTAGCTTAGGAGCTTTGCTGCTTTTGATATGTTGTATGGAATGATATTTTTGGATATGTATTTTGTAAGGCCATACAGCCGTGTCACTCCTATCTAGATGTGGACAACATTAGTGGTGTTTGGCTTATGTTTCCGCTGTACCTTCTTGTTCGTTTGGGTTTGATTATGTAAGTTTAGGGATGCCTAATCACACCTAGAGGGGGGTGAATAAGTGATGGCTTCTTCATTTTGTAGCGGAATAATAAAATAAATAAAGAATCACACACACCACACACCACTAACACACAATTTTATAGTGGTTCTCCGATTTAGGTAGTCCACTTTCCCCTCTTCTTATATCTAGTAGTTTTCTAGCCTCAACAACTCCACCAATAGTCAGATCAATCACAAATTCTACAACTCAAATACAAATCTCCTACCTTAGGAATAGTAGCTGGTTCCCTACCTCAGATCCCCTAACTCTGGATCCTACCTCATATTCTATGGGAGGAATTCTACCTCAGGTTCACTCAAGAACCCAACCTCAGATTTCAAAAAATCCTACCACAATAGTTCATACAAAATGGTTTACATATTTTCTAGACTCAAAAGATAGATCTTGAAAAGTATTGAGTCTTCTTGAAGCTTGATTGAGAATAGCTTCAACTGGATGACCAAATCAGATTTAGAAGAACTTCTTTGTAGTGTTGGCTTCTTGAATCAAGAGCAGAGGAATGGATATGAAATAGATCTGATTTTGATATTCTAATCAGAGAACATTTCTTGCTCAAGATAGATTGAGTCGATTGAGAAACATGGAGCAAATCAGGAGCAGAGGAATGAACTAACTTGAATGATGTCTCCTTCAGAATATTGTTCGCTGGACTTAGAAAATCTGCCGGCTTTTACTTTACAAGAATGATTTCGAGTGAAGACAACTCTGATTGAGAGAATCAACAGTCAAATTCAAAAACATTAATGATAGAAATCTAATTCCTTAGACGACAACTCTGATTGGCACAATCGGCAGAGACATCAATATGAAATTCTGAAGACATGAACTATCACGACGATATGGAACTCATCATGGTGATATTTGAACTCTTCTAGATGATAGGAACTTCTTCTGGACGATAACAACCATTCTAAGTGATATAAACTTATCCAGTCGATATGAGCTGTGTCTAGATGATATTTGAGTTGTCTGTCCGATATCAGAACTCTAGACGATAAGTATAGAATTTATCAAATCGACATTCATCAATCCAGTCGACATTACTTAAACAATAAGTTCTTAACTTAGTCTAAATGAAGAGAAATGCATCCAGTCGATATCAACTAAAATTGTAGAAGAAATTTCAAACCATAAGCTTCACTAGACTGAAATGTCGAATGATTGTTTCAACGATATTTCACCTTTGTCTGTGAAATGTCTAGATGACATTTTACTTAACCAAGAACCTTCTAACCGATCTTTAATCTGACTTCAATCCTTCAAATTGACATGCATTCTGACTGCACAGCTTCTAGTCGATATCCTTCAAATGTTTGAACCTTCTCAAGCCGATAAAGGCTTTATCTGATCAGCTTCAAGTCGACATGCAAAATACTTATATAAAACCTTTCAAGTCAATATCCAGAGCATGAAGAAATGGATAAGTAAGATCTAGACAATAAGTTCTTCATATCAGATAGACTTCTAGTCGATATGAACTATATCGACATACAATCTAGTCGATATTTGGAGTTTATCTGAACCTGGTCTAGCTAATATTTTACTTAGAATATTTTTGTGATTTCTTGATTATTGCTCTAAGGCTTCTACCAAATCCATGAACCATTATAGATCATTAATATGATTAAGTATCAATACTAAAACATCAAAACTAAGATAACCATCAAATACAAGGTGTGTTTATCTTTATCCTAAGGACTTCTTCCAATCAGGAACAATGTGGGCAATTTTCCCAACAATGTCCCCATATTTGAAGTAGTCAGAACCTAAAGTAAAGATGATATGCACCCAACAAAATATTATAATAACATGAGCACAAATATGAGTGAACATTCAATATCATATATATGAACAACATCAAAGTGTTTATAATTAGATTTGACTACATTTGCTTTATGCCCATATATTAACCACAACCTATTTAGATTTTTTTTTCATTGCTTCAGCTTCAGCAACTCTGATTCTCTCATCTTCTCCTTCTGTCTTTCAAAGTACCCAATTGGATTAGGAATGTATCTGTTTGGGGCTGGTGGAGCTGAAAGCCCAGGGGTGTCTTCACCTAGAGGGTGGTGAATAGGCAATGTTGGTTATTTTAAGGCTTTGCGGAATAGTAAAAATAAAAGCCACAAAAACACAGCAAGCACAACACAAACATATGCAATTTATAGTGGTTCACCAAGACAATGTGTCACTGGGTACTCTGCTGTCCCTCTTCGCCTATCTAGTGGTGTGCTAGACTCGTGCATCTCTGGCAAAACTCAGACTCACAGATCCTACAACTCAGAGATAGTGTCTCCTATCTCAGCTCCTGCAAGACCCTACACCTCAGAAGTACTGTCCGACTTCCTACAACTCAGAGACCAAGTCTCCTACCTCAGATCCAGCAAGATCCTATAACTCAGAAGTACTCATAGCTTCCTACCTTAGAGATAACGTCTCCTACGCCCAGGATAGACATAACCCAATAACTTAGATTCCACACGGGAATTCTATAGCTCAGATCTCAACGAGATCCTACAGTTTAATAAGTTTTATTACAAAACTTTCTATAGTATCAAAATGAATATGCTTGTAAGATTTGGAGTCTTCTCGAAGCCTTGATGAATATTGGCTTCGTCTGGAATCTTCTTGCAGATGTTGTAGATGAAGCAATAATATTTCTTCTGCATGGTTTTAGATTCTTCTATTAGCTAAATGATACTTGATCTGAATCAGCAACTGTGATCGACCTTTCTTTTTGGAGAAGATTAAAGATTTTGCTTTGAGCTTGTCTTCTCCTTCCTTAAGTTTTTCAGTGGAACAAATATTTTCACAGCGGAAAAGCTTTTCTCTTTAGATATGTCGATTAGGGTTTGCATCAACATCACATTCCTTTTATAAGGTGAGAACATCTAACGATCGATTCTAGTACTGAAATTATGTTAGAGATCTCTTTCCTTAGCAAACGAGATTCATTGGCTTAATCTGCGGCGATAATAAATGACGTGACGCCAAAATCATGCTTTAATATAAATTCACGCCTTTCAACCAATCGACTAGGTCTCTAGTCAATTTTACTTTTTCTGGATGATTCTACACTATAAAGCTTTTCTTTAGTTCTTCTGTACGATTCTTCTTGATGCCTTGATAACATTTAGGACAATTTATCATAGTGAATTCTTATGGATGAATCGTCTACACGAATCGTCTTGGTGACTGATAGTTTACAAGATGATATTTCAGGCTTGATTCTTCTAGTCAATTTGTCTGCCCGAATCATCTTGCTATCTCTTTGTTGGGGGTTCAGCAATGACCCCAGTGTTGCGTCACTAGTCGAATCAGAAGGGTGTGTCCCCTAAGGGCCTAACTGGCCGCCCCGTGGATCTTGTCAAGGATAGCCAACTCTATAAAGGAGCGGTTGTGCCTTCCCCAAATAGTCCGGGCTTTTGGGAGAGTTGGTGGCGCCGAGTACCTACAAGTGGTATCAGAGGGAGGTCACAGGTTCAAAACCCCGGGGTTGTTTCTGGAGGGGGGGGGGATTGTTGGGGTTTAGCATTGCTCCCGGTGTTGCGACACTAGTCGAATCAGAAGGGAGTGTCCCCTGAGGGCCTAACTTGCCTCCCCGTGGATCTTGCCGAGGATAGCCAGCTCTGTAATGGATCGGTTGTGCCTTCTCCAAACAGTCTGGGATTTTGAGAGAGTTGGTGGTGCCGAGTCCCTACAAGAAAGAGGAAGACCTTTTTCGTCATGGATCCTTCTGGAAGTATTTCCGGAAGGTGTTCCTTCTTTCCAGATTTCTAATGAATTTTCTGAAGTTCTTAACCATGAGACCTTCATCTTCATCATCATCTTCGTTGTTGTCCTTTGATTTCAGTGCTAGTGCCTTTTTCTTTGGATCCTTATTGTATTCATCATGTTGATTCTAGAGTTCTACCTCATGGGTTTTGAGATTCCCAATGAGGTTCTCAATCTGGAGCATTCTCAGGTTGTATGACTCCGAGATGGCCGTCACCTTTGGATTGAACCTCGAAGGCAGAGAACGACGAATATTTCTGACCAAGTCACCCTCCGAGTAGATATTTCCAAGGGCTTTTAAAGCATTGACGATCTTGGTGAAGCATGTGTACATCGAGTTGATGTCTTCTCCAGCATCCATCCTGAACTTTTCATATTTTGACTCTAGTTGGAATAGCTTTGCATCCTTCACCTACGATGTACCTTCATGAATAACTTCCAATTGGTTCGAAATATCATAAGTAGTTATTCATGCAGAAATTCAATTAAATTCAGTTCTATTTATAGCACAATATAAAGCATTCATGCCTTAGCATTATTTTTGCATTTGAGTTTATCGTTATCATCCCATCTATCCTTAGGTTTTTCTACCGTAACCTCTCCTACTACCACTGTAGGAGGAGAGTACCGAACTTCTACCATGTTCCATACTTCTATATCCATGGTCATAAGAAAACTTATCATCCTAGATTTCCAGTAGTTTAAATCTGACCCAGTAAAAAGTGGTGGTCTACAAACACCCTGACCCTCGGGAAAAGCGAGATCATAAGACACTATTTATTCCTAGTTGTTAGACCGTTTGGAATAAAACTGCTCTGATACCACTTGTTGGATCTGTAGGCTCCCTTAGAGGGGGGGGGGGGGTGAATAAGGCTTTTAAAAACTTTTATTATATTTGGTGAAACATGAAAAGCTAAGAGATCAAAATAAAGAAAAACAAACAAATCAAGTGAAATAAAATATAGACATGATTTTATTAATTTGAAATGTAAGATTACAAAACTTGATTTCTTATGATGCTAGAAATCAAAGGCGAAGAGGTAAAATCCCTTTTTGTTTTCTATCCCAACTCATATCCCCACAAACCGGTGGCTTTAACCTATCCTCCCGGATATGGCCTCAAGCCGCTCTAGCCAATCTTCACCCGGATACAACCTCGAGCACCCCCTAGACCAAACCTAGATCTAGTCGCCAACATGAGGAGAATTCCTCCCTAAGTCATACACAAACCTAGTCGCCAACACAAGACAAATTTACTACACGACTATAATAATAAAGAGATAAAATAAACAACAATAAGAAAACTCCCTCAAAAGAACTTCTGAAGTTGGAGACGAAAGACCGTTGTAGAATAAGCATGGTTGAAGCGATCATCAGTTGGATGCGGCGTGACAAAGTCCTCCTTCAGAAACTCACAGAACTTTTGGTAGGAGATCAATTCTCAGTAGTATAAGGCTCTGGAATTTTGGCACTTAACCTCTCTCAAGCATGTGTGTTGAAAACAAGAGAAGAGGGATCCTTTTATAGGAGAGAGAGCTAGCGCCTTGCTATCGCTACCGCCGGCGCTATCTTGAATTAGGAAATATTCTCCATGTGCACATCTTTCATTCCATGGAAACCTTGCCAAAATTCCTCTTATGCGTCGAGATAGCGCCTAGGCTAGCCGCTACCGCCTGCGCTAGCGCCTTCTATAATTGCCTCCCAAAATTGCTCTAATCAGGGCTAGCGCCTGCGGTAGTGGCTACTGCCGGCGCTGGTGGGAATGCTAGACTTTTGGCTTCAAACTTGGGGGCAACCTTTTCATGTTATCCTTAAGTCATATGGCATTGTTTCCTGCACACTTAAACACACAAGATCAAATACACATAGGATTTGTTATTCTCAAACCTAGGAGATGCGGAAGACCATGTTCCAACAGTTGTAAGCTGGAGCCTCGAAGTAAAAGTCCTTTTTCAGGTACCCCTACCCCTCTAATTATAGGCACAGAGGCTGCCCAATTGGGTAGATCCATAAATTATGGGTTGCCCGAGATATAGGAGAGTTGGGGCAGAGGTAAGGGGTGCAAATAAAAAAAAGGAGAAAAAACACCTGACCGCGCGGTCTGACTTGAGGCTGCCCACCTATGCCTTAGGAGAATTGCTGGAGAGGAGATGGGTGGTCTGGACGATCTCCCAAGTCTGAGACCGCTCAAACTAACTCTTTTGACCGGCAGCGAGAGGTCGCGGACTTCCGGGCAAACATGATCCCCGCACATTTTCAAGTTTCGCTAGAACTTCAGAAATGTTTGCTTTGACCGCTGAGACCGCGACCGATATAAATGCGAGGGAAACTATAAATTCGGCTTAGGGGATCTAGAGTCCAGAAACTTCTGGAAAGAACTGCGAGCTTATTCTTTAAGCGGTCACCACTTCTTAGTCTGGAACAGAATCTGAGATAGTGAGCGTTCTGGATTGATTGTCTAAGCGATCACTCAAGATGGCTTCTCTGAATGGGAAGAAGAAAGTGGCCGCTAGATTCAAGAAGGTACTGGCGGTCAAGGCTTCCATACACTTGACAGTAGCTGATGTAGAGAAGAAGATCGTCGACGCTCTCCCGGAGGTGAAAAAGCCTGACTTGATAGAAGGCAAAGCGGTCTTGCCGGTCTCTGATATTGTCGATTTGTCGGCCAACTCTTCAGAACCTCCTGTGCTGAATCTTCAGGATGTCTCTATCACCTTTCACTACCACAAGTCAGAGGAATCCCTCAGCTAGGTCATTGTACTGACTGGTGAGACCGCTTCTACTAAGGCTATCAAGGCTCAGTTTCAAGAGAAGAAAGTTGCAGCTGAGAAGATAAGACAGCAGATCGCGGACAAGCACGATGCTGCAAAAGAGACAAAGAGGAAAGGCTCAAGTTCTTCTATTCCTCCTGCCAAGAGAAATAAGAATGATGAACATAAAGATGTAACTGCCAAGAAGGCGATCACACTCCCTGAAAGTAGCGGTTCTGATCATCCTTCTTGGGCCGCTCCTGAGACAGTATATGACCGAATCAATCTATCTTTCCTTCCTGTGGGCTCAACTTCTTCAAGAGGAGAGGACTCAGAGTTGATCGCTTATCTTGACGATTCTTCTAATGATTTTGTCCCTTTGATCTCCCAGGTGCTTGACCATTTCGAAGCTCAGAACCTACGGGAGACCGCTGAGAAGGATAAGGAAGAGAAGGAAAGGAAGAAAAAAAAGGAGAAAGTGAGGCAGATCGCTGCTGAGCAGATGAAAGATGAGGAAGCGAAGGTAGCGCATATCACTGACGAGAAGAAGATGGAGGAAGAAGCGAAGGCAACACTGATCGCTGCCGAGAAGAAAAAGGAAGAAGAGGCGAAGGCAACATAGATCACTGCCGAGAAGAAAATAGAAGAAGAAAAGGCGATGCTGATTGCCACTGAGAAGAAGGAGGTAGAATGGGCGAAGCTGATCATTACGGAAAAAGAAAAAGAGAAAAGGAAAAGGTAGCGCTGATCGCTGCTAAGGGGGAGAAGAAAGATAAGAAGAAAAAGAAGAAGGCAACCAAGGAGGAAGATAGAAAAAATCCAGCAGGTCAAAAAAGAGAAGATTGAGTTATCCAGTGGTCTGACCAATACTTCTGCTGACCTAGAAACTAAGCTGGATAAGGCAGCGGAAGACCGCGCAACAACGGTCATTACCCTGCAAACTGGTAAGATAAAGCCAGCCGTGAGACTGCTCGAATTCTTTCCATTGCCTGCTCTTTGACCTAGATCTCCAAAAGAGTGGCGTGAGAATGTCATTATTGAGACAGATGACATCATCGTCAGCAATGCAGAATTAAAAAGAAGATGAAAAGAAGGAGAGAGGTCACAGAAGAGGGAATTGGAAAGAATGGACCTCGAGCGCTTTAGGGGATCATACCGCCTTTTGCTGACCGCAGGCCCTGCGGTCACAAAAGATATTGAAAATACCTTGCGCGACATCGGTCTTGATTTCTTTTCGAGTATTCTCCTTGCGCGAGCTCTTTTATTTTTTAATTGTTTGTGGCTGAGCTAACTGTTCTTTGCTTCTGATCGCAGATACTGGTGAGGGTGATACTGCTCCTGAAGAGGGGGAAATCCAGTAGCAACTGCTGATGGTTCCTCCTCAGCTCGCTGATGTCCTTAAACCCATATTTGAGGATGTCAAAACAATGCGAGCTTGGGAGCGGGCTCACGACGATCAGCTCCGGATGTTGATCGCTGATTTTGAAGAGAAGCTGCGAGCCAGGGAAAAACAAGTCCGCGAGGAGGGTGATCTGAAGATTGCCGATCTCACTAAGTCACTTTGGAGGGCAGAGAAAGATGCTAAATATTATAAGGGAAAATCCGCTGCGCTGGCCGCTGAGGTCACTTCTCTTAGAGTCGGCTCTGCTCCAATGAGGATGAAGCCAGGGCCTTCTAGCGGTCACCCAGAAGAGAGACCGACTTTGATGATCATGGTCATCCCCATGGAGCAGGTAGACAGAGAGGTCGCGAAGATTCATGTCGCTGCAATGTCAGCAAACCAAAGCTTGGCTACCGCTCTGTCCGTTGTTAATGAAATGGAAGATGTCGTAGCCTTCATCAGAAGAAAACGTTAGCCTAGGAGATAGGTCTCACTTTAATGACTTTTTGCGATCTGGAGATTTAATTATGAACAATTTGATTTTGCTGTAATATATTGCGACAATTTTACTTTCATTTTATGCGATCTTTGTGATGGTTCTGATACCGATCTGTGTTTCTTTACGTATTTTGTGTTGCTGTTAGATGACTATTGCGATCTCCATTTTTTGAGATTGAAGCTATTGCATTTGCATTTTTACTCTCAAGCATGTTCAACGATCTGGCGCGCTTCCTAGGCGTCTCCTAAAAAGTAATGATTACGAAATCACCCTGCCTGCTCTATAAATAGCTGGCTTTAGTTTCTTCATTTTAAGCCTTTTGAATGCGCCCGAAGCAACGATATTGGCGAACTCTCATAATGGTGTCCGTTAGAGCTTCTTCGCCAATACTTTTCTAAATGTCGATCATGTTGATGCCAAAAATGTACCAGGTCCACACTCGCTCAAGCTTTGAGAAGTGAGAGGAGGTAACTGTTGAGCATCTGGTTACTTGGAGTCGCGAATGAAGAGATGAGAAGGAAAGAGAAGAAGAGAGGGCCGCTAGCTTGCGGCGAGGCCAGACTTCACCCGCCGCGACAAATGCCACTCCTGCGGCGAGCTTTCCCTTTATTAATAATCCTGTATTACAGCTTGAGGTTTCAGATACAAAATGGTTGAAACCTACAAAGAGAATGACGAATAGGAAAAGGAGGCTGCCGAAGCCAGCCCGCTGAGTTCGCCAAGCTGGTCTGCACAGGTCGATCAGGCCATGCGATCTGCTGACCAGTCCGCGCGGTCTGCTGCCTAGTCTGCGCGGTATGCTGCCCAGTCCGCACAGGTCTTGCAGACTGCTACTCGGGTCGCGAGGTGTGCAGGTCGCGCGACTGCACCCTATGACCACTTGTTCTGGTCCGTTTCCCTGTCCTCTTGAGATCGCCGAAGATGAAGGAGGCTGACCGGCCGGACTCGGGGCCGAGGTCCCCGGAGATGGAGGCAGACCGCTCGACCTGGGACCGAGAACGCCGGAGATGGAGGCAGACGGTTCGACTTGTGTGGTTAAGATAATTGAGACCGCCGAGATGAATCTCCGCCTCCGTCCCCCTCATGTCTGCCCCATGTTCACGCCCGGGGTCCTATTTACAGGCCCAGGGTCGGCGTCTTCACCGCCAGTGAGCCTGTGGCCGGATCTCTACCCGCGCGGTCTGAAATCTTGAGGTCGCCACCTTATCGACTGGAACGATGGTCTAGCCGGCGGCCAGACAACTTGTGACTGCCATCTTGGCGATTAGATGGAAGAGACCGCTACTTTGGCGGTTTGAAGGTGGAGACCGCCACCTTGGCAGTTTGAAGGAGGAGGCCGCCACCTTGGAGGTTTGAAGGAGGAGGCTGCCACCTTGGCGGTTTGAAGGAGGAGGCCTCACATTGGCGGTTTGAAGGAGGAGACCGCCACCTTGGTGGTTTGAAGGAGGAGACCGCCACCTTGGCGGTTTGAAGGAGGAGACCGCCACCTTGGCGGTTTGAGGGAGGAGACCGCCACCTTGGCAGTTTGAGGGAGGAGACCTCCACCTTGGCGGTTTGAGGGAGGAGACCGCCGACAGTTAGAGAATTGGAGACCGCCGGCTTTGGCGTTGGAGGCCGCCGACAGTTGGGTTGGAAAGAGACCGCCGCTTCTTGCCACTTTGGGCGTGAAATAGCCTTTACGTGAGGTCTAATTCTTCCCGGGTGCGTAATCTGTAAAAATATAGCGAAAAAGGCCTCCCAGGGGAGGATCGCCGATTTCCAGGTTAACATAATCCCCACACTTTTTTAGGTTTCTAAGAAACTTCAAAAATGTAGGTACTGACCCACGAAAAATCGTGAACCCGCACTGGTAAATTGTCAAAAGAGTGGGAAAGAGAGATGGAACAAGTACCTGATGCCTCTCCACAAAGGAACTTGTGAACACTTATTCTTTCTCCTGCAAGGGAGAAGAGTCATAACAAAAAACATAACTCACAAATACCTGAAGGGATCTTGCGAACATCGGCTCATTCTGATCTGTGAGGCGGACTAGTAAGCATCTGCTAGTCTCTGAGGAGAATTCGACAAGTAAAGAAAAATGTAGCGCGAGTGTCTGAACAGAACTCGCGAATACCTGCTAATCTTTACAAAAGAGAACTTAAAGCAGGTATTAAAGAAATTTTTGACGCGAATACCTGAGGAAAACTCGCGATCACCTGCTGATCTCTGCAAAAGAAAACTCAAAGAAGATATAAAAGAATTTATAACGCGAGTACCTAAAGAGAACTCACGATCACCTGCTAATCTCTGCAAAAGAGAACTCAAAGCAGGTATAAAAAGTTTTTATAACGCAAGTACCTGAAAAGAACTCGCGATCACCTGCTAATCTCTGCAAAAAAGAACTCAAAGCAGGTATAAAAAGAATTTACAATACGAATACCTGAAGAGAACTCGCGATCACCTGCTAATCTCTGCAAAAGAGATCTCAAAGCAGGTATAAAAAGAATTATAACACGAGTGCCTAAAGATAACTCACGATCACCTGCTAATCTCTGCAAAAGAGAACTCAAAGCAGGTATAAAAAGAATTTATAACGCGATTACCTGAAGAGAACTCGCGATCACCTGCTAATCTCTGCAAAAGAGAACTCAAAGAAGGTATAACAAGAATTTATAACGTGAGTACCTGAAGAGAACTCGCGATCACCTGCTAATCCCTGCAAAAGAGAACTCAAAGCAGGTATAAAAGAATTTATAACGCGAGTACCCGAAGAGAACTCGCGATCACCTGCTAATCTCTTCAAAAGAGAACTCAAAGCAGGTATAAAAAGAATTTATAATGCGAGTACCTGAGAGAACTCGCGATCACTTGCTAATCTCTGCAAAAGAGAACTCAAAGAAGGCATAAAGAGAATTTATAATGCGAGTACCTGAAGAGAATTCGCGTTCACCTGCTAATCTCAACAAAAGAGAACTCAAAGCAGGTATAAAAAGATTTTATAACGCTAGTACCTGAAGAGAACTCGCGATCACCTGTTCATCTTTACAAGGGATATATATAAAGAACATGTGTTCATATAAACATTCATAGAAGAGAAAGTTTTGGGTGCCTTGACTCAATATGGTGATATTCATCTCATCCATGCATTTTAGAAGGATATGAGAAATAACAATGCTCAATCAGAGAAACCACTACAATGTGGATATAAAACCAAAAAATTGTATTGGGGCGACCATCGAAAGATGGGTTCGATTGCCTTATATAGATTTGGGCGACCATCGAAAGATGGGTTTGATTGCCTTATAAGTTTTGGGCGACCATCGAAAGATGGGCTTGATTGCCTTATAAAGATTTGACCGACCATCGAAAGACGGGGTTGATTGCCTTAGAAGATTTGGGCGACCATCGAAAGATGAGTTTGATTGCCTTAAAAGATTTGGGCAACCATCGAAAGATGGGTTTGATTGCCTTAGAAGAAACTTGGGTAACCACCAAAAAGGTGGGTTTGAGTGCCACAATATTTTCAAGCCATGTTTAACCACGTACGCATTTAAAGGAAAAAGCTAGTGCAAACAAAATTTGAAAAAGCTTTAAGACTAGCTTTGAGACAAACCTTTCTGACAATGAAAGTAGATCTAGTATTAAGTGAATACCCAATATTGCTAAGAAAGATTTTGCAATAATATTTTTAAGCAGCATATTCTCGCAGTTTGCCTTGTTTTAGCAATTTCGCTACAAGTTTATGGAGAGCTCGACATTTTCCCGTATCATGACCCACACACATGTGGTATTGACAAATAAGTCTTTCTGACAGCTCGTATGATCAGGTCGTAGGAGAGAAGGTCTCAAAAAACCAGGTTCATGTTGAATAATCTGAAGAACTTCTTCCATAGAGATAGTAAAACTCGTATACCTTCCTCGGACCTTATCCTGCTTATATGCGCGAGGTGGATCACATGGTTCGTAATCATAAGCCTGAGTTGAGATATTAGGATTGACAAGACATAACTCTGATTTATTTAGCTGCAGGATACTTTGGGAAGCTGATAGACGCCCATGATCATAACATATTTCATGTTGAGATGATAAGTTGGGAACTTGTTCATATTCTAACAAATAACCACCATGGTTAATAGGAAGATGATAATGAGAAGAACGATCCTTCTGTTGGGGATATAAGATCTCCTATTGTTGTGGAGGTTTCTGAATTAAAGAAGCAAAATAACCAGGGTTCGCCTCCTCACCCTTAATGAACTGATTTGCTATTTCAATAAGATGAGCATAGGATTCTGGCTCTTTCATGGTGACTTCGAACTTAAGAGGACCTTCTTGGAGACCATTGATTAAGGCAAGTTTATAGAAATTTTGATCAACATTAACGACATTAAGGATTTCCTTCTGAAAGCGATCGATGAAGTGAGCGGTAGAGTCGTTATCCATTTGCTTGATCTGAAAAAGAGCTGGTAGACCTCTCTTACGCCTACTTAAAGTACTGAACCTTAAGTGAAATTCTCTTGGAAGATCCCCGAAGAAATTGATCGATTGAGGCGGTAAATGACAGAACCAATCCAGAACTTGATCGTCAAAAGTCATGATGAGAAGCTTACACTTGATACCATCTAATAGAGTTCTTAGTGAAGTATCCACCTCAAAGGCTTGTAGATGGAAAACTGGATCACTCATTCCAGAATAGACTGGCAGACGAGGCTCTTTGAAATCATTTGGGACTACTTCCCAACAAATTTTGTATGATAATGGGGAAGGTTCTTGTTCTTCTCCTACAGGAATTATTAATCTATCAACTAGGTAAGTGGGATCACTCATACTTACCTTATGAGACTCAGGATGAGGAATGGAGAGTTCTTCTGCTTCAGGTTGTAACAAACGTTCTGGATGATTGCTAGAAGGCTTGTCATTAGTAGCTGCTGCAGTATTAAGTTGAGAATCCACTTGTCTCTTGGGTCGAATGATCTCTGCTAATAGGAGGTTGATGTCGCTATTTTGTACAACCATTTCTGGTTGATTGAAGGGAGGCCCGAAGCCTTTTGACGGATGTTCCATGCAAATAGGAATTGTCGAAAGAGAAAAGCTGCTATAACTACTTTTAAATGAAGCCGAATTTGAGCAATCTGAGGGTGAGAAACAAACCCGAACCAGTAAACCTGTTCGCCAATGGATGGTCGGCTCCGAGACGGTTCCGAAAAGCTATTGTAGGCTGAAAACGGAAAAGCGGATCAAAAGTTATGTCTGTTTTAAGATTGTGTGTCATTCTCGGCAAAATCCCACATCTTCATTGCAACTGTTGTTCATCAACCACTCAAGATCTGAAGGTTGCGTATTTCTGTTGATGCCAAAAATGTACCAGGTCCACACTCGCTCAAGCTCTGAGAAGTGAGAGGAGGTAACTGTTGAGCAGCTGGTTACTTGGAGTCGCGAATGAAGAGATGATAAGGAAAAGAGAAGAAGAGAGGGCCGCTAGTTTGCGGCGAGGCCAGACTTCGCCCACCGCGACAAATGCCACTCCTGCTACAAAGAGAATGACAAATAGGAAAAGGAGGTTGCCGAAGCCAGCCCACTGAGGTCTCCAAGCGGGTCTACACGGGTCGATCAGGTCGTACGATCTGCTGCCCAGTCTGCGCGGTCTACTGCCTATTCTGCACGGTCTGCTGCCCAGTCCGCACAGGTCTTGCAGACTGCTACTCAGGTCGCGTGGTGTGCAGGTCGCACGATTGCACCCTGTGACCGCTTGTTCTAGTCTGTCTCCCTATCCTCTTGAGATCGCCGAAGATGAAGGAGGCTGACCGGCCGGACTCGGGGCTGAGGTCGCCGGAGATGGAGGCAGACCGCTCGACTTGGGACCGAGATCACCAGAGATGGAGGCAGACCGCTCGACTTGTGCGGTTAAGATAATTGAGACCTCCGAGATGAATCTTCGCCTCTGTCCCCCTCGTGTCTGCCCCATGTTCATGTCCGGGGTCCTATTTATTAGCCCAAGGTCGGTGTCATCACCGCCGGTGAGCCGGTGGTCGGAGCTCTACCCGCACGGTCTTAAAGCTGGAGGTAGACACCTTGTTGACTGGAACGATGGTCTATCCGGCGGCCAGACAACTTGTGAGCACCATCTTGGCGATTAGATGGAAGAGACCGCCACCTTGTCGGTTTGAAGGTGGAGACCGCCACCTTGGTGGTTTGAAGGAGGAGGAAGCCACCTTGGAGGTTTGAAGGAGAATGCCGCCACCTTGGCAGTTTGAAGAAGGAGGCCGCCACCTTGGCGGTTTGAAGGAGGAGACCGCCACCTTGGCGCTTTGAAGGAGGAGACCGCCACCTTGGCGGTTTGAAGGAGGAGACCGCCACTTTGGCAGTTTGAGGGAGGAGACCACCACCTTGGCGGTTTGAGAGAGGATACCGCCACCTTGGCGGTTTGAGGGAGGAGACCGCCGATGGTTAGAGAATTGGAGACCGCCATCTTTAGCGTTGGAGGCCGCCGGCGGTTGGGATGGAAAGAGACCGTCGCTTCTTGTCACTCTGGGCGTGAAATAGCCTTTGCGTGAGGTCTAATCCTTCCTGGGTGCGTAATCTATGAAAATGTAGCGAAAAAGGCCTCCCAGGGGAGGATCACCGATTTCTTGGTTAACAGATTACAAACCTTCTAGGCTTTCAAAAGATGAGTACTTATCTTTTCTGGGGAAACACATGATTCAGAATCAGATTGTTGTGAGACCGCCCAAGGAGGATGAAGGGCTGAATTTTGGAGAGGAGAATAAGTATATCATTCCCATCGATCACTTTGATTATGGACTGAAGTTCCCTCTCCCTTGAGAAATTCTCGAGGTGATGGACTATTACAGTTTTGTGTTCGCACAACTGCCTCCCAATTCCATCTGTGTCATTAATGTTTTTATAAACAATTTGAGATCGGAAAGAATAAAGTTCTCCATGGCTCTTTTCCACATGACCTTCACTGTGATGTCGCTAAAAGAAGGGTAGAAAAAAGAAGAGTTTAAGGGATTAGTATATTTTTTATGTAATGGTATAAAGTTCTGAATCTCCCTAATAAGGTCCCTTTCTGGACGGAAATATTTTTGGTTTTTGAAGGCGATCTTGGCGGTCTCAGAAGCCAACCATCCCCAAGAGCAGAAAAGATTTTCAGAAAACTCAAGACGTTCTCAGAGGGGGAGCTCGAGATCTTAGCCTTCGTGGCAGGCAAGCGCCTCGATCTCCTTCACTATCTGGCAATCTAGCCTGAGATCGCTGTGGTCTCTCCAGAAGAGAGTAAGCAGTTTTACCCGCGGCCTCCTGCGATCTCATCATAGTTTCCTTTATCAATTTCTTCTAATTGTTTACTATTCAGCGGCCTTTGTGGTCCCTGCGACTGACCTCGTGGCACCAGCTGAAGAAGTGCTTACCCAGAGGGAGTAGATAAAGAAGAGAGACCACAAATGCGAGATCGCGGGGTTCGGTGGTTAGTCTGAGACCACCAACAAACCATTTCCCCTGATCGACTTTGGGAAAAATTGAAAGATACCTAGGGAAAGCCCCTCCTCAAGTGGGGCGCAAAAGGAAAAAGTGTGAAAGTCTCAACCGATCTCCACCCTTGGAGTGGAAAGCTGACGCGCCATGCTTTTGCGGTCACTTCTATTCTCTATGGGAAAGGTAATGCTAGGGAGGCCTATAATTTTGAGACCGACATGTTCCCTGATATCTGTGAGCAAGCGACCGCTAGGAGCACGATCTTAAACCACCATATGGGGTGATCTTTGCGAGGTTCCCTGAGAGACATTAAGCGCCTGCAGGAAGAGCTAAATGTAATGTTGTTTTACCAAAGGTTTCCTTCTTTCCTTTTTGTGACCGCGCGATCTAACTATAGTTAAGAAGGTAAGGCAGATCATTCCTCCTTTTTCTTCTGTGATCTTTCTTTGTTCCGTGGAAACGGACCCAGAATTAATGCTTATCATGATTGCTATTCTTCTAAAGACCTTGTCCGCCCGATCTCGCAGGCGATCGATCCTTTTGAAGTTGAGGGCCTTCGACAGACAGCTGAAGAGCAAAAGAGGATCGCGGAAGAGGCGATCAGACAGCAGGCTGAGGCGGAGAGGAAAAAGAAGGAAGAGAAGGAGAAGAAAGAGGAGAAAGAGAAGGCGAGGCAGATCGCCATGGAGCAGAAGAAAGAAGAAGAATGAAAAAATGTAGCACTGATTGCTGCCGAGAAGCTGGAGGAGGAGAAGAAGGCAGTGTAGGTCGCCACTGGGAAAAAGAAAGAAGAAGAGGTGAAAGAGGCTCAGATCGCTGCTGCCAAGAAAAGAGAAGAAGAAAAAGCGGCGCAAGTCGCTAAAGAATAAGAGAAGGAAAAGAAGAAAAAGAAGAAAGCTATTGAAGGTGGAGAGGAAACAGAACGAATCAAACAAATCAAAAAAGAGAAGACCGCGCTAATCGGCGATCCGGCGAACGCCTCTACCGACTGGGAGGAACAGTTGGATAAATTATCGACAGATCGTGCTGCAGCAGTCACCGCCCTACGAACTGGTAAGGCAGGGTCCACCGTGAAACCGCTTGAAATATTTCCATTGCCTGCTCCTCGACCTAGATCTCCAAAAAGATGACGTGAGATCATCATTATTGAAACTGATGATATCCTCGTTAGTAATGCCGAATTAAAAAGAAGACAAAAAGAAGGAGAGAGGTCGCAGAAGCGGGAATTGGAAAAAATGAACCTCGAGCGTTTTAGGGGATCAGACCGCCTTTTGCTGGCCGCGGACCCTGCAGTCACAAAAGATATTGAAAATAACTTACGCAGTAGCGGTCTTGATTTCTGTTTGAGTATTCCTCTTTGCGCGAGCTCTTTCATTTTCGTTTTGTTAGAAGCTACACTAATTGCATTGTTTTTGGCCGCAGATGATGATGAGACCGACGTAGCTCCTGAGGAGGGCAAAATTTAGCAGCAAGCGCAGATTCTACCTCGTCAGTTCGCTGATGTACTCAAACCTCTATTTGTGGATGTTAGGATAATGCGAGCTCGAGAGTGGGCTCTCGAGGATCAACTTCGGGTATTGTCCACCGATTTTGAAGGAAAGCTGCGAGCTAAAGAGAAACAAGTTCGTGAGGAAAGTGAGCTGAAGATTGGCGACCTTACCAGAGCACTCCGCAAGGCTGAAAGAGACATAGATTATTATAAAGGGAATTCGGCTGCATTGATCGCAGAGGTCCCCTCTCTCAAATTTGGCTCTGCTCCTATGGTAATGAAGCTAGGGGCTTCTGGCACTCATCCAAAAGTGAGACCGACCTCAAAGATCATGGTGATCACTATGGAGCAGGTAGATAGGGAGGTCGCTAAAATCCATCTTACTGCAATGTCAGCAAACCAAAGCTTAGCGAGCGCTTTGTCCGCCGTCAACGAAACGCAAGATGTTGCGGCCTTTATCGGAAGGAAACGCCAGCTGAGGAGATAAATATTCATTTTTTTATTTCAAGCGGTCTTTGATAACTCTGAACAATTTGGCTCTGTAATATGTTTGTGATAATTTGATTTTAACTGATGCGATCTCTCTAAATGTTATGATGTCGATCTTTTTACTTTGCTTATTTCTGCGCCGCTTGTTAGATAGTTATTGCGATCTCTTCTTTTTGAGATTGGAGTTAATGTGTGTTGCACTTTATTTCTTCAGCAGGTTCAGTAGTCTGCTGCGCTTCCTGGGCGTTCTCGCAGAGTCGTAATGATTTACGATATCGCCCTTCCTTTCTTATAAATAGCTAGCTTTCCCTTCTTCTTTTCATGCTCTCTTGAATGCGACCAAAATATCAACCTCAGCGGTCTCGAAAAATGGTGTCCTTCCGAGCTTCTTCAGCTAAAATTTTCTTAAATGCCGATCATAAGCCTTCTAAACTTTCTCAAGATGAATACTTAGCTTTCTTGGCAAGACACATGATTCAGACACAGATCGTCGTGAGACTGCCAATGGAGAATGAGGGGCAGAGCTTTGGAGAGGATAACAAATTTATAATCCCTATCGATCACTTTGAATATGGCTTAAAATTTTCTCTTCCCTGGGAAATTTTGGAAGTGATGGAATATTATGGCTTTGTGCTCGCCCAGCTGCCTCCAAACTCCATCGGTCTGATGAATGTTTTTATTAATTACCTGAGATCAGAAAAGATAAAGTTTTCTATGGCCCTTTTCCGAGCGACCTTTACTGTTAAATCGCTAAAAGAAGGTCAGAAAAAAGAAGAATTCAAGGGATTAGTATATTTCTCGTGTAATGTGTAAGACCCCATATTCTGAGTGCAAAGAAAGTAGAAGTGTACTGAAGCTAATGAGCTAGCGCCAGGCGCTAGTGCTAGCATCGGCGGTAGCGCACTTTCCGAGAAATATGTTATTCTCGAGAAATGTTTGTAGCACTCCAGATTTTTCCCAGCGGATGGATAACACTGAGAGCTAGTGCCAAGTGTTAACGCTAACGCTAGGCGTTAGCCTAAGTCTTAGTGTCGACGGCTGTTGAGACGTCGAGACGTGAGACGCCGAGACGTCGAGACCGTTCGTCGAACGCGCCATTCGTCGAACGAGCCGTTCGACGAACATCAGGCAGTTCGTCGAGCACGAGGCCGTTTGTCGAACGCGAGGCCGATCGACAAACGTCGGGCAGAGTGTTTGTCGAGCGCCGCTTGATGAATTTCAGGTCATTCGTCAGACGCAGACTGCAGCGTGTTTGTCGAACATCGCTCGACGAACTTCAGGTCGTTCGTCGAACGCAGGCTGCAGAGTGTTTGTCGAATGGCGTTCGACGAACTCCAGGCCAATCGTCGAACACAGTCGGATTCCTTAAGAGGCTGTGGATAAGCTCATCCACCGCCTTAGGGGCTAACGCGCGACGTTAGGTGCTATCGCCGACGTTTGCTAAGAAAATATAAAAGGCAGCCAAATTCAGTTTCCCTTCTTATTTTCTGATTCCAAGCTCGTGTAAGGCAGAGAAACGTGGGATCCTGAAGGAAGGAGGTCGGTTTTGGCTAGCCGTGAGTTGTGTTGAGGGCAAATCCGTTAAGGAGATTGCTTGAGTGCTTGTGCCATCGTTGGAGAAAGCTGTTTTTAAGAGAGTCCAGCCGAGTTTCTCTCAAATCTATGGCACCGAAACGAGTGCCGAGGGTAACGATTCTCCTCCCTCATCTTTGGACACATTCGTCCTTTGATTTGCATAGTAGTAGGTAGATTTCCACTAGCAAGTGGATAGATTTCTGCCGACGGGTCGATGTTATCCCCGTAGAAATTGCATATAGAGCCCATAATTGAAGTACGGGCATAGGCATGCTGTGTGAAGCCCATCTGGAAAGGTTGGTCTGGATTGGTGATGTTGATATGCTATTGCACTCCGAAGAAGATTCCGTGATTATGCTATGTTTTTCGGCTGTTGTGTACTGTTTCGTATTGCAAAATAGCTCTGGAGGTGTTTCCCAGAAAATACCTAGAAAAGAGTAGCAGAACTGGGTTCTGTTACTAGCGCCTGGCGGCAGTAGCTCCAGGTGAGCAGATTGTGTGACCCAATGTGGGTACAGTTAGACGGGCACAAGGGGAAGCCAAACCCGTGTCAGCATAGTTGAATACTGACATTTATGAGCGCAGGCACAAGCTGAACTGAACCCGTTCCATAGCCGGTCAGTGATGAGGTCGCTCCTCCGGGTTCACTAAGGGAATTGTGGATTAGAAACCGTAAGGTAGTGCAAACCTTGACGGTTGCAGCTCATAGTGTACATCCAAGTTGAAAAAGTACTTGTCGATTAATGCGTCGCTCTCAGTGAAAATGAATGCTTCTATGCGGTGCTTAGACGCACCTGTGGTATATATACTGCTATTGCTTGCCTGAAGGGAAGGAGCACCGCCGCCCCGAGCATGGGGTGGGGTCGTTATAAATCTTGGTCAGCTAAAGCTGACCAGTTACTTGTTTTGCCCACCGTTTGGTGGATTTGTTTGTACAGGGCCTGACGAGACTAGCGGGAAATAACGGGCTGAAGCCCCTGCTGCTGTGTTGTACTGGACCTCGAAGGCCAAAGCTTTTGTTTACTGTTTTCATGTGTGGCCGGCCTACGCGCCGATGTTTGGAAGCCACCTTTATTATGTAAACAAACCTTGTAAAGAACTTGTTATGTCTTTCATTCCTAGTAGCTATCGTGGACAATGTGTATACTGGTTTTAATTGAAATAAAATACTTCCGTTGTGTGACTCTGTGTGCTGAGATGGTTGGTATTAACTGTTTAATGCTAATTAAGTAACGCGCTCTTCTGTTCGTTTAATATGGCGTGGGGTCCCGGCCGGACCTACTGCTATATTCTATGTAACAGGGAGGGTGTTACAAATTGGTATCAGCTACGGGTCTCGATCCCTTTCCATCTGAATTCGTGGTCGAATTCTTTTAAGGGGTGGTGAGCATGTTTGTGCGTCGCCGTTAACTCATGTAAATAACCAGTAATTGTCCACTTTAGGAATGAATTACATGTATGTGTGTAGCATTGGGATGGAACTTTTGTGTTCCTCTAGTGATCCATGCTATCTCTTAGTCGCTAATTGTGTTTTGTGCACTTGTATAGATGACTGGGAGTGGAGTGGGGCCATCTCGACCCCCGCGTTCGACTGCCAACAGTGCACCAACTGCGGTGCCGACTCCTCTTTCTGCCGAGACAGTAAGGATAATAGCTGACGCAGTGTTTGCTATGTTTACTGCATAACCTGGAGGGAATGTCCCTGGACAGCCTCCTACTCCTGGAGTGGCTCCAGTGCCGGTTGCGGCAGCTAAACCCACAGTTGAAAGGCCAGTGCCGGTGAGGGCACGAAGAGCTCCAAACCAACAACTGCAGTACTTTTTGAGTTTTCATCCTCCTACGTTCACGGGGGCAGGAACCCCGACGCAAGCTGAGGATTGGCTATCAAAGGTGCACAAGACCTTGAAGGCCACTAATACGGAGGAAGACCAGAAGGTTACTTTGGCAACCTTCCTACTTGATGGGGAGGCGCAGTTGTGGTGGGATGAGATAGAGCTGCATCACTTGGCAGGAAGACAGCTGGTGGACATCTCGTTTGTTGAGTTTTCGAGATTGTTCTTGGCACAGTATCTCCCACCTGCTCAGCAAATCGAGATGGAGAACCAGTTCAACCATCTGACTCAGGGTGATCGTATGGTTGATGATTACCTGCACGAGTTTACTCGATTGGGAAGATACGCAGGAGCGACCTTTGCTGATGAAGCCCGAAAGACCAATCGGTACTATGAAGGTCTGCGAGAAGAGTTGCGGTTCCTTTTGTCAGGGGCAATGAAACATGGGTTTATGACCCTGGTTAATATGGATCGTTCCTTAGAAAAGGATATGAAGCGGTCCCAGAGCAGGAAGGAGCTAGCAGTAGTGAAACCAGAGTTCAAAGTACCGAGCTCTGCGAAGTCTGGGAGAGGAAAGTGGAGGAACAAAGTGCGACCTTCGGGGTCAGCTCAATCTGCGGCTTCGGGTATGACAACTAGGTGAGGCTCACTCACTTGTTATAACTGTGGTAAGCCGGGTCATATGGCCCAAGATTGTCATGGAGGCAAGAGAGCGGCTGCGGCCTATGCCGCAGAGAAAGGGAAGGCGGCAGAGTCAACCACATCCCATGCTGTTCCAGCCCAGCCTAGGGTTTACAACCTTGGCTAGCAGGAGGCCATCAAACAAAGCGATGTGGTGACAGGTATGTGCTAGTATACACATTTTGTTACATTTTATACTTCATACCTTATGCATTGCTTGTAACCTTGTGTGTATTAGGCTTTGTCCTAATATTTAACTCTCCGACGAGAGCACTGTTTGATACGGGTGCTTCGCATTCCTTTCTATCAGAGGCCTTCATACAGCAGCTTGGAGTGCCTTCGTCATGTAGAAAGGAACGTTTAGATGTGATGCTGCCCAATGGCTGCTCGATGCATGCGGATCGAAACTGTGTTGTAAAGGTACGAATAGGAAGTCAAGAATTTCGATTTAGAAGCACTGATACTGCCACTTTCAGAGTTCGATGTGATCTTTGGTATGGACTAGCTGTCGGCGCAGCAGGCCTACATTGATTGCACTTCTAAGGAGGTCACACTGGGGCGGAATACCGAACGTGCGACTACGTTTTCCAGTTTGTGTGGATCGAGCAAGACGCTGATGTCTGCTGTCCAAGTAGTCAAGGCTCTTCGGCAAGGCGCAGAACTGTGTGTTGTGCTAGTGGGGGCTGCAAAGTCTCAACCCAGTCTGAGCGACGTTCCTGTTATCTCAGAATATCCTGATGCGTTTCCGAAAGATCTTCCTGGGGCTCCACCTCAGTGAGAGATAGACTTCACTATAGAGTTAGTGCTAGGTGCCAAACCTGTGTCATGCTCTCCTTATAGAATTACGCCAAAGGAAATGACAGAGTTGAAGGTTCAGTTACAGGAGTTGCTAGAGCAAGGCTATATACGCCCAAGTACATCACCTTGGGGTGCTCCGGTTCTTTTTGTGAAGAAGAAAGACGGAAGCCTGCGTCTATGCATCGACTACCGTGAATTGAACAAGCTGACCGAGAAGAACATGTATCTGATTCCTCGAATCGATGACTTATTTGATCAAATAGTGGGTTCGTCAGTATATTCAAAGTTGGATCTCAAATCTGGCTACTACCAGTTGCGAATTCGGGATTGTGATATCCCCAAGATGACATTCAGTACCCGTTACGGGCACTACGAGTTTATAGTGATGCCGTTTGGATTGATGAATGCGCCGTCAATATTTATGGATATGATGAATAGGACCTTTCGAGAGTACCTGGATTGATTTGTCATCGTCTTCATCGACGATATCTTGGTGTACTCTCAGTCTGAAGAAGAACACGCAATTTATTTGCGAGAAGTTTTGGAGACCCTGCGACGGAGTCAGCTGTATGCCAAGTTCTCCAAGTGCGAGTTTTGGCTAGCTTCAGTAGCGTTCCTTGGTCATGTTGTTAGTGGCAAGGGTATCGCAGTGGATCCGACTAAGATCGATGCAATCCAGAAGTGGCCCGTTTTGGCAATAGTAGCGGAGGTCAGGAGTTTCCTTGGACTTGCCGGCTACTATCGGCGCTTCGTGGAGAACTTTTCGCGAATCGCTCTACCTCTCACCACCTTGACATGGAAGGATCAGAAGTTCGTTTGGTCACCGGAGTGTGAGCGAGTTTTTGAGGAACTTAAGAGTCATCTGACCACGGCACCGATCTTGTGTTTGCCATGTGGTACAGAAGTCTATGAAATTTACAGCGATGCGTCAGGGAGCGGCTTAGGCTGCGTACTTCTTCAGTATGGTCAAGTGATAGCTTATGGATCTCGCCAGTTAAAAGTGCATGAGCGGAATTACCCGGTCCACGACTTGGAGTTAGCGGCCGTGATCTTCGCTCTGAAATTGTGGCGACACAACTTGTATGAAGTGAAGGTTGACATCTTTACAGACCATAAGAGCCTCAAGTATCTGCTAAATCAGAAGGAGCTCAACATGCGAAAACGAAGGTGGATGGAGTTCCTGGGGGACTACACTTTCGAGATACACTATACTCCCGAGAAGGGAAATGTCGTCGCAAATGCTTTGAGCCGTAGGTCTTCTGCGCATGCCAACTGGATTCAGATGTATGATCCACGTATGATCAGTGACTTGGAAGCCTTGGAGATCTCCTGTGTGGAGAGGAGTTCTAGTGCAAGTGCGTGCTTGAACTTGACGGAGGTGCAATACGACCTCGCGGACATGTAACACCCCAAAACTTCAAAGCAGTTATGGGCTGCTGGGAGCTAGCGCAGGCGGTAGTGCTACCGCCTGGCGCTAGCCATCTCGACGGTTGCTAGCGTCGGGACGGAAGCCGCTAGCATCGAGATGGGAGCTAGCGCAGGCGGTAGTGCTACCGCCTGGCGCTAGCCATCTCAACGGTTGCTAGCGTAGGGACGGAAGCCGCTATCGTCGAGATGGGAGCTAGCGCAGGCGGTAGTGCTACTACCTGGCGCTAGCCATCTTGATGGTTGCTAGCGTCGAGACGGAGGCCTTAAGCGTCGACAGCCGCTAGCGTCGAGACGGAAGCTAGTGCAGGCGCTAGCGCTAGCGCCGGCGCTAGCGCGCGACTCAGACCCGTGATTAGGAATCGTGGGCATTTATGGGACATTGACTTTGGGGCCTTGTTTTGGACAGAGGTGCCTGGGATGTGGCCTTAGGAGGCCGAAAGGCTCTTGGATTCCTTTATTCTCTAAGGGTTTTAATTAAGAGAGAGGGTGAGCCTTGGAGAAGATGATGAATAGGGTTTTCCAACCCTAGAGCTCATCTTTGGTGGAGGTTTCCTACACCGAATCCCGATCCGTTGGTGGCTACGCGTAGAGGAGGGCAAGACGCTCCTTTCCATCCGTACCAAAAATCAAGCTATGGCCTCGAAGCGACGTCAAAATGTAACGATCCTTTCTACCCTCTTTTGGACATGTGTTAGTCCATTTCCGTGCATCTTTGAGGTCCCTACCCAAAAGGGTGAGGTCGCGACCTCCGATGGGTGGATTTATGTTATCCCCGTCATATCTTGCATACATGTAGAGTCCATGCATGGAATGGACGTAGGCGCGCTGTGTGAAGCCCATCCGAGACGGTTCGTCCGGATTGGTGATGCTTTTTGATATTATGCATGACAGGGAAAACTCCGTGTTGATATCCTGCTTCGTAGGACTAGAGGGTGCTACTGCATGCGCAACAACACCTGGGGGTGTGCCCCGGGAAGCACCCGAAGTTAGAAGCAGAAATGGAGTTCTGTTCACTACCGCTGGCACTAGCGTTATCGCCGGGCGGTAGCTCCCAGACTTGGTTCTGGTGATTTTGTGCATTCTGAGGCAGTGGGAGTGCTACTGCATGTGCAGCAATGCCTGGGGGTGTGCCCCGAGAAGCACCCACAGCTAGAAGCCAAGTGAGGTTTCTGTGCGCTATCGCCAGGCGTTAGCGTTAACGCCGGCGATAGCTCCCAGACTGAGTTCTGGTGATGTTGTTGTGCCCACCTGTTGAAAGGACCTGAGGCCTGTGTGAGGCCTGTGTGCCCGACCTGTGAGGGTGTCCTGGTGGATGACTTAGCGGCCCGTAGAGCCGGCTAATTGAGAATACCTGGGCTGAGGGGACGCCATACCCGCTTTTCGTGTCGTACAACGAGAGCTGTGAACAACGGGCATTTGGCGAACCTGGAACCGCACCATTGCAGCACCTGATTATTAAGTCTCGTACAGCATGTCGGGAAGCATTGGGAAAGAGTCTTCAGACTACAGGATGTTCACAATTAAAGCACGAGAGAGCCCTGGTATTCGGGCCACCGACTTTAGCCTCGAAGGGCAAAGCCATCAAGAGTGGATGGTGGTGGAAGGCGGAGTACACCAAAGAGTGCCTGAGAGCACGAGACGTGGAGGCCATTCCCACGTTTGTGATTGTTGCATATGTATGAACCGTTGTGGGCTTTGCTAGCCGCTTCATTCTGTTATATATATATGCTGTGATGCTCTTGCAGGGACGAGAAACTACCACCCTCTCGAAGGGGTGGGGTCGTTATAATTGGGTCAGCTTTAGCTGACCGTTGCCCTGTTTTGCCACCATTTTTGGTGGGCTTGTTGTACAGGTGCTGGACCGAGCCGGAACATAGCGGGCTCATAGCGGGCTGAATCCCTTGTGCTGCTGCGGCCCTTAAAGGCCTTTTGATGTTCTTTTGCTTTTCATGTATGGCCGACCTGCGCACCGATGTTGGTAAATTGTAAGGCCCTCGTGCCTCTTTTGTTGTGTAAAACATTTTATTCCTATTAATAGAAGTGGACATACCCGGGTTCGGGTTTTGGTGGTTTATATATCTTGTCTATCTCTTTTGCTTCCGCATAGAATGCTCTGAGTTAGGTTCGTTGTTTAGATTTGAATGATATTCCTTATTGTGACGTTCCCGTTCATTTTGTTGTATATGGCGTGGGGCCCCGGCCGGACCTTCTGTCATATGCTTGTTAACGGATGGGGGTGTTACAGGACAGAATACGACAGGCCCTAGATCTTGATTCGAGCATGCAACGCTATTTGGCGGAGTCTGAAGTTGGGACCGCTGCAGAGTTTGTGTTAGAAGCCGGTCTGATGTGGAAAGACGGTCGGTTGTGCATCCCAAATGTGGGTAAGCTGCGAGAAGAATTGATGTACGAAGCACACTTTACAAAGTACTCAATTCACCCAGGGAGCACAAAGATGTACCAAGACATGAAAAAGCTGTTTTGGTGGCCAGGTCTGAAGAAAGACATCACCTTGTATTTGGCAAAATGCAAAACTTGCGCACTTGTGAAGGCGGAATGTCAGAAACCTGGAGGTTTCCTGAAGTCGTTGCCTGTACCGGAATGGAAATTTGACAATATTTCTATGGATTTCGTGCACGATTTGCCGAGATCTCAGAGTGGGAATGATGCCGTTTGGGTGATCATGGATCGCTTGACGAAGGTAGCCCACTTTATTCCAAACTGGAGGGACGATTCAGTTGAAAAGTTGGCAAAGCTTTATGTTGATAGCATTGTACGATTGCACGGTGTGCCCCGTAGCATCGTCAGTGACCGAGATGGGCGCTTTACTTCGAAAGATTGGAGGCTAATCCACCAGTTGTTGGGTACAAAATTGAAGTTTAGTACTGCCTTCCACCCTCAAACTGATGGACAGACTAAACGTACGAATAGAACTCTGGAGGATATGCTCCGTATGTGCGTCCTGGATTTCGGTAAGAAGTGGGAAGATCATCTTTTTATGATTGAGTTCGCTTATAATAATAGCTATCAGACAAGTATAAAGATGGCGCCCTTCGAGGCCCTCTATGGTAGAGCTTGCCACACTCCCTTAGCCTGGGCGGAGATAGGTGAGACGAAGCTGTTTAAGCGAAAGGAAGTCGAAGATGCAAATTCGGCTATTCAAACAATTCAGGGGAGATTGTTGATTGCGCAAGATAGACAGGCAAAGTACTACAATGCCAAGCACAGAAACGTCGAGTTCGCCGTGGGCGACTGGGTTTACCTAAAGATCAAACCTTTCAAGGGTGTGTCCAGGATTCGGCGCTTGAAAAAGCTGAGTCCGAGGTACCTTGGGCCGTTTGAAATTCTGGAGCGTGTTGGTGAAGCTGCCTATCGGCTCGCTCTTTCGACAGAGTTGAGCGGCTTACATGATTTGTTTCACATATCTGTGCTGAGGAAGGCAGTGCCAGAAACTAACCAAGTGCTTGTGACGAATCAAGTGCCAATCGATGAGGGGCTAAAGGCGAAAGTTGCGCCTATATGCATTGAAGACACTGATGTTAAGCAGTTGAGGAATAAACTGATCAAGATGGTCAAGGTCCGCTGGAACAATTGCGGTCGTGAGGAGCTTTCATGGGAGCATGAGCAAACCATGCGTGACGAGTTCCCCGAATTGTTCCGTTAAGGTACAAGTTATTTGTTTTTGTATCTTGTTGTTATTTGTACTGTTAAAATTTCGGGACAAAATTCTTTTAAGAGGGGAAGAATTGTAAGACCCCATATTCTGAGTACAAAGAAAGTAGAAGTGTACTGAAGCTAAGGAGCTAGCACCAGGCGCTAGTGCTAGCGCCGGCGGTAGCGCACTTTCCGAGAAATATGTTATTCTCGAGAAATGTTTGTAGCACTCCAGATTTTTCCCAGCGGATGGATAACACTGAGATCTAGCGCCAAGCGTTAACGCTAACGCCAGGCGTTAGCCTAAGTCTTAGTGTCAACGGCCGTCGAGACGTCGAGACGTGAGACGTCGAGACGTGAGACGTCGAGACGTCGAGACGTCGAGACCGTTCGTCGAACGCGCCATTCATCGAACGAGCCGTTCGACGAACATCGGGAAGTTCATCGAGCGCGAGGCCGTTCGTCAAATGCGAGGCTGATCGACGAACGTCGGGCAGAGTGTTTGTCAAGCGCCGCTCGACGAATTTCAGGTCATTCGTCGGACGCAGACTGCAGTGTGTTTGTCGAACGTCGCTCGATGAACTTCAGGTTGTTCGTCGAACGGAGGCTGCAGAGTGTTTGTCGAACGCCGTTCGACGAACTCCAGGCCGATCGTCGAACGCAGTCGGATTCCTTAAGCGGCTGTGGATAAGCTCATCCACCGCCTTAGGGGCTAACGCTCTGCGTTAGGTGCTATCGCCAGCGTTAGCTAAGAAAATATAAAAGGCAGCCAAATTCATTTTCCCTTCTTATTTTCATATTCCAAGCTCGTGTAAGGCAGAGAAACGTGGGATCCTGAAGGAAGGAGGTCGGTTTTGGCTAGCCGTGAGTTGTGTTGAGGGAAAATCCGTGAAGGAGATTGCTTGAGTGCTTGTGCCATCGTTGGAGAAAGCTGTTTTTAAGAGAGTCCAGCCGAGTTCCTCTCAAATCTATGGCACCGAAACAAGCGCCGAGGGTAACGATTCTCCTCCCTCAACTTTGGACACGTTCGTCCTTTGATTTGCATAGTAGTAGGCAGGTTTCCACTAGCAAGTGGATAGATTTCTGCTGACGGGTTGATGTTATCCCCGTAGAAATTGCATATAGAGCCCAGAATTGAAGTACGGGCATAGGCATGCTGTGTGAAGCCCATCTGGACAGGTTGGTCTGGATTGGTGATGTTGATATGCTATTGCACTCCGGAGAAGACTCCGTGATTATGCTGTGTTTTTGGGTGCTGTGTACTGTTTCGTACTGCAAAAGAGCTCTGAAGGTGTTTCCCAGAAAATACCCGGAAAAGGGTAGCAGAACTGGGTTCTGTTACTAGCGCCTGACATTAGTGTTAACGCCGGCGGTAGCTCCAGGTGAGAAGATTGTGTGACCCAATGTGGGTACAATTAGATGGGCACAAGGGGAAGCCAAACCCGTGTCAGGCATAGTTGAATACTGACATTTATGAGCGCGGACACAAGCTAAACCGAACCCGTTCCATAGCCGGTCAGTGATGAGGTCGCTCCTCCGGGTTCACTGAGGGAATTGTGGATTAGAAACCGTAAGGTAGTGCTATCCTTGACGGTCGCAGCTTATAGTGTACATCCAAGTTGAAAAAGTACTTGTCGATTAATGCGTCGCTCTTAGTGAAAATGAATGCTTCTATGCGGTGCTTAGACGCACCTGTGATATATATATATATATATATACTGCTATTGCTTGCCTGCAGGGAAGGAGCACCACTGCCCCGAGCATGGGGTGGGGTCGTTATAAATCTTGGTCAGCTAAAGCTGACCGGTTACTTATTTTGCCCACCGTTTGGTGGATTTGTTTGTACAGGCCCTGACGAGACTAGCTGGAAATAGCAGGCTGAAGCCCCTGCTGCTGTGCTGTACTGGCCCTCGAAGGCCAAAGCATTTGTTTACTGTTTTCATGTGTGGTCGGCCTGCGCGCCGATGTTTGGAAGCCACCTTTATTATGTAAACAAACCTTGTAAAGAACTTGTTATGTCTTTCATTCCTAGTAGCTACTGTGGACAATGTGTATACTGGTTTTAATTGAAATAAAATACTTCCGTTGTGTGACTCTGTGTGCTGAGATGGTTGGTATTAACTGTTTAATGCTAATTAAGTAACGCGCTCTTCTGTTCGTTTAATATGGCGTGGGGTCCCGGCCGGACCTACTGCTATATTCTATGTAACAGGGAGGGTGTTACATAATGGAATAAATGTTTTGAATCTCCCTAACAAAATCCCCTTTTGGATGGAGAGGTATCTGGTCTTTGAAGGCGACCTCAGCGGTCTCAGCAGCCAACCGTCCCCGCGAGCAGAGAGGGTTTTTAGAAAGTTAATAATCTTCTCAGAAGGAGAGCTCAAGGTCTTTGCTTTCTTAGCGGGCAAGCGCCTTGACCTTATTCACTACTTGGCGACCTGGTCTTAGATCGCTGCGGTCTCGCCGGAAGAGAGTAAGCATTTCTATCCGCGGCCTACTGTGATCTCATTATAATTTTTCTCTTATCTCTTCTAACTCTTTTACTTCTTCAGCGTGCTTTGTTGTTCCTGCGAACGGCCCGGTGGCACCAGCTGAGGTACTTACTTAGAGAGAGCAAAGGAAGAAAAGAGACCACGAGCGCGAGATCGCGGGTTTTGTCGGTGAGTCTGAGACCGCCGGTGCGTCATTTCCTTTGCTTGGCTTTTCGAAGAAGATGAAGTACACCAAGGAAAAGCTGTTGGAACATGGTCTTCCGCATCTCCTAAGTTTGAGAATAACAAATCCTATGTGTATTTGATCTTGTGTGTTTAAGTGTGCAGGATAACAAAGTCCACATGACTCAAGGATTACATAAGAAGGTTGCCCCCAAAGTTGAGCCATCAAATCCAAAACACCTACTAGCGCTGGCGGTTGTACTAGCGCAGGTGCTAGATGTCGCTCGACAAACTCTTAGCGGCGTTCGATGAAATATCGTTCGACAAAAATTCGCTCGACAAACTCTTAGCGGCGTTAGACGAACTATCGTTCGACGAAAATTCGCTCGACAAACTCTTAGCGGCGTTCGACAAAATATCGTTCGATGAAATATTGTCTTAAGCGTGATTGCCGGGAGAACTTATAGAAGGAGATAGCACCAGGCGATATCCGATAGCGCAGGCGTTAGCGAGGAGCACATTAGGCAAGAGAGAATTGTTTCCTCGGATTAAAGATTCTGCCGTGCAGAATGTGTCCTAATATGGGATAGCGCCGGTGGTACCTCTAGCACAGGCGCTAGCGCTGAGTCTATAAAAAGAACGCCTCTTCTCTTGTTTCAGACGGACATTACAGAGATCAGAGAGAGAGATAGAGTGCTAGAATTCCAGAGGCTATCTTGGCTGAAAGTTGATGTCCTACCAAAGTTCTGCAAACTTCTGAACGAGAATCTCATTATGCCGGATCCAAACGAAGTCCGCTTCTACAACGCTTATTCTACATCGGATCTTTGTCTCCAACTTCAGAAGTTCATCAAGAGGGAGTTTTTATTTATTTCATATCTTTCTTGTAAACGGTTAGTGAAATCGCCTCGTGTTGGCGACTAGGTCTGGGTAGGTTGTAGGGGGAAACTCACCTCGTGTTGGCGACTAGATCTAGGCTAGGTCTAGGGGGGTGCTCGAGGCCACATCCGGGGAAGGGTTGGCTAGAGCGGCTTGAGGCCGAATCCGGGGAGGATAGGCTAGGGCCACCAGTTCGTGGGGATGCGAGTCGGGATAGAAAACAAAAGAGTTTACTATTCATCGCCACCGATTTCTAGCATTATAGAAGTCAACATTTGTAAAACCGTATTTGATATTAATAAAGCATGTCTCTACTTTATTTAAATGGTTTTACTTGACTTCTTATTGTCTTTGTCTTGCATTATTACAAAGCTTTTCAAAATATCACTAAAGTTTTTAAAACCCTTATTCACCCCCCCCCCCCCCTCTAAGGGCGCCTACCAATCCAACAAGTGGTATCAGAGCTAGGTTTTATTCCAATCAGCTTAACAACCGGGAATAATGGCGTCTCATGATCTCGCTTCTACTAGTGGGGCAAATTTCTGTGAAGAAGAAATATCTCTTAAACCACCTCTATTTGAAGGAACAAATTATAAATGATGGAAAATTTTAATTGAAAAATTTATTAAGACTTTAGATGTCGAAGTATGGAATTTAGCCATTGTTAGACCTGCGGATGAATCAAATAAAAAAGAACGTCATCTAAATGCAAAAGCCAAACATTATTTATTTTGTGCTCTATCAAATGAAATTTTCAAATTAATATATTGTTTTTCTAGTGCATACAAAGTTTGACAATTTCTTGAAGAAATGTATGATTTTCCTCTCGCAGGTATAGAACAAACACAGGAGGAGAAGCACATACAAGCATCCACTACTACTCAAGAAGATCTCTCTCGTAGCAAAGCCATGGAAATCATGAAAACTAACTTGGAAAAAGAGAGCAATACACCAAGAGAAAAAGAAGATGAAAATTCATCTATAATGAAGGAGGGCCCAAAAGATAATGAAGGAACTTCATACTCACATTTTGCCTCTGCCAAAAGCGCTGTAAGAAAGTCAAAATCTTCTTCTTCTGTGATAACTTCCATCTCTAGTTTCAATATACTAAGAACGGCTAAACGTAAGATCAAGAAATTGAAAATTACTAATAAAAATTTACGTTTAGAAAATAAGAGATTAAAAACTAATGTTAATTTAGAATCAAATTGTGATGTGGTTTCACCATCTTGTCCTTTACTTGAAAACACAAAACCTTGTTTTGATTGTGATATTATTAAGGAAAAACTTAAGGAACTTGAAAAAGAAATTATTTGTATAAAAGAACATAATGAAAAATTATCTTTAGAAAATTCATCTTTAAAAGGTGATTGTGCTACATGCAAAAGTTATAAAATTGAAATTGAAGAGATGGATGAAACATTTGAGGAATACAGAAATGAATACCAAAACCATATTGATTCAATTGTTTCTACTCTTAAAAATAACACAATTGCGTATAATAAAGCTAGACATAATTTGAAACTTAAGAACAATGAATTAGAAACTAAAATTATCTTGCTTAAGGAAATCTTAAAGAAAAATTTTCAATATCAAACAAACTCCAAAAGCAAGTTAAATATGATATCTCAAAATATGAATAAACCAAACAATGGAAATAAAAGACTTCAAAAGATTGAAAATGAAATTCCAAAATACTATAATCATTATCAACATCAATCTTCTCCCAACATAAAATTAAATGCTCGCAACCTTCCTATGAAAAATACCTTCAATGATCATCAATATAAACATTATCACAATGGAAATTTCACATATAAGAATAACACTAAACCAAAGTTTGAATGGAGGCCCAAATCTAAAACTGAAACATTAACATCACATGAAAGGACTCATTCAACAATATCTACCCACAAACCTACACGATATATTTGGGTACCCAAAGGAACCACCACTCTTGGTCCCCTTTGGATCCCTAAATATCCTACTCATTAGGTGTCACCAAACGCATGAAGTAGAAATCAACAAAAAATTAAGGTATCAATTATTCTACTTCATGATATGATTTAACTTCTTGTTTTCTTATTTTTTTTAAAGCTAGTCATCTCATATATTATAGGAAATATGATCGTAACTCAAAAAAAAAAACTTAATGAGTTTATGAATTAAATTAATTAAAACTCAAAATCATATTTTATTTTTGTGACCTATCTATTATTCTTATATTCATTACATATATATATATATTTACATCATTTATCAATAATTGAATTCAAAATTACCATGTGGTATTAAAATCTCTAAACATAAGTTTTTAAAATATACTACATATGATATTAAAATTGCCTAAAAATCTTCATTTCATGACTTCAAAATTCATAAATAATATGTATAAAAAAAACTTTAAAAACTACCAAGAGAAATCAGATAAAGATATTCAAGCATCAAAGAACATGTGTCAAAATACCTGTATTATTACAAACAAAAAAACTTGTTCCCCTCGGACCGTCCTACTCCACTACTCTTCCTCGTCTATCTCCTCCACACTTGGACTTGGGGATTATCTTCTGCGAGTCCTCCAAACTGAATGATGGGGTGGATCCTGTTCTGGGCTGTCCCACTCCCTCCGCTCCGATGTAGATGGTTTTAGCTTTAATGCCTTGATAATGAACTTCACCATCTTCTTTATACCAGAAACATCCTTCTCCATTCTTGTCATCCGCTCTCCCATCTCTTCTCGAAAAGACTCAAATGAATCATCTCGAGCCCCTCGAGATGACGCTCCTCGCCGGAGTGGTGGTCATGCAGACGACGATGGCTCGTCTGGGTGGGAAGTAGCTCGCAAGTGTGAAGTACTATAAATCGGAGGAAAGCAATCCATCAAGTAAAAACCCAGTTCTATAGAAGGATACATCACCTGAATAACCCGTTGTATGATGCCACCCAGGGGCAAGTTATTATATCTCTGACGGGATGGATGCCGCATCTTGAATGAATAGCGAATTAAGGAAAACAACAAATCTGCCACATCAAATTTTTCCTCCTCTAGAATGAAGTAGGTGACATAACTTAGTTGTGCGGTGACTTTTGTTGTATCACCCAACTTCAGTAGGATTGTATGTCGTAGTACATCTTGAACAACCAAGGCGTCTACTGTAAGTGACGACACTGTGGAGATCAGACTCCTGCATTCCCTATTATGCAACAACACCATATTTACTTGAGTCCAGTCTCTATCTGCTCTAAACTTTTCAACAATTTCCAAACGATTTGGATGCTGTGTCAATCCAAACACGTTCCTTAGAAGGTCATGAGTAATTGTCACCACGTGACCTTGCACCAAAGACCGCACTCCTCCATCCAGATCTGTCTGCGATGGGTTCTCCAAGTGCGTATAAAAATCACGAACTAATTCTGAACAAAACCCATCTGGAGAAAATAAATTGAACACCTCGGAAGCAACAAATAACTGCATAATATGGTGGTGACGTGGCATGTCAAACTCCACTATATAAGGAACACCCACCACTGCTGCTTCCACGACCAGATCTGCAGTCTTCTTCCCTTTAGATCCAGGTGCCATCTGCCACATTACAAGAAAAATTAAAACCCAGATCTGCGTTCGACGAACTATCGTTCGACGAAAATTCGCTCGACAAACTCTTAGCGGCGTTCGATGAAATATCATTCAACAAAATATTGGCTTAAGCGCAATTGCCGGGAGAACTTATAGAAGGAGATTGTGCCAGGCGATATCCGATAGCGCAGGCGATAGCGAGGAGCACAGGTTGCAAGAGAGAATTGTTTCCTCGGATTGATGATTCTGCCGCGCAGAATGTGTCCTAATATGGGATAGCGCCGACGGTACCTCTAGCGCAGGCTCTAGCGTTGAGTCTATAAAAAGGACGTCTCTTCTCTCGTTTCGGACGGACATTACAGAGATCAGAGAGAGAGAGATAGAGTGCTAGAATTCCAGAGGCTATCTTGGCTGAAAGTTGATGTCCTACCAAAGTTCTGCAAACTTCTGAAGGAGAATCTCATCACGCCGGATCCAAACGAAGTCCGCTTCTACATCGCTTATTCTACAGCGGATCTTCGTCTCCAACTTCAGAAGTTCATCAAGAGGGAGTTTTTATTTATTTCATATCTTTCTTGTAAACGGTTAGTGAAATCGCATCGTGTTGGCGACTAGGTCTGGTAGGACTTAGGGGGAAACTCGCCTCGTGTTGGTGACTAGATCTAGGCTAGGTCTAGGGGTGCTCGGGGCCACATCCGGGGAAGGGTTGGCTAGAGCGGCTTGAGGCCGAATCCGGGGAGGATAGGCTAGGGCCACCGGTTCGTGGGGATGCGAGTCGGGATAAAAAACAAAAAGAGTTTACTATTCATCGCCACCGATTTCTAGCGTTATAGAAGTCAACTTTTGTAAGACCGTATTGTTGGAACATGGTCTTCCGCATCTCCTAGGTTTGAGAATAACAAATCCCATGTGTATTTGATCTTGTGTGTTTAAGTTTGCAGGATAACAAAGTCCACATGACTCAAGAATTACATAAGAAGGTTGGCCCCAAAGTTGAGCCAACAAATCCAATACATCTACTAGCGCTGGCGGTAGTACTAGCGCAGGCGCTAGCTGCCGTTCGACGAACTTATCATCATGGCGTTCGACGAAACTTCGCTCGAAGCGCAATTGCTGGGAGAACTTATAGAAGGAGATAGTGCCAGGCGTTATCTGCTAGCGCTGGCGGTAGCGAGGAACACAGTTGGCAAGGGGGAATTATTTCCTCGGATTGAAGATTCTGCCGCGCAAAATGTGTCCTAATATGGGATAGCGCCGGCGGTAGCGCTAGCGCAGGCGCTAGCGGTGAGGCTATAAAAAGGACTCCTCTCCTCTCGTTTCAGACACATCAGAGAGATATCAGAAAGAGATAGAGCGCTAGAATTTCAGAGGCTATCTTGGCCGAAAGTTGTTGTCCTACCAAAGTTCTGCAAAATTCTGAAGGAGAATCTCATCACGCCGAATCCAAATGAAGTCCTCTTCTACAACGCTTATTCTACAGCGGATCTTCGCCTCCGACTTCAGAAGGGAGTTTTTTTATTTATTTTCATTTCATATTCTTCTTGTAAACGGTTAGTGAAATCGCCTCGTGTTGGCGATTAGGTCTGGGTAGGACTTAGGGGGAAACTTGCCTCGTGTTGGCGACAAGATCTAGCCTAGGTCTAGGGGGTGCTCGAGGCCACATCCGGGGAAGGGTTGGCTAGAGCGGCTTGAGGCCGAATCCGGGGAGGATAGGCTAGGGCCACCAGTTCGTGGGGATGCGAGTGGGGATAGAAAACAAAAAGAGTTTACTATTCATCGCCACCGATTTCTAGCGTCATAGAAGTCAACTTTTGTAAAACCTTATTTGATATTAATAAAGCATGTCTCTACTTTATTTCAATTGTTTTACTTGACTTTCTATTGTCTTGCATTATTACAAAGTTTTTAAAATATCACTAAAGTTTTGAAAACCCTTATTCACCCCCCTCTAAGGGCGCCTACCGATCCAACAAGTGGTATCAGAGTCAGGTTATTCCAAATCGGCTTAACATCCGGGAATAATGACGTCTCTTGATCTCGCTTCTACAAGTGGGGTAAATTTTTATGAAGAAGAAAAATCTCCTAAACCACCTTTATTCGAAGGGAGAAATTATAAAGAATGGAAAATTTTAATTGAAAAATTTATTAAGACTTTAGATATCGAAGTATGGAATTTAGCCATTGTAAGACCTGCAGATGAATTAAATAAAAAAGAACGTCAACTAAATGCAACAACCAAACATTATTTATTTTGTGCTCTATCAAATGAAATTTTCAAATTAATATATTGCTTTTCTAGTGCATACAAAGTTTGGCAATTTCTTGAAGAAATGTATGATTTTCCTCTCGCAGGTATAGATCAAACACAGGAGGAGAAGAACATACAAGCATCCACTACTATTCAAGAAGATCTCTCTCGCTGCAAAGCCATGTAAATCATGGAAACAAACTTGGAAAAAGAGAGCAATACATCAAAAGAAAAAGAAGATTCATCTATGATGGAGGAAGGCCCAAAAGATAACGTAGGAACTTCATGCACACATTTTGCCTCTACCAAAAGCGCTATAAGAAAGTCAAAATCCTCTTCTTGTGTGATAACTTACATTTCTAGTTTCAATATACTAAAAACTGCAAAACGTAAGATCAAGAAATTGAAAATCAATTTTAAAAATTTACAGTTAGAAAATAAGAGATTAAAAGCTAATGTTAATTTAGAATCAAATTGTGATGTGGTTTCACCATCTTGTCCTTTACTTGAAAACACAAAACCTTGTTTTGATTGTGAAAATTTTAAGGAAAAACTTAAGGAACTTGAAAAAGAAATTATTTGTATAAAAGAACATAATGAAAAGTTATCTTTAGAAAATTCATCCTTAAAAGGTGATTGTGCCACATGCAAAAGTTATAAAATTGAAATTGAAGAGATGGATGAAACATTTGAGGAATACAGAAATGAATACCAAAACCATATTGATTCAATTGTTTCCACTCTTAAAAATAGCACAATTGCGTATAACAAAGCTAGACATAACTTGAAACTTAAGAACAATGAATTAGAAACTAAAATTATCTTGCTCAAGGAAATCTTAAAGAAAAATTCTCAATATCAAACAAACTCTAAGAGCAAGTTAAATATGATATCTCAAAATATGAATAAACCAAACAATGGGAATAAAAAACTTCAAAATGAAAGTCCAAAATACTATCATTATCAAACTTCTCCCTACATGATATTAAATACTCATAACTTTCCTATGATAAATACCTTCAAAAATCATCAATATAAAGACTATCGCTATGGAAACTTCTCATATAAGAATAACACCAAACCAAAGGTTGAATGGAGGCCCAAAACTAAAACTGAAACATTAACATCATATGAACGAACCATTTCATCAATATCTACCCATAAACCTACACGATATATTTGGGTACCCGAAGGAACCACCACTCTTGGTCCCCTTTGGATCCCTAAATCTCTTACTCATTAAGTATCACCAAATGCATGAAGTAGAAATCAGCAAAAAATATAAAGTATCAACTATTCTTCTTCATGATATGCTTTAACTTAATAAGTTTATAAAAACTCAAAATCATTTTTTTTGGTAAACTATCTATTATTCTTATATATATATATCATTTATCAATAATTGATTTCAAAAGTATTATGTGGTATTAAAAATCTCTAACCATAGGTTTTTAAAATATACTACATATGATATTAAAATTGCCTAAAAATCTCTATTTCATGACTTCAAAATTCATAACAAAAATCACAAAGAAGGATCAGATAAAAACACTCAAGCATCCAGAAACAACAAAATGAAACATTCCAGATAACGCCAGCGCTAGCCGGTAACCCCTGCGCTAGCAAACAACATCTAAAATCATGTGTTCAAATTCCTGTATTATTACACAACAAAAAACTTGTTCCCCTCAGACCGTCCTACTCCACTACTCCTCCACGTCTATCTCCTCCACACTAGGACTTGGAGAGTGTCTTCTACGAGTCCTCCGAATTGAATGACGGGGTGGATCCTGTTCTGGGCTGTCCCACTCCCTCCTCTCCGGTGTAGATGGTTTTAGCTTTAATGCCTTGATCATGAACTTCACCATCTTCTTTATACCAGAAACATCCTTCTCCACTCTTATCATCCGATCTCCCATCTCTTCTCGAAAAGACTCAAATGAATCATCTCGAGCCCCTCGTGATGATGCTCCTCGCCGAAGTGGTGGTCGAGCAGATGATGATGGCTCATCCGGGTGGGATGTAGCGCGCAAGTGTGAAGTACTATAAATCAGAGGAAAGCAATCCATCAAGTAAAAGCCCAGTTCTATAGAAGGATACATCACCTGAATAACTCGTTGAATGATGCCACCTAGGGACAAGTTGTTGTATCTCTGACGGGATGGATGCCGCAACTTGAATGAATAACGAATCAAGGAAAGCAAAAAATCCGCCACATCAAACTTTTCCTCTTCTAGAATGAAGTAGGTGACATAACTTAGCTGTGCCGTGACTTTTGCTGTATCACTCAACTTCAGTAGGATTGTATGTCGTTGTACATCTTGAACAACCAAGGCATCTACTATGAGTGACAACACTGTGGAGATCAGATTCCTGCAGTCCCTATTGTGCAGTACCATATTTACTTGGGTCCAGTCTCTATCTGCTCTGAACTTTTCAACAATCTCCAAATGATTTGGATGCTGTGTCAAACCAAACGCGTTCCTTAGATGGTCATGAGTAATTGTCACCACGTGACCCTGCACCACAGACCGCACTCCTCCATCCAGCCTTGTCTGTGCTGGGTTCTCCAAGTGTGCATAAAATTCCTGAACTAATTCTGAACAAAACCCATCTGGAGAAAATAAAGTGAATATCTCAGAAGCAACAAATAACTACATTATATGGTGGTGTCGTGGGATGTCAAACTCCACAATATAAGCTACACCCACCACTGCTGCTTCCACAACCAGATCTGCAGTCTTCTTACCCTTATATCCAGGTGCCATCTGCAACATTACAAGAAAAATTAAAAACGAAGCAACATTCAATAGCGCCAGCGCTATCAATAGCGCCCAGCGTTATCGATAACGCCTTCGGTAGCGCCAACACTAATCCACTGCTCTAAAAATAGTGAAAATTTCCCTAAAATAACACATTTTATAATAATAACTTACTAGATCCAAGAAACCCACACAATCGAAACCAAAATCAAAACCAAAATCAAAACCAAAATCCTCATAAAAATTTAAAACAAAACTCTTGAAGAAAAGAATCATCCATTGTAGATCTAGCTTCTAAAACCACCTAAAAACCTCAAATATCTTCATCTCTAACATCAAAATCAAATTTTAAAACAAAAATCATAAGAAATGATGAAGATTTACCTCTGATCTATGCGTGGGCTTGGTCGTATTCTAGGGTTTTTCGGGAGAGAGTCAATGGGAATGGCAGAAATAAAAGAGTAAAAGGGATCTAAATAAAGGCTCGATAGCGCCAGCGCTATCACTAGCGTAGGCGATATCGCACCATTCTGTCTTTGTAAGAATACAAAACTCTATAATAGTCCTAAAATTATTCTCCACTGTTTGTACTACTTAGTGATGCAAGATTCATTTATTACGACTTGAGTTAGGTCTCCTAAATCTTTCAAGTTAAAGCACATACACAAATGCAATTTTGTATTTGTTAAACATCGAAAACATCTCCTACAATTATGAAATTTCAGCATGAAACTACTATTGGGACACTTAATCAAGATCAGCAATCAAAAATTTCAAAATCATAAAAAATCATGTACTATTTCCCGCGCTAGCGCTAACGCCGGCGCTAGCGTACTTATGTGTTTTTCTGTATTTTTAAAATTTTGAAAAATTCCTAAAAATATATTAATCTATATGTACTATTTGTTTTTGCACTTCTGATTATATTTTGTTTTTGAAAAATCAAATACAAAAATACAAAAGTTAAAATTACAAAAAATATATATTTTGTTTAAAGTCTATTTTTGAAAAATCAAATACAAAAATACAAAAGCTAAAACTAAAAAAAAATGTATGTTTTGTTTAAAGTCTATTATTTTTACAAAATCCAAATTACAAAAAAAAATATATGTCTTGCTTTTTGCTTAAAGTTTATGTCTTTTTGAAAAATAAATTCAAATACAAAAATATAAAACACTGAAACTATCAAAAAACTGTATGAATTTTCGTATGAGAATCAAGCATGATTTAATCTATTCCTTAGAACTTCTATAATGTTGTACTTTATTTTTTCAAACTCTTTGAACATTATTTTCATCATGCTTTGATATATCTATTACCACGTGCATCAATTATATTGAAAGTTGTGTAGAACTATGCGTAGCATGCCTCTAAGTATGAGTAAATGTTTTATGTTTGATAATGATCTTTATTCACTCACTTAATTTTGGCATTGTCTACATTTGTGTTTAATCTAAGAATGCTTGTATATGTTTTGTATTAGTACAATGAATTAAAATTGCACAAGTATCTTACCTACACTCCTTTATTTGCACTTTAAAAAAAAATTAAGAAAATTGGTTATCTTTCTCATAAATTTTATTGGTTTGCAAAAACAAGTGTATTCGGAGAACTTTGTACAAAACAAAAATCATAAAATAAAGTGACAAAGATAACTCCACCAAGCACTACTTGAACCTCCTGATAAGTCTTAATAAGCGTTGTGATGTTGAGCACCTTGGAAAGAATAGTAAAGTATCTTGTGCAAACCATAACTTTTTTTCAAAAATAAAAACCACTTACTCTTAAGTACACCGGATCACTAGTTTCAATATTAAAATAAAAATAAGATATGTGATCCCCCAAGCACTACTTTGCACCCTAATAAGTCTTAATGAGCATTGTGTGTGCAAAGCACCTTGGTAGTTGTACATTTTTTTGTGCATTGAAGTGCGTGGAAGTAAAATTATTTGTGTTTTATTGTGCTCTTACTTTACATATTTCATGTATTTTTGATTAAACAGTTGTTTACTCTATTCATAATACACTTATGTGCACATCATTATCTTCCATAACACTTCTTCTCATGAGTATTGGATCCTAATGCAAATTCAATACTACTCTTTATTTATGAAATGCACTAGATAACCCAACATGCTTTCTACAATGTTTGGTATGTTTTGAATTTGTGAATTAAAATAACATTGTAGTAATTCTTTTGATATCATTATTTCATGCTTGGTTAATTTATTACTGATTTTAAAATGTTTACAAAACATCTTCTTTATAAAATTAAACTCCTATATTTTTTTTAATCATCATGTCTTACAAAAGTTGTGCTTCACCAATGCTCTGGATGCTGAATGAAGGAAGCATGGGTATGCGCACATAAATCAAAATGGATTCTTGGGTCTGCCCTCTCTGATGTCTTTGGCTTTGATTTGAGGGCATGATTCCGCAGCAAACGCAACTGTATAGGGGGCCACTATTTCAGTGGTACTCTGTGAGCAGCCACTTTGTGCATTTATTGTCAAAGGTTAGGTCTTTCTCCTCTGAGAGAAGCCACTTTGTGCATAGTGCCAAAGGTTAGGTCTATTTCCAATCTTCCCCCGCCCATACCCCCAATGATTGGGGACTATATGGATTCTGTTGTTGTTGTTGTTGTTGTATCATGTCTTACAAAAGATGTTTTCTTGTATTTTTCTAAGTCTTCCGCAACTTTACATTTACCTTCTATTTGGTTATGCTACAAACTCTGATTTATGACAATATTGTGATGAAAATAATTCTAAAACTACTTCTCATTTCATTCTCTACAAGCTCGATCATGCCTTTATCTTATTATCAACTTTTTAGTGATGTCTCCTTACCCGTTTTTGCTAATAACAAAAGGGGGAGAACTAACATGATAAATATTATGCTGCTATCAAACTATAATGCTTCATTAAGATGATAGCTTACATATTAGGAGAACATTCACTTAGGGGGAGCATGTATTTAGGGGGAGAAATTCTAAATGCTAAAATCATTAATTATCCTAAGTCATCACTCTCACACACACACAAGTATGGTTCTTCATGCTTATATATAAAAGCTCTGATTTATCATTAATGGATTTGTTATTATCAAAAGGGGGAGTTTGTTGGAACATGGTTTTCCGCATCTCCTAGGTTTGAGAATAACAAATCCCATATGTATTTGATCTTGGTGTTTAAGTGTGCAAGATAACAAAGTCCACTTGACTCAAGAATTACATAAGAAGGTTGCCCCCAAAGTTGAGCCAACAAATCCAATACATCTACTAGCGCTGGCGGTAGTACTAGCGCAGGCGCTAGCTGCCGTTCGACGAACTTCTCATCATGGCGTTTGATGAAACTTCGCTCGAAGCGCAATTGCCGGGAGAACTTATAGAAGGAGATAGCGCCAGGCGGTATCTGATATCGCTGGCGGTAGCGAGGAACACAGTTGGCAAGGGGGAATTGTTTCCTCGGATTGAAGATTCTGCCGCGCAAAATGTGTCCTAATATTGGATAGCGCCGGCGGTAGCGCTAGCGCAGGCGCTAGCGGTGAGGATATAAAAAGGACTGCTCTCCTCTCGTTTCAGACACATCAGAGAGATATCAGAAAGAGATAGAGTGCTAGAATTCCAGAGGCTATCTTGGCCGAAAGTTGTTGTCCTACCAAAGTTCTGCAAACTTCTGAAGGAGAATCTCATCACGCCGGATCCAAACGAAGTCCGCTTCTACAACGCTTATTCTACAGCGGATCTTCGCCTCCGACTTCAGAAGGGAGTTTTTTTATTTATTTTCATTTCATATTCTTCTTGTAAACGGTTAGTGAAATCGCCTCATGTTGGAGACTAGGTCTGGGTAGGACTTAGGGGGAAACTCGCCTCTTGTTGGCGACTAGATCTATCCTAGGTCTAGGGGGTGCTCGAGGCCACATCCGGGGAAGGGTTGGCTAGAGCGGCTTGAGGCCGAATCTGGGGAGGATGTTAGGGTCACCGGTTCGTGGGGATGCGAGTCGGGATAGAAAACAAAAAGAGTTTACTATTCATCGCCACCGATTTCTAGCGTCATAGAAGTCAACTTTTGTAAAACCTTATTTGATATTAATAAAGCATGTCTCTACTTTATTTCAATTGTTTTACTTGACTTTCTATTGTCTTGCATTATTACAAAGTTTTTAAAATATCACTAAAGTTTTGAAAACCCTTATTCACCCCCCCTCTAAGGGCGCCTACCGATCCAACACGTATTTGATATTAATAAAGCATGTCTCTACTTTATTTCAATTTTTTTACTTGACTTCTTATTGTCTTTGTCTTGCATTATTACAAAGCTTTTCAAAATATCACTAAAGTTTTTAAAACCCTTATTCACCCCCCCTCTAAGGGCGCCTACCGATCCAACAAAAGCCCCTTCTCAAATGGGGTGCAAAAGGCAAAAGTGTCAAAGTTTCAACCGATCCCCCTCTCTGGGGTGGAAAGTTAACTCGTCATGCTTTCGTGGTCACTGCTGCCCTTTACGGGAAAAGCAATGCCAGAGAAATTTATGATATTGAGACAAATATGCTCCCTGACATCTGCGCGCAGGGGACCGCCAATAGCACGGTCTTGAACCATCACATGGGGCGGTCTCTTCAAGATGCCCTGAGAGAAAATGAACGCCTACATGAAGAATTAAGGGTAAAACTTTTACCTGAGATTTCCACTTTTATTTTGTATCGTGATCACATGATCTAATCATTTTTCCTTTTGCAGCGGTAAAAAATGGGAGCATATGATGTAGATAATGAGGATTTCCAGAATGCCCTGATGCACCAGGTAAAATAGACCGCAGAGCAAACAATCTCTGAGCTTCGTGCTCGTGGTGCTTTTATTGATGAATATAAGGATGTAAAGTTTGCCGATCTTTTCCCTGATGCAGCTAGGGTAATTGACGAACAATCGATCATGACTGGTGAGATCGCTCTCGAGGAGGAGGAAGAAGAAAAAAGTTGATATTGAACGAGTTGCTGAAGTGAGCTGGAGTCAATATGTTGTAGGCAATGATACGAGCTCTGCAGTGGACTCATGTTCAGGTTCTAAAGTTCCTCCCACAAATTCAGAAGGATCCTCAGATGAGGCCAGCTCTTCTTCATCAGATGAGCAGTCTCAAAAAAGGTCAAGGAGCGAGTAGATTTTTTCTTTTGTAATTGTTTAATATACTTGCCCGATCACTGATATTGAGACCGGTCCAACAATGTAACAAGCCTGATCAATGATATATAAAGAAAATTTTATCATACCTTTCTTTTGTGGATGAATGTGTTTATATTTACCTGCGCTTATATCGATCACTCTCTTCTTGTGAGCGAACTAATTTTTTATCACTTGCGGTCTCGTTGGGCGAATTCCATCATCTGCGATAATTTTCCTCTAATAATTCCAGCAATCATTTTTGTCTCAGCGGTCTGAAATTTATGAGATAAAAGACAACATTCGATCTCAATGCTTTTAGGTCTTGTTGAGCCCGAATAAACAACAATATAAGAGAATGTTGCATAAAAGTTAGGGCAACAATCAATAGTAGCGGTCTCATAATTGTTAAATAACTTGAAGCATGATGAAGGCTTGTATGTTTTGTGATACTTGTAGGACACCGCTTGTCACATTGTGATCTTGAATTTTTTAGACCCTCAGAGAAAAAATTATAGTTCATGAATGTCGATTCCCGAATAGCCTTTAACAAGAGCAAAAGTGGAGATCTTCAATGATTTAGTCCGTTTCTTCCTTGGGCATTCAGATAGAAATGATCCTTTCAAAGAAGATGGCCAGCGATCTCCTATTTTTAGATCGCTATCTCAGCTTCTAGAACCTGTAAAAACAAACCAAATTTTGAAAAATAATGATTTCCAAATGCTTCTGAGATCGAAATAATCAGGCGATATCTTACTTTTCGGGTCAATTATGAGAATAGATATTCGAAGTCATATGGTCATATAGGAAAATATCCAACGATCTCTTGTATTCTTAGGATTATTTTGAAATTGGGAAAAACCCTGTCGGCGATTTCAAATTTTCCAGACTGCCCTTCGAAGCTTGGAATCATAAAAGTTGACCTGGAAAACTTTTACAAGGCCTTGAAGAGTCCTAGATGGCGGTCTTATATGCTCTAGACCACCCCATTCCAAAAAACAATTCAATACCGAGATCGTCGGTCTCCACAAATCCCAGACCGCTCCTTCATAATAAAGGCTTAAAAGGTAGAATATGCAATGATCTAAAGGGCAGGTGTGGCTAGTCCAGCATTGCTTTTCTCAAAAGATCATTACAATTCTAACATTTTTTTCAAAAAATGAGACATAGAGAGAGAGAGAGAGGGGGAGAGAGAGAGAGGGGGAGAGAGAGAGAGACGGAAGAGAGGTGAACAACTCTACATGATCAAAAGGGCAGGTGTGGTTATGCCGCGGAGGCTTTACCAACATTGCTTTTCTTAAGAGATCATTAATATTGTAACACCCTAGCCACTCAAGGGCTCTTTGAAAATGGCCATTGATCCAATTGGCCTCCTCTTGGCTATCCTTACACCAATTAGTATTCGATGGTTACAGGGCATGATGATTCATAGGGCAGATGTGGTTATGCCGCGGAGGCCATACCGATATTGCTTTCCTTCAAAAATCATCAAGACTGTAACAATGTCCTGAAATGCATAACAGAGCTAAACATTCACCCAGACCTCCCTTGATGCAGGGGTGTGTCAGATATTAGCAAGGACCCGACATCCTAAAGTTCCTCCACACGAGCTTGGCGAGCCACTGCTACACAAGTGCAAAATCTCGCCGCTACTTGTGGTCCTGGCAGATTTACATCTCAAGCTTCAAGTTGAGGGGGCAGCAAGTAGGATGTGTCGATATCTCGTTTGGTGGGATCTTAGCCTTTGATAGTCAGTCAAAAATATCTTTCATCCTTCCTTTCCGATATATGCAATGCAAGAGATTATAACCACATCATAATGCTTGCAAAAAATGAAGGAAAGAAGAAAAATGGGAAATAATTCAGGTTTTTAAGAGAAGAAACGCTTGACATCTTCTCCACTCCAAGTGTGAGATAAATCTTCCCCTTAATAAGTTTGGGGACGATAAGCTCCATTCTTGAGCACTTCTTTAGCAATAAATGGACCTATCCAATTTGGGTTCAGCTTTCCAATCGAGCCAGATCTTGCTGCTGCATTAACTTTTTTGAGGACAAGATCACCAGCCACAAATTCTTCAACTCGAACATTTTTGTCAAAATATTTAGCCATTCTTCTTTTTACTTCTTCCTGCCTGATTATTGCTGCATCTCTCAGCTCTTCGAAGAGATCAAGGATGCATTTCAATTCTTCATCATTTCCTTCCATCCAATCATCTTGATGTTGTTGTGATAATAATACCCTTGGACTTTTAACTTCAAATTCAATGGGAATGAGAGCTTCCGAGCCATGAGATAATTTGAAGGGAGTTTCTCCAGTAGCTGATGTTGGAGTCGTCCTCAAAGCCCAGAGCACTGATGGCGCAAATCTCACACACCGCTATAGGCGGTAGCTCGACTGCGGCACGAAACGGCAGTGTACCGATCGTTCAAGTAATATAAAATGAGGAGTAAATCCCCGAGTATCGATCTCGAAAGGAACACAGTAAGGTGGAGTTGACTATTGAGGAGGACTTGAGATTGAAGTCCTTAAGGTCGGATGGATTGCGGGAGGCTTGGTTTGGATTGCGGAAAACAAAATAAAATAGCTACGACTACTCCTATGCAGGCCTTGAGTGCACTGCTTCGCCAGGCGGGATGGAAGACTACACGGGCCGCAATGCACCGATTCGCTAGGCGGATGGACGAGCAGGCTAGCGGATGGAGTGGAGAGAGCGGCGGAATGAGGGTCGCAAGCACCTCTTCGCAAAGCACACCACTAACAATTGTTAGGGCGGCACAACACAACAAACAATCCACACCACAAGGCACACCTCAAATGAAAATATAACAAGAATACTCAATCACATAGACATGATTTCATACTAATGTTAACAAATAAAAGTATACTTCATCAAACATATAAGAAATCCAACTAAACTATCAACTACAAGAGGATGTGAGTGTGCGAAATCGACCGACTCCGAAGTCTTGTTGAGGATTCACGGAAGGAATCGCCGGGTTGTCAATCCGCGTCCAAACTCGGTCCTCAACTGCGTCCGAGGTAGAGAAGGTTGTCACTACCTTCCAGTGGACCCGTCTTCTTCGTGTCACGAACCGGAGGAATGATCACACAAGCTGCTCAGATCTTGAAGAAGAAGGCTAGGTTGACTCCTTTCTTGAAGCTCTTGGATGAAGGAGATGGCCAAGAGGAAGCTCCGGCGAAGATTTGGCGTTGAAAGCTTGCCCGGAGATCCTCCCTAAGGTGGGCGGTGAAGAAGGAGGCGAAACCCTGCAGAAAATGTGGAAAACGGCGGAGCTGGGCGGAGTCGGATGGTCGATCCCGACCTAAAATCGCGCAGGTCTATTTATAGACGGAGCAGAATTAAACAATGCGCACGATCAGGCGCACGACCAATGGTCGTGCGCAAAGGAATGCCTTTGATCGTGCGCGAAGAACCTGTAGCTCGATCCAAATCTGCACAAAAGCGCACGGTCAGCGGCGCACGACCAGTGGTCGTGCGCGAAGAAGGCCAATGATCGTGCGCCGTCGCTCGATCAGGGAAGGGAATTAACACACGACCAGTGGTCGTGCGCCTGGTCGTGCGAGAAGGAAAACGCACGATCGGAGGCTTTTTCGACCGAAAATCCCCCTGGACCCATCCCGAGTGTCGCACAACCCTTGGACCTGCATGAAAATATACTAGACCACAGAAATACATGAAATCACACCAAGATGGGGCATAAATGTGCACTAAGCAATGAAATGGGCAATGTGATCAAATAGAATTGAAAATAGGCCTAAAGTGAAGTGCAAGTGCATGAAAACTAGCCCAGATGAGTCCGGAAATCACTATATAAACTGGACTGATCACACCCCCATACTTACCTGTTTGCACGTCCCGAGCAAACACATCCTAAGCAGGCGGGGAAAAATAAATAGCTAGCTTAAAATTACACCGAGGAGTACCATGCGAAGTCGCATACCCAAGTGTATAGAGAAATAATGGATAAGGTTTCTAATTATACACATAGTTTATATGCTTCTATTGGGGTAAATAAATATTACTACTACTCGTAAATGTGAATCACGGTGAATCAATCGGTCACGCATACGGGGAAAGTAAAATACACGCTGAGATGAGCATTGCCCAGGCTAGGGTTTGGGACAAACTCCACCGAAATCCATCGGTGTCGGAGACCATAAGCTCGCCCAGTCACATTCTCTCCACAGCACTAGATTAGTTCATAGCGTGAGTCAGTAGGACTTAAGGTTTTTCATGAGGCTTGGGTTACGGTGTGGTAAACAATGATAAACAGGACGGCTTAAAGCACCCAACCCAAATGAGCTTAAACAATAACTCTATCCCCGCAGCTACAAAAACTCGCGGATGCACCACACCCCCAGACTTGGACCTGAACGCATGGGTATGTGCACCGCCTACTCCAAAATACATATCTCAAATAGATTTTCAATTAAACTCATTCTCATTTTTCTTTTTTTTTCTTCTCATTTCATTTCTTTTTCTAATTATAAATTTTTTTAAACTCAGCAAATGTTCAAGGGAGTACAACCACATCTCCAAATTTAACATCACCACATCAACATTCCAAAATACAAATGTGAAAACAGCTAAAGCTCAGCTTTGGGTATGTGACTAGGATCGGCTTTTTGGTTTTGGTGGAATAAAATGTGGATCTGAATCAAAGGGATGGGGTAGGCACAAATGGGCTAACGAGGATAAGATATCAGGATTGGCACAAAGGCTCAACCGGGCCAAAATGATGGCCTACGTCATTCTTGCGCAACAGAATTATCCTATGCCAATGCTTCAAGAATCGCTTGGGGCGAGTTCTTAGTCACCGAGAAAGGTTATCCTTCCTCCCGACACAAGCAATACACGTTTAGCGATAATTTACACACACCCATATGCTACCTTTTGATTCAAACCGGATTCACCATTTGAGTAGAGCAAACATTATTTACACTAATAGAAATGTATAAGACTAATAGTATAAATAGGAATCTAATCTACACAAATCTCTATGCTCACAAAAGCATTAGACTAGGAACACCGGAGTCAACATATTACTCCACTATATAATTTAAAAGCCAGCACAATGATTTGCCCGAACCTTGCTCAAGAAATGAGTTTAACTCGCGGCACGCAAACAGCTAAGCACACGCTCAAGTGGGTGCAAGTGGTGTGTGATGCAATGATCTAAACAAAATAAATCAATAAAAGCTTCTAGGATGCATATGCAGTGTGCACGTGCATTGGGTACAGATACTAGCTCTCCCCCAGACTTAAACTCTGCATTAAGATATTCTAAAACAAAGTTGGGGGAAGAGGGTACCCAATGCTCAGCAAGTGAGCATACCAGAAGACGCGTGTAGAACAAGACCAAGCCGCACCTCCGCCATACGAAGAATCGCGACCACCGCCTTCCATAGGAATGACCTGCAGGGGTGAGCTCCGCAAAAACAAAAAGAAATAGAAAAACTAAAACTGAATTGAAATTTAGCTAACTATTCTACTTAACAAAAAATACAATGCAAGTAAAATAAGATAGATACTGGGGTTATTGTCTTCCCAGCACGACTTATTCAAAACTTTACGAGTTCTAGCTAATGGGCCTATGGAATAGAAAATGCACAGGTAACTGTTCCATTATCCGTTTTGGTGGCCGGTACCGATACGGCGATAAAACAGTCACCCCTCTACCTGTATAATAATACCTGCAACGCACAGGTAGAGGAAACAAAATGTAAGAGGAGGAGGAGGAATAAGCCTCACTCATCTCACACAAAAAATCCTTGCCAAGCAAGGTGTCATCCACAGCAGGTCCGCAGGAGGAGAAGGCAATGAATGAGGCTTCCTCTATGGAGGGGGATTAACCTCCTCACATGAGAAGATATACTCATCATTGACTTGAGCAGAATGCTCCAAGTCCTCCTGAAGTACCTGCGAAGACTCAACCTGCACAGGCTCAGATATAGCAGAAGGGGGGTCAAGAAATAAAAGAGAAGAAGAACATAAATAAAAATCAAGCGGGGGAGTGGTCCCGGACTCACTCCCAAAAGGTTGGGAAAGTAAAATAGTGTTTGCATTGTCATCAATGTTATAAGGTTCGGCGGGATCAACAAGGGCCATGCCTAGGATTTGGACTTCCTCCACCGGTGCTGAGGAAAGCTCCTCTTCACCTAGAAGGTTGTCCTCCTCCATAGGAGTAGGCACAATACATAGATCGCTAGCTTCATCTTGCGACACATCATCAACAATGTCGTCGGAGACGAGCGTAGTAGAATGCACAACAGGGGAAGGAATGGTGCTTGGATAAAAGTCAAGAACTGATTCCTCACAAAGAATCAAATCTACGCTAGGTGATGGATGCACAGGGGAGATAGGCTCGGCCATGTCAGAGCCTAGATCAGCCACGCATCTGGTGACTGTGTCCACATCATACCCTTCACAAGATGAAGGTGACACAGACACATAACCGGATGTTGAAGGTGTGCTGCCGAAAGTTGGACTCAGGACGATCCGGATATCCGGCTCATCATCCTCGTCCAATTGGCGAAGATACTCGGCACAGTCCTTCAGGGCGTGATCCATGCTTTGACAGAACAAGCACCATTTTATATTACTCCTTGGTCCTTGAGGGGCCGGGGAGGAATATAAAAATGGTGTATGCGGCGAGGACGAGTGGCCATAAGACTTGGGCACAGGGCATGAAGAACCATAGGAAAATGGTGCTCCGTACACCGGGCTATGAGAATTATGCCCACCATCTTCCGTAGGGCATCTATCACTTGCGTGAGAAATATCTCCACATAAACGGCAACGAATATTAAATGCAGCCCACATTATATGGAGATAGCAAGATTCAAAATAAAGACACTATCGTGCAAACTGTTACACCTAACAGTAATTTACTAAACAACCTATTTAAAAACAGGAAAATAGAATAAAAAGAACTGAAATAAAAATAAACGACGCAATTTACAAATGGAAGGGCTTCTCTCTCAGATTCTCCTTCTCCAGAAAACTCACACGTCTGTGTTCCCCGGCAACGGCTCCAAAAACTTGATGGCGCAAATCTCACACACCGCTATAGGCGGTAGCTCGACTGCGACACGAAACGGCAGTGTACCGATCGTTCAAGTAATATAAAACGAGGAGTAAATCCCCGAGTATCGATCTCGGAAGGAACACAGTAAGGTGGAGTTGACTATTGAGGAGGACTTGAGATTGAAGTCCTTAAGGTCGGATGGATTGCGGGAGGCTTGGTTTGGATTGCGGAAAACAAAATAAAATAGCTACGACTACTCCTATGCAGACCTTGAGTGCACTGCTTCGCCAGGCGGGATGGAAGACTACACGGGCCGCAATGCACCGATTTGCTAGGCGGATGGACGAGCAGGCTAGCGGATGGAGTGGAGAGAGCGGCGGAATGAGGGTCGCAAGCACCTCTTCGCAAAGCACACCACTAACAATTGTTAGGGCGGCACAACACAACAAACAATCCACACCACAAGGCACACCTCAAATGAAAATATAACAAGATTACTCAATCACATAGACATGATTTCATACTAATGTTAACAAATAAAAGTATACTTCATCAAACATATAAGAAATCCAACTAAACTATCAACTACAAGAGGAGGTGAGTGTGCGAAATCGACCTACTCCGAAGGAATCGCCGGGTTGTCAATCCGCGTCCAAACTCGGTCCTCAACTGCGTCCGGGGTAGAGAAGGTTGTCACTACCTTCCAGTGGACCCGTCTTCTTCGTGTCACGAACCAGAGGAATGATCACACAAGCTGCTCAGATCTTGAAGAAGAAGGCTAGGTTGACTCCTTTCTTGAAGCTCTTGGATGAAGAAGATGGCCGAGAGGAAGCTCCGGCGAAGATTTGGCGTTGAAAGCTTGCCCGGAGATCCTCCCTAAGGTGGGCGGTGAAGAAGGAGGCGAAACCCTGCAGAAAATGTGGAAAACGGCGGAGCTGGGCGGAGTCGGATGGTCGATCCCGACCTAAAATCGCGCATGTTTATTTATAGACGGAGCAGAATTAAACAACGCGCACGATCAGGCGCATGAGCAATGGTCGTGCGCGAAGGAATGCCTCTGATCGTGCGCGATGAACCTGTAGCTCGATCCAAATCTGCACAAAAGCGCACGGTCAGCGGCGCACGACCAGTGGTCGTGCGCGAAGAAGGCCAATGATCGTGCGCCGTCGCTCGATCAGGGAAGGGAATTAACGCACGACCAGTGGTCGTGCGCCTGGTCGTGCGAGAAGGAAAATGCACGATCAGAGGCTTTTTGACCGAAAATCCCCCAGGACCCATCCCGAGTGTCGCACAACCCTTGGACCTGCATGAAAATATACTAGACCACAGAAATACATGAAATCACACCAAGATGGGGCATAAATGTGCGCTAAGCAATGAAATGGGCAATGTGATCAAATAGAATTGAAAATAGGCCTAAAGTGAAGTGCAAGTGCATGAAAACTAGCCCAGATGAGTCCGGAAATCACTATATAAACTGGACTCATCAAGCACTGAAGGTAACTGTTCAGCCTAATTGCCTCAGAGATTTTCCACTTTCTTCTTCAAGAGGTTGATTATCAATTTGTTAGCAACTTCTACTTTCCCATTACTTCTTGGATGATGCACATAGGCGAATCGCAACTCTGTGCAAATTTGATCACAAAAATTTATCTGATTGGAGTTGTTAAACTAAGGACCATTATCTGTTATAATCGCCATTGGAATTCCATGCCTGCATATTATCTCCCCCCCCAAATAAAATTCTTCACAACCTGAGTAGTAGTTTTAGCTAGTGCCTTTGCCTCGATCCATTTGCTGAAATAATCAATCATTACTAGAATGAATTTGCGTTGGCCACTAGCTAATGTAAAAGGTCCGATCAAATCCATTCCCCAAACCGCAAATGGCCATGGAGTTGCTATTGACTTGAGATGCTGAGCCGGTTGATGTTGAAGAGGAGCGAACTTCTGGCATTGGACACATTTTTGGCGAATTTCTCTGCATCTTTTCTCATTTGAGGCCAGAAATAACTTTGCCTTATAATCCTCTTTTCTAAGGTTCTAGCTCTAGAGTGACTGCCACACTCTCCCGAATGTACTTCTCGAAGAATAACAGGAATTTCCTCTTCAGAGACACATCGTGCCAGAGGTGATAAAAATGTTTTTCTGTAGAGGGTTCCTACAACAAGATAATAGTAAGCTGCCATTATCTTAAATCGCTTTTTATCTTTTACCACTGGATGAAATTCTCCACTTTAGAGATAGAGAGCAAGGGGATCCATCCCGGATGGTCGTTGATCAATCAGCATGATATCTCCTTCATCAATAGCTGGATGAAAAAGTTCCGAAGTAGTTCCTCCTGAAAGGAGACCAAATTTGGCCAACTCGTCAGCTTCCGTATTGTCTTCCCTTGGAATGTGCTGAGTAGTGAAGCTTTTAAATTTTCCTATTTAAATCTTCACCATTATTTGATATTGCTTTAAAATTGAGTCTCTAGTTTCATACGTTCCATTCACTTGAGATGACATTACCAAAGAATCAGATTTAACTTGAACATTCTCGATTCCTAGCTCTCTTGCGAATCGAAGACCGGCAAGCAAGACTTCATACTCCGCCTGATTGTTCATTATCGGGAAGTTAAACTTCAGAGCTTGATCCAATCTGATCCAATTGGGATTAATTAATACAACTCAAGCACCTGACGAATTTCTCCCAGAAGCTCCATCCACATAAATTGTCCAAGCTAAAGATTTTTCAATCTTTTTTCAGAGCGAACTTCCTTGGCATCAATCATAAAATCCGCTAGTACTTGAGCTTTGATCGCTACTCTAGGAATGTAAGAGATATCAAACTCACTGAGCTCTATCGCCCATTTTGCCAATCTACTAGAATGTTATGGCTTTTCTAACAACATTCGATACCCACTCTGGGTATTGATTTTCCCTAACAAAGTTAGCTTTGAGAAGCTTTTCCACCTCCTCCCGAATTGGTTGAGCCAAGGTCATTGCAACCGCTCTTTTCTTTTGCTTCACCAGAGTAAAAGCTGGATCAATGTTAAGGTGATGGCAAGCGACGTCTGAATCTATTCCTGGCATATCATCCGCTGACCAAGCGAAAATATTCATATTTTGCAGCAAGCAAGAGATGAGCTGATTCTTCTCAGCTTTGGGTAATTCTGCGTTGATTGAAAGCTTTTTCTTTCATCTTCATCACCGATGGGAACAACTTGAGTTGCTTGGGCAGGTTCCAAGCGAACTCCATATCTTGTCTCTTCTTCTACGACCTCTTCTTTAGCTTTTGAAGGACTGGGGATTTGGGAAGCTGAAGAGGTATCAGCTACCTGAGGAGGGAAACACTCAGTCATATTAACTATCTTGACGTAGCACTCTCGGGCTTTCCTCGGATCGCTCCTGATCCGATATTGTTTGCCATTCAGAGCAAACTTCACTGCAAGGTGGTAGGTGGAAACCACCGCTTGATATTCATTCAAGATTGGCCTCCCAAAAATTGCGTTGTAGCTGCTCGGAGCTTCAACGACTATGAATTTGACCAGCTTTGTGATGCTTCCAAGCATCACTGAGTGAGTGACATTCCCTTCCACTTCTTTCTTCTCTCTAGAAAACCCATAGAGTGGCCCTTCGGTGGAAAGAAGAGTCATTCCGGTCTTCAGGGCCTCAAAAGCTGGCTTGAAGAGAAGATTTACTGAACTTCCCGTATCAATCAGAATATTCTCAACTGTATAATTCTCTATGATTGCCTTTATGACGTCCGCCTCGTTGAAAGGATTGGCAGTTGCAGGAATATCCTCTTGTCTGAAAGTCACCATCCCTCGGACCGGAGCAGAGGAGGAGGTAGCAGCAACCTCTGATCTGAAAACTCTAGCCATGCTAGCCTTCCTTGAAGACTCTAGCCCTGCTCCCCCATGGATGCAAAAAAGATAACCCAGAGTTCCTTCATCGTTTGCATCTATGCAAACACCAGGATAACCAACGTTTCCGAGAGGGCCAACGTCATATACTTTCTCACACTCCTAGTGGACCTTTGCCACTTCCTTGCTCTTTGAGGTGGAGGCCTTGGAAGGGTCAGTTTTTTGAAGCAACCCTTGAAGCTTTCCTTCCTTCACAAGCTTTTCCACCAACATCCTATGGGCTCTGCAATTCTCTGTCAGATGGACTTTCTCTCTGTGATGCTCACAATAAAGAGAGGGGTTTCTGAATTTGGGATTGGATTGCATAGGGGCAGGACTTTTGTAGAAAGGCTGCTTTTGGAGGATCAGAATCACATCACTCATCGGGATGTTGAGTTCAGCGAATGATTCATGATAATCATTAAAAGAATGCTGAGGGAGCGGGGGAGGAGGCTGACAAAGTGGATTTGCTGAACCGGAGCCTGCAGGGGAGCTGGAATGACAGGAGCAGGCAACAAGGGCATTTGCGACTGAAACTGTTGATGACCTTGGTAAGGACGGTGGTGACGGAAATTCCTTCCCCTTTGAGCGGGAGGTTGGAATTCTTGTCGAGGAGGCTTTGATGATGGAGGGGCCGGAGGAAAACCTGCAGAGCCTTTCTGAACTGCCTTGCAAGTCAAATTGGAAACATAGACGAGGTTGTTTACTTCCCCTTCTATGAACCTATTTGCAATGCTAATCAGTTCCAGGTAAGAGCTCGGCTCTTTGGTTGTGACCTCGACCTTTAGAGGTGCTTCCTGCAGACCATTTACCAAGGCGACTAAATACAATGGGGGATCAAAATCCCTTATTCCCAGAATTTCTCTTTGGAAACGATCAATGAAGCGAGATGTAGTCTCGCCTTCATTCTGCTTGATTTTGAAGAGGGCCGCAGGACCAATCTTCCTCTTTTTTGAGGTGGCAAACCTCAGAAGAAGCTCTTGCTTTAGAACTGAGAAGCAAGAGATGGACTGGGGAGGTAAATTGTAGAACCACTCTCTTGCTTGCCCATCCAGATAGGTGATCAACAATTTGCACCTCATCGCATCTAAGAGAGTTCTCAGAGCGACTGCAGATTCAAAAGCTTGAAGATGGGCATTGGGATCACTATATCCGGTAAACATAGGCATCCTTGGTTCTCTGAAACTATGGGGAGTCAGCTCCCAAAGGATCCTATCTGAAAAGGGAGAAGGATCTTCTGCCCCATAGGCACCAGAAGGATCAAAAGGGACAGTAGCGGGGGCTGGAGGATAAACATAATCCTCTTGGAAATTCAGGGCTCGAGCAGTAGATCCCTGAGCTGCTTCCCTAAAAAAGGCTTGACGGGCATCGAAATCCGCATGCTAAGACCGCAAGGGAGCAGCGAGCTGAGGGGTTGCGCGGTCTAACGACTGACCGATAGCTAGCCGATTAGGGGTCGCGATCTAATCGGCTTGAGGCATCAATCTTTTGGAGAGCTCAAACAACAAATGGTTCATGGATTCGATCTGCCGAGCGGTCTCCTGGCGGACTTGAGCGGCCTACCGGCGGGCTTGAGCGAGATGCAGCTCCATTCAAAGCTCAAGAGCTTCTAAAGAGGTCACATTCGTTTAAGAGGGGAGACCGCCGACGAACTGAATTGTCTGACCTTCGCGGTATCACATCTCAAAAAATCTGCTGAATTCACCTAGACACTTCAAATCTAAAGGTCGCGTGTTTGTTCTATTGGCACAAAAAATATACCTCCAAAACTCACACTAGAGAAGGGATGGAGAAAACTGTGAAGTGCAAGTTACTTGAGACCAAAGATGCCAGATGAGAGACCTCTGATGAGAAAAATTGTTTCTATTAATCTCAAAAAAGATTACATGATGAATGTCCAGAACAGGCCAGGGGAAAGAGATAAAAAAGTGACAGAATTTGAGACCGCTTACACAAGTTGTAAGCTGGAGCTTCGAAGCAAAAGTCAATTTTCAGGTACCCCTACCCCTCTATTTATAGACGTGGAGGCTGCCCAAATGGGTAGGTCCAAAAATTACGGGCTGCCCAGGATACAGGAGAGCTAGGGCAGAGATAAGAGAAAAAAAGGAAACAAACTGCCCAGTCTTGGCGGTCTCCAACATCTTGACTGCTGGGCCTTGGACAAAACCAGGAGGGGAAGCTGGCGATCTAGGCGGTCTCCAAAACCTGAGACTGCTGGGAAGGGCCTTTATGATTAGAGAGGGAAGTTAGTTTTTAGAAATAAAAGAGATGAATTTGAGGGGATAATTCATGCAATTTATACAAATTCATATTAAGATATCATTAAAATTATATTAAAGGATGAGTACAAAAAGTACTCATCAAACGTCGACATCTGAATTCAGCCAAAGCTAAGAAGAAATTCGATGCTACGTCGATAAGAACTCAGAGGTGCGTCGACATGAAGATTGATGAAGTCGACGAAGCGTTGAATACAGTCAGAAAAAGGAAGCTTTTTCAGCTGTCCTTTTGGGACCTTTTGAGAAGGACCACCAGGCTAAAGACAGTTCTCCAACGACTCGTTTGTTGCCAAGAATAGAATGAAGCTTTCCAGGACACAACAAATCACTTTTGGAAGGTATTCAAAATGAATGGACAGTTGAGAACCAAAGGAGAAAGGAAATTAGGTCGGTAAGAGGAATTCCTTTTTAGGACAAGCCAAATGAAGAAAGGTTTTTGAAAACTCAATCGTACATAATAAGTTTGCAAAAAGAGGAGAAGAAAAGAACAATGCAGTTATCATATTATTCTGTCCGTCGTATAAGGCTTTCATCTTCATCTCTCTCAAACCCTAAAAGACAGATATATAGAAGTTCTCTCTCTGCACAGGAAGACACACTGCTGCTTCTTCTTCATCATTAAACAGCAGCAGAACCACAACAAGTGCTGAGAGAAAAGGATCAAGCAAAACAACCCTTGCATATTGATGAGTCCCAATTATATACACTTTTATGGACTCATCTGGGCCTATTATTTAGTCAAAGCACTACACTATAGACATATTTTCGCTCATATTTGATAGCCGTCTTTTATTCCACACTGAGTGCACTTCTAGGCCCGTTTTTGTGTATTTTCATGTTTATCATTCTTATTGTCTTTCATGCTGTGTTTTGTGCCACTTTCAGTGGGTTTGATTTGTGTTTATGCTGGAACAGGGGTTGTGCAGGTGTTCCCGGTACAAATCTATACAGGAACACTGCACACGATCACTGGTTATACTGCGCACGATCACTGATCGTGCGCCACTGATCGCGCGCATTCATTTTTGGCCCAAACCAGCATTCGGAATTTGGTCGTGCATTTTTACGCACGGTCGTGCGTTTGGTCGTGCGCTTTATTATTTTATGTAAAGTTGTCTTGCAGGTTTTCGGCCACAGCGCGCACGACCACCAACTTCCAGTGCACACGACCACTGATCGTGCGCCCTGTTTTCTATAAATACACAGTCCACAAAATTAGGTTGGACAATCCATTCCAGCGCCGTTTTCCCGCTCCAGTGCGCCAGTTTTGCCGTTCCATCGCCGCCCACCTTCAGGAGGTGCTCCGGGCTTATTCTTCACGGCAATCTTGAGCCAGAGTATCCTCTAGGCCTCCTCCATTGTTCGTGCACCTCCAAAGCTCCATTTCAAGATACAACGTGCGGCATCCTTGCAGTTCTCCGGCGAGATCGTGGCCAAAGGTGATTTACGAAGAAGACGGGTCAACTAGAAGTAAGTGACAGTTCCTCTCCTTACCCCAGACATCAGTCGTGGACCGAGCTTAGACAAGGCATGACAACCCTTGATTCTGACCGTGAATCCCGACAAGACTTCGTGTCTTGGTTGTAATCTCACCCCCTCTATTTTGTAGTATTTTATATCTTAATTATGTGTGTGTATGAACTATGATTGCAAAACCCTTATATTGCATTTTAGTACATTTCATATCTATGTGAAATTATCTTATGGTTTATGCAAGTGAGGAGCGCCCCCATCCATTTTCCATTCCGCCATCGTGTTCGTGTGCCGCACTAGCAATTGCTAGTGGCGTGCTTGTCGACGAGGTGCTTGCGACCCTCATTCTGCCTGCCTACTCGCCCATCCGCCTAGTGAAGCGTGGCATAGTGGCCCGTGTAATCCATTCGCCTAACGAAGCAGCGCGCTCAAGGCCTGCACAGTTCGATTCCGCTTGCTTACTCGTCCATCCGCCCTTGCGAAGCAGCGCGCTTAAGGCCTGCCTAGTCTCCATCCCGCTAAGAGAAGCATTGCATAGCGGCATTGTATAGGAGTAGTCATAGTATTTTATTTTATTTTCCAAAAGCCACATTTGGTTGGGGTGAGCTTGAGTCAAGCCCAAACTCAGAAGTCCCAATTTGGTCAATTTGGGGGCAAGTGAGCCCAAACTCAAAACACATTGGACTTAGCCCAACCCAAGAGCCATTAGCAAGCCCACATGAATATTGTTCCACTTGGACCATATGAAATTCGAAATTCAAGAGGTTAATTCCAAGAATTTTTGAATTCAAAGCTTGGGAGAAGAGACAAGAAACATGGAGGAGGAAAATGGGGGATATGTGGCAAATGACACCCCACTTATCTTCCCCAAGCTCTTCTCTGAGCTCGGGAGTAAATTCCCATCAGCATTGGGCAGTGGGGGAGAGGCCTTGGTTGGCTAAGAGGGGCAGCAAGGAGCTGGCCGAGAGCTCCATAATGGCATGAAGCCATATACCCCCCCTTCCTTCATTCCTCCATTCCATCACCTTCAGAGCTTCCCAAGGAGACGAACCCCCCTTCCAAAGAGTGATTTCGAGCTTTGCAAGCCCAGATCCGCAATGGAACCAAGGAGCTTGAGGTCGGCAATGGAAACCCATGCAACCACTAGCAATCCAGCTCAAAATGAGGCAAGATCCTCCTCTCCTCCTCTTGTGCTAGAGTCCCCTGCTTCCATTTTCAAAATCAACTGAGTGATGGTGAATTCTCCATTCGATTTATCATTTTCTCTTGCCGGAAAATAAAAGGTGTCGGAGGGTTACTCCGCCACCTCAGGCCAAATGGCCATCGCCAATCAGAAGCCCTATGTCGGCTGGTGGTGCTGGCAGAAGGGTTTCGCCAGAAACCACTGGTAGTCGCCAAAAATTGGGGCCAAAGATGGCCCTGGGAGAGCGAATCACGACCCTTGATCTATCAGGGACGATGATGGGAGACCGTCCGATCATGCGCCATCAGCTAGTCGCAGCCCAATGATTATTAAATATGATTTATTTAATTTTGTCACTTTTTGACTCAAAACTTTGATTAATTTTCTGAAGGACTTAGAGGCAAAATCAAGAAATTTGTCCAACATCAATATTGTTGGATTTGCTCTTAAATTTTTTTTAAAAATTTGTTTCATGCCATTTGGAGCACTATAGCTCCCTAGGAACCAGTTTTGGTGCAGGGTGTACAAAGTGTGCATGTATGTGTATTTTGTGTATATATATATAAATACACCACGCATGCAAGTGAAATTTGGAACATAGAGGAGTCATAATGGAACACATCACCTATCCAAAAATGGGAATTTTTGGAGAACATTTTACTAAGATTTTAGAAATAATTTAATTAATCATGCATGCCATGATTATTGAGTAATATGAACCCAAAATCCACCAAATCTTCTTTGGAAGGTAAAATAAGTCCATAAGAGTCCATGTATAAAAATTTGGACCATTTGGAGTTATGAAAATTGATATTTTCAACATACAAGTTTTGTCCAGTGTATGAAATGGTGTGCCTATAGCACACAGAGTATTTTTAGTATATCTCACATATTAATGGGTGAATTGAACTGAGATTTTAACCATAGATGTATGTTACCTATTTTTACCCTATGCCCAAAAATTGGATTTTTCAGAGAATATTTTTCCATAGTTTTGGAAATAATTTAGTTAATCATGCATGGTGTGATTATTGGGTGATATGAACTCAAAACCCACCAAATCTTCTTTGGAAGGTCAAATAAGTCAATAAAAGTGTCTTGTAGAAATTTGAAACCATTTGGCTTTGTGCATGGGGAGGAATGTCCACATGCATGCAAAGGGGGGCAGTTTTTGTGTGCATATAACACTATAATGTAGGTCTAGATTTACCTAGGTAAATCAACTTATCAAAATACCAAATTTTGGGTGGCATGATAATAACACCACGAATATGCCCTAGTTAAAGGTTGATTCCAATTTGACTCTTGTATGTGAGTGAAATTCACATGCCAAAAATCTAGGTGTTAAAAGGTGATCAATAAGGTTCTTATGCAATAATGTTTTGAGAATTTAAAGGTTTTCCTTTGGTCAATTCTCATTAAACTTAAAAAATACACTTTGGGTTATGAGATAATATCCCGTGGAGAAAATCATAAACTTTTGGGATGATTTCCCTAGGAAATTTTGAATTTTTGTGAATTGTCACAAAGACCTTGAATGTGTATATTTTAGGGTCAAAACTTTCTGAAAAGTTATAAATTTTTGGGATTCACTTAATAGAGTGAGATTACACTCTGTAGATTTTTGGGGGAATTTTTGATGAAATATATTTCATTATTCATTATTTATTCAATTATCCCAATTTACTTCATCCTACATTTAGGTAAGCTAGTGAACTTAAAGCTGCATGAAATTGAACATTTGGACTTGTGAGACCACCTGAGACCTCTGGAAATTTTTATGGAATTTATGATTATATATATTTGGTAGTTCATTCACGATGTAGAGTTTGGAGTTATAACTTAGAATATTCATATCTTGAATTATTGATACCAGAATACTTTAGGATTCTGGACATAAACTTGTGATAACATTATGAACCTCAGGTAATTTCCCTGGAATTTAGGATTATATATATTTGGTACTTCATTCACAATGTAGAGTTTGGAGTTATAACTTAGATTATTCATATATTGAATTATTGACACTAGAATACTCTAGGAATTTGAACATAAACTTGTGATAACATTATAAACCTCTGGTAATTTTCATGGAATTTATGATTATATACATTTGGTACTTCATTCACAATATAGAGTTTGGAGTTATAACTTAGAATATTCATATCTCATATTATTTACACTGGAATACTCTAGGAATCTTGAAATCAACTTGTGAGAACATTATGAATCTCTGGTAATTTTCATGGAGTTTATGATTATATATAGTTGGTACTTCATTCACAATGTAGAGTTTAGAGTTATAAATTAGAAAATTCATATATCGAATTATTGACACTAGAATACTCTAGGGATCTGGACATAAGCTTGTGACATCATTATGAACCTCAGGTAATTTCCCTTGAATTTATGATTATATATATTTGGTACTTCATTCACAATGTAGAGTTTGGAGTTATAACTTAGAATATTCATATCTTCAATTATTGACACTGGAATAATCTAGGAATCTCGACATAAACTTATGATAACATTATGAACCTCAGGTAATTTCCTGGAATTTATGATTATATATATTTGGTACTTCATTCACAATGTAGAGTTTGGAGTTATAACTTAGAATATTCATATCTTGAATTATTAACACAGAAATACTCTAGGAATCTGGACATAAACTTGTGATAACAATATGAACCTCTGGTAACTTTCATGGAATTTATGATTATATATATTTGGTACTTCATTCACAATGTAAATTTGGAGTTATAACTTAGAATATTCATATCTTGAAATATTGACAAAAGAATGTTGTAGAAATTTGTACATAGACTTTTGATAGCATTATGAACATCTGGAAATTCTCTTCGAATTATTATCATATGACAAAGGCTACCTGATGTTCAAATCTAATCTCACTAGGTTAATAAATATTAATTATATAGGCCCAAATATGTGTGCTCGGTGATTTAAAAATTAAAAAATCTGAATATGGGTAACCCTACACCTCCTAGTACTAGAATCGAATTATCCCTAATTAGAATTCATATAGCCACCCCTTTAAGTCATGTGAGTTTGATTAAAGACCGCCAGACGGTGAACAGTAAAATTGGAATGTTAGATTTAGACCCCTCCCTTCTGGTCACCACCCTGGAGATGCTAACCCCATTGGTATTCGCATGTGCATAGTTGATTGACGAGTTAACCAATAGTGATATACGCTAGTAGTAGAGGTTGGGGTGCGATGATGTAAAATTATCAAATCGGGATTTGATAACTCAAGCTATGTTTTAAAGGGAGAAAGGGGGAGGTCTACAGTAACTAGAACCTAGTTAATACTGGGTCATGAAACTTATTGATCATGTTTATGAAAGGTCGGGAGAGACAACCCACTAATAGGCAAGATAAGGAGTAGTGCTCAATTGAGCTCCGTCGCCTTCCTGTCCATGTAGTTGAAAACACCCTCATAACACAACACAACATGAGAAGTATTTCGGTAAAAGAATGGGTAGTCACCAATAAGAGTAAATATCCTAGAAAGGGGGATATGAGTTTCAGCCACCATCGCATTCCCTAGTACTGCTGAGAGCCCTTCACCGGGTAGACCTCTGGAACTCTAGGATTCACCCTAAAATTCTAAGTATAACTAAACGAAAGACAAGAGTAGTAAGTAAAAGAACTCAAAAAGTAAACCTCATCCCAAATTTGGGACGGAACGGTGCAAGGTCTGGATAGTCCTCCGAGCATCAGGCTTGGTATTATCTAAAATGGACTAGATAGTCCTGCGAGCTGGAGGCTCCGCAAATTATAATAGAGGTGTGTTTACCATCTAGTATGCGAATTCCCTGGTGTTCTTCAGGGGCGTACAAAAGGTCTAGGCCAGGAGGTGCTTGAGAAGAGCCAAGAAGTGGACCTGCCCGATCCACTGCCCTCGTTTGCCTCAACAGGGTACCCTAGTTAACATACTCGAACAAAAGGAACTAACAAAAAGGTCTGTACGTACAGAGTCAGGTGGGTGAGTTGCATCATTGCATCACATAGCATAGCATAACATTATTGCATAAACAATACCTCATCCTATAAATTAGTATGGGCTCCTTTATACGATGAGTTTACCTGAGTGCCAGATCCCTTAACTTATGAGTTTGTGAGTGTATGCATATATATTAAGGTTACTATTATAGCTATTCGTTTTATATATAGTGTATTCATATACTTTTATTATGAATACTATGGCTTGATGATTACTTTATACTTTTGTTGGAACCTTGTGAATTCTTGAATTGTACTTATGGCTTACTTTTGTACATATGGATTACTTCTGGAAACTGCTAGAGATAAAGAGTTTTATTCATAAATATACTGGATAACTAGTTCCATGTCATCTGCTTGTCTTTTTACCCCTTGTTGTCCTCTGCTTCCTCCTCACGCACGGTGCCTAGGAGTCGAGGGTGGAGGCGTTGAGGAACATGCTAAGTCTTATAGACTGACGACCTATTGTGGCACAACAAACATGAGCGCCAGGGGGAGCAGACCCTCAACAAGTGGGAGGAATAGGACATGGTGGCTAGACTTGGACTTGGTCTCTCGACAGGTGCGGGGAGAGCATCGGTGAGCGAACCTCTTCCGATACCCACTCTTCACATCTACCCAAGGCAGAGCAGAGAGTTATACATTCGTGAGGGTAATAGTCTGTGTCAGTGCTTACATTGTTTTATCTTTGCCAAGAGAGTGGCCAAGAAAGCATGATGTACGGGCTTAAGCCCCTTTTATCTTTAGTTTTTCCTTCTTCAGTACTTATTATATTATTATTTCATTTGGACAAGTAATTAAATATCTTAATGATGATGTGATTGTTGTGGAAATGTTCTCTTTAATTATTAATGTTGTGTGGTTAGCGTGTGTTGGAATAACCCTATTTCTGATTTGGGCTAGGATCACTATATGTTGACTAAGGACAAAGTTGACCCCAATGTATAGTTTATGGGTCAAGAGTTTTGGCTGTTAGAACTCAAGATTTCATTCAGATTCTGCATTCGACGAACTCCACACTGCGTTCGACGAACGGCTATCTACATTCGACGATCGGCAAGCTCTCTGCGTTCGACGAACAGACTTGTTCTCAGCGGTCGAAGAATTTGTCTAAGTGCAGCGATCGACTAATTATATTTTGCTCAAGCTCAGCGGTCGACGAATTTATCCAGGCTCAGCGGTCGACGAATACTTCCGTTCGACAAACTCCAGTCTGCGTTCGACGAACACCTTCAGATCGACAAAAGTTCTCTCAGATCAACAAAATTAATTATTCCAGCAAGATTCTTTTGAGGTCGACGAAGTAAATTTTGTGTTTGACGAAAATCTTGAGGTCGACAAATCTGCGTTCAACGAATTTTGTTCAGATCAAAGAATTCTTATTTAAGCTCAGAAATTTCAGAAGGATTATATTCATTTCATTCTCTGAACTCAGATCGACTAACAGCAACGGCTCTTTCTATCAGATCAAGTAAGGAAAATATATTTCTTTTATTATTTCAAGTTATAGCCGTTGACATTCAAGCAGAAAAGGACATTTCGTGGAAAAGGAAAAGGCAAATGGCGCTGCAGCTGTACTGTTCCCAGAATATCTTCTCAGATATATTATATTCCTTAATATAAGGGATTTGCATTTAATTCTATCTGAGTTTTCAAAAGAGAATAAGGAAGAAGATATAGCAGCTTAATATATAGCAGAACATGACATTCAGTTTTACACGACAACAGAAAAAGCACAGAATACTTTATAGTTTTGTTATATAGAAAACACAGAGAAAGAGAAAGAAAGAAAAGGAGACATGAAGAAAAAGAAGAAACATATAGCTAACAGATCTTCTTCTTCCTTCTTCTCTAGAAGCATATTTTTTCTGAGAACTTCTTCAACACCACCTCTCAGGATTTCTGCTGTAAGAATCTGAAAAGAAAGAAGAAGAAGAACAAGCACAGATAGAGAAAACAGTTTTCAGTCTTCTTCTTTCTCAAAGCAGCACCTTCATTTTCTGAGAACAACTTCATCAAGATCAATCTCTCAGATCTCTGCTGCAAGCTTTCAGATCTTCAAAAGAGCAACAACAAATTGGAGAACTTGTTCTCTCAGTTTAACCAGCTACAGGAAGATCATTTCTTTCAAGAAAAGCTCCAGCAAATCAACTGTCAAACATCTTATATCAGACAGAGGAGTTCTTTTCTACATCAACATCCACTAGAGTCTTCTCTCAGAATCTTGACAGAGAAGAACATCTAAACCCCTCTCTATCCCATCTTATACAGGGTTAAAACCCCCTTCAAAAGTTGACCTCCTTGGTGGCAAGACACCTGATCAAAAAATCCTGTTGGTTTTGAGCACCTGATCAAAAGCTCTGTGGTGTGTGGACACCTGAACAAAATCACCTTGGTGTGAGGGCACCTGATCAAACCTCCTAGTGGATCCTACCAAGTGTGGTAGAAGAGTAGACGTACCCAGGTTATTGGGGAACTACTATAAAATTCCTTGTGTCTTCTGTGCTGTGAATTTCTGTGTTTTGTTATTGTGCTGATTTCTTTATTTGTTGTTATTTAGTTTTTATAAAACACTCTCTACATATATACTTATATCAGTATTATTAATTCCGTTATAAAACTAAGGGAAAAAGTTTTAATACTCTATTCACCCCCCTATAGAGTTAATTTAAGATCTAACCTCACTTTCAGCGTGGATGAATGATAAGCCGACAGGATCAGCGTATTGTGGTGGTGACCACTCCCGAAGTCGGTGCCACCGCAAGACGGCGGTTATGGGTGGTAAGACCCAGAATTGAAAGCACAAAAAAGGGTCTTACAAACTGGTATCAGCTCAGCCAACTTCGATCCAAAGTAAGAAAGTCTACAACCTTAGGCAACCCCGCTTGAGCTTAGTTTGAGGACAAACTAACAACGGAAGCAATGGTGTGCCCACAAGAAAAATCACATTTAATTGTCCATCAAATGAGATGTTTAGGCCAACCCTTCTAATGAAACTCTCTTCTTATGTAGCCTACCATGAACGTCCCCACCAGGGCGATGATCCCTCCCTTTTAGAATGATGTACCTCCCCCACAGGCTCTCACCCCCTTTCAGCAATCGAAGCTAGGATAGACATTGGCCGCTATCCTGCAGGCCTTCTCTCAACAATAGGCCCCGATTCAGGTCCCCAACCCGGGGAAAAACTGGTTGAGTGCCTTCCGAGGCCTCTCCAAACCACCTTATGAGGGAACCGAGTCGGTGGTTCAGACGGAAGAATGGTTAGACACCATTAGGGAAATGCTGGCCGGGATTCGTTGTCCAATTGATATGGTAATGTCGTTGGTCGTTTCTCCTTTGAAATCTCATGCCAAGCGGTGGTGGAAGTCAGCCCTGGACACCACATTTGCTGGCCTCGAGTATGCCAACGTCACATGGGAATAATTCAAGGAGGCACTACTGGAGCACTTCGTGCCGTAGACAGCCAGGGATGATCTAGAGGAACGGTTCCTGCACTTGAAGTAGGGAAATATTTCAGTGTTGAAATACCAGCGGGAGTTCTCTCACCTAGCCCGTTTTGCCACAACCCACCAGTTAGACGACTCCGGGTATGCCAAGAGGTCTTACAAAGGCCTATGAGATTACCTAAGATAGGCCTTGCTATATGTGGCGGATTCTGGCTTAGCCCGGATCATCGAAGCAGCAAGGAAGCTGGAGGCGGACCAGCTAATGGTGAGGAATAGTGAAAAGAGGCCAGCAGAATATTCAGGCTCGGGCTACAGGGGACAGCAAAGGGGCAAGTTTGTGCAACACAGGAAGGGCATCCCGACTTCAGGCAGGAGTAGAGGCCTCCGACAGTGCCGGCCCCTCAGCTGCTAAGGATCCAAGATCCACCTAGGCAAGGCGGGGGAGCACCTCCCCTATAACTATGCTACCATTGTCACCAACCCGGCCACATTAGCATCAACTGCCCTCAAAGAGTTCCACCACCACATCCAGCACCACCAGCTCAGCAACCTAGGGGCCGAGGCCGAGGATTCCATCGGGCAGATCGCATGCAAGAAAGAGACCAGATGTATGCTCTAGATCTTGCTCAACCGAGGAACGCGAAAAAGGTTATAGCAGGTATTTAGTGGTTTAAAAGCCTTTGGAATTCTTAGATTTGTAAACTTGATATAGGATTGATAGAAATAGAAAACTTAGTCACTTTACATTACACCATAATTCAGGAATAGTAATCGTATGCGGAAAGCTTTCCCATACCTCGGTTGACACGAGAGCTTCTCACAATTTCGTCTCAGAAGACTTTATCAAGGACTTAGATGGGGTCAGACATTATAATGGAGCCACCAGGAGGGTGCGCCTTACAAATGGAATGGAGATCGAAGCGACAGCAAAGTGCCTCCTAAAGGTGACCATCGAAGGCCTAACCTTTGATGCTCCAACAATAGTCATGATGATGCCACACTTTAATCTGGTCTTGGGTATGACATGGCTCACCTGGAACCATGCTCAGATTGACTGCCCAGCAAGGAGAGTCATGTTGAGATCCGACACCACCTACATGACCTTCGAAGGTACTGCCCCGACCTCCCGTCGTTTACTTTCATCTACTCAGGTCGTCAAGGCTCATCTACAGGGAGGCGAAGTTTATATGATTTATTTTGAGATGGAGATAGAGACTCCCCAAACAGATATCCCCGTAGTTCGAAACTTTCCTGACGTATTTCCAAAAAAACTACCCGGGTTACCACCGCATAAGGAAAAGAACTTTTAGATTCAGTTAGTACCAGGAGCCAGACCGGTATCCAGAGCACCCTATAGGATGGCCCCAAAGGAGTTAGCAGAGTTTCGTACCCAGATGCAAGAGTTAGTAGACACAGGGTTCGTCCGGCCGAGCTCGTCACCGTGGGGAGCTTCAGTGTTGTTTGTGAAGAATAAGGATGGGACTCTCTGGTTTCGCATCGACTACCGAGAGCTCAACTAACTAACTGTGTAGAACACTTATCCTCTACCCCGGATCGATGAGTTGTTTGACCAGTTGGAAGGTGCGCACTGGTTTTCAAAACTGGATCTAAGATCGGGATATTAACAACTATGGATTCAAGAAGAGGATATTCCAAAGATGACTTTTAGCAGTCGGTATGGTCTCTACGAGTTTACAGTAATGCCCTTTGGACTTACAAATGCCCCCTCCACATTCATGAGCCTAATGAACTGAGTGTTTGAAACTTGAAGTACGTTGACACTCAGAAGGACATAAACATCCTCAGAGGAGATGTGTGGAATTTCTAAGTGATTATCAGTACACAATGCATTACCACACCAGAAAGGAAAACATAGTAGCAGATGCACTTAGTAGAAGGGATAGCACGTCAGATGCGGAACCTCAGCTGATGTCCATGGATCTGATGAAAGTGCTACGGGATATGCAAATTACTCTAGTATATAAGGCCGACCCTGAAACTTATGCAGAGTACTTGACCTCGATGAGCATGATCTGTGACATCCAGGACCGCATCAAGGTTGGGCAAAGGCAAGACGCATCACTGGAACTGGTGTTTGCAGCCCTAGAGTCAGGCCCTTTAGGAGAGTTTTCCTTACGTGATGGCCTCATTCACTTCTGTGGACGAATGCTTATACCAACATGAGACAGGAGCCTGGAGGATATCATGACTAAAGCACATAACAACAAATATTCCGTACACCCGGAGGATATCATGACTTGAGGAAGTCGATGTACTGTCCTGGTATGAAGAAGGACATTGCACACTTTGTGACGCACTACGAATCCTGCCAACTAGTGAAAGCCGAGTGCAAAAGGTGCGGGGGATTAATACAACTGCTCCCAGTGCCAGAGTGGAAGTTTGCGGATATATCTATGGACTTCATCCATGGTTTGCCCCACTCCCACTCCGGGCATGACTCCGTATGGGTGATCGTAGACTGACTGACGAAGGTTGCACTATTTATTCCCATTAGGAAGGATGCTTTGGTTGGGACATTAACACGATTATTTGTAGAACAGTTTGTTCGATATCACAGAGTTTCTATATCGATCGTGTTAGATCGGGATGGCCGATTCACATCTTGGGAGTGGAAAGCTGTCCAAGTTTATCTGGGGTCTCGGTTGACTTTCAGCACCGCCTTTCACCCTCAGACCGACGGCAAGACAGAACAAACTATCCAGACAATGGAAGAAATGTCGAGGTTGTGCATTCTAGATAGTGGGGATCCGTGGGAGAGTCTGCTGCCACTCATCGAATTCTCCTACAACAATAGCCAGCAATCCAGCATTGGCATGGCTCCCTATGAAGCCCTTTAGAAAGTGCAAGACACCACTTTCATGGGTACAGGATGAGGACCCAAAAACGCTAGGGTCAGAATATATTGAAGACACGGATGCTCAAGTGCGACTGATATGTGAACGAATTTTAGAGGCCCAGAGTCCACAGGCCAAGAACTATGATGTCCCGTTCACAGTATCATCCGAGTGCGGAGGTTAAAGAAGCTCAGTCCGAGATACATGAGGAACTATAGGATCCTGGAACGGATCGGCCTCGTGGCTTACAGACTAGAGTTTCCACCAGAGTTGTCCGAGTTGCCTGATGTTTTCCATGTCTCCTCGCTTAGGAGAGCACATATTCGGCTAGAGCAATTGATTGCCACTGAAACTGGCCCGATAGCATCCGACTGCACTGTCTGACTAGAGCCAACATGAGTTGATGCCACAACCATTCAGATCTTACGACGAAAGAAAGTTCCGCTGGTAAGGGTCCTCTGGTCTAATCACGGTCAGGAAGAATATGGATGGGAACCACTGGACCTGATGCAAAAACAATACCTAGAACTTTTCGAGTCAGGTAACACTTAATTGCTTAAAGTTTTCATGATTATTCAACTTGATCTAAAACCCTGTACACCCGATAATAATTTCGAGGACGAAATTATTTTCTTTTGTATTGGGATTTATAACATCCCCCAAACTACTAGACCCTATTTACCCAGAAGACTGCTACCGAAACAATGGAACTATCAGACCGGGCAGTCTGCTATGTTAACCGCCTAACTCCATCTTTGGTTACTTGCACAAGTCTCCCGGTTCATCAAAACCAACCTTCGTGGTCTGCCTATCATCAGGTGGCCGTCGAGAGGGTTACATTCAGGGCTCAAGTCCAGAAGGCAAACTGCGGTCTCGAATTATAGACCGACCGAGCTGCTTCTCTGCCCTATTTGCAGCTCATCTCAACCCCGACTCAATACAGTTCGGAGCTCAATCCGCCAGGCCGTGCGACTTCACTCTTTTCTCCCTTCTGTATCCTGTCACCTCCTGCCCGATTCTCCTGTATCCGGGCAGGTAGTTATTTTATCCCTGCCCATTTGGGCAGGGCCCCGAGCCTATAAATAAGGGGGGGGGGGGACCTTCCCAAGGAATGCACACTCGAATCCAGGAGCTCGCTTGTTAGAGCTGCAGTCTTGAGTTCACTGTCTTGCGGCTTGTTGCCTGACCGACTTCTTTCCTGCATTGCCTTGTAACCCGATGTAAACACTTTTCTTCAATCAAGGGAAAGCCTGTCACAAGAGTGGCATTCGCCGTGATGGGCGAAGTCTGGTCTCGACTGCTGCTAGCGGTCTAACTAGTCTAACTTCTCTCTGTCAATAGTAACTAATAACCCGCAGCGTCCTCTTTTCCTTCGCTTTCTTAGCGTTGATCGTGGAGGTGCAATTTCGGCATCAACAGAAACACGCGACTTTCAGATAAGAGAGTTGTCAGTGAATTTCTTGACAAAATGACAGACCGCCAGTTTGTCCAAAGAGACCACTCTGACCACAGTGATGACTCCTTGCGGGAGGCATTAGAACAGTCTAAGCGAGAGACCGAGCGGGCTCAGAAACTGACCGATTAGCAGTTGGAAGCAATCAGTCAGGCCCTAGCCGTGCTAACCGAGCGATTAATCCCTCAGCAAGCCGCGGCTAGACAAGCAGTAACTCTGGTTCCACCTCCCCCTCCATATCCATTACCTCAAGTCGCCAACCTCCAACCGCCTTGAGAAGGCTTTATAGCTCGGCAAGCCTTCTATCAAGAAGCCGCCCAGAACATGCCGACGCGGGTTCTCAACTTCCAGGGGGCAACCTCTCATGCGGCTCGCCTCTCCTATCTAGCGGCCTGTCCTCCAGAAGCCGTAGCCCGCCTTCCTTATCAAGTGGCTTATCCGCGAGTAGCCACAGCCTTGGCGGTTTGTCACTCTGTTCCCCCTCTTAATGAGGACATCGAGGAAACTTCTCCATTTGTGGACGAGGTTTGGGGAGAACCGGCTCCCAATATTTTCAGAGAACCACGTCTGCCAATGTATAATGGGGAATCTGATCCATCCATTCATCTTCAAGCTTTTGAATCGGCTGTCGCTTTAAGAACTCTAACTGATGCTACTAGGTGTAAGCTCCTCGTGACATCCTTTGATGGACAAGGGAGGGAATGGTTCTATGGATTGCACCCCCAATCCATCAGTTGTTTCACGGAATTGCGTAGAGAATTCTTACTTAGATTATCTACTTCAAAAAAGAGGAAAAATCGCCCGACGGCCCTGTTTGAAATAAGATAGTGTGAAGACGAGACGTGGGCACTTTTCATTAATCGGTTTCAGAAGGAGATCATGGAGATACATAATGTCGATCCATAACCGTACAGGGTTGCTCTAATCCATAGTCCGAGAGAGGGGCCACTCAAGTTCGAAGCCCACATCAGAGAACCAAGAACTTATCAGGAAATGATCAACCTAGTAAATATGTTCATGAAGGGTGAAAAAAGTAACCCCGGTTATGTCGCAAAGATGATCAATGATAAGGATCCGTCCATCTCTTCCTCTACCTATCAACAAGAATATCATCATCTACCTCGACCTGATTTCGAACCCCATGCCCAAAGGGGGAGAAATTTCGGGCATAAGCAACCTGCTTTCGGCCATCAACGATTTCAGGAGCAGAAACTGCCGTTGGCCGCCGCATCCGCTCCATCCATGATAGTTATGCAAATAATGCCAGTGTATCTATCGTAATACACTATGCACCACCTCCAGTTGCTCTGTCCACTCAATATGATGATTCGTAAGAATCATTTACTCCCCTCAACATCACCATGGACGTGGTTGTCCAGATTCTTCAAAAGAGGCCTGATTTTAAAAAAACCTGCTCCCCAGAGGTCGGATATCCGAAACCATAATTCGAACCAATTCTGTGAATATCATAAGAAAGGAGGGCATCTAACTGAAAATTGCTGAGCCCTTCGCTTATTAATCGAGAAACTCTTAGGAGAGGGAAAGCTCCAAGACTTGGTTCGAAAAGAGGTGCCTAGTGGGCCATCTGCTTCAAAGGGAAAGGAAACAGTGGAAGTCAGCTGGGAATGTGCTAATGTGGAAGATGTTGGCTGTTACATCGACATCCATCCTGCCACCGAATGCATTGAAGGAAATGACGAGTGTCCCCTCAGTAACATTTATTGTATTCATGGAGGAACCGGGCCCGAATCTTCTAAAAAATCAAGTGTTGCAAGGGTCTTCAAACATGAAGTAGCTGCCACTTCTACCTCTGCTCTAGAAAGGTCGGTCATTACTTCTGGCCAGGAGGACCTCCCTCCGAATGCGAATCCATTCAATGATGCCATGGTAAATAAAGCTATTATCAAAAATTACACGGTACATAAGATTCTGATTGACATGGGTAGCTCGGTCAATATCCTCTTCCGCCCAACCTTTGAAGCCCTAAAGACTGGAAAACCTTTGCTTTCCACCGAAGGGCCCCTCTATGGCTTCTCGGGAGAGAAGAAGGAAGTAGAAGAATGCGTGGAGCTTCTGGTATCCTTGGGAGGAATAACAAAGCTGGTCAACTTTGTGGTAGTGGATGCCCCGAGCAGCTATTGTGCCATCTTCGGAAGGCCTATTCTGAATGCTTATCCAGCGGTGGTTCCTACTTTCCATTTAGCTCTCAAGTTTGCAGCTGAAGGAAGGCAGTATCGGATCCGAAGTGATCCAAAAGTGGCTCCGTAGTGCTATGTAAGAACAGTCAACATGATTTCTGATACTCCACTTCCCGAGATTCCAGTTGACATCCTCGAAGTGGCCAAGCTTCCAGAATTGGCTGAGGAAAATAAAGACCGAGAAGGGGATCACCTGGAACCTGCCCAAGTAACCCAAGATGTCCCTATTGCTGAAGGGGAAGAGAAGAAACTCATAATCAATGCGGAGCATCCTGAAGGAGAAAAAGTTCAACTAATCTCCTGCCTCTTGGAAAATTTGGATGTCTTCGCCTGGTCGGCAGAAGATATGCCCGGAGTGGACCCGGACATTGCTTGCCACCATCTCAACATCTCCCCTGACTTCAAACCAATTCAGCAAAAGAAAAGGGAGATGGAAACCAAGCTGGCGGTGCTAATTAAAGAAGAAGTCACCAAACTTCTCAATGCAAATTTTATTTCTGAAATCCAATACCCCACCTGGATGTCGAATGTTGTAATGGTGAAAAAAATCTGGGGGGAAGTGCCGAATGTCTGTAGATTTCACAAAGCTCAATAAAGCGTGTCCTAAAGATTGCTACCACTTGCCTCAGATAGATATTTTAGTTGATTCCACGGTTGGGTATAACTTTATGAGCTTTCTAGATGAATTTTCTGGGTATCATCAGATTAAAATGCATAAGCCTGACATCCCTCATACGTCTTTCATCACGAATGACAGTTGTTATTGCTACCTAGTAATACCCTTTTGCCTAAAAAATGCGGGTGCTACATATCAAAGAATGATGGACACCGTCTTTAAGAAACAAAAGGGGAGGAACCTTGAGGTCTATATCGATGATCTCCTTTTAAATAGTAAAACCTTTCCAATGCATTTGAAAGACCTCGTAGAGATGTTCACTACTCTAAAGAGGTTCAAGTTAAAATTGAACCCGTTGAAATGTGTGTTTGGAGCAAATAAAGGAAAGTTCCTCGGACATCTTCTCACCCCGGATGACCTTGCACCAAATCCTGATAAGGTGAAGGCTATTCTTGACATGGCTCCTCCTCGCAATCCAAAAGAAGTTCAATAATAGGGAAGAAGGTTAGCAGGTCTGAGCCGTTTCATCTCTAAGTCCAGGGATAAAAGCGCTATGTTCCTTAAAACACTCCGTGGAGGATCCAAATTTGAGTGGAATGAGGAGTGTAACAATGCCTTTGAACAATTGAATATATAATTGACATCAACCACTTTACTCCAAAGCCCTCGTGAAGGGGAAATGCTATTCTTATACTTGGGGGTTGGACTAGATGTAGGAAGCTTCATCCTCATCCGGGAGGAGAAGAAGAAGCAGTTTCCAATCTATTATGTCAGCCACATTCTCAAAGATGCAGAAACAAGATATTCAATTTTGGAAAAGCTAGCTCTAGCTCTGGTCATGTCATCTCGCAAACTGCGCCCTTACATCCAAGCCCATCCAATTCAGGTGGTTTCAGACCATCCTTTGAGGAGTATCCTAGAAAAACCAGAACATTCAAGAAGATTAGCTAAATGGGCCATAGAGCTAAGCGAATTCGAAATATCTTATATTCCCAGAACAACAATCAAGGCACAAGTATTGGCGAATTTTCTGGTAGACACAACAGAAATTGGTGCCGAACAGATTGAAAGATCTCCTTTGGCCTGGATTATCTATGTAGATGGAGCCTCGGGTAAAAACTCTGTGGGAGCCAGGGTCGTCTTAATCAGTCCAAATAGCATCAAATTAGAGCAAGCTATCAAGTTCTTCTTTCTGGTCACGAACAACCAAGCAGAGTATGAAGAAATCTTGGCCAATCTAAGACTTGCAAAAGAGCTTGGAACAGAACATGTGCATGTTAAAACAGACTCCCTAGTAATGGACTCACAAGTATTGGGAAACTTTGAGACCAAGGAGCCAATACTGAGAAAGTATCTATTGTTAGCCAAAGAAGAGATTGAAAAATTTAAATCATTTATCATCGAGCATATTCCAAGAACACAAAATGAAGAGGCGGATGAATTATCAAAGTTTGGTCTTCGGTCAGGGGAAGTGACCTCTGAAATTTTCCATCCAGCAACAGAAGAAGGGGAATTAATGCAGATTGATCAACATCCTTCTTGGAAGGATCCCTACGAGTTGTACTTATCTAAAGGGGAATTCCATTCATCCATAAAACATAAGAGAAGATTCAGGAGAAAGGCGGCCTATTATTGTTTGGTGGCAGGAATCTTATTCAGAAAGACTCTCATTTCTAAATACCTTGGTACATTCAGGAGAATGTGGGAGGCATTCCGGGGCAAATACTCTAGAGAAGAGAATCATAAGACAAGGATATTTTTGGCCAACAATGAGGAAAGATGCAGAAGCATTCGCCAAGCGATGCATTCAATGTCAAAAGTTTTCTCCACTTCGACTTCAACCAGCCCAATCACTCAGATCAATAACATCACCTTGGCCATTTGCAGTTTGGGGGATGTATCTTATCAGATCCTTCCCAACCAATAGTAGGAAACGCCAATTCATAATCATCATGATTGATTATTTCAGCAAGTGGATTGAAGCAAAGGCGTTGGCCAAAACTACCACAGAGGTTGTCAAAAACTTCATTTGGGGAGAAATTGTATGCCGTCTTGGAATCCCGTTGGCTATTGTCACAGATAATGGCCCTCAATTCCACAATCCAGAGATGATCAGTTTCTGCGATCAGATTGGAATAGATCTACGATTCTCCTCAATGCATCATCCAAGGAGTAATGGGCAGGTAGAGGCTGTGAATAAGCAAATCTTATACCTTTTGCAGACGAAGGTTCTGAATCAAAGAGGGAACTGGGCAAAGAAACTCCCTTCAGTCCTTAAGACTCTTCAAACTACTCTGACATCGGCCAAAGGAGAAACACCATTCAAGTTATCTCATGGTTCAGAAGCACTCATTCCCGCTGAATTCGAAGTAACCAGTCCCAGGGTTATGTACGCAAAACAAGGGGATGAAGCTTGGATAGTGGCCAATGATGAAGCGATAAGATATAGTTTGGATTTCATCGAAGAACTCTAAGTTGAAGCGACCATCAGGCAAGCTGAAGTAAAGAGGAGAATGACTAGACATTTTGATAGTGTCAGGGTTAATCAATTCACAGTCGGAGATATTGTGCTAAAGAAGGTGGACGCTACTGTTGGAACATGGTCTTCCATATCTCCTAGGTTTGAGAATAACAAATCCTATGTGTATTTGATCATGTGTGTTTAAGTGTGCAGGAAAACAAGTCCACATGACTCAAGGATAACATAAGAAAGTTGCGCCAAAATTTGAAGCCAAAATTCCAACATGCCCGCTAGCACCGGCGCTAGCGCTAGCGCGGACTTGAGAAAATCTCGGAAACAATTTTAGAAGGTGCTAGCGCCAGGCGATAGCAGCTAACACATGCGGTAGCAGCTAGCGCAGGTGGTATCTTCTAGCGCTGGCAGTAGCGCGGAGCACAAGAGGAATGGCGAAATTGTTTCCCCGGATTAAAGATTCTCGCGTGCAAAATATTACTTAATATGGGATAATGCCGGCGGTAGCACTAGCGCAGGCGCTAGCGCTAAGGCTATAAAATGGACCCCTTGGCTCCGAATTCTTCATCCTCCAACCACCCTAAATTCTAGAGCTTCATGCCATATCATAGAGAGGAAGATTCAGAGAGATACTCCCACAAATCCATGAAGGCTTAAGGAGATTCGTGGAGAAGATTTCAACACGCTTCATCTTCGTGACGAAAGACCGCATCGACTACGATCATACTCTGCGGGTCTTCGTCCACTTCTCCAAGAGATCCATATAGGGAGCTTTTAATATTGTTGTTATTTTTATTTAATATCTTTTGTAACCATTAGAGATTACGCCTCGTGTTGGCGACTAGGTCTGGGTAGGACTTAGGGGGGAAATTCGCCTCGTATTGGCGACTAGATCTAGGCTAGGTCAAGGGGGTGCTCGAGGCCATATCCGGGGAAGGATTGGCTAGAGCGGCTTGAGGCCGAATCCGGGGAAGGATAGGCTAGGGCCACCGGTTCGTGGGGATACGAGTCGGGATAGAAAACAAAAAGAGTTTTATTATTCGCCTTCGATTTCTAGCGTCATAGAAATCTAGTTTTGTAATCATTTTTATTAATAGTAAATCATGTCTCTTTTGGTGTAATAAAAATGATTTGTTCTTCATTTCTCTAAATTGTTTATTAACCTCTCTTTCATTATAAAACAATTTAGATCGTTATTCAAAATCACTATTTTGATCCCTTATTATTTCAAGTATTACAAAATATAAGTAAAAGTTTTTTTTAAAACCCTTATTCACCCCCCCCCCTCTAAGGGCGCCTACCGATCCTTCAAGTGGTATCAGATCAGGTTATTCCAAGTCGGCTTAACAACCGGGAATAATGGCATCTCATGATCTCGCTTCTATTAGTGGGGTAAATTTTTATGAAGAAGAAAAATCTCTTAAACCACTTTATTCGAAGGGAGAAATTATAAAGGGTGGAAATTTGTAATGGAACAGTTTATTAAAAATTTAGATATCAACGCTTGGGATATAGCAATAACAATACCAGCGGACGAATCAAATAAACAAGAGCATCACCTAAATGCAAAAGCTATGCATTATATTTTTTGTGCTTTATCTCAAGATATTTTCAAATTAATATATTGTTTTTCTAGTGCATACAAAGTATGGAAAATTCTTGAAGAAATGTATGATTCTCCTTCTACAGGTATGGAACAATCGCAAGAACCGGAGAATATGCAAGCTTGCACAAGTCTTCAAGAATGCTCCTCCCATGACGGATCCATGAAGTGCACATCAAATAAAAGAGAAGAAGAAATCCCATCTTTAGAAGAAGAGAGCAATACATTAAGAGAAAAAGAAGATGAAAATGCATCAATAGAAGAGGAGTGCCAAAAGGATGTCAAAGGAACTATTTGTTCAAATCTTGCCTCTTCTAATAGCACTGTAAGGAAATCAAATTCTCTTATTGTTTGTAATTCTATTTCTACTCTGCAATTACTACAAATTACTAAACGCAAAATTAAGAAATTGAAAAATGCAAATTTCAAATTGCGCTTAGAAAATAAAAGTTTAAAAGCAAAAGTTAAAGAAGAATCAAATGCTAATTCATCTAGTCTTACCCATGTCTCTTTGAATGAAACTATTACACCTTGTTTAGAATTTAATAATTTAAAAGAAAAATACATGGGACTTGAAAAGAACTATTAATTCTAAAAGAACAAAATGAAAAATTATCTTTAGAAAACTCATCTTTGATAAATGATTGTGTTAAGTGCAAAGACTATAAAATTGAAATTAAAGAGATGGATGAAACATTTGATGAATATAGAAATAACTATCAAGATCATATAGATTCAATTGTTTCAACTCTTAAAAATAGCACAATCGCCTATAATAAAGCTAGACATAATTTAAAGATTAAGAATGATGAATTAAAATAAAAAATCAACTTGCTTATGAAAATTGTAAATACAAATTCACAATATCAAACTATATCTAAAAACAAGTTGAATATGAATATGAACATCAAACCTATGTTTAAAAATGGGAGTAAGGAACATAAAGGATTTGTAAATCAAAATCAAAATCACCATAATTTACAAAATCATGTTTCTCCCAACCTAAAAATAAATGCAAACAAATTTCCTTCAAATTATAAATTCAAAAACCTTTTTGATCCAAATGTTCAAGTAAATGATTATGGAAATTTGAAAACTAAAAATAATGTTAAACCAAGATTTGAATGGAGACCCAAAGTTAAAGATGAAACACAAACACCACTCAAAAGGGCTCATTCACTTCCATCTCCTCAAAAGCAAACACGATGTATTTGGGTACCCAAAGGAACCGTCACACCCGGTCCTCTTTGGATACCTAAATCTCTTATTCATTAGTATCTAATTATTTACATGAAGTAGAAATCAACTAAAAAATAAAATATCAATTATCTACTTCATGATATGCTTAATTTCCTTTTTGTTTTTTTTTGTTTTTTTTTGAACCATCATGATATGATCACTTTATATGACTTGTGATATGACTTTCTCATATTAAACCAAAATTCATAAATAAATCAAATTGAATAAAATTGAATATATAGTCATGTCATTTTTCAAGTGATCTACTTATCCTTTTTATCCTTCTAAATCCATTTCCTAAAAAGTCTTATAAAATTTGAAAAACTAAATTTGTTATATGATATTATTAAGACTAAATGAAATAAGTGTCAAAATGGATTTAAAAGGTGTATTAGTCTAAATTTATAAAATGCGCAAGTTTTGCTTAGGTAGTTAATATATTTGCGTCATTTTCAATTACCCCAAGTATGTTTAATCATAATCATGTTTAAATCGGAATTGAAAAATTGCATGAATATTACTTCACTTATTTATGATCATTTCACTCATGCATATGTTGTGCAAAACTCAATAATTAAGGTTTAATAAATATGAAACTCTAATGAAGATGAAACTCATGTACTAATTTTAACTTCCACAACTTTTTGCGATTTCTTCTCGTCTCATCACTTCATTAGACATGCCTTACATTGCTAAAACATAATTAAGAAAAATCGGAAGCAAAATCAAAGAAAATCTAGGCCATATAATTAAAATAAGTACTCTCTGTGAGCTAACGCAGGCACTAGGACCTAAAGCCGGCGCTAGCTCGAGTCTCTGAGTTTATGAAATTTTAAAATTCTAAAAAATAAATAAAAATGTATTATTTTATATATACTACTCATTTTTGCAATTCTGCTTGTATTTGTTTTTGAAAAATTAAAATACAAAATTACAAAAGTCAAATTACAAAAAAAATTTTGTTTTGTCTCTGGTTATTTGTTTGATTTCTACATGCAAAAATCAAATAAAAAAATATAAAACAGAAACAAGTATCAAAAATTATTATTTTGAACTTAACTTTTCTATTTACATGTATCTTGCGAAAGGGCGATTTGGGCTATCATCCCATCATATCACCTAGTACCGGGCGAACCTCTCACAAGGTAGTCCTCGGGAAGTCCAAGATCAATCTTACGAGTTCAAACTTTAAATTAACATTATTTCGCAAAAATATCAAAAATACTGTATGGACTTTATTGAGAAAATCAAGCATTATTTAACACATCATTTAGAACTTCTATAATGTTGCAATTTATCATTTCAAACTACTTTGAACATTGTTTCCATCATGCTTTGATATATCTATTAATATGTGCATCAATTATATTGTAAAAGTTGTGTAGAACCAAGCTTAGCATGCCTCTAAGTATGAGTAAATGTTTTATGTTTGATAATGATCGCTATTCACTCACTTATTTTGGCATTTTCTACTTATGTGTTTAATCTAAGAATGCTTGTGTATGTTTTGTAATAGTACAATGAATTAAAATTGCACAAGTACCTTGCCTACACAACCTTTATTTGCACTTTAAAAGTTAAGAAAAGTGGTTATGTTTTTATAAATTATATTGGTTTGCAAAACAATTGTATTCGAAGAACTTTGTACAAAACAAAAAATCATAAAATAAAGTGACAAAGATAACTCCACCAAGCACTACTTGAACCTCCTGTTAAGTCTTAATAAGCGTTGTGAGGTTGAGCACCTTGGAAAGAATAGTAAAGTATCTTGTGCAAACTATAACTTTCTTTCAAAATAAAAAACCACTTATTCTTAAGTACACCAGATCACTAGTCTCAACATTACAAATAAAATATGTGATCCCCCAAGCACTACTTTGCACCCTGATAAGTCTTAATGTGCATTGTGTGTGCAAAGCACCTTGGTAGTTGTACATTTTTTTGTGCATTGAAGTGCGTGGAAGTAAAATTATTTGTGTTTTATTGTGCTCTTTACTTTACATATTACTTGTATTTTTGATTAAAACATTTGTTTACTCTATTCAAAATGCACTTTTGTGCACATCATTATCTTCCATAACACTTTTTCTCATGAGTATTGGATCCTAATGTTAATTCTATACTACTCTTTACTTATGAAATGCACTAGATAACCTAGCATGCTTTCTACAATGTTTGGTATGTTTTGAAATTGTGAATTGATAATATTATTTCATGCTTGGTTACTTTATTATCAAACTTAAACATTTTAATTGAAAAATGATTTACAAAAACATCTTCTTTTTGAAATTTAACTCATATATCTTTCTATGGATCATCATTGATTACAATAAGATGTTTCTTGTATTTCTATTAGTCCTCCGCATCATCACCATATAATTGTTTTACCTTGCACTTTCATGCTTATTTAAAGTCTTTCATTTTGTATGCATCATCACTTGAATCTTCAAATTCTTTTCTTGCAACAAGTGGTAGACTTGCTTGGTAAACTTTATATTGGTTGCTTTTAACATGGACTTTTTTTATAAAACTCTGATTTATTTCTATGAATATATTATTACGCTAAAAATTCTGATTTATGAATGGATTTCAAAATAGCTATGTGAGTGGTTTCATAAATTCAAATAAAAATATAAATCCATAGGCTATGTCATTAGATTTAAAACGCTCATATGTTTCCAATAATTATTATCCATGACTTCATTTCTCACCAGAGCGGGGGCATAGGGTTGTAGACATTAGATATTGTTTATCTCTAGTCATGTCTTGTCCTTAACCGGGGAGGGTTCCAGTGGGGCCTTGCGAGGCACTGGGGAGGAAAGAGTGCTAGGTTGAGTTGTGTCTAGTGTTTGCATATGGGACTAACACCCCACCCTACGGCATGTATGCAGCTCCTCATGCCCATCCGTCACTTAGTACGGGGCTAGGGTGTAGACATATTGTCTGGGCAGTTTAGTTACTTGGAAATCATTACATTTTGTTTATGCTACAAACTCTGATTTATGAAAATGTTGAGATACTCAAACTCTAATCTATTTAAATGAAAATATTCTAAAAACTCCCTATAACAAAACTACTTATCATTTCCATCTCTACAAGCTCGATCATGCGTTTATCTTCTTATCAACATTTTAGTGGTGTCTCCTTACCCGCTTTTGCTAATAACAAAAGGGGGAGAACTAACATGATAAATATTAATCTGCTATCAAAATATAATGCTTAATTAAAATGATAGCTTACATATTAGGAGAGCATTCACTTAGGGGGAACATGTATTTAGGAGGAGCAATTCTAAATACCTAAAATGTTAATTATCCTAAGTCATCACTCTCACACACACACAAGTAGGTTTCATCATGCTTATATATTAATGTTGTGATTTATCATTAATGGATTTGTTATTATCAAAAGGGGGAGTTTGTTGGAACATGGTCTTCCGCATCTTCTAGGTTTGAGAATAACAAATCCAATGTGTATTTGATCTTGTGTGTTTAAGTGTGCAGGAAAACAAGTCCACATGACTCAAGGATAACATAAGAAAGTTGCGCCAAAATTTGAAGCCAAAATTCCAACATGCCCGCTAGCCCCGGCGCTAGCGCTAGCGCGGACTTGAGAAAATCTCGGAAACAATTTTAGAAGGTGTTAGCGCCAGGCGATAGCAGCTAACGCATGCGGTAGCAGCTAGCGCAGGCGGTATCTACTAGAGCTGGCGGTAGCGTGGAGCACAAGAGGAATGGCGAAATTGTTTCCCTGGATTAAAGATTCTCGCGCGCAAAATATTACTTAATATGGGATAGCGCCGGCGGTAGCACTAGCGCAGGCGCTAGCGCTAAGGCTATAAAATGGACCCCTTGGCTCCGAATTCTTCATCCTCCAACCACCCTAAATTCCAGAGCTTCGTGCCATATCATAGAGAGGTAGATTCAGAGAGATACTCCCACAAATCCATGAAGGCTTAAGGAGATCCATGGAGAAGATTTCAACACGCTTCATCTTCATGATGAAAGACCGCATCGACTACGATCATACTCTGCGGGTCTTTGTCCACTTCTCCAAGAGATCCATATAGGGAGTTTTTAATATTGTTGTTATTTTTATTTCATATCTTTTGTAACCATTAGAGATTACGCCTCGTGTTGGCGACTAGGTCTGGGTAGGACTTAGGGCGGAAATTCGCCTCGTATTGGCGACTAGATCTAGGCTAGGTCTAGGGGGTGCTCGAGGCCATATCCGGGGAAGGATTGGCTAGAGCGGCTTGAGGCCGAATCCGGGGAAGGATAGGCTAGGGCCACCGGTTCGTGGGGATACGAGTCGGGATAGAAAACAAAAAGAGTTTTATTATTCGCCTTCGATTTCTAGCGTCATAGAAATCTAGTTTTGTAATCATTTTTATTAATAGTAAATCATGTCTCTTTTGGTGTAATAAAAATGATTTGTTCTTCATTTCTCCAAATTGTTTATTATCCTCTCTTTCATTATAAAACAATTTAGATCGTTATTCAAAATCACTATTTTGATCCCTTATTATTTCAAGTATTACAAAATATAAGTAAAAGTTTTTTTAAAACCCTTATTCACCCCCCCCCCCCCCCCCCCCTCTAAGGGCGCCTACCGATCCTACAGCTATAGTTAGGACATGTATTGTTGGAAAATTGAATCCTAACTGGGTAGGACCATTCATCATCAAGGAAGCACTAAAGAGTGGGGCTTATCACCTCCAAACAAGTGATGGGGAAGACATCTCACGTACCTGGAGCGGTGATGATCTCAAACGATTCTATCCTTAAGATGTTCTTTTTTCATTATTTGCATTTTAGATATTTAATGAGAAGCCCCATTCTGACATGTTTCTCTATCTGATGACTGTACTTTTATATATATATCCCTCACTGAACCTTGGAGATATCGCCAAGTTCTGCTTGAACCCCCTCAGATTGTAGTCATTAGCGTAATACCACGAGGACCGCATGTAGCGGGGAGTTTTCGGACATGTGTAGTGGAAGCTTGCAAATTCTCGTGTGGAGGTCTTCAGAATTTTGGATCCCGGTCGTTATCTAACACACCTCTGCATCAAAGGAGGTCCAGGTGACTGTTAGCTCTATCGTGCCCCGAAAGTGATATAATTATATCTTTGATGATCTTTCTGAGGAAAGCAATGTCGGTATAGCCCCCGCGACATAACCACACCTGCCCAACTGATCATCTTAGTCTGTACCCATCAAATACTCCTAAGGTACTCTCGAGTAGTGTCTACAGGGGACCCATAACTAGGTTGATCTGTCTGAGGAAAGCAATGTCAGTAAAGCCCCCGCGACATAAACACACCCGCCCAATTGATCAACTTAGCTTGTAACCCTAGGAGACAGAGCAGTTGAGCCGTTGAAATTCTTACAGCTCTTATGACCACTTGAGGAAAGCAATGATGGCTACCTAAGCGCACCTGCCCACTTGGTCATCTGAGTCTGTAATTCTTTTACTTCATTACAGGAAGTTGTTTTTCCCTTATGGTTTTTATGATCATTTGGGAGGAGCAGTATTTAACAGGTACGAGCATTTGATTACCTGGTTATAAAGATATATGACTTTAAGACCGAGTGGTTTGATCACCTAAGCCGACCGGCTTGAGTGAGAATGACGTGAAAAAACAACAACATAATGTGCTAACCGAGCGGTTAGAATAAATCTAGCTTTAAAGCTAGAAAGCATGTTATTGCAGGAATCCATAAAGCAGTGTTTCTAACAGGTTGTCAGTCATAATATTGATTGATCGGCTTACACAATAGGTTTATGATTAATCTAATTACACTTCTGCGAGATGGCACTATTCGCTTGGACTGGGGGAATTTACTTATGAAAGTTATGAGAATACAATTCATTGATATAATCTTATTCGCTCGGTTAGAATCAATTCATCCACAAGAAATCGGCCATGGGTTATTCTTGCAGTGATAAATATTGCTAAACTCTGGTTATTAGTTGCCCAGATTATATGTTGACCGCACGACTTATTGACTATTATCTATACTTATGAGAATGTTCGCCTGAATTCTAGGAAAGGGAACTTAAACTATTAGCCGCTCGGGCTGAGAAGTGATCATATATCTTGGTGATCATTATCCAGACATGCCTCATTCCATGAGGAAGTTATTAAGATTCCTAAGTATTGGGATTTACATTGACAGTTGCACGAGTTATGAAGTAACTGCGCGGCTTGATACTCTTTTACATCTCAAAATTCTTGAATATATGGAACATGGATTATTTGTCGTCCGGGATATATCTAAACCGCACAACTTACTTACGATCGAGATTTATTTATTATGTCTGGCGGTTTCAGGCTGTGATTTATATTTACTGAGTCAGGATCGATCTCAGAACTAAAGAAATAAACAGTCCGAGCAGCATTCCATGATATTCGGGTGGTTATTTATTTGAAAATCTCGCATAAATGAGTTTGGACTTCTAGCCGCTCGGGTTAAATTCTGACCGCACGACTTAATATTATGTTAGATTATAGAAAGAACTTGCAGTTTAAAGAGAATAAAGATCACATAACATTCACAAGTAAGACCCAAGGACAGACAACTGAACGAGTAATATCTTTCATTCATTCTCAAAATATATATTTACAATCATTCAGACCGACCTACTAACAAATTTAAGCTGTCGGATTTGTAAAGAACATTCTAAAAAACACAAAAATCACTAATCGCCTGACTTGAGCCTTTTGGCCATAAAAGAACTTGAGTCTCCTCTGCCTTCAATATCGATGTTGGGCAAATAGTCTCCACTAGCAGATGAGGAACTTGATGACCCGCTGCTCAAGCCTTCAGCCTTTGGGCTCTCAACCCGATCAATCTCCACTTCGGTAGTATCGGCTTCAGAAGCCGAACTCCCTCCATCCTCGTCATCAGCAGCGTCTTCATCATCAGCAGTGGCCTCATTCTCTGCAGCAGCTTCATTCTCTACAACGACTTCATTTTCTGCAACGGCTTCGTCCTCATCCTCCTCCTCTTTTTCCGAGCAGCTGAGATTGACCATGTCTTTAACCTTCGCTTTGCGGGTAATGTCATCTAACTTCTTCAGGGATGGGTAGAAATCCGAGAAGCTGAAGTCCTCAAATCCCAGAGACAGGCCATCGAGCTCTCTCAAGCGGTTTATGGCGGCGTCGATTCCCTTGGCAACATGGGGAAAGACCTCATCCTGGAAGACCGGATTGCCAATGTCATATTGTTTCTGAAAAAGAGAAAAAGGTTAGACCGCACAGTTTGAGTAAATAGGACATCACAAATCTTCCTCAGGTGATAACTTACCACCCTGACTTCCTTTAACCGCGCGATCTCCTGTGCCTGCTCAACACATGTTTTCTCTAAATGACTATGTGCTGATATTAGCCGCCTGATGATAGGCCCATGAAATGGTTAGTCGCAAAACTCCTTGCGCTAACCTCGGCGGCTAATTTGGCGAGCTCTTCCTCCGGAACTTCTTTAAGTTTTTACAGTTTTCTGACCATACATTGCAGCACCGACGGCTACGGCATGGCGGTTTATCTTTTCGCTCACCCAATACAAGTGTGCGATTGACACTTGCATGCAGTTGCCATCAGGGTGTTAGTGTAAGGTCGGATCGCCGCGCAGATACTTTGGGTTGCCACAGAAACGGAGGGGATCGAACTCGACAGAAGAGGCCGAGCCCTCCTCTTCAGACACCTATGGCCTGCTCTTCTTCTGCCGCTTCTCCCTCTGCGTCATAACTAGGCCGCCCGGGCTGACCGGTTTGTTCTCCGGGACAACAATAACAGCTGTAAAACAAAGTCAAAAGGTTAATAAAATAGTTTGCCCGGTCAGAAGTAACCGGTTATGGAAAACTTACTCGCCTCGGGCCGGATTTGATTTAACTTAGCGAGCAGCGGGATGTAATAGTTCACATCTAGCCGCGCCTTCTTAAGGAATGCATAAATCTCCAGTTCGACGCCTTTGACATCTCACTGCCAAAAAACTTCCTCTTCCCGCACCTGTGGGTTAACTTGTAACAACCCGAGCTGGCCCTAGAAGATTAAGTACCTCTCCGGCCAGCTCACGATCTTATTCGCCAGGTTGACGATCTTCATCACCCTGCACCCCAAGTAGAGATGTCCTCTGAATATTTTTGTTCTGGCGTATGGAATAGACCGCATAGAGAAAAAATTCCTGAATATGATGATGGAGAAGCAGACTCCTTCAGACCGCAGGTAAGAGATGAAGCTAAAGATTGAAGCTATGGAATTTGGCAGAAGTTGTCCGGGAACAACTCTGTAATAGTCAAAAATTATAATTGTTGGAGCCTATGTTCCGCATCTCTTGGTTTGAGAATAACAAATACTGTGTTGTATTTGATCTTGTTTTTTGTCTGTTTATAGTGTGCAGGTTGTACAGGAACTATAGCTACACATCCCTATGAGTACTAAACTGAATGGAGATGACTCTCTGGAAAGAGAGCTAACGCCCCGCATTAGTTGTTAACACTCCGCGTTAACTTCCATCAAGAAGGAATCCGTCGAGAAGAAATGTCATCGAGAACGAATCCATTGAGATGCTGCTCGACAAAATGGCATTCGACGAAATAAGATGCCGGTCGACGAAATTGCGTTCGACGAAATGAGATTGCGTTCGACGAAATTGCGTTCGACGAAATGAGATGACGTTCGACAAAATGAGATGTCGTTCGACAAAATGGCGTTCGACGAAATGAGATGTCGTTCGACGAAATGGCGATTGACGGGCTGAGATGCAGTTCGACGAAATGGCGTGCCAACTGTTTAAAAGTAGAACAAAACCCAACGACAGCGTTGAATCTTAATGCCCGTGTTGAGTCCACAAACTGCCATGATCTTGGCAGTTGCGTGATTTTAGCCACGATAGTACACGATCACTAACGCCGACGTTAACTCTTAACGCCACGCGTTAGCTTCCGTGGCTATTTAAAGTACAACTCCTCTCATTCTATTTGAGATGATTCCAGAATTCCAATAATTTTAAGAGAGGCTCGTGTACAACAATTAAGAGTTCTCCCTTGGGCAATCATGAAGATCTAAAGAGGATTTTGAAGGAGATGGTCTACAACGTATATTCCATACGAAGGACGATCATTTCAAGAACGCCAACAACTACATCGCCTTTGTCTTCACCTTCAGAATTTCTTGGGGAGTTTCTCTTTACTTATCTTGTAATCTTTTACTTTTTTCTTTTGTAATTTGTGTGGAGAAATTGTTTGGGGAGAACGTCGGATTCCAGGAAGGATTCCGTGGGTAAATTCACCGCGGTTGTTGGCGACTAGGTCCTTGTGCGGCTTAGGGGGTAATTCGCCGCCTTGTGCGTGGCGACTAGGTCGAGGGTAGATCTAGGGGGTGGCTAAAGGCCTTATCTAGGGTAAGATAGGCTATAGCCAACTGGTCCTTGGGAGAAGGACCGGTGAAACAACAAAAAGTGTTTTTACATATTCTCGCCTTGATTTCTAGCGTTATAGAAATTAAACATTTGTGTATTCAATTTATTATGAAATAAAATCATGTCATTTAATGTTCTATTCAATTAATTTTATTTCCTCTTCAAGAATGTTTTAATTTATATTTCATTAAAGTATTAAAATTAACATTTGTGTAATTATCTTTGAAATACAATAATCATTTTCATTATCTCTGATTTTCTGGAATTGTATTTCATTTAAGATTTCATAAGTAAAATCACTGCGGCAATCTTTTTGTGCTAAGGAATATTTTCTGGAGCGCTAACGCCCAGTGTTAACACTTAACGCCAGGCGTTAGCAACAATTAACAAAAAGTTTTGTTCTCTTGTTTAAAAAGGAATCTTTAATATAATCTTTTCTGAGATATCAAAATATATTTTCTTATAAAATATTCCTAAACTTTGGTCACAAACTTTGATAAACTTAATTAAGATTTAAAATTCCATAAAACCCTTATTCACCCCCCCCCCTCTAAGGGCACCGTAAGATCCAACACGTGGTATCAGAGCATAGGTTATTCCAATGTGGCTTCACAACCGGGAATAATGGCGCTTCATGATCTCACATCTTCTAGAGGGGATAATTTTTATGAAAATGAAAAATCATTATGTCCACCATTATTTATGGGTGAAAATTATAATGGGTGGAAAACACTTATGGAAAAATTTCTTACAACTTTGGATATTGAAGTTTGGAATATTACAATTAAAATGCCCCCAATTATTCTAAATAAAAATGAAATGTTCTTAAATGCCAAATCTATGAATAGTTTATATTGTGCTCTAGATCAAAATATTTTCAAACTTATTTATACGCTTCCTACTGCTTTTGAAGTTTGGAAATTTCTTGAGAATACTTATAGTCTTCCTTCCACAGATGATGAACAAGAGGAATTCCTTATGGATCAATAGAAGAAATCGACGAGGACTCATGCTTGGAGGAAGATCTATCTAAGAGAGAAACAACATTGGACTCAAATGATGGAAAAACATCAAGCAAAAGAGAAGACAAAAATTCAACTATGGAAGAGGAATGCGAAGAAGATGTCAAAGGAACCTTTGGTTCAAATCTTGCCTCATCCCATAGCAATGTAAGAAAATCAAAATCTTCTCTTTTTGTAAAAAATTCTATTTCTACATTTCGTGTGCTTAAATTTGCTAAACATAAAATTTCAAAGTTGAAACATGCTAATTCCAAATTACGTTTAGAAAATAAAACTTTAAAAGCAAATGCTAAAGTAGAATCTTATATTGATGTTTCAAATTCTCTTTCATTCTCTTTAATTTAAAATGCAAAACCCTATTTTGATTATAATACTTTTAAAGAAGAACTCAAGGTTTTGGAAAAAGGTCTTTTAACTTCAAAAGAGCATAATGAAAAATTGATAAAAGAAAATGATAATTTAAAGGATAAACTAGAATCATTAAAAATGTTTATTCAATATTTTTCATATAATAAAAAATCTTTTATTTCTAGTTTATCAAATTATCAAAATATAAGAGTATGTCTATAAGAAAGAGTGGAAATGAAAATCATCAAAATAAGAACCAATCATTTAAAACATATTGTAACCCACTCTTTCAACATTCAATTATTAAGAAAGACCATCACTCTTATAAACTCTCAAAGAATCAATATAATAAAATTCATTATGATTATCAACATCAATGTATTTTGAAAAAATAATTTGAATAAACATAAATTTCAAATGAATTATTTTTCAAACAACTATCATCACAAAAAGATGTCAAATAATCATAATATGAATTTAAAAGATAAACAACCAAAGTATGAATGGAGGCCCAAAATTAAAAACGAAACACTAACTCCACTTGTAAAGGCCCATTCATCACTAGCTCCCTAAAAACCAACATGATGTATTTGGGTACCCAAAGGAACCATCACACTTGGTCCCCTTTGGATACTTAAATCTCTCATTTACCAGGAATCATTGTATTGCATGAAGTAGAAATAAATTAAAAATGAAATATCATTACTCTACTTCATGATATGCTTAATTATTTTTTCTTTTGTTTATTTTTTTTATTTTTGAGCCAAAACACTGTGATCACTTTATATCATGAGATATGACTTTCATTTTAAGCCTAATGTTTAACAAATCAAATTGAATTAAATTGAACATAAAGTCATAATTCTTTAAGTGATCTATCTTTTCTTTTTTCTATGTTTTATCCTTTTTAAATCCATTGCCTATAAATGTCTTATATTATCATTATAAATTGAATGCTAAATTTGCTAAATGATATTATCAAGACTAATGAAATTACTTTCAAAATTGGATTTAAATGGACTTTTAGGGGTCTTAGGCTAAAATATTAAATGCAAAACTTATTGCATATTTGTCTATTTTTTGTTGCTGCATATAATAGCCCCTATATTGAAAATCATAATCGATATAAATCGAAATCAAATGAAATAAAAAAAACCATATGTTGCTAATGCCAGGCGTTATCACTAACGCTGGCGGTAACATATTTTCCTAAAAATTCTGATTTCTCTAATTATTATTTTTCTGAAAAATTATTTCACTATGTTAAATATCATTATCTTCTACTTTCAAATACCATGTATTTGTTTTGTCTAATTTTTACAAATTAAAATCAAAAAAGAAATTTACAAAACATTTCTAAATAACCAAAACAACTTTGTGTCCCTTTATATATGTAGTATAATATTCACTTTACAAGCAGTCACTACATATTAAAAGGATGAATATGAACCATACAATCACCACCATGATCTATTGATATCCTATGCTAAAATTCACTATTTTCATATATCATAATTCGTGATCTATGAAGACCTATCTTAAATCAACTAATTCTATCAACCTTATGAATTATGAAATATATGATTGCGATTGGTATTATAGTTTCATATCTTGTTTAGTGTGTGTGATGTGCATATCTATTGTTTGCATGTATCTCATTATATTTAGACCTAAGATGAAATCAAATAGAATTGTCTCTTCATTCTAGGTCTATGAAAATTCAAAACTCTATGTTTGAATACATGCGACTCAATTATATATTTGTCCATCTTTACATAGCTTTGCACCATGTTGTCCTAACTCATCACACTAACATTATCACTTACCATAGGTAGAAATCAATGTCCATGCTAGTTATATCTTGCAATGCTAAAGTAAATTATATTACTTAAATCTGAAAAATCATAATTTCCTTTGTAGTTATTTGCATGAAAAAATTTTTTCTAAATGGATTTATAATAAACAATCTTCGATATAAGTGTAAATCCAAAACTAATCATGCAATTATACCATAGTTTATATATTTAAGGCTTACACACTTGGTATGTCTATAATCATTAAACCTATGACATGTGTCTCACAATAGCGAGGGTGTAGGATTGTGTGCATTAGAGACCTAACTTCTAATTCATGTCTTGTCCTTAACCGGGGAGGGTTCCAGTAGGGCCTTGCGAGGCACTGGGGGGAAAGAGTGCTAGGTTGAGCATCGTCTTTTGTATGCATATGGGATTAACACACCAACCTATGGCATGCGTGCATCTCTTAATGACCATCCGTCACTTAGTACGGGGCTATAGTGTAGTCATGTAGTTAAGGTATCTTGATCTTAGATATACTTATATTATATTCATTGCATGAACATTATCTCACTCTTTATACATGAATCAAGCATATTTGTTTTTGTTCTAACATTGCATCTTGCGTTTGCATATTTTATTATTTTGAGCTTTAATGATTTTACAAAACACAAGTATTTGAAAAATCACCAAAAACATGCTAAAAGAGCCTTCAAATCTAATCAATATACTCTGAAATTTCAACTGAAGGAAGCTCTCTTTATAATACAAATGAATTGTGAAAAATGTTTTTCAAAACATCAAAATTTGCAGTTCTGTCTTGGCATTAAGAAGCTAACGCTTGGCGTTAGCTCCTCTGCTCCAAATTTTGTTGTTGTTGTTTTGAATAATTTCTGGTATTATTTTAATGTTTTGTGTATGTTTTGTTTCTCTGTTTGTAAAAAGTTTTCTATCTTTTTATTTCCTTTAAAACAAAATTTTATTTCATTTCAAAAAAAAATATGTATTTTCTCATGCATTATTTTGGGTTTATTTCTCTGGAATATAATATCATTTACTGATTGGGCTAAAAAGACTTCTATGTTTTACAGAAAATATATATAAAAAAAACAAATACAAAATTAGAAAACAATTTCAAAAAACAAAAATATGTTTTCTCTTTATGTGTGTTTATTGTTTTGTGCATATATAAAAATTCAAAAATTTATAAAAACTGATTGTTATTCATTGTCATTGTCAAGGATGATTAATGATGTAGGCTACGCTCTCCGACACGATCTCTACGGACTGGTTTTTCGAGGGATGCGCGACTCAAGAAAAATGATGCAAATGCAAGCCACACAATGCAAGTGCACCGGACTAGGCAAAGAGAAACACTTGCCACACGAAGGGTCGCTAAACCTCTTTAGATCTCCCAAGGGCGATAAGCCAATGTTCAATGAAGCGAAATGGACCCACCCGATCCGATCAAGCTATGAGTTGTACCAAAAGAGATCCACCGAAAAATATCAATTCGGAAAATGGTTGATCTCTCCCAACAAAAAGCGGGGCTCGCCAAACCCCTTCGAATATTAAAATAACGGATGAAAAGCAAAATTCCAATATGAAGAAAACCACGGAAATAAATCAGTGATTCAAAGATCACACCACAGAAATCCACCACAAGAAAAATCAAGAGAGAAATCACACTAGTGGTTTGTTCGTTACCCGCTTGAGATTGGATTGGCCTTAAGCAATACACTCGCCCGACCGTTTCTTTTCGGATCCACCAGAAGCACATTGTTTGGAGAGGAATCCGTTCTCCGTCTATGCTTCACCGTATCCAAGATCCGCCAAATATCACTTAGATCCCTTGGAGGAATCCGTAGAGGATGAAGAACCGTCCGCGAATAGGAGAGAGAAAAGGTGGTGGGAGAATACTTGGTAGAGAGGGGGCGGCTAGAGGGGAGAATTGGGGCGGATCTCCAAGAGGAGAGGGCGGCCGGCGGGTAGAAAGAGAAGGAGAGGAGGGGGCGGCCTCCTTTGGCCGAAACTTGGAGAGGAGGGAGTAGAGAGGGGGGCGGCCACAAGAATGAGAAGGAAATATTAGAGAGGGGATTTAGGGTTTTCAAATTAGCTTCATCAATAATCCTTAAAACAAATACAAGTTAGCCTTATATAGGCTTGCCACAGAAATGTCTAAATGCAGTCCAAATTAAAAATACAACATGAAAATATAAATAAAGCATGATAAAATTAAATTAATAATTATAATAAAATTATTATAATTATTAATTTTTATGTTGGCGCCTCGGGTGAAGGTTGTAACGCCATTCTTCATACATGTCACCGTGGCGGCGATGGCGTGAATCTTTGGTTGGATAAATGCCGTCACCCATAATCGCGCCATCCGCAATATCTTCACGTTGAGGGCCGTCATCGCCATCAATCCTCCCCCGCTCAAAAGTACTCATCACCGATGAGTTATCGCGGTGGTAGCGGCGGAGAAGAGCATCATCCAAAAGTGTCACCTCCGACTCTGGAAGCCACGAGTCATCGGAGACTGGACGGTCACGCCATCGAATCAAGTAGCGGCGACTGGAACCACCGGGCGAGGAAAGCACTTCATCTCTAAGGATCCTGTCAGGAACATAAATGGTTCGGGGGAACCTTGGAAACACATTAGGCAAATAAGGAGAATTAATTCCGTCATCAACATTCAACGTACCTCCAGTGGGGACCGAAGAAGAGAGCGATCCAGTCATAACCTCACCCCCAGACCCATTAGATAAAGAAGTGGAACCAAACGGTAAGACCGATAAATTAAGTGGTGGAGAAACATACGACGTTAAATCCGAAACATTGAAAATGGGGGAGATGCCCCAATCAGTGGGTAACTCCAAATGAAACGCATTTTCTCCTAGTTTTTTTAATATTCGAAACGGGCCCGCTCGCCGATTAGCCAACTTTTTTATGGAACCCGAAGGCATCCGTTCAGGGACAAGACGCACCATAACCAAATCGCCAACTTTCAAGTGGGATGCCCTCCTATGTACGTTAGCGTGGACTTGATAAGACGCGTATTGAGTTTCGAGCGTGTCCTTCACGTGTTTATGTAATTCATGAACATGAGCGGCAAAATCCTATGCAAATTGACTCGACTTGTAAGATGGAGGTAACCGAATTAAGTCAAGTGGCACAGGGGCCTTATAGCCGTGCACGATCTCATTTGGGGACAACCCGGTGGACCTATTTTTAGAATTATTGTAAGCCAATTGTGCATGGGGAAGGATGAGGTCCCACGTACCCTTGTGGTCACCAATGAGACACCTTAGTAAACTACCCAAACTCCGATTCACTACCTCCGTTTGCCCATCCGTTTGTGGATGGTAGGCTGAGGAAAATAAGAGCTTAGTGCCCATGATTCGCCATAAGGTCTTCCAGAAATAACTAGTGAACTTCACATCCCGATCTGTGACGATAGACTTAGGAACGCCCCGATGTCCAACGACCTCCTTAAAAAATAACTTTGCTACATGAGATGCATCGTCGGTCTTATTACCCGCAATAAAATACGCCATTTTGGAGAATCGATCAACGACCACCAGAATGGAATTGTTACGACGAAAAGTGACAGGAAGACCTAGAATGAAATCCATACTAATATCCTCCTAAGGTACGGAAGGAATCGGGAGAGGGGTATAAAGCCCCGCATTCGTTTTGTTCCCCTTAGCCAATTGGCACGTCCGACAACTGCTCACAATCTTATGCACCGTAGACTTAAGACTTGGCCAATAAAACTTGTCCTCTACTAACGTGATGGTTTTGTCACGTCCAAAATGACCGCCTAGACCACCACTATGCAACTTCCACACGATGAAATGGCGAAGGGACGAGCGAGGGATACAAAGTTTGGCATGCCTTAAATAGGTAGCCGTTGCGAATATAATACGCAGGAATGGTCGTGGGCGCATCGCCTTGAGTGGAAAGATATATCTCGTTAAAGTCCGGACAGTTGACATACTCATCCTTAATACATTCAAATCCGATCACCTTCACCTCTAACGTGGTCAATAATAAGGAGACGCGACTAAGGGCGTCCTCCACCCGGTTAAGGGTTCCCTTAAGATGTTTGATAATAAAAGAGTACTCCTGGAGATAGGAGACCCACTTAGCGTGTTGGGGGCTGACCTTGCTTTGGGAGTTGACAAATCTTAATGCCTCATGATCGGATTGAATGACAAACTCATTCGGAAGAAGGTAGTGCCACCAATGTTGGAGGCATCGTATCACGACATAGAACTCACGGTCATAATTCGAATAATTCAGTTTTGGACCCGCCAATTTCTCACTAAAATACCCAACCGGATGACCCTCCTGACTTAACACGCCTCCAATCCCGATCCCCGACGCATCACAAGATAATTCAAAAACCTTATTAAATTCCGGCAACCGCAATAGGGGTGCTTCCGACATCTTAGATTTAATCGTTTGGAATGCGTGAGTGGCCAATTTCGTCCAAGTGAACTCCCCTTTTTTCATGCACTCGGTGATCCGTGCCATGATGCTACTAAAATCGCGAATGAATCGGCGATAAAAGGTGGCTAATCCGTGGAAACTCTTAACGTCCTTAATGCTAATGGGTTCAGGCCAATCTCTGATGGCTTGGACCTTCTTAGGATCCACGTGTATGCCTTCCGAACTCACTATGTACCAGAGGAACTCTACGGACGAAACATAGAGCGTAATTTTTTTTATATTGACGAATAATTTTTCTGCTCGCAACGTCTCTAGGATAGTCCTCAAGTGCAATTTGTGATCAAGAGCAGACGTGCTAAAAATGAGAATATCGTCAAAATATACCACAATAAATTTTCCCATGTAGGGTTGGAAGACGTGTGTCATCATCCTCGAGAATGTACTAGGGGCATTGGATAATCCAAACAACATTACTAACCACTCATAAAGCCCCTCTTTAGATTTAAAAGCAGTCTTCCATTCATCGCCCTCCCGGATTCTAATCTGGTGGTAGCCACTCCTAAGGTCCAATTTAGAAAAGATCGTGGCACCGGCTAACATGTCCAACAAGTCGTCTAAACACTGGATGGGGAACCGATATTTAATTGTGATTTTATTAATGGCTCTACTATCGACGCACATCCTCCACGAGCCATCTTTCTTTGGTGCTAGCAAGGCCGGAACGGCACACGGACTCTTACTATGGCGAATAAATCCCTTCTTTAACAAATCCGAAATTTGAGTTTGGAGCTCTAAATGTGCAGACGGATTTAACCGATAGTGAGGCATGTTGGGTAACGAGGATCCTGGAATTAAATCTATCGCATGTTGGATGTCTCGTAATGGGGGTAACGTAGGGGGTAGCTCTTCCGGGTAGACATCCTTAAATTCTTCTAACATGTTCCACTGGGCGGTTGGTTAACAATCAAACGAAGGCACATCTTCCTTGATTTGTAGGCAAACTAACGCATATAGGACACCATCCAAAAATGTCTGGCGTGCGAACTCTTTCTTACCAATCAAATTTAAGGTCTTCTTCTCTACGGGCACAATTGTGTCTTTCGAGGCGCTCGAAGGGTCCTTAGGCGGAGTGGGCTTCAAGATAATGGTCTTGCCATTAAACTTGAACTCGTAGGTGTTGGCTCGCCCGAAGTGGGTAACGTCATGCTCATAAAGCCACGGACATCCGAGCAACACATGACAGGCATCCATGGGGATGACGTCACACCAAATCTTCTCCGAATAAGTTTTGATGGTGAGAGGTACCAAACAACGTCGCGCAACCCGAAGGGACAGTTTATTAAACCATGCCACCTTATACGGGTGAGGGTGCGGGTCGGTGACCAATTTCATCCGGGTCACCGCGTTCTCCGAAATCACGTTCATGCAGCTACTGCTATCGATGATTAACTTGCACCACTTCTCACCGCTCTTAAAGTTTAACGAAAATATATTCGTTCGATTCTAGTCATCAGACGCACGCGGAGTGGCGAAAATACAACGCATCACCATCATGTTGGTGTCTTCATCTAGATCACTCGGCACTCCCTTCGAATCGGAGTCATCACCGGCTTCATACTCGAGCTCGGCGGAATCATCAGCAGTGTCCAACGGAGCTAAGGGCTTGGCCTTAGTGGGACATTCACTCGCGTAGCGCCCTTGAACACCACAACTAAAATAGGAAGCATTCGATTTGCTAATCCGACCTACTGACACTCGATCTCCGGACAGGTTACACATATTCCTAGGTGTAATTACGACGAAGTTCGAATCAGTGGAACGGAACTTCCCTTTATCTCTCGTGGTTAACGGAGGAGGTCCTAAGATTGACTTACTCTTCTGAAATGAACGCGAGTTAGATTTGTGGGCCAGGTGCTTTTCAATGTCTAACGGGGTGTTATACGTTGTGCTCAAATCCGTGTGACCATAGCAAAGGAGTTTACCCTGAATTTTAGGACTAAGTCCCTTGCGGAACCGGGAGAGGGTAACTTCGGGCATCTCCTTAACGTCACATCTAACCATCATGTCTTTCAAGATCCCCATGTACTCCGCGACCGAGCGGATCCCTTGCTGAAGGGAGGCTAACTCATCAAACATTTGTGTTCGATGATACGTCGGGACATACTGGTCAATCAACAGGGCTTTCATGCCCACCCAACCAATGGGAGACAAACCATCCCTCGCACCTAAACGCCCCTCCTCATTCAGCCAGTAAGACTTAGCTCGACCCAAGAACTTCATACGCGCCACACACACATTATTCTCGTCATTCAAATTTTGCCACTGAAAGTAGCATTCTATCTCCGTAACCCAATCCAAGAAAACTTGGGGATCACCCAACCCATCATAGGATGGTGGTTTGATCCAGACAGCCCTAGTGATATCAAATCCATGCGGTGCTCGAGGGGCCTGTTCGGGATTACCATTAGGATTAATTTTCCCTTCAGCACGATGGTGGGCTGCAGGGTTTGGTGGTCAGGATCAGGAACACGATTAACGTTAATATTTTCCCCTACGTGTTGACGGGCATCATGTTCCTGAGGTGCCCTTTGGGCTAGCCGAATCTCGTGTAGCATCTCACGGATTTCCGTCAACTAATCATTGAACTCCTGGCGGAGTTCATCAACAGCCGTTGGACCGTGTCCCGAGTCCCGAGTCCCGATCGTCCGTCATTTGAGACGAGGACGTAGATACTCGGTGCCAAATCTCGTACGCATGTAACGTAGACCTAACGATTCTGACCCGAAAAAGTTTCTAAATGAAACAAATTTTTTTTATTTTCTAACAGAAGATGTGTAGGATATTAAAATTTTTTTGCTGGAAAATAATAGATTTAGGACGCTAAACGCAGACCAGAACTTCTAAACAGGCTAAAAGTTTATGAAAGAAAATTTTTCTCCCGCCTAATAACTAGGATAGTAAAATATATTTTTTGATTTTCTTGCTGAGAAAATAATGGAGAATTTCCAGAATTTTTTTTTTGATTTTCGCAGAAAAATAAATATTTTAGGCCGCTATTCGCAGACCGACAAAATTTTATTCTTAAATTTTGGGCGCAGAAACGTGTGTAGAATGTGAGTGCCGGCGTTCTAAGAAAACCTCAGGAATGCGTCAATTAAGAAATTGACACGAACATGGCTCTGATACCAAATTGATGTAGGCTACGCTCTCCGACACGATCTCTACGGGCTGGTTTTTCGAGGGACACGCGACTCAAGAAAAATGATGCAAATGCAAGCCACACAGTGCAAGTGCACCAGACTAGGCAAAGAGAAACGCACGAAGGGTCGCTAAACCTCTTTAGATCTCCCAAGGGCTATAAGCCAATGTTCAATCATGCGAAATGGACCCACCCGATCCGATCAAGCTATGCGTTGTACCAAAAGAGATCCACCGAAAAATATCGATTCGGAAAATGGTTGATCTCTCCCAATAAAATGCGGGGCTCGCCAAACCCCTTCGAATATTAAAATAATGGATGAAATGCAAAATTCCAATATGAAGAAAACCACAGAAATAAATCAGTGATTCGAAGATCACGCCACAGAAATCAACCATAAGAAAAATCAAGAGAGAAATCACACTAGTGGTTTGTTCGTTACCCGCTTGAGATTGGATTGGCCTCAAGCAATACACTCGCCCGACCGTTTCTTTTCGGATCCACCAGAAGCGCATTGTTTGGAGAGGAATCCGTACGCCGTCTATTCTTCACCGTATCCAAGATCCAACGAATATCACTTAGAACCCTTGGAGGAATCCGTAGAGGACAAAGAACCGTCTACGAATAGGAGAGAGAAAAGGTGGTGGGAGAATACTTGGTAGAGAGGGGGCGGCTAGAGGGGAGAATAGGGGCGGATCTCCAAGAGGAGAGGGCGGACGACAGCTAGAAAGAGAAGGAGAGGAGGGGGCGGCCTCCTTTGGCCGAAACTTGGAGAGGGGGGAGTAGAGAGGGGGCGGCCACAAGAATGAGAGGGAAATATTAGAGAGGGGATTTAGGGTTTTCAAATTAGCTTCATCAATAATCCTTAAAACAAATACAAGTTAGCCTTATATAGGCTTGCCACAGAAATGTCTAAATGCAGTCCAAATTATAAATACAACATGAAAATATAAATATAGCATGATAAAATTAAATTAATAATTATAATAAAATTATTATAATTATTAATTTTTATGTTGGCGCCTCGGGCGAAGGTTGTAACGACGTTCTTCATACATGTCACCGCGGCGGCGATGGTGTGAATCTTTGGTTGGAGAAACGTCGTCACCCATAAACGCGCCATCCACAATATCTTCACGTTGAGGGCCGTCGTCGCCATCAATTAATTATATCAATTAATGATTAAATACAATGTTTAATTTAACTTTCAAGTTTCTTAAAAACATTGTTTTGTATTTGTCATGCCTTGAAAATTATCTTGTTATGTGCAATGAGATTGATTGTAGATAAACATGTGTAGAAATGCTTAGCATGCCTCTAAGTATGAGTAATGTATTATGTTTGATAATGATTCATTCACTCACTTATTTTTGATAACTTACACGTGTTTACAATCTTATTCTTGCATGATTGTATAGTGTAATAACATAAGTAATTAAAATGCTTAAATAGATTGCCTACACAACATTGAATTGGTTATTACAATTCTTTTTCTTTCATGCACTTATTCTTTAGAGAAATGTGGTTTAAAATGTTATGTTTGCAAAATAAGTGAATTCGGAGTCCTTAGTCACTAAACTAAAAAGCAAATAATAAATGACAAGGAAAACTCCACCAAGCAATACTCACCCTCCTGATAAGTCTTAATGAGCATTGTGAGGTTAAGCACCTTGGCTAAAGAATTGTAAAGTGTCTTGTAGCAAACAATTTATACACCACTTCTCTTAGTACACCGGATCACAAATAAAATTTGAAAATAATGCTAAAAAGTATAAAAGTGATCCCCAAGCACTACTTTGCACCCTGATAAGTTTTAATAAGAATTGTGTGTGCAGAGCACCTTGGTAGTTGTACTCTTTATTCATGTGCATTGAAATATTGTGGAAGTAGTAATATTTATGTATTTTAATGTTGTGTTTATATATGTCATGTGTTTTTGATTGATTCACTTGTATACTTTATCAAAACACTACTTTATATACATCATTATCTTTCATAAAACTTCTACTCATGAGAAATGGATACTAATGCTCATCTACTCAATTCTCTACAAACTTAAGTAAATGCACTAGATAACAAAGCATGATAGCTACAATGTTTATGTTTACTTGAAATGCAAATTTTATTACATTGTAGTTTTTGTATCTTTTCTTGATATTATGAAATCATGCTTGCAATTTTATCTTAATGGAATAACATCTCTTCAATCTTTAACTCAAGCATCAACTATTAAAATTTAAAACTCATTATCCTTTATATGATTTTATCTTCTAAAATGATGTTTATGTTTATGAGTTCTTATTATATTTTTCTGCTAAGTTTACCACTTATGATCATTCATGTCTATTATTTTAACACCGTGTTTTTCTTTTCAACAAGTGGTATCTTAAAATAAGAATGCTTACTTTATCATGTCAGCTATGTTGCTTACTACTATATGTTCCATCATGCTTATATTTTTCTCAACAAGTAGTATTTAACAAGCTTTTGATTGCATCCTATTTTTCTTCTCGACAAAAAACATATTACTCCTTATTGCACACTCTCACCTAAACCTTCTTTTGATACTACCAAAAGGGGAGAATAAATTACATAAATCTAATATTTAGGGGGAGTACATTATAATGATTTCAAACTCAAAGAAAGTATCTTTGTAGGGGGAGTAATCATATAGGAGGTGCATACACTATCATATGCTCGATCATGGCAATCCTTCAATAAGTGGTTCCTAATCAAAATTAGTAGATACACACTCATCCCTACACACTTTTGCTAATAACAAAGGGGGAGAAGAAATTGAGAAATCTAGTCAAATAGATATTTAGGGGGAGTAAATTATAAGAGAACACTTATGTAGGGGGAGGACTTCATATAGAAAGAGTATGCATTATCGCTTTCAAATCTATCATGCTTCTAACCTATTATTCATGCATATCTTATCACCGCACTTATCTATAAACACGAATTGTTCTTAATCTCACTAATTTCTCATACAGGTATTTGTTATTATCAAAAGGGGGAGATTGTTGGAGCCTATGATCCGCATCTCTTGGTTTGAGAATAACAAATACCGTGTTGTATTTGATCTTGTATTTTGTGTGTTTATAGTGTGCAAGTTGTACAGGAACTATAGCTACACATCCCTATGAGTAGTATACTGAATGAAGATGACTCTCTAGAAAGAGAGATAATGCCTCGCGTTAGTTGTTAACGCCTCGTGTTAACTTCCGTCGAGAAGGAATCCATTGAGAAGAAATATCGTCGAGAACGAATCCGTTGAGATGCCGCTCGACGAAATGGCGTTCGACGAAATAAGATGTAGGTCGACGAAATTGCGTTCGACGAAATAAGATGCCGTTCGACAAAATTGCGTTCGACGAAATGTGATGACGTTCGACGAAATGAGATGGCGTTCGACGAAAGGCCGTTCGACGAAATGAGATGCCGTTCGACGAAATGGCGATCGATGGGCTGAGATGCAGTTCGACGAAATGGCGTGCCAACTGTTTAAAAGGAGAACGAAACTCAACGCCATCGTTGACTCTTAACGCCCGCGTTGAGTCCACAAACTGCCACGATCTTGGCGATTGCGTGATTTCAGCCACGACAGTACACGATCACTAACGTCGACATTAACTCTTAACGCCACGCGTTAGATTCCGTGGCTATTTAAAGTACAACTCCTCTCATTCTATTTGAGATGATTCCAAAATTCCAATAAATTTAAGAGAGGCTCGTTTACAGCAATTAAGAGATCTCCATTGGGCTATCATGAAGATCTAAAGAGGATTTTGAAGGAGAAAGTCTACAACGCATATTCCATATGAAGGATGATCGTTTCAAGAATGCCAACATCTACATCGCCTTCGTCTTCGCCTTCAGAATTTCTTGGGGAGTTTCTCTTTACTTATCTTGTAATCTTTTACTTTTTTCTTTTGTAATTTATGTGGAGAAATCGTTCGGGGAGAACGTCGTATTCCGGGAAGGATTTCATGGGTAAATTTGTCGCGGTTGTTGGCGACTAGGTTCTTGTGCGGCTTGGGGGGTAATTCGCCGCCTTGTGCATGGCGACTAGGTCGAGGATAGATCTAGGGGGTGGCTAGAGGCCTTATTTGGGGTAAGATAGGCTATAGCCAATCGGTCCTTGGGAGAAGGATCGGTGAAACAACAAAAAGTGTTTTTACATATTCTCGCCTTGATTTCTAGCGTTATAGAAATTAAACATTTGTGTATTCAATTTATTATGAAATAAATCATGTCCTTTAATGTTCTATTCAATTGATTTTATTTCCTCTTCAAGAATGTTTTAATTTATATTTCATTAAAGTATTACAATTAACATTTGTGTAATTATCTTTGAAATACAATAATCGTTTTCATTATCTCTGATTTTCTGGAATTGTATTTCATTTAAGATTTCATAAGTAAAATCACTGCAGCAATATTTTTGTGCTAAGGAATATTTTCTGGAGAGCTAACGCCCAGCGTTAAGACTTAACGCCGGGCGTTAGCAACAGTTAACAAAAAGTTTTGTTTTCTTGTTTAAAAAGGAATCTTCAATATAATGTTTTTTGAGATATCAAAATATATTTTCTTATAAAATATTCCTAAACGTTGGTCACAAACTTTGATAAATTTAATTAAGATTTAAAATTCTATAAAACCCTATTTCACCCCCCTCTAAGGGCGTCGTAAGATCCAACAGTAATGACATCAAGCGAGAGCAGAAACTTGAAACCATTATCAAAATGTTCGATGGGGATAGCGATTTGTGAAGGAGTTGACGAGTTGATTCGCTCATCGCGCAAAGGAAGCCGTGCGAGTAATTTGCTACCCGCCATATGTTTCTCCACAAAATCATCCAACTCTGCTTGAGTCAGGCGACATTCCTTATGATCGGCCGAATGGAATGCTAAGGCCGCGTCGGTTCGGACGGCTGCTTCCTTCTCAGACCGCATCGATTTGCTCTTAGCCCGCATCTTGAATGTTGTAGAATGACTACGAAAGAGTCTACTACTTATAGATTTCAATGACCTGCAAATAGCAAAATTGGGTCACGGCTAACTATCTTAAACCACGCGGCCAACAACCTGCATATTCATAATATTGTATAACAGAAAAGCCGCAAGCATATAACACAAGCCGCACGGCTTACAGAACTGTTCAAAGACATCAAAAAATTTTCTAGGAATTTAAAAGCAGAGACCACAAACATTCAACACAAGCCGCACAGATTATACAAATATCCAAAGGCAATATCGTCAAACAAGCATCCAACGTCCAGATTGTCCCAAGTACCAAAAAATAATATTACAAACACATTGTCTTCAAATTAAAACCGCTCATGGCTGGCGGTGCTCGGGGGAAGGATGATCACGATGAAGACGTGCAACCTGGTCACCGGTTTGGAGGAGAAGAGTATACATCTGACTTACACTGTGATGAAGGTGGTTGATCGTACTATGAAGCTGCGCGACATCCCGCTCTACCCGCACATTAGGAATCATACGAGCAGGAAATGCCGCGGCGGCCTCTTCAATAGCAACCATAGGATCGGCCGCCCTGACCGGTGGGGGATTTGAGGTCTCAACAATAGTTGGGCGACTCGACGTCCGTGACCTCTCATCACTTGTGTTCACGGGTCGCCGGCTTCCACCGACTTCCCTAGTCAGATGTATATACTTCTCTCGATAGTATTTGCAATCATCCCCGAGTTTCAAAACCGCTTTCTTCTCCTTGTTGAACTGCACGGTCAGGGCAGCATTTTTCTCCAGCAACATCTTTTCTTTTTCCAACCGAGCCTTCTTCTCGGCCTCCAGCGCAGCCCACGTGCTCTCCGCCTGATCTTCAAGGTCCTTCACCCTTTATTTCAAGGTATTAAGGAGGCCCTTGAAGTCGGCCAGCTCCTCCTCTCCAAAAGTGAAGTTTATTAAGAAGCTTTGCGCTGGAGGAAGCAGTGGAGGGAGGCTAGTCGTCAGGTAGCCTGACTTCATTACTTGATCCAGATTATCTACAATAAAGAAAGCACGGTTAGCACAGTCAGAAGCAAATAACCCAACACTGTGTACTACAAGATTAATGCCTAAATACACAGGCTGCCTCGATTGCTCGGGATCCAGTCTTCGGTGCTGCTCCCTCCAAAATTGCTAATTCTGCCTTCATTTGGCGACAGAAGTTTGAATCACGGATGAGAAATAGCTCGGTAGCGGGTTCAACATTAATTATTTTTTCGAGGCCGCATTCTAAAGAAGAGGACATAATGATAACCTGCATCACGTTTACCTTTTGCCAAGGGGTCTGACGGTCGCGGCTTGTCAAGAGACCACCTCAGCTCCTCTGCCTTTTTCTTCATTAGCTTCATCCCGCTTTCTTCAAAAGCTTCTTTTCTCGGCGCGGTTTCCTCAGGTTTAGCCGCATCCTCGCCAGGATGGACGGTTTCGCTCGTGATCGCAGGGGTATCAAGCAGTTTGTCTTGCCTCTCGAAAGCATCCATATCCTTAAGGATTCACTAAATGAAATGCTTGATGCAGAGTTGAAAGGTAACTCGTCCGGATTGTCTGAAGCGGTGACCTGCTCTTCAGCAACTTCCTTTTTACGCGGCTTGTTTTGGAGGCTAGCCGCAGTTGATCTCTTGGAGTCCACTTTATTCTTGGCCCTCAACTTCTTGGCCTTCCTTGTTATTCTCTCTACTGTTGTTTCATCCCTCTTCCTCTTCTTGACAGACTCCGGGTTGGCCTACTGAGATCGGCTAGAGTTGTCTTCGACGACTACCACTGACGGGGTAATAAACCCATCCAACTTCGGCGAGTTAACCACCCCTTCCTCTCCGTCATTTATTTTTAAATGCGGATTCCCGGAAGGGGAGAATATTATGCCAAAGGGAGCATCATCCGCGGTCTTCAACGGGATAGTACTTGATCCAACCTTATCAGAAGGGGCGGGCAGATTAATCAGAGGGGGTTGGAGCAACCCACTTCGGGCTTTGTGGAATTCTTATCGGTGGCTGAGTCTGGTTTTGCAGGCCGCTCGGTCTTCTCAGACCGACGAACCTTCTTCTTCTTGCGGTCAGTCTCCTTATCCTCACGGACAACAAGTTTGGACATTAGATCATCCATGTGGATTAGGGGATTGACGGCTCAAAAAATCCTAACCGCAAGTGGTGAATAGTGCCCCGTGGTTTCAGAAGAATTGTGCAGAGTGGAGAGCTTTCAAAGCTTTTTATAGATTTCAGAATAATGCATGCGCAGTCTCCGGCTAGAACTCATATTTTTGAAATTTCCTCGATATTTGAAAATATGCGGGGATCATGTTTACCCAGAAGACCGCTATCGACACAATGGAACTATCAGACCGGGCGGTCTGCTATGTTAACCGCCTAACTCCATCTTTGGATACTTGCATAAGTCTCTCGGTTCATCAAAACTAACCCGCGCGATCTGCCTATCATCAGGTCGCCGTCGAGAGGGTTACATTCAAGGCTCAAGTTCAGAAGGCAAAATGTGGTCTCGGATTATAGACCGCCTGAGCTGCTTCTCTGCTCTATTCGCAGCTCATCTCAACCTCTGCTCAATACAGATCGGAGTTTAAGCCACCAGGCTGCGCGACTTAACTCTTTCCTCCCTTATGTATCCCGTCACCTCCTGCCCGATTCTCCTGTATCCGGGCAGGCGATTATTTTATCCCTACCCATTTGGGCAGTCACCCGAGCCTATAAATATGGGGGGGGGGGGGCAACATTCCCAAGGCACACACACTCGAATCCAGGAGCTCGCTTGTTAGATCTGCGGTCTCGAGTTCACTGTCTTGCAGCTTGTTGCCCGACTGACTTCTTTCCTGCTTTGCCTTGTAACCCACTGTAAACACTTTTCTTTAATCAAGGCAAATCCCGTCACAAGAGTGGCATTTGCCGTGAAGGGTGAAGTCCAGTATCGACCGCTGCTAGCGGTCTAATTAGTCTAACTTCTCTCTGTCAATAGTAACCGATAACCTGCGGCCTCCTCTTTTCCTTCACTTTCTTAGCGTCGATCGTGGAGGTGCAATTTCTGCATCAACAGGCCACTAGGAAATTTTTGTCATGACAAAGTCATGACAAAAATAGGATAAGTGACCAAGGGTACCTTGGTGACAAGTTGAATGAGAGGAGAACACCATGGTGTGCACTTAGCCACCATGGGTCATCCCAATTTAAAGAAAATTCAAGGGTAACCCAAAAAGGGAAATTGCACCCTATGAATCACCAATAACCATGAGGAGAACCCCTAGGTTAAATTAAAGCCTGGCTGGTGAGATGGATGGTTCCTTTTACCCAAAGGGTGTCCCATGATCACTATAGGAGCCTTTGACCTGGCTAGGTCAAGCTACATATAAAGGCCTAATTTGACATACGTCACCCTAATATAGGTCAATTAGCTTGAGTATGATGAAATTGACCACACCACACCCTTCCTAAACACCGGGGTAGACTAATGAGACAAAATGGACCTATTGGAATTGGTCAATTGTGGGAAATTAGGCCAAATTACCAAAAAGCCCCAATTTGACCTAATTGAGCCAATTCCCTCAATTGACCTTCAATTGGCTCATGTGATCAAATTGATCACACACAACCCTCTATGACCATTATGAGAGACTAGTGGTACAACATTCACCCATTGGGGTGGACCAATTTTGAGATATTAGGCAAATTACCAAAAAGCCCAAATTTGACCTAATTGAGATAACTCCCTCAATTGACATTCAATTGGTCATATGTGATCAAATTGATCACCCCTCACACTCCAAGACCACTAAGGGAGTCTATAGGGTCCACATTGGACCCTTGGGATAAATTTGTTTATGGGAAATTAGGCAAAATTATTAGATTGCCCCAAATTACAATTTTACCCTATATGGTTCAATTGGTCCTCAATTGGCCAAATTGACCTAGCACAGTCTCTCCTAATCCATAAAGGGAGTATATGAGACCAAAATGAACCAAAGTGCACATTCAATTTTGGAAGATTAGGGCAAAAACACCAAACCCCCCAAATTTCCCCTAAAGCCCAAAATGTGTAATTAAACCCCATATCCCACCATGACCTAATTCCCCTTGGAATAGGTCCATATGGTCTAATGCACCAATGTACGTCAACCAAATTGGTTGGGGTGAGCTTGAGTCAAGCCCAAACTCAAAAGTCCCAATTTGGTCAATTTGGGTTGAGTGAGCCCAAACACAAAACACATTCGACTTTGCCCAACCCAAGAGCCATTAGCAAGCCCACATGAATGTTGAACTACTTGGACCCTCTGAAATTCGAAATTCATGAGGTTAATTCCAAGAATTTTTGAATTCAAAGCTTGGGAGAAGAGCTAAGAAACATGGAGGAGGAAAATGGGGGATAGGTGCCAAATGACACCCCACTTCTCTTCCCCAAGCTCTTCTCTGAGACGGGGAGTAAATTCCCATCAGCATTGGGCAGTGGGGAAGATGCCTTGGTTGGTTTAGAGGGGCGGGCGGCAAGGAGATGGCCGAGAGCTCTATAATGGCATGAAGCCATATACCCCCATCCTTTATTCCTCCATTCCATCACCTTCAGAGCTTCCCAAGGAGATGAACCCCCTTCCAGAGAGTGATTTCGAGCTCTGCAAGCCCAGATCAGCAATGGCACCAAGGAACTTGAGGTCGACAATGGCAACCCGTGCAACCACTAGCAATCCAGCTCAAAATGAGGCAAGATCCTCCTCTCCTCTTCTTGTGCTAGAATCCCCTTCTTCTATTTTCAAAATCAACTGAGTGATGGCGATTTCACCATTCGATTTTTCATGTTCTCTTGCCTGAGAATGAAAAGTGTCAGAGGCTTACTCTGACCACCTCAGGCCAAACGGCCATTGCCAATCGGAAGCCCTACGTCAGCTAGTGGTGCTGGCCGAAGGGTTTCGCCGGAAACCATCTGGAGTTGCCAGAAATCAGGGCCAAAGATGGCCCTGGGAGAGTGAATTGCGACCCTTGATCTATCGCGGATGATGACGGGCGATCGTCCAATCACGCGCCATCAGCTAGTCGCATCCCAATGATTATTAAATAAGATTTATTTAATTTTTCACACTTTGGCTCAAAACTTTGATTTATTTTTTGAAGCACATAGAGGCAAAATCAAGAAATATGTCCAACATCAAAGTTGTAGGGTTTGCTCTTAACAATTTTTAAAAATTTGTTTCATGCCATTTGGAGCACAGTAGCTCCCTAGGAACTAGTTTTGGTGCAGGGTATACAAAGTGTGCATGTATGTGTATTTTGTGTATATCTCAATAAATACACCATGCATGCAAGTGAATTTTGGAACATAGGGGAGTCATAATGGAACACATCACCTATCCAAAAATGGGAATTTTTTGAGAAAAGTTTTCTAAGGTTTTACAAATAATTTAATTAATCAGGCATGCCATGATTATTGGGTTATATGAACCCAAAATCCACCAAATCTTCTTTGGAAGTTCAAATAAGTCCATAAGAGTCCCTGTATAAAATTTTGGACCATTTGGAGTTATGAAAATTGATATTTTCAACATACAAGTTTTGTCTAGTGTATGAAATGGTGTGCCTATAGCACAAAGAGTATTTTTAGTATATCTCTCAAATTATTGGTTGAATTGAACTGAGACTTTAACCATAGATGTATGTTACTTATTTTTACCATTTGCGCCAAAATTGGATTTTTTGGAGAATATTTTTCCATATTTTTGGAAATAATTTAGTTAATAATGCATGGTGTGATTATTGGGTGATATGAACTCAAAACCCACCATATATTCTTTGGAAGGTCAAATAAGTCAATAAAAGTGTTTGGTAGAAATTTGAGACCATTTGTCTTTGTGCATGGGGAGGAATCTCCACATGCATGCAAGGGGGGGGGGGGGGGGGGAGTTTTGGTGTGCATATAGCACTATAATGTAGGTCTAGATTTACATGGGTAAATCAACTTATCTTAACCCAAATTTTTTGTGGCATGATAATAAGTCCATGAATATGCCTTAGTTAATGGTTGAGCCCAATTGGACTCTTGTATGTCAATCAAATTCACATGTCAAATATCTATGTGTTAAAAGGTGATCAATAAAGTTCTTAAGCAATAATTTTTTGAGAATTTAAAGGATTTCCCTTGGTAAATTCTCATGAAACTTAAAACATACACTTAGGGTTATGAGATAATATCCCTTGGAGAAATCATAAACTTTTGGGTTGATTTCCCTAGGAAATTTAGAATTTATGTGAATTGTCACATAAACCTTAAATGAGTATATTTTAGGGTCAAAACTTTTTGAAAAGTTATAAATTTTTGGGATTCAATTAATAGAGTGATATTACACTCTGTAGATTTTTGGGGGAATTTTTTATGATAATATAGTTCATTATTAATTAATTATTCAATTATCCCAATTTACTTCATCCCACATTTAGATAAGCTAGTGAACCTAGAGCTGCATGAAATTGAATATTTAGACTTGTGAGACCATCTGAGACCTCTGAAAATGTTTATGGAATTTATGATTATATATATTTGGCACTTCATTCACAATGTAGAGTTTGGAGTTATAACTTAGAATATTCATATCTTGACTTTTTGACATGGGAATACTCTAGGAATCTGGACATAAACTTGTGATAACATTATGAACCTCACGTAATTTCCCTGAAATTTATGATTATATATATTTGGTACTTCATTCACCATGTAGAGTTTGGAGTTATAACTTAGAATATCCATATCTTGAATTATAGTCACTGGAATACTCTAGAAATCTGGACATAAACTTGTGATAAAATTATGAACCTCTGGTAATTTGTATGGAATTTATGATTATATATATTTGGTACTTCATTCACAATGTAGAGTTTGGAGTTATAACTTAGAATATTCATATCTTGAATTATTGACACTGGAATAATCTAGGAATCTGAACATAAACTTGTGATAACATTATGAACCTCTGGTAATTTTTATGGAATTTATGATTATATATATTTGGTACTTCATTCACAATGTAGAGTTTGGAGTTATAACTTAAAAAATTCATATCTCGAATTATTGACACTGGAATACTCTAGGGATCTAGACAAAAGCTTGTGATAACATTACGAACCTCAGGTAATTTTCCTGGAATTTATGATTATATATATTTGGTTCTTCATTTACAATGTAGAGTTTGGAGTTATAACTTAGAATATTCATGTCTTTAATTATTAACAATAGAATACTCTAGGAATCTGGACATAAACTAGTGATAACATTATGAACCTAAAGTAATTTTCATGGAATTTATGATTATATATATTTGGTACTTCATTCACAATGTAGATTTTGGAGTTATAACTTAGAATATTTATATCTTGAATTATTGACACTGGAATACTTTGGGAATCTGGACATAAACTTGTGATAACATTATGAACCTATGGTAATTTTCATGGAATTTATGATTATATATATTTGGTACTTCATTCACAATGTAGAGTTGGAGTTATAACTTAGAATATTCATATCTTGAATTATTGACGCTGGAATACTCTAGGAATCTGGACATAAACTAGTGATAACAATTTGAACCTCTGGTAAGACAAGGACTGGTGCTCAATTGAGCTCCGTCGCATTCCTGTCCATGTAGTTGAAAACACCCTCATAACATAGCTCAACATGAGAGGTATTACGGTAAAAGAATGGGTAGTCACCAATAAGAGTAAATATCCTGGAAAGGGGGATTTGGGTTTCATCCACCATCGCATTCCCTCGTACCGCTGAGAGCCCATCGCCGAGTAGACCTCGGGAAGTCCAGGATTCACCCTAAACTTCTAAGTATAACTAAATCTTAGGCAAGAGTAGCAAGTAGAAGAACTCGATAAGTAAACCTCATCCCAAATTTGGGACGGAACGGTGCAAGGACTGGATAGTCCTCCGAGCGGTAGGTTTGGTATTGTCTAAGAAGGACTAGATAGTCCTGCGAGATGTAGGCTCCGCAAATTATAATAGAGATGTGTTTACCATTTAGTATGTGGATATCCTGGTGTTTTCTTCAGGGGCGTACAAAAGGTCTAGGCCGGGAGGTGCTTGAGAAGATCCTAGAAGTGGACCTGCCGGATCCACTGCCCTTGTTTGCCTCAACAGGGTACCTGAGTTATCATACTCAAACAGAGGGAACTAACAAAAATGTTTGTACGTATAGAGTCGAGTGGGTGTGTTGCATCATTGCATCGCATAGCATATCATAACATTATTGCATAAACAAGACCTCATCGAATAATTTAGTATGGGCTCCTTTATACCATGAGTTTACCTGAGTGCCAGATCCCTTAACTAATGTGTTTGTGAGTGTATGCATATAAGTTAATGTTACTATTATAGATGTTCCTTTTATATAGAATTGCTCTTTCATATACTTTTATTATGAATACTATGGCATCATGTTTCCTTTATACTATTGTTGGAACCTTGTGAATTCTTGAATTGTACTTATGACTTACTTTTGTACATATGGCTTACTTCTGTAAACTGCTATAGATAAAGAGTTTTATTCATAAATATACTGAATAACTAGTTCCATGTCATCTGCTTATCTTTTTACCCGTTGTTGTCCTCTACTTCCTCCTCCCACATGCTGCCTAGGAGTCGCGAGTGGAGGCGGTGAAGAACATGCCGAGTCTTATAGACTGACGGCCGATTGTGGTATAACAAACAGGAGCGCTAGGGGGAGCAGACCCTCAACCAGAGGGAGGAACAAGACACGGTGGCTAGAATTTGACTTGGTCTCTCGGCAGCTGCGGGGAGAGCACCCGCGAGCAACCTTCTTCTGATACACACTCTTCATATCTAACCAGGGCAGAGTAGAGAGTTATACATTCGTGAGGGCATTAGTCCATGTCAGTGCTTACAATGTTTTATCTTTGCCAAGAGAGTGGACAAGAAAGCATGATGTATCGGGCTTAAGCCCCTTTTATCTTTATTTTTTCCTTCTTCAGTACTTATTCTATTATTATCTCATTTGGAAAAGCAATTAAATATCTTAATGATAATGTGATTATTATGGACATGTTCTATTTAATTATTTATGTTATGTGGTTGGCCTGGATGAATGATAAGCCGGCAGGATCGGCATATTGTGGTAATGACCACTCTGGGAGTTGGTGCTACCGCAAGACCGCAGTCCTGGGTGGTAAGACCCAGAATTGAAAGCACAAAAAAATGGGTCTTACATATCTCATGTCAAATTATGCCATCTTGAGATCTTTGTCCATGGATCTGAGGATAGTGCATTGAGATGCTACACTATTTTCTGCTAGATCAAACCATTTTGTCATCTAGGTGTTTAGGTAGGCAATGTCTTCCTTTAAGCCTTTGATTTCAGTCAACACCTTATCCTTCACATTTGAAATTGATTTATCAATATGCTCGTTCATTGATGACATTTGGAAATCAAGCAGTGTCTTGATTGAACTTAGAATATGTTCATTTGAATGTTGTTGTTCAACAACTAATGCTGGCTGAGTAGAGGGTTGTATCACTGGAGGTATGAACTTTTCTTGAGAAGCTAGATTATCACACTCAATCAGAGTGGATGGCTCATCTGCAGGGGTGGATGTGATGTCCTGAGCAGGGACCTTTGTATGCCCCCTCAACCTGATCATCCATCTTTTCAGCACCATCATCATTATCAGCAACATCATCATCTTCATCATTATCATCATCATCATCTAGCATCTTCTGCTCCCCCTCAGATGGAGCATCTTCAGAACTATACTCCAAGAAACCTGTTGGTTCATGAGGGATTATTCTAATCATTCTTTCAAGACCAGAGATGATGAAATCAATCTTACTTTATAGATCAGTCGGAGAGTCCAGTTGCTCCTCATCATGACCTTCTAATGCAACATGCTCATCTTGTGCATCTTCATTGGTTGTAAGGTTTAGAGGACTGAGAGCATCTTTATCAACTTGAGCATCAACCTTACCTACAACTTCACCTTTAATCTCTCCTTGATCAGGAATGATGTCTAATCTCAGATTATCAGAAGCATCTTCAGAATCTAATTTAGAACAGACCATCTTTGCTTTTCTAGTTCCTTTGAGCATTCTTTTCTTCTTCTTTTTTAGCCTCAGTGGGTTGGCTCATGGGGAGCACTCTTGTGAACAAATCTAAGGTTTTGATATCCATTCTCTTGAGATAATGGATGTTTGAACCTTTTGAGGTATTAAACAAATCAGCGTATGTTTGGAAGAGATAGAGTGACAGAATTCATCCCAAGTTGGTGGCTTGGAGGCATTCTTTAATCATTTGAAAAATAACTTATGCCCAGGAAGTCTTTTTTCTTCAATACAATCCAAGCCATTAGCTAAAACATAAATTTGGATATTGTGTCTTGGGAGCCAGGTTTATAGAGAATGGCCTTCACAACTATATCAGCTAATAACTTTCCTCTTTGATTGATATATTTCCTTTTCAGTGAGCCAGTTTTGGCATCACTATAGTCACACCACTTTAGTGTTTTAACTTTGTCTTTTTCAGAAACACCATCTTCTTCATCATGACTTGTTGATGGCAACTTCAGTGCTTTCTCCAATTTTGTAGGGGTAATTTTGATCTTGTAACTACAAATCCTTGTTTTCAGAGAAGTTTTGGTAGGAGATAACCTGACATTTGTATAGAATTCTATCACTTCAGTTCTCAAAATTGTCGACGGCTATGACATCAAAAAGTCTAGTCCTTGAGCTTCAAGTAGTTGAATCACTTCCATTATTTCAGAAGGGGCATGTTGAAATCCATTACTGACTATTTCATATCCCTCCTGAAGATCTTTTGCAGAGTTTGGCGCCATTTTGAGAGGAAGAAGAATTGTTGAGACAGGGGGGGAGGGGGGGAAGAGATTTCGTCTCACCGGATGGGGTGTAGGGTTTTTAACCTTATTATTATTACTCTATTTATAGAGATTTAAGTTTAACTTTAGGTTTGAGATTACCCTTGCGATAATTATTGATTTATCTTATTACATTAATAGATTTAATGCCTTTGGATTCTTAATTAAGATTTGATTTTATTTAAACAGCCCGTCTCAGCGGATCCGCTGAGACTGATAGATAAACTGCTTGGAAAGGGTATTGCTGAAACCATTCAGCCTTTTCAGCTGTTCCGCTGAGACTAGATGCTTGTCTAAGTGGTTCAGCTGAAACTTTCTCAGCTGTTTTAGCTGAGCACACTTCCTAGTAGTGAACATTATATATTCTAGTTAAGGAATAACAACAACATATGAATAATCAAATGAAATGTAAAAGATTAATCAACACTTAACATTCCTAACTCAATTTTAAATAAATTGAACTTAGCCTCATCCAATGGCTTAGTAAAGATATAAGTTTCTTGATTGTCTGTGGAGACATATTCAAGGTGGATATCTTCACTTTATATATGCTCTCTAATAAAAAACTATCTAATTTCAATATGCTTAGTCCTACTATGTGATACAGGATTCTTAGTAATAGAGATTGCACTGGATGAGTCACAATATAGTGGAGAATGACTTACCGTGAGGTTGTAGTCCTTTAGTTGGTGTTGTATATACAGAATCTGTGCACAATAACTCCCTGCAGCAAGGTATTCAGACTCAGCAGTGGATATGGCCACACTTGTCTGCTTCTTGCTGCTCCATGAAATCAATCTCCTTCTTAGAAATTGACAAGTACCACTTGTGCTTTTTCTATCTACTTTGCAGCCTACAAGTCAGCATCTGAAAATCCAATGAGTTCAAAATCATTGTTTTTAGGGTACCAAAGGACAAGTGTTTGGCTGCCCTTAAGGTATCTCAATATCCTCTTAGCAGCTGAGTAATGAAATTCTTTATGGTATGCTTGATACCTAGCACAGACATATGTAGCATACATAATATTTGGTATACTAGCAGTTAGATATAATAGGGATCCAATGATGCATCTGTACATGGATTCATCAAAGGGTTTTCCCTTCTCATCCTTGACCAGGGAAATGTTGGACCCCATGGGAGTTTTCATGGTGGAGGCTGACTCCATCCCAAAGTTCTTTATAAGGTCCCTAGTGTACTTAGTCTGAGAGATAAAAATCCCTTCATCAGACTGTTTCACTTGGAGGCTTAGAAAGTACTTGAGCTCTCCCATATTGCTCATCTCAAACTCCCCCTGCATAAGGTTGGCAAACCTTTTGCAGAGGTTGTCATCAGTAGGCCTAAATATTATGTCATCTACATAAATTAGGACTAGGAGACACTTGCTCTTTGTTTCCCTAAGAAACAATGCACTATTTATCCTTCACCTCAAGAATTTGTTCTTGATGAGAAAGCTAGACAAGGCCTCATACCAGGCCCTAGGGGCTTGCTTTAGACCATATAAAGCTTTCTTAAGTAAATAAACATGAGAGGTTAGAGTTGGATGAACAAAACCTAAGGGCTGCTCCACATATACCTCTTTCTTCAGATTTCCATTCAGGAAGGCAGACTTTATATCCATTTGGTAGACCATGAACCTTTTGTGGGCAGCATAGGCAAGGAATAACCTTATGACCTCTAACCTTGCAACAGGGGCAATGGTTTGGTCAAAGTCTATACCATCTTCTTTTCAATACCTTTTGGCTACCAATCTTGCCTTATTCTTGATGATGACTCCATTCTCTTCTCACTTGTTCGTGTAAATCCACTTGGTGCCAATTATGTTGTGTCCTTGAGGTTTTGGCACCAATTTCCATACCTTGCGCCATTTGAATTATTGTAGCTCCTCTTGCATAGCTTGAATCCAGAAGGTGTCTTGGTTGGCTTCCTCAAACTTTTTGGGCTCATCCTGAGATAGGAAGCTCAGGAATAGAGCATCATTGTGAGCCCAGCTTCTAGAGATCACGCCTAAGTTCTCATTTCCAATAATCAGGTTCCTTGGGTGATCCCTTAGATGCCTGGTTGCTGTAGGCAATGTGTCAGCATCCTGCTGTACTTCATCTGCAGCAGATTCTTCTTCAGCAACTTGATCATCTTCATCTTGAAGTACTTAAATCTCTAAATTAACTCTGCTTGAGTTGGGTTTGTCTTGAATAGATAGCTCTTGCATTTTTTTGAACATTTCCTGTAAAAGTAGGAGAACTGGACCAACCCTTGTAAAGTAGGCTAGTTTCATCAAAAACGACATGCATAGATTCCTCAACTACATGTGTCTTCTTGTTGAATACTATGTATGTTCTACTATAAGAGCTATATCCAACAAGAACACCCACATTGTATTTTTCAGCAAACTTTGTAAGTTGAGTTTTTTCCATTATTTAAAATGTAACATTTGCACCCAAAGATTATAAAATATGAAATTAATGGTTGCTTGCCTTTCAAAATTTCATAGGGGATTTTCCCTTGGGCCTTATTAATGGATGCTCTATTCAGAACATAACAAGCAGTATTGACTGCCTCATCCCAGAAATATTTTGGGAGTGAGGAGTCACTAAGCAATGTTCTGCCAGCCTCTATTAAGGTCCTATTTCTTCTCTCATCCACTCCATTTTGTTGTGGGGTTCTGGTGGAGGAAAATTCTTGGGTGATACCAAGTTCTTGACAAAACTTTATCATTGCACCAGATTGAAACTATGTGTCATGGTCAGTTCTAGTTTTGACCACAATACATTATAGGTCATTCTGAAATGCTTTGCCATAGTTTATAAAGATGTCTAAGGTATCAGATTTCTTCTTAAGGAAGAATACCCATATATACTTTGAGTAATCATTAACAATCACTAGAGTATACAACTTCCCACCTAGGCTCTGAATGGGTAAAGGACCAAATAAGTCCATATGCAATAGATATAGACATCTTTCAGTGTCTTTGGAGCCAATACTTTTAAATGTGGCCCTAGTTTGCTTACCCATCTAGCAAGCATGCATGGACCACTTTTAACACATTTTAAATCTGGACTATTTCTAACTAAGTTTTTAGAGAATAATCTATACCTTGTCTTATAGTTAATGTGGGCAAGCCTCTTGTTCCATTGAACACAAAGTGACTCACTCTCATTAGCTACAAGACACACATAAGATAAAGAACTATTGCAAATGAAATCTAAGCAATAAACATTCCCGTTCCTAGTGCCTGAGAGAATGACCTCTAAGTCAGTTGACTTTTTGATCAAGCACTTGTCATTGTGCAATTCAATAGCATAGCCCAAGTCACATAATTGACTTATGCTTACCAAGTTGTGTTGCAACACTTCAACATAAGCTACCCTTGTTATTGAAACTACGCCATTACTAATCATACAATAGCCTCTTATGACCCCTTTGTCAGATCCACCAAAGATCACCTATGGTCCATTCTTTGTTGGTATGTATTCCTTGAGTAAGCATCTTATTCTAGTCTTATGTCTGGAACAACCACTGTCCAAGTACCATATCTAATTTAGATAGGTACTTACACTATCCTGCAAGAGAGATTTTGCTTAGAATTAGGTGCCCATTTAATTTTGGGCTCTAGGTCCTTGTCAGCATGGTCAGAAACATTTCTACCTATAACAGCTTTTGCAGGAAAGCTTTTCTTTGTATTAGGCACTTTGGGGTTGTGCCAACAATCAATGGCAAAGTATCCCACTTTACCACAACAGCAACATTCCTGGATGTTGTACCTTCTCTTCTGAACATTTCTTGAAGTGGAAGGAGCATTAGGATGTTTAGGTTCTGTGAAGAAGGTACCAACATTCTTGCTATTCCAGTCAGCAATCACTTGGCTTGTTGACTGTCGATAATTTGTCTTTGCAGCCTTTATCTGATTGACATAACCTGGTCTTAATTTGGCAGCTAAGAATGAGTTGATGGCATCAGATATTGTACTATTAGACTTGATTATAGGTCTGACAGCAGCCATGGGTATTGTTGGATGAAATGTTGGAGAAGCAGCTTTCTCACCTCTTGGATGTGGGGGCTGGAGCACCAAACACAATAGGTCCATGATGGGCCATTTGGTTTTCCTCATGGGGAGCTTTCAAAGTACTCATCCCCATGCCCTTTCTACCACTATAGTTAGGAGAATTCCCCTTAATATAGAAGCTTCAATTCTTCCAGTGACCATATATATTATCCTGCTCATACCTATTAGAAGGAAGCACAACTTTTTGAAAGGTGGTTTGAGGCTTGGTTTTATCCTTGCTCTTTCCTCCATTTCCATCTCCTACTGCCTCTTCTTTGAAACCCAATCCCCTCCTATCAGTTTGGGAGGAGAAGGTGTCAATTATGGGCAATACAGATTTGGGCTTAGAGAATTGAGCCACCAAGATTTTCTCCTTGAGAAGCTTTTCTTTAAGATCCTTGATGATCTTGTTCTTCTGGACTATGGTGCTCAATTGGATAATTGTAATTCCCTTCAATTGACTAATTTCATTACTCATCTGAGCTAGCTAGGTAGCAGACTCAGAATATTCATGTTTTGCCTGTTGAAGTGAAGCAATTTCCATAACTTGCCTCTTGGCTAGCTTCTTACTATTTTTCAGAGCATCCATGAGGACATCATAATTGTCAATCGATTGATTGACATCCACCTCAGTTTCTGAACTACTTTCATCACTAGATGAATCATTTTAAAATTCTTGAATTGACTCATAATCTGAAGAGGAAATGGAATGAATTAGTACCTGTTCAGGATCAGAATTGTCCTGATTATTTTCTCCTTTAGATATGGCTATCAAGCCACAACATTCTTTGACATCTTTATCCACCTCAATGTCACTGTCTGAATGTGACAGAGAGGCTCTGATGCCAATCCTTGCAGCTGGATAGTCCTCATCCTCAGTAGCTGCAAACATCCCAATGTAGGCTTTTTCATCTTTATCAGAATCTGAGGATGAAGATTCAGATTCACTCCAACTTCTTTCCTTCTTGGCCATGAAAGACTTTTCATCTTTCCTTCCTTTTGGTGATGCTTCTTATCACCTTTTTCTTTCTTTTGACTGGATAGTCAGCTATAACATGTCCAGTTTTACTCAACAATAGCAAACAATATTACTAGAATTATGTTTAATAGGTTTAGATTCATACCTGTCACCCTTGGGGTGCAACCTCTCAGATCTGTTATGCTCCTTTATGGGTTGTGAAGATGAGGAAGGTTTGTTCTGTTGGAACATGGTCTTCCGCATCTCCTAGGTTTGAGAATAACAAATCCTATGTGTATTTGATCTTGTGTGTTTAAGCGTGCAAGATAACAAAGTCCACATGACTCAAGGATTACATAAGAAGGTTGCCCCCAAAGTTGAGCCATTAAATCCAAAACTCCTACTAGCGCCGGCAGTAGTCCTAGCGCAGGCGCTAGCTGTCGTTCGACGAACTGTAAGCGGCGCTCGACGAAATTCTCATCACTGCGTTCGACAAAAATTCGCTCGACGAACTATTAGCTGTGTTCGACGAAAATCTGATCGACAAAAAGTTTGCTTAAGCACAAATTCCGGGAGTACTTATAGAAGGAGATAGTGCCTGGCGGTATCCGATAGCGCAGGCGATAGCACGGAGCACAGTAGGCAAGAGAGAAATGTTTCCTCGGATTGAAGATTCTGCCGCGCAGAATATGTCCTAATCTGGGATAGCGTCGGCGGTACCACTAGCGCAGGTGCTAGAGCTGTGGCTATAAAAAGGACCCCTCTTCTCTCGTTTCATAGAGACATCAGAGAGAGAGATTGAGTGCTAGAATTCCAGAGGCTACATTGGCCGAAAGTTGATGTCCTACCAAATTTCTGCAAACTTCTGATGGAGAATCTCATCACGCCGGATCCAAACGAAGTCCGCTTCTACAACGCTTATTCTACAGCGGATCTTCGTCTCCAACTTCAGAAGTTCATCAAGAGGGAGTTTTTAATTATTTTCATTTCTTATTTCTTGTAAACGGTTAGTGAAATCGCCTCGTGTTGGCGACTAGGTCTGGGTAGGACTTAGGGCGAAAATTCGCCTCGTGTTGGCGACTAGATCTAGGCTAGGTCTAGGGGGTGTTCGAGGCCATATCCGGGGAAGGGTTGGCTAGAGCGGCTTGAGGCCGAATCCGGGGAGGATAGGCTAGGGCCACCGGTTCGTGGGGATGCGAGTCAGGATAGAAAACAAAAAGAGTCTACTATTCATCGCCATCGATTTCTAGCGTTATAGAAATCAACTTTTGTAAAACCCTATTTGATATTAATAAAGCATGTCTCTACTTTATTTCAATTGTTTTACTTGACTTCTTACTGTCTTAATCTCGCATTATTTCAAAGCTTTTCGAAATATAATATAAGTTTTAAAAAAACCTTCTTCATCCCCGCTCTAAGGGCGCCTACCGATCCAACAAGTGGTATCAGAGCAGTTTTATTCCAATCGGATTAACAACCGGGAATAATGGCGTCTCATGATCTCGCTTCTACTAGTGGGGTAAATTTCTGTGAAGAAGAAATATCTCTTAAACCACCTTTATTTGAAGGAACAAATTATAAAGGATGGAAAATTCTAATTGAAAAATTTATTAAGACTCTAGATGTCGAAGTGTCGAATTTAGACATTGTAAGACACGCGAATGAATCAAATAAAAAGGAACGTCAACTAAATGCAAAAGCCAAACATTATTTATTTTGTGCTCTATCAAATGAAATTTTCAAATTAATATATTGTTTTTCTAGTGCATACAAAGTATGACAATTTCTTGAAGAAATGTATGATTTTCCTCTCGCAGGTATAGAACAAACACAGGAGGAGAAGTACATACAAGCATCCACTACTATTCAAGAAGATCTCTCTCATAGAAAAGCCATGGAAATCATGGAAACTAACTTGGAAAAAGAGAGCAATACATCAAGAGAAAAAGAAGATGAAAATTCATCTATGATGGAGGAAGGCCTAAAAGATAACGAAGGAACTTCATGCTCACATTTTGCCTCTACCAAAAGCGCTGTAAGAAAGTCAAAATCTTCTTCTTGTGTGATAACTTCCATCTCTAGTTTCAATATACTAAAAACGGCTAAACGTAAGATCAAGAAATTGAAAATCACTAATAAAAATTTACGTTTAGAAAATAAGAGATTAAAAGCTAATGTGTTTTCACCATCTTGTCTTTTACTTGAAAATACAAAATCTTGTTTTGATTGTAATAATATTAAGGAAAAACTCAAGGAACTTGAAACAGAAATTATTTGTATAAAAGAACATAATGAAAAATTATCTTTAGAAAATTCATCTTTAAAAGGTGATTGTGCTACATGCAAAAGTTATAAAATTGAAATTGAAGAGATGGATGAAACATTTGAGGAATACAGAAATGAATACCAAAACCATATTGATTCAATTGTTTCTACTCTTAAAAATAGCACAATTGTGTATAATAAAGCTAGACATAATTTGAAACTTAAGAACAATGAATTAGAAACTAAAATTATCTTGCTTAAGGAAATCTTAAAGAAAAATTCTCAATATCAAGTTTTAAAACAAAAATCATAAGAAAAGATGGAGTTTTACCTCAGATCTACGTGTGGGCTGGGTCGTCTTCTAGGGTTTTTCAGGAGAGAGTCAATGGAAATGGCTGAAATGAAAAAGTAAAGGGAATTTAAATAAAGGCTCGATAGCGCCAGCGCTGTCGCTAGCGCAGGCGATATCGCACCTTTCTGATTTTTTAAGAAAACAAAATTCTATAAGATACCTAAATTTATTCTCCACTGTATGTACTACTTAGTGATGCAAGATTTCGTTTATTACGACTTGAGTTAAGTGTCCTAGATCTTTCGAGTTAAAACATATTCACACACGCAATTTTGTAATTTTTAACCATCTAAAACATCTCCAAAAAATCTGAAATTTCAGCATGAAACTACTATTGGGACACTTAATCAAGATCAACAATTAAAAAATTCAAAATCCTAAAAAATCGTGTACTGTTTCCCGCGCTAGCGCTAACGCCGGCGCTAGCGTACTTATTCGTTTTTCTATATTTTTAAAATTTTGAAAAATTCCTAAAAATATATTAATCTATATGTACTATTTATTTTTGCACTTCTGATTATATTTCATTTTTGAAAAATCAAAAACAAAAATACAAAAGCCAAATTACAAAAATATGTTTTGCCTTTTTGTTTAAAGTCTATTTTTTATGCAAAAATCAAATACAAAAATACAAAAGCCAAATTACAAAAAAAACTATGTTTTGCCTTTTTGTTTTTGCCATTTGTTTAAAGTTTATTTTTTTTGCAAAAATCAAATACAAAAATATAAAACATTAAAACTATAAAAAAACTGTATGGATTTTCATATGAAAATCAAGCATGATTTAATCTATTATTTAGAACTTCTATAATGTTGCAATTTATCTTTTCAAACCACTTTGAACATTGTTTTCATCATGCCTTGATATATCTATTCATATGTGCATCAAGTATCTTTTAAAAGTTGTGTAGAACTAAGCTTAGCATGCCTTTAAGTATGAGTAAATGTTTTATGTTTGATAATGATCTTTATTCACTCACTTATTTTGCCATTGTCTACATATGTGTTTAATCTAAGAATGCTTGTGTATATTGTGTGTTAGTACAATGACTTAAAATTGCACAAGTATCTTACCTACACTCCTTTATTTGCACTTTTAAATGTTAAGAAAAGTGGTTATGTTTTTCATAAATTATATTGGTTTGCAAAACAAGTGTATTCGGAAAACTTTGTACAAAACAAAAATCATAAAATAAAGTGACAAAGATAACTCCACCAAGCACTACTTGAACCTCCTGATAAGTCTTAATAAGCATTGTGAGGTTGAGCACCTTGGAAAGAATAGTAAAGTATCTTGTGCAAATCAAATCTTTCTTTCAAAATAAAAACTACTTACTCTTAAGTACACCGGATCACTAGTCTCAACATTAAAAATAAAATATGTGATCCCCCAAGCACTACTTTGCACCCTGATAAGTCTTAATGAGCATTGTGTGTGCAAAGCACCTTGGTAGTTGTACATTTTTGTTTGTGCATTGAAGTGTGTGAAAGTGAAATTATTTGTGTTTTATTGTGCTCTTACTTTACATATTACTTGTATTTTTGATTAAAACATTTCTTTACTCTACTCAAAAATACACTTATGTGCACATCATTTTCTTCCATAACACTTCTTCTCATGAGTATTGGATCCTAATGCAAATTCTATACTATCTTTATTTATGAAATACACTAGATAACCTATCATGCTCTCTACAATGTTTAGTATATTTTGAAATTGTGAATTAACATAACATTGTAGTACTCTCCTCTTGGTAACATTATTTCATGCTTGGTTACTTTATTATTGAATTTAAAGATTTTACTTAAACAATGATTTACAAAAACATCTTCTTTATAAAATTGAACTCATATATCTGTTATGAATCATCATGTCTTACAAAAGATGTTTGATTGTATTTTTCTAAGTCTTCCGCAACTTTACATTTACCCTGTATTTGTTTATGCTACAAACTCTGATTTATGAAAATATTGTGTTACTCAAACTCTGATCTATTTCAATGAAAAGTTTTCTAAAACTCCGTATCATTTCCTTCCCTACAAGCTCGATCATACCTTTATCTTATTGTCAACTTTTAAGTGGTGTCTCCTTACCCGCTTTTGCTAATAACAAAAGGGGGAGAACTAACATGATAAATATAATCTGCTATCAACATAAAAAAAACTAATATACTTAATTAAGATGATAGCTTACATATTAGGGGAGTATTCACTTAGGGGGAGCATGTATTTAGGGGGAGCAATTCTAAATGTTAAATCGGTAATTATCCTAAGTCATCACTCTCACACACACACAAGTAAATTTCATCATGCTTATATATTAATGCTCTGATTTATCATTAATGGCTTTGTAATTATCAAAAGGGGGAGTTTGTTGGAACATGGTATTCCGCATCTCCTAGGTTTGAGAATAACAAATTCTATGTGTATTTGATCTTGTGTGTTTAAGTGTGCAGGATAACAAAGTCCACATGACTCAAGGATTACATAAGAAGGTTTCCCCCAAAGTTGAGCCATTAAATCCAAAACTCCTACTAGCACCGGCGGTAGTCCTAGCGCAGGTGCTAGCTATCGTTTGACAAACTGTAAGCGGCGCTCGACGAAATTCTCATCACTGCGTTCGACGAAAATTTGCTCGACGAACAGTTAGCGAATTGGCTGTGCACGAACTGGAGATAGCGCCTGGCGGTAGCGGTAGATAGCGCTGGCGGTAGCGGTAGATAGCGCTGGCGGTAGCGGTAGCGGTTGCGTAACCGTCGCTGTGCACAAACTCGAGATAGGGCCTGGCAGTAGCGATAGCGCTGACGGTAGTGCTGGCGGTAGCGGTAGCGCTAGCGATAGCGCTGGCGTTAGCGATAGCGCTGGCGGTAGCGCTGCTCCTTTCAAAAATTTGTTCCAAGCTGCTTTCGACCTGTGGAGTATTGCACCTATAGTTCCTACACACTATAAACACACTACAAGCAATATTAAATACAATATGTGATTTGTTATTTTCAAACAAAGGGATGTGACACACATGTCCAACAATATCCCCCTTTTGATAATAACAAATCTTCTAAGCAAGAAATCAGCAATAGTATTTATAGATAAGATAAGCAAGATAAAAGTGCTACTATAGTAAATGATATGCATGATAATGTGCATACTCCCCTATCTTAATGCTCCACCTACATAAATGCAATTTATGTGTTACTCCCCCTAAATGATAGATTTCATGAGTTAGTCTCCCCTTATTTATCTATATTTCTCATATATAGATTTCTTTAATTAATCTCCCCCTTTTGGTATTATCAAAAGAAGGTGGGGTGAGGGTAGTAAGGAGGCATTTATATAACCTGATCGAGCTTTTCGAAATATAAATAATGATAAGGAGTTTAAGCATAGCATAAATAAGAGATTTCAAATATAAATATAAGAGTTATAAGCAAGCGGAAGATTATAATAAACATCTTTTTGTAAGCATGAAAAGCATAAGTAGAAATATGAGTTTTGGTTCAAAATTGAAAGATGTTTTAACCTTTTTGAAATCTCAAAGTTTTTCATAAAAATACCAAGCATGAAATGAACATATCAAAAAGAGAGATTAAACTACAATGTTACTCAATTTGTAAATTTAAGAAATACCAAAACATTGTATAGATCATGCTAGGTTATCTAGTTCATTTTTATATAAAGAGTAGTATAGATAAAGCATTAGATTCAAATACTCATGAGAAGAAGTGTTATGAAAGATAATGATGTGCACATAAGTGTATTTTGGGCAATGTTAACAATTGATTTAAATCACAAAATACAAGACATATGCAGAGTAAAGTGCACAATAAAACACAAGTAAATTACTTTCATACACTTTTAATGCACATAGTTTTTTAACAAAGTGGTGTAATAACCAAGGTTTGCACAAGTAACTTTACTATTCTTTCCAAGGTGCTCAACCTCACAATGCTTATGAAGACTTATCAGGAGGTTCAAGTAGTGCTTGGTGGAGTTATATTTGTCTACATATATATAATTTTTTGTTCATATTTGTGAGACAGCATTCTCCGAATACACTTGTTTTGCAAACCAAAAATTTTAACTTAACCACTTTTCTAAATTTCATAAGTGCAATTCAAATGTAGTGTAGGCAATAAACTTATGCAAGTTTTAATTCATTGCACAAATACAATACACAAGCAAGCATTTTTTAGATTTAGACACACATGTTGATTACCAAAAATAAGTGAGTGAAAATGTATCATTATCAATCATACAACATTTACTCATACTTAGAGGCATGCTAAGCTTGGATCTACACATTTTGCAATACAATTGATGCACTTTAAATAGATATATCAAAGCATGATAAGCAAAACAATGTTCATAGTAATTTGAAAGAATATGATTTAACATTGTAAGTAATTCGAAATAATAGAATTCATACATGCTTGATATTGGCAATAAAGATTATACAGTTTTTTTTTGTTGTTTTATCATTTTTAATGAGAAAAAAGAAAATCACAAAAAACATATTTTTGTATTTTTGAATTTTGAACTTTTGTAGTTGATTTTTCAAAATATGGATAAAAACACAAATAACAAAAAACATATTTTTGTATTTTTAGATTTTGAACTTTTATAGTTGATTTTTCAAAGAATGAATAAAACATAAATATCAAAAAACATATTTTTGTATTTTTGTAGTTGATTTTTCATAATTCAAACAAAACAAAAATAAAATAGACAGTAACACAAAAATAAATTTGCACAAATAAATTAACATATTTTTGTTGAATTTTAGAAATTTTAAAAATCATAAAAATCACACACACACGCTAGCGTCGGCGCTAGCGCTAGAGCTGGAAACAATACACAATTTTTCAAGAATTTTAAATTTTTGATTTTTGATATTGGTTAGGGGTCTTAAGAGTAGTCTTATGTAGAAGTTTTGTAATTATCAGAGATGTCTTGATTGCTCAAATTGCATAAAACATTAGCGTTTTATATGTTTTTCATCCTAAGATGTCTAAGACTCCAAATTCCAACCTTAACATTTGAAACCTTGCATCGGGAAGAGGTTTAGTGAATATATCAGCAAGTTGAGAGTCTGTGCCAATGAAACTAATCCTTACATTTTCCTTTTTAATGTGATCCCTTATGAAATGATGACGCACATCTATATGTTTGGATCTAGAGTGGTGTACCAGATTATTTGTGAGATCAATGGCACTTTTGTTGTCACATTTTAATTCAATAAGTTTTAGATGAAAACCAAAGTCCTCTAAAGTTTGGCTCATCCATAGAGCTTGTGCACAACAACTCCCTAATGCAATGTATTCGGCCTCCGTGGTGGAGAGTGCAACCGAATTTTGTTTCCTACTAGACCATGCAACTAATGAAGGTCCTAGAAAATGACAAGTACCACTAGTGCTTTTTCTATCAAGTGAGCAACCGGCATAATCCGAATCGGAATAGCCATGCAATGTAAATGAATCATTATGTGGGTACCATAATCCTAATCTAGATGACCCAATGAGATATCTAAAAATTTGTTTTACCATTTTTAAATGAGATTCTTTTGGATTGGCTTGAAATCTATCACATAAGCATACGGCAAACATAATATCGGGCCTAGTTGCACTAAGATAAAGTAGAGATCCTATCATACCTCTATATAAAGTTTGATCTATAGAAACTCCTGATTCATCTTTTCCTAATTTTAGTGATGCACTCATTGGTGTAGAAGCATGTTTAAGGTTTTCAAATCCAGAACGTTTAAGCATATCACGAACATATTTAGTTTGACATACAAAGATACCATCAATTCTTTGTGATATTTGAAAACCAAGGAAATAAGAATGTTCTCCTACAAGACTCATTTCAAATTCATTTTTCATCACTAAAATAACTTCGTTACACATCTCTTCATTAGTATATCCAAAAATAATATCATCAACATATATTTGTAAAATAATTATATCATCATTATTGTGCTTAATGAAGAGAGTATTATCCGTACTTCCCATAATATAATCGTGCTTCAATAAAAATGAGGTAAGTCTTTCATACCATGCACCGGGCGCTTGTTTTAAACCATAAAGCGCCTTTTCTAGTTTATAAACATGATTTGGAAATTTTTCATTAATAAAACTGGGGGGTTGTTCAACATAAACTTCTTCTTTTACAAACCCATTTAGAAAAGCACTTTTCACATCCATTTGAAATAGTTTTATTCTTTTAAAGCTTGCAAATGCTAGAAAAATTCTTATAGACTCTAATCTAGCAACGGGTGCAAAAGATTCATCAAAATCTATCCCCTCGATTTGAGAATATCCTTGTGCTACTAAGCGTGCTTTATTTCTAGATATTCTAGACTCACCATCTAATTTATTTTTGAAAATCCATTTTACACCTACAATCGGGTGATTAGATGGTCTTTCTACTAATTTCCAAACATTATGTCGCTCAAATTGTTCTAATTCTTCATTCATAGCCAAAAACCAAAATTCATCATTTAAAGCGGTAGTAACGGTTTTTGGTTCTATTTCGGAAACAAAACAAATATTTGAAAAAGATTCATGAAGAGAAGAGCGAGTTCTTACCCCGATGGATGGCTCACCAATTATCAATTCCCGTGGATGATCCTTTGTGAATTTTAAGACGCTTGGAGGTACATATTCATCTTTCTTGGCCTCCTCTTCTTCTTCTTTGGAAGGTTCTTCATCACCATGCTCCAAAGGAGGTTATAGATCATCCTCTTTACCTGCAGAAAGTCTTTTTATACAAGGAACAAGCTCATCAAATTTCACATTAATTGACTCTTCAACTTTTCTCGTTCTTTTATTAAAAACTCTATAAGATTTACTAGTTGAAGAGTATCCAAGAAATGTTCCTTCATCACATTTTTCATCAAACTTTCCCTAGCTATCTTTTGTATTTAAGATAAAGCATTTACAACCAAAAACTTTGAAGTAAGACACATTAGCCTTCTTTTGAAAATAGAGTTCATATGGTGTGAGATTTAAAGATGGGCGAAGCATGATTCAATTTATAACATAACATGATGTGTTTACGGCTTCGGCCCAAAAGGACTTAGGTAATTTATATTCACATAACATAGTGCGTGATAGCTCTTGAAGTGTCCTATTCTTTCTTTCTACAACACCATTTTGTTGTGGTGTGCATGGTGCGGAGAACTCATGTTTTATGCCTAACATATCACAATAAGAAGTAAATTTTTCATTTTCAAATTCTCCTCCATGATCCGAACGAATACATTTAATTTTTAAATCACTTTCATTTTGAATACGAGTACATAATTTTGAAAATTCACAAAACGCTTCGGATTTGGATGAGAGAAATATTGTCCAACAATATCTAGAAAAATCATCTATTAAAACATATGTATACAATCTACCACCAAGACTTGCGGTGCTAACGGGACCAAAGAGATCCATATGAATTAATTGCAAAGGTCTTGTAGTAGAAATAACATTTTTACTTTTGAAAGAGGATCTAGTAATTTTACCTTTTTGACATGGTGAACAAAGTGAAGATAATTTTCCATTTAATCTAGGCAATCCTCTAATTAAATCTCTTTTGGCAAGTTTTACAATAAGCTTTGTGCTAGCATGTCCTAGCCTTCTATGCCAAAGATCAAGTTCATCATTTTTGGTAATGAAACATTTTAAAGATGATTTTGAAAGATCATGAAATGAAACTATATAAACATTGTGTATTCTTGGTGCAGTTAGTAAAATATTGTTTGTAATGGGATTATATATTTTGCATAGATTAGTAGAAGATTCAAATAAAACATCTAATCCTTTATCACATAATTGGCTAATTGAAATAAGATTATGTGTTAGCCCTTTTACATAAAGAACATTTGATATAGTGAAGGATTCGTTAAAAACTGTACCAATTCCCATGATTCTTCCTTTACCGTTGTCGCCGAAAGTCACAATCCCTCCCTTCTTCCTTTCTAGGCTAAGGAACTTTGATTTATTGCCCGTCATGTGCTTGGAGCATCCTGAATCCAAGTACCACACGTCTTCATTGTCCTTAGCCTGCCTGCACATCTAGAAAGAAGATGAGAGTAAAGATCCGGATATCCAAGTGGAACCTCCCATAGAATAAGTGGAAGCCTTAGGTACCTAGATTTGCTTTAAAGTATTTTGTTTTATTTTCCTGCAAGAACTAGTTGTGTGACCCAACCTATAACAGTTTGCACACGAAATAAAGGGGGTTGAGACCCTTTTCTGGAAAATTTTCTTGCTGGAATAATTTTGATTTACAGAAGGAAAGCATTTTGAAAAAGAAATTTCATGTTTCTGGTATGAGGTGCTAGCGCCGGCGTTAGTGGTTAGCGCTGGGCGGTAGCCCTCATCTCGATATCCGAGCCCAAACTTTCCAGATTCATGGCACTGGTACCCTAGAATCATTTCCAGTGATTTTTGGCCTATACCAAATTTTTTAATGGCCATGGTGAGATCATGAACTTGTGCTTTAAGTGAAGAATTTTCTTTCACAAGCATGACACACCTATTTTAAAAACATTTTTTTATTATTTTTGATTTGCACAAAAGAGGCTTCCAATTTCCTTTGTAATTCCCCCTTCTCTTTTGTAAGAGTTTTGGCATGAGAGAGAGCTTTAGAAAGTGACTCTTCTATATCTTTTGCCAATTTTGTGGAGTGATCACATTCTTGGCAAGAAACCTTTCTCTTTTCTAAAACAATCACCTTTTTGGAAAGCTTTTGATTTTCTTTAATAAGAGATTCATTTTCACGATTTAATAAAATACTATCTTTCATATTTTTATCAAAAGCTTTGCAAGTTTCAAGAAATTCATTATACAATTCATCATATGTGGGAGGAGTTACCTCAGTGTCACTAGGAACACTAGTGTCGTCGCCGTCGTTTTCATGTCCCATGAGGCACATGTTTGCTTCCTCATCTTCGCTTGATGAAGACCCACTTGATTCTTCGGAGGAGGAGGAGGAAGAGTCATCCCATGTTCTAGCTTTTAGTACTTTCTTCTTCTCCTTCCCTTTGTGCCATTTTTCTTTCTTCTCCTTCAAGAACTTTGGGCACTGGCTCCGAATGTGCCCCGTCTTCCTACAATGATAGTATTCCGGTGGAGGTCTCTCTTCTTCATTGTCGCTCTCTTTTTCCTTCTTTGAAGATGACCCTTTCCATCTTTCACCCTTTTGGAAATATATTCGAAAGGTGTTTCTCCTTTCCGGATTGCGCATGAACTTTCGGAAGTTCTTCACCAAAAGACTCTCTTCATCTTCATCCTCATCCTCTTGGCACTCCTTCTTCGATTTTAATGCCAATGCCTTCTTCTTTGGCTCCTTGTTGTATTCATCATGTTGGATTTTGAGTTCTACCTCATGGGTTTTGAGATTCCCAATGAGACTCTCAACTTGGAGCGTCCTTAAGTTGTGCGACTCTGAAATAGCCGTCACCTTCGGGTTGAATTTTGGAGGAAGAGAATGAAAGATCTTACGGACCAAGTCGCCATTTGAGAAGGTCTTTCCAAGAGCTTTTGAGGCATTGACGATCTTGATGAAGCGCGTGTACATACCATCAACATCTTCGCTTTCATCCATTCGGAATTTTTCATATTCCGATTCCAGTTGGAAAAGCTTGGAATCTTTAACCTGCGATGTATCTTCATGAGTAACTTCCAAATGATTCCAAATTTCATATGCAGAAGTACATGCAGAAATTCTATTAAATTCATTTCTATCTAACGCACAAAATAGAGCATTCATGGCTTTTTGCGTTATTTTTACATTTGAGTTTATCCCGATCATCCCATTTATCTTTAGGTTTGTCTAAAGTTATCTCTCCAACTACAAATGTAGGAGGAGTGTATTCTTCTTCTACCATGTTCCAAACCTCAATATCTAGGGTCATTAGAAAACAACACATCCTATTTTTCCAATAATTATAATCTGACCCAGTAAATAGAGGTGGTCTACTAATTCCCTGACCCTCGGAAAAAGCGAGATCATAAGACGCCATTATTCCTGGTTTTTAAACCGTTTGGAATAACCTCCTCTGATACCACTTGTTGGATCTTACGGCGCTCTTAGAGGGGGGGGGGGGGGGGGGGTGAATAAGGGAATAAAATTCTTTTTATAATTTTTAAGATAATTACTAAGTTGTTTATGATTAATAGGAAATAAGATGACAATTTAGTAATAACAATTTTGCAAAAATGAAATTTACGCCAATTGAGAGAAATCAAGTAAACACAAATAGAGACATGATTGTATTTATATAAAAAGGTGTTTACAAAAATTGATTTCAATATCGCTAGAAATCGGAGGCGTACAAAAGTGATTTTCTTTTCCTTTTCTATACCGACTTGTATCCCCACAAACCGGTTGGCTTTAGCCTATCCTTTCCCGGATATGGACTCAAGCCGTTCTAGCCAATCCTTCCCCGGATATGGCCTCGAGCACCCCCTAGATCTAATCCCCTAGACCTAGTCGCCAACTCACGCGGCGAATTCCCCCTAAGCCGCGCAAGGACCTAGTCGCCAAAAACAAGGCGATTTCACTACAAGATACAAATAAAGAAATGAAGTAAATAACAAGCAAACTCCCTCTTGAGATTTCTGGAGATGAGGATGAAGGATTGCTGAAGCACAAGCGAGGTCGAAGCGATCGTTCTTCAGATGCAGCGTGATGGCTTCCTTCTCCAGAATTTCTTCTTTGGCTTTGAGTGGGAGATGATGTTTTGGCAGAGTAGCAGCACGAGAGTTTGGGCACAAGTAATGTCTCTGGAAGGTCTAACCAAAACGAGAGAGAGCCCAGCCTTTTATAGAACTTGGAGCTAGCGCCTGCGGTAGTGGCTAGCGCCTGCGGTAGCGTTCGTGTGGAGCGGTTGCACAACCGTCGGCGGCGTGGCGCTGTGCACGAACTGGAGATAGCGCCTGGCGGTAGCGATAGCGCTGGCGGTAGCGGTAGATAGCGCTGGCGGTAGCGGTAGCGGTTGCGTAACCATCGCTATGCACGAACTCGAGATAGCGCCTGGCGGTAGCGGTAGCGCTGGCGGTAGTGCTGGCGGTAGCGGTAGCGCTAGCGATAGCGCTGGCGTTAGCGATAGCGCTGGCGGTAGCGCTGCTCCTTTCAAAAATTTGTTCCAAGCTGCTTTCGACCTGTGGAGTATTGCACCTATAGTTCCTGCACACTATAAACACACTACAAGCAATATTAAATACAATATGTGATTTGTTATTTTCAAACAAAGGGATGTGACACACATGTCCAACAAAGATTACAGCCCTACACTCAGGTTTATAGCTCAACACACTCAGAACCTAATGTTCTTACATAGTTGAGAGATATTCAGTTTCTATAATAGAATATAAAATATAAAGACCTTCAGCTTTGGGTCTTCTGTTGTAGTATCACAGTAGATGTTGTCTTGAGCAGAGGTAGCTAAAGCTTTTGTTCTTCTCCTCTTGATCTTCCTCTTTAGCTGAAGGAAAAGATCTACTTGTTCTTCTGAGCTTTAACCAGCAAGAACTTCCAGGATGAGCTTTCTCTTGGTCATTATCAATCTCTTTCTTTTTCAGTTGTGCAAGCTTACTGTTCTATTGACCTAACATATGGTTTTATACATCCACCAGGCATCAACGACTCTTTCCATATCCTAGTCATAGTATGGACAAGAATAGAATACATTATCTTGCTCTCTGGCCACTTGCGCCAAAAGTAGATCCCGCCAGGCACCATTCATAATGGAATCTGTCTCAGCGGATGGGCTGAGACAGGCTCTAGTCTCAGCGGCAGAGAGGGCTTCGTCTCAGCGGATTCGCTGAGACAGAAAGTCTTCTCAGTCAATTTTCTCTATATGCAGCTCAGATGAGACAGACTCCTTCTCAGCGGCAATACAGCTGCGTCTCAAGTGTTCAGCTGAGACCAGACTATTTTCTCAGTGGTTTTGACAGTGAAAGAAAAGATCTATTCCATTATCTGGAATTACTTAAGCATGTATAAACATAATACATAAAGGCTTATCAAATACAATATGTACTTAGCATTGAGTGTGATGCATCTTCAAATCTCGGGAACATTGAGGGGCAATATTCCCAACATAAGAGTTTGACTCATCTTGCTTATTTACTAAAAGCTAAATCATCTATCGGCAAGGAGAGGAAGAAGGATATTTGAAAGCGCAGAGGAAATATTCTTCACTGAAACAGATTCTTTCAAGTGCTCTGCAAGAAGATCAAGGTTGAAGACAATCAACATCAAGCTTCAAGAAGACTCCAAATTTGCTATGTATTATTATTCTGAGTCTATAGAATGGTTTTGCATCACAATGCTTATTTAACCGTAGGATCTCTCAGTGATCTGAGTTGCTGGATTCAACTTGTTAAATCTGAGTTGTAGGGTCCTGTGAGACCTGAGGTAGGAGGCTAGCCTTAGCTTCTGAGTTGTAGGGTCTTGTATGAACTGAGGTAGGAAGTCATCCAGAGCTTCTGAGTTGTTAGATCTTTGGGATCTGAGGTAGGAGGTCAGTTAGTGCCTCTGAGGTAGGAGAATTTTTCTCTGAGCTGTAGGATCTGCATATCCGAGTTTTGGAGGAAGTGACCGAGGCAAGCACACTGCTAGATAGGCGAAGAGGGGAAGTGGACTACCAAACTCAGGGAATCACAATCGATTTCTATGTTTGTGCTGTGAAATTTTTGTGAGTGTGTGTTTGTCTTTTAACTTTAATTATTCTGCACTAAATATTTACAAAAAGACTACATAACCTATTCACCCCCCCCCCCCCCTTTTAGGTGAAGATTAGACAATCCCATAAATTAATAGTGGGTATGCACACTGCCAGTCCTAGGACTTATGTATGCCTCGACGCTAGAACTAGTGAAGAAACTTCATACATTTGTTCGCTAAAACCACTAGAGTTTTAATAGCACAAGGAAATGGTCATCGGGAAAATGTCACCAAGACACTAGCTTAGCTGGCCCGCTAGACCACAGCCCCATCGACCTATTGTCTATCTGTCAGCTTTCGTCAGTGTGATAACCAGTAAGCTTGTAGACTCGCCATAAGTAATCCTCCAACCAGGATCAATATGAATAGTTTATACCAACACTCCTGAACCCATGTGTAGCAATGTGCCTCCAGCACCTAAGGACTAACAACCTAGCCCTTAATGATTCCAATTAGTATAGATTAATGTTCACTAGCAACCAAGGAATAATAGCCAAGTCCTTACTTATTGTAATATTAGGATATATCATATCCTTCAACAATATTCAAAACCCACTACCACTATTACTAAGTTGGCATCACCCTACAACCCTAGGGTCCGACTCTAGTGTAGGGGTATACAAACATGGGTATTTTAAATTATGACCCTAAAATTACCTATGGTATGTACTATATTTGGAATCTCATTACTAAGGATTACCCCTTAAATCTCATCACCCTGGAAGGAGTTCACCAAGATCAATCTCCATATGATTTACATGAGTAGTAATGACTAAGGTACATTCTTATTCTTCATTTTCTTATGGTTTTCTTCATGCATATTAATTAATGAGGTCAAGAAACCATGTATACATGGTAACATTTCAGCAAAATAACCTATAATTACATGAATTGATAAGCACTAATTGATGTTGATTAAAAATCTTCTAGCAACGTGCTATGATAAATCATAAACAAGGGCATTAATGCAAAAACCAAAAACCAAGTCTAATCATTTCCAAATGCCCCAAAATTTTAACAAGATATCAATTCTACCATGAATGTGCCTCAGTAATGATTAGAGAATTTATTTCAACTAAAAGGCCACATTAATACCCTTATGTGACAATTTACGAATTTACTTCTAAACCCTGAAAATATATGCTCCAAAAATTCTACAAATTTTGTCGTGTATCAATATTCAAGTCAATTGGATAAGGATTCAATGAAATAATCCAAGAACACCATAGGCTTAAGGAATCTGTCTAGGGGTCTTCTATTCGATATTGCATGTGTCGACTAGAGGTCTAGACGACAAAAGCTATGTGTCGACTACAAGTCCAGTCGATATTACCTTGATGTCGAAGTCATGTCTAGTAGATCTAGCCCCATTTCGACTACATGTCTAGTCAATATAGACTTAGACTAATTTTGTACAAGTTAAGGCTCTTCCAGCCGACATGCTTTATGTCGACTAGAGGTTTAGTTGATATATATGACATAGATAGAGTTTAAGATTTAGTCATTCTAGTCTAAGGCTCTTCCAGCCGATTTTGCTCCATGTCGACTAGAGGTCTAGTTGAAATATGACTTAGATAAATTTCAAGCTAAGACGATATAGTATAAAGCTCATCCAACTGATATGGCTCTATGTCGACTAGAGGTTTAGTCGACATATGACTTAGAAAAATTTTAGATAAGTCTTCCTAGTCCAAGTCCCCTTCAAGTTGACAGTCAAGAAAGTATTCATGTCTAAGGGTCAACAAGTCGATATGCTCTATATCGACTAGAGGTCTAGTCGACATACAAAATAAATTAATTTTTGATAAGTCTTCAAGGTACAAGACCCCCTCTAGTCGACAAACAAGAAAAGGTCATCCCGCCTAAGGTTCATCAAGTCGATATGCTCTATGTTGACTAGAGGTCTAATCGACATATGACTTTGATTAATTTTTTATAAGTCTTCATGGTCCAAGACCCCATCTAGCTGACAGACAAGAAAAGGTCTTCATGCCTAAGGGTCATCAAGTTGATATGCTCTATGTCGATTAGAGGTCTAGTCGACATATGACTTAGATTAATTTTTGTTAAGTCTTCATGGTCCAAGCCCCTTCTAGTTGACAGACAAGAAAAGGTCTTCCTGCCTAAGGGTCATCAAGTCGATATGCTCTATGTCGACTAGAGGTCTAGTCGACATATGACTTAGATTAATTTTTGACAAGTCTTCATGGTCCAAGACCCCTTCTAGTTTATAGACAAGAAAAGGTCTTCATTCCTAAGGGTCAGGAAGTCGATATGCTCTATGTCGACCAGAAGTCTAGTCGACATATGAATTATACTAATTTTTGACAAGTCTTTATGGTCCAAGACCTCTTCTAGTCGACAGACAAGCCTCCTATCTAAGGCTAATCTTGTTGATATGGGCTTCATGTCGGCCACAAGTCTAGTTGATAATGTCTTAGACTAATTTTTCTTATATCTTTAGTTTCATAGTGTGGCAATTCTTACAATGCTCTACTCCAAATGCCCCAATATTTCTACAACAGACCAAATATTGTCTGAGGATGAATGTATCAAAATTTGGGCCATTTCAACTCGATTTAACCCACTTAATTCCCATTAATGTCACTTATGGAATTAATTTAAATAAATATAAAAACTATGGGAAAATATTCACCATAAATTCCCAAACTTGCAGAGGTTGTTTATTTAGCTATCTATCATGCATGTTTAAAATTTCACAATCATCCAAGCTACATGCAAGATTAAATACACAAAATAACATTTGCTCCTAATATTTAGGTGACATGATTTTGAAAATATGATTCAGGGAGCTACAGTACACCCCATAAATTATTCTACCACTTTTTCGAAAGGATAGACCAAGGGCTACAACTGTCAGGCTGATCACAAAGTCTAAATCTGGCCGGATCAAGCCTAAAACCCGGCTTGAACCTAACTGGTCAAGTGCAACAAAATACAAATTAAGTATTAAATTATTCCAGGGTTGCGGATAGTAGACATGCACATAACTTACAGTAGATCCAAGGGCTCCAAGTCATCTTCAACCATCAACACCGACCATGATCTACCAGAACTGTAACTCTTAAATCGAGATCTTCACGACCACCTAAGCTCCACTAAGTCCAGCCACCACCACCACCTTCCTCTCGACAAGAGCCATCGATTGGTGGTGGCCTGGCGACCTAAAGTCGTTGGAACAATGAACCAGAGCATGGACTTTTCTCATAATTTCTCCTTGAGTTTCCATGAAATCAAGCACAATTGAGCTAGATGTGTTTACCCAGAAGACCGCTTTCAATAGAATTACTCGCAGACCGTGCGGTTTGCGGATCCAAGTCGCCCGGCTCAGGTTGTACAAGGTCCATCAACACCAACTAGCACAGGCCGGGCGGTCTGACATAATTCAGATCGCCTCCAAGTACTAAAGATAATCCAGGCCCAAGTCCAACAGGGCAAGTCACGGTCTCAAGTCAGAGACCGTGCGGGTTGTGCCATAGAAACAAGCCAAGGTTCGAGATCAAAGAACAAGCTGCGGTCTCAAGACGGAGACCGCTCGGATTGCATCGTCACCTTGGTCGCGTCATCCTCAGCCTCTGGTCAGACAGGTCGAAAGGGCAAGCCGCCAAGCTGCGCGGCTTCTTTCTTTCCTTCTTTGTGTATCCCGTCACCGCCTGCCCATTTCTCCTGTACCCGGGTAGGCGATTATTTTATCCCTGCCCATTCGGGCAGGCCCCCAAGCCTATAAATGGGGGGCGGCACTGTTCCCAAGGCACGCACACTCGAATCCAGGAGCTCGCTTGTTTGAGCTGCGGTCTCGAGTTTCCCGTCTTGCGGAGTGTTTGACCGGCCGGCTTCTCTTTTCCTGCACTTGTAATCGCTGTAACCGCCTCATTTTAATCAAAGGAAAGCCCGTCACAGGAGTGGCATTCGCCGTGACAGGCGAAGTCTGGCCTTGACCGCTGCTAGCAGTCTCATTTTTCCCACCTAAAAAGTAACCGGCAACCCGCAACCTCCGATTTCCTTCGGAGGTGCGATTTCAGACTCAACAGAAACACGCGACCTTCAGATCGCAGATTGTCGGTGAAATCCTCACTACAATGTCAGACCGTCAGTTCCCCCTTGGAGACCACTCGGATCACAGCGAGGACTCTTTGTGGGAAGCCCTGGAGCAATCAAGGAGAGAAGCCGAGCGGGCTCAGAGGGCCACTGATCAGCGACTTGAAGCGATCAGTCAGACTTTAGCAATGCTAACCGAGCGGCTAGTTCCACAGCAAGCCGTGGCTAATCATGCGGTGACCCCGGTCCCTCCTCCACCTCCTCCTTACCCGCTACCACAAGCCGCTAACTTCCATCCCAGCAAGAAGGCTTTGCGGCTAGGCAAAATTTCTATCAGGAAGCCGCGCACAGCATGCCGGCTCGGGTCCTCTACTTCCAGGGGGCGGCTTCTCATGCTGTCCACATTTCCTACCCGCAAGAAGGCGCGGCCCGTCTTTCCTACCCGCCAGAAGCTGCGGCCCGATCCTCTTACCAAGTGGCTTGCACACAATTAGCCGCAGTTCCGGCGACTTATTATCCGGCTCCTCTATATGAAGATATGGAAGAAACGTCTCCCTTTGTGGATGAAGTCCGAGGGGAACCAGCCCCTAATAATTTCAGAGAGCCTCGCCTGCCAGCTTTCAATGGGGAGACTGATCCCACGGTTCATTTACAAGCCTTTGAGTCAGCCATCGCTCTCAGAACCTTAACTGATGCAACTAAGTGCAAGCTTCTTGTAACCTCCTTTGAAGGACAAGCAAGGGAGTGGTTTTACGAGTTGCACCCCAGGTCAATCCATTGTTTCGCTGAGCTATGAAGGGAATTCCTGCTGAGATTCTCTACCTCAAGGAAGAGAAAGAGTGGCCCGGCGGCCCTTTTTGATATAAAACAGCGGGAAGACGAGACGTGGGCTCGTTTCGTAGACCGCTTCCAGAAAGAGATCATGGAAGTTCAAAATGTGGATCCGGAGCTGTATAGGGTTGCCCTCATCCATGGCCTAAGAGAGGTCCCCCTAAAATTTGAAGCAAACATAAGGGAGCCTCGGACTTATCAGGAAATGATAAGTTTGGCAAATATGTTTATCAGAGGAGAGAAGAGCAATCCGAGCTATGTCGCAAAGCTGGTAAGCGACAAGGAGCAGTCAAATCCGTCCTTCCATCATCCGCCATCGAATCAGTCCCACTTTGAACCCCGTTCGCAAAGGGGGAGAAACTACAAAAATAAGCAACCATTCATGGGCCATCGGCGGTTTCAAGATCAGAAACCACCGTTGGCCGTCGCTCCCGCTCCATCCGCTCCTCTTCCGCAAATCATGCCGGTATACTTACAACAGTATGCCACGCAGCCGCCTCCAGTCATTCCATCCACTCAATATGATGACTCGTAAGATTCATTCACTCCCTTAAACGTCACCATGGACAAAGTGGTCCAAATTCTGCAAAAGAGGCCAGATTTCAAAAGGCCTGCTCCTCTGAAGTCGGATATTTGCAGTCGAAATTCGAACTTCTATTGTGAATATCATAAAGAAGGGGGGCATCTAACCGAAGACTGTCAGGCCCTTCGTTTGCTTATAGAGAGACTCCTTGGAGAAGGAAAGCTCCAGGGTCTAGTTCGGAAAGATGCAATTGCTGAGCCAATTGCCGAGAAGAGAAAAGAGAAAGAAACAGTAGAAGTAACCTGGGAATGCGCCGACGTCGAAGACGCCGGCTGCATGGTGACATCCATCCTTCTACCGAATGCGTCGAAGTCAATGATGTGGGCCCCTTAGGGGACATCTATTGTATTCATGGAGGAGCTGGAGCGGAATCATCTCGCAAATCCAGCATCGCGAGAGTTTTAAAGCAGGAAGTAGCAGCCACTACAAGTTCTCCTCCCGAAACCACTATTGTCACCTTTGGTCAGGATGACCTTCCCCCCAATGCCAATCCTTTCGACGATGCGGTGGTCATCAAGGCCGTCATCGAAAACTATACAGTGCACAAGATTCTGATTGATACCGGCAGCTCCGTCAATCTCCTTTTCCGCCCGAATTTCGAGGCCCTGAAGACCGAAAAGCCTTTGCTTTCCACCGACGGGCCCCTCTACGGTTTTTCTGGGGAGAAGAAGGAAGTAGAGGGTTCAGTAAAGCTCCTGGTCTCTCTTGGAGGAGTAATAAAGTTAATCAATTTCGTGGTAGTGGATGCCCCGAGCAACTACTGTGCCATCTTCGGGAGGCCGATTCTCAATGCATATAGGGCAGTAGTGTCTACCTTTCACCTTGCCCTCAAGTTCGCTGCCGAAGGAAAGCAGTATCGGGTCAGAAGCAACCCAAAGGTGGCCCGGGAGTGCTACGTCCGAACTGTCAACATGATCACCGACGTTCCACTTCCCAGGGCCGTGGCTGAGGTTTTGGAGATTGCTGAGTCTTCAGGGGCTGCCGAGGAAGGAAAAGATCGAGAAGGGGCTCACTTGGAACCTGCCGAAGCGACCCAAGAAGTTCCTATTACTGAAGGGGCAGAAAAGAAGCTGGTCATCATCGCTGAGTTGCCAGAGGAGGAGAAAGTAAAGCTAATCTCCTGCCTGTTGGAAAATTTGGATATCTTCGCTTGGTCAGCGGAGGATATGCCAGGAGTGGATCCAAACGTAGCTTGTCATCATCTAAACGTATCTCCTGAGTTCAAGCCCGTCCAGCAAAAGAAGAGAGAAGTGGAAACAAAGCTGGCGTTGCCCATCAGAGAGGAGGTTTCCAAACTCCTGAAAGCGGGTTTTATTTCTGAAATTCAATATCCCACGTGGATGTCGAATGTTGTAATGGTTAAGAAATCCGGTGGGAAGTGGCGCATGTACGTGGACTTCACCAAACTTAATAAAGCATGCCCTAAAGATTGTTACCCTTTGCCTCGGATAGATGTCTTAGTTGATTCCGCGGTTGGGTATGGCTTTATGAGTTTTCTCGATGCTTTCTCAGGGTATCATCAAATTAAAATGCACAAACCTGACATCCCGCATACTTCATTTATCACGAATGATGGGTGTTACTGCTATCTCGTAATGCCCTTCGGTCTTAAAAATGCGGGCGCAACATACCAAAGAATGATGGATACCGTCTTTAAGCATCAAAAAGGCAGGAATCTTGAAGTTTACGTTGATGACCTTCTTCTAAAAAGTAAAACATTCTCATTACACTTGAAAGACCTCGTAGAGACGTTCGCAACTCTACGAAGGTTCAAGTTAAAACTAAACTCGTTGAAATGTGTGTTTGGGGCAAGCAAGGGAAAGTTTCTTGGGCATCTCTTAACTCCTTGCGGCCTTGCACCAAATACAGACAAGGTAAAGGCCATCCTTGACATGGCCCCTCCTCAAAATACTAAAGAAGTTCAGCAACTTGGGGGGAGATTGGCAGGATTGAGCAGGTTTATCTCCAAATCTGGAGATAAAAGTGCCCCATTCTTTAAAACACTGCGAGGGGGATCAAAGTTCCGAACAGGTAGTGCAATCTCCTTTGGCTTAGATCATTTATGTGGATGGGGCTTCTGGCAGAAACTCCGTGGGAGACGGGGTAGTTCTGATCAGTCCAAATGGCATCAGGCTGGAGCAAGCTATCAAATTCTTCTTTTCAGTTACAAATAATCAGGCAGAATATGAAGCACTTTTGGCTGGGCTGAGGCTTGCGAAAGAGATGGGCATAGTACATGTACATGTTAGAACTGATTCACTGGTGATGGCCTCTCAGGTCTTGGGAAATTATGAGACAAGGGAGCCAATTCTGAGGAAATACCTGCTGTTAGCCAAAAGGGAAATTGGAAGATTCAAGTCATTCATCATCGAGCATATTCCAAGGATATAAAATGAGGAGGCAGATGTGTTGTCAAAGTTCGGTCTTCCATCCGGGGGAGTGACCTCTGAACTTTTTCATCCGGCAACAGATGAGGCAGAACTCATGCAAATTGATCATAATCCTTCGTGGAAGGACCCTTACGAGCTATTTCTATCAAAGGGGGAGTTCCATCATTCCATCAAAGATCGGAGAAGATTCAAAAGGAAGGCGGCGTATTATTATCTGATAGCGGGAGTTCTCTACAGAAAAACTTTGATCTCTCCCTCAGCACGATGTGTTTCGGAGGATGAAGTCCCAACATACTTCAGGAAGTTCATTCCGGGGAGTGCGGTAGTCACTCGGGAGCGAAAACTCTAGAGAAAAGGATCTTAAGGCAGGGGTATTTTTGGCCAACCATGAGAAAGGATGCTGAAGCATTTGCCAAGCGGTGTGTTCAGTGCCAAAAGTTTGCTCCTCTTCAGCATTTGCCTGCTCAGTCACTCAGATCAATAACTGCGCCATGGCCCTTCGCAGTATGGGGGATGGATCTTATCGGACCCTTCCCAATAGCCAGCGGCCAGCGTCATTTTATCATTGTGATGATCGACTACTTCAGCAAGTGGATTGAGGCAAAAGCGCTGGCAAGAACTACAACCCAAATTATCAGAAACTTCATCTGGGGAGAAATAGTCTGCCGGCATGGAATTACGCTAGCAATTGTCACTGATAATGGTCCACAGTTCAATAATTCGGAGATGATAAACTTTTGTGATCAGGTGGGAATTGATCTTCGATTTTCCTCAGTACATCATCCAAGAACAAATGGCCAAGTAGAAGCGGCAAACAGGCAAATCCAGCAGCTCCTGATGAAAAGAGTTTTGAATCAAAGGGGAAATTGGGCAGATCAGCTTCCTTCCATCCTCTGGACTCTTCGTACTACCCCCTCTTCAGCTACCGGGGAGACACCATTCAAATTATCTCATGGCTCGGAAGCTGTTGTGCCTATAGAATTTGAGGTGGTCACTCCAAGAGTTGTGTATGCAAAGGAGGGAGGAGAAGCGTGGATAGAAGACAATGATGAGGCTATCAAGTATAGTCTGGATCTGATCGAAGAACTTCAGGACGAGGCAACAATCAGACAAGAAGAAGTTAAAAGGAGGATGGCAAAGTACTTTGACAAAAATGTCAGGGTAAAGCATTTTGCGGTCGGCGACGTTGTGCTAAAAAAGGTTGATGTAGCAGCCCGAACAGGCAATGTCGGGAAGCTAAATCCTAATTGGTCTGGACCTTTCATCGTCAAGGAGGTACTAAAAAGTGGGGCTTACCGCCTCCAAACAAGCGAAGGAGAAGACATCTCGCACACCTGGAGCGGTGACGATCTCAAACGGTTCTATCCTTAAAATGTCTTCTTTACTTTCCTGCAATTTTTTAGATATTTCAATAAGAAGCCCCATACTGACACTTCTCCATATCTGATGTTTCCTTTTTACATATCAACCTCACTGAACCACGGAGACATCGCCAAGTTCTGCTCGAACCCCGTCAGATTGTAGTCATTAGCGTAAAACCATGAAGATCATGTGTAGCGGGGAGTTTTCGCACACGTGTAGTGGTAGCTTGCCAATTCCCGCGGTGGTCTTCAGAACCTTGGATCCGTGCTGATATCCAATACACCCCTGCATCAAGGGAGGTCTAGGTGAATGTGGGCTCTATCATGCCCCGAGAGGGATATAGTTACAGCTTTGATGATCTTTCTGAGGAAAGCAATGTCGGTATAGCCCTAGCGGCACAACCACACCTGCCCAACTGATTATCTTAGTCTGTGACCATCGAATACTCCTAGGTACTCTCAAGCGATGCCTAAGCGGGACCCACAACTGAGTTGATCTCTCAGAGGAAAGCAATGTTCGCCGCCTAGGCCCACCTGCCCAATTGATCAACTCGGCTTGTATCCCTAGGCAAGAGAGCAGTCAAGTCGCTTACAGCCCTTATGACCACTTGAGGAAAGCAATGTTCGCCGCCTAGGCTTACCTGCCCACTTGGTCATCTGGGTCTGTACTTGTCTTTTTCTTTATTCCTACAACTCTTATGACCACTTGAGGAAAGCAATGTTCGCCGCCTAGGCCCACCTGCCCACTTGGTCATCTGAGTCTGTAGTCATCTTTTATTGCATTATAGGGAATTATCTCACCTTATATGGTTATTATAGACCATTTAGAGAAAAGAGCAGGATTCTTATGTACATCACAAACCGGCCGACTTAATACTCAAACCGGGCGGTTTAAAATAAGTAGGTACCGGGACTTTCGGGCGGTCTGGTTATTAAACCGGGCGGTCTAAAATAAGCAGGTTTCAAAGATGTCATGCGGTCTGGTTTTCAGACCGGACGGTTTGAAATAAACGGGATATCATTAAAATGTCACAAGGTAAATATCAAAGGATCAAGCATAATCATGACCGGCCGACCTCATTATTCGGGTTGTGAATCTATCATCTTTATGAGTTTCAATTCGATCCGTCCGGCTAATTACAGGCTCTTTTCGATCAGGCGGTTATGATTCTCATTGCAAGTGTCAAACCTACTAATCGCACAAATTATATATATAGTCCGTGCGGGTTGTCAGCTAATACTATATAAGGCTGACATATAAATTGTTCGGATTAAATATTAATCGCACGGTATATCAACTGATTTTCTTGCGACTTGATATTCTGTCTTGCAAGGCGATTATGTAAAGCCAGGTTATGGTCGCGCGGCTTGATTGTTTCAATTTCCTAATTGGTTATCAGTTACATTCACGGGAGTAGGACTTGCAGCAATCTTAGTTGCAAGTCGCTTGAGTTAAAATACTGGCCGCTCGGTCTGTTGATTGTTCTTATGACTTGGCATTCTTTATCCTGGAAAGCAAGTATGCAGGGTCTAGTAACAACCGCGCGGCTTGATTATGTTTGGCTTCCTGGATATCGTAATGCATTCATAATAAGTTAGCACCTTCTCGGGATGAATCGAATCAATTTGATCCGGATTGAAGAAAGCAAGCTACGCGAATGGTTTTTTTACTAGTAGTTACTTTACCGGAATCCTATGAAGATCATATCCTAACCGGATGAGTTAATATTAAGTCGCACGACTTGGTTAGATCTAATACAGAAAGAGATCGCAAACAATCACAAGTAAGTCGCAGAAGGTAGACGGATAGACAGGTAAAAGCTTTCCATTTCATTATCAAAACATTTTTTACATTATACTTTAAACCGATCGGCTAACAACATCAAGCCGTCGGCTATTCAAAACAAGAAGCAAAATACACCTACTGATTATCCGACTTAAGTTTCTTAGGCGCAGGAGCACTGAGTGTTCGCTGCCATCAATTGAAACGTCAGGGGAATAACCCTCGCTACCCGACGAGGGTGAGCTGCTCAATTCGCCCAACTTGCGCCCAACGTCTTCTTCGGAATCGCTGGATTCGGACTCCGAGCCACTCTCACCACTCTTAGCCGCTGCGGGTTCTTCGGCCTCATCATCCTCGTCGTCGCTCTCCTCTGAACTGGATCCGTCGGCTTTGTTCTTTCCTTTGGCTTTCCGCCTGATCTTCTCTAACTTCTTTTGCAAGATCGGGTAGGCGTCCGAGAAGGTGAAATGCTCGAAACCAGGCGCGAACCCTTTGAGCTCCCGCAAATGGTTAAAAGCATTGTCAATACCCTCGGCGACATGAGGAAGAGATCTTGTTGATAGACCAGGTCGGTCTCATCATACTTTGCCTACAAGAAAGAGTAAGGTAAGAGACCGTGCAGTTTGGAAAATTCAGAAGGATGGCTGGCCAGGTGATAACTTACCGACTCGACTTCCTTTAGCCTCGCATTTTCCTTCTTCAATTCGGCAATTTCCTTCTCTAGGTGATCATTCACTTTAATCAACCTTTTGAAGGTCATTCGCATAAAGACATTGGTGATGAGGCTCTCGGCACCAACCCGCGCGGCCTCCCGGGCGAGCTCTTCCTCGGGAATCCTTCTCAACCTCCTGAAGTTCCGTCGGCCGAACATGGCAATACTGGCGGCCTCAGCTTGCCGGCCCGACTTCTCATTCGCCTAGTGGGGGAGCGCGGTAGAGACCTGAACACCGTCGCCATCCGGATGCCAGGTCAAGACCGTGCGGCCTTTTAAATCCTTCACCTTGCTGAAGGAACGTAGGGCGGAGAAGTCGACCGAGGAGGCCAAATCCTCCCCATCGGATGGCAGCAGCTTGTTCCTGACTTGTCTTTTCCTCTTCTCCGTCTGAGTTAAGACCAAACCGGCCGGGCTGACCGGCTTGTTAGCAGGGACAACGGCTTTGGCTACAAAAAAGAGAAAAGAGTCAGCACAAAAGATCGAGCGGTCAACACTAAAGTCGGAAGCGGGTTAAAGGAAGGCTTACTATCTTCAGGCCGAACATTCTCTAGCTCGGCATGTAGCGGGATGTAGTAGCTTACGTTAAGCCGCTCATCCTCGAGAAGCTTGCAGGTTTTCTTCTCGACCTCGCTTATTGGGACCTGTTGAAAGGCCTCCTCAGGCCGCACTTGTGGATTCAGGTTCAACAGGCCAAGTCGGCCTTCGAAAATCGAATACCTCTCCGACCAGGCTGAGACCTTGTTCGCAAGGTTGACCATCTTCAACCTGCAGCAGCCAAAGTAGAGATGGCCTTTGAAGATATTCGACTCGGAGTCCGGGATAGCCCGCACCGAGAATGTCTTCCTGAAAAGGTCCATAGAGAAGCGGACTCTCTCAGACCGCAGGTAGGAGATGAAGCTGCAAATCCCGGCCATCGAGTTAGGAGAAATTTGGCCGGGTACAACTCCATAATGGTCAAAGACCATGACGAGCTCAATAGAAATAGGGAACTTGAAGCCACAATCGAAATGGTCAATTGGGATCACGATTTGGTTTGGCCCAGAAGAATTCATCCGCTCGTCACGGAGCGGAAGCCCCGCGAGCAGCGGACTGTCAGTCATATGCTTCTCAACGAATTCGTCCAATTCGGCCTTTGTCAAATGGCACTCATCGAGGTTTGCTGAGTGAAAGGCCACAGCAGCTTCAGAGCGGGTAGTAGAGGTTTTCGCAGGTCGCTTCGGCTGGCGCTTTGCCCCCATCTCAAAATTTTGGTAAGAAGACTTTCGGAAGGGCGCTACTTATAGGAATGGCTGATCTGCATTTAGCAAGGGTCAAATCGCGACTAGACCAATCAACCCGCACGGGTGCATCATCACAAAAGACAACCACAAAGACATAAGTATAATTCAAGCAGGAGAATTAAAAAAAGCACAGAGATAAGCCGATCGGTTTATATAAAGTAATCCGCATGCATCAATCAGCACACAACAAGAATGCAAAAATAAATTCGAATACTTAGACCGCGCGGCCTAGAAGACAGACCGAATATTATGAAATCAGGTTCAAACAGTTGTCCAAAGGACCGAATAGAAATATTATTACAAACTGATGTCTTAAAACCACTCATCACTGGCGGGTATCACTCGGTTCATCCTCCCTGTGAAGTCGCGCGACATGATCGCCGATCTGAAGGACAGTCCCTTACATTTGATTCATGCTGTGATTAAGGCGGTTGATCATGCTATGAAGCTGCGCGACATCCCTCTCTACTCGTGCCGCTGGGATCACGCGAGTAGGTAAGGCCGCTGCGGGCTCATGAACACTAGCAACTGGGTGGATCGTCCCGGCTACAGGAAGAGACAAGCTCGTCCCTGCATCCGGGCGGCGTGATCCAGGCCGACCTTCGTCAACCGCATTAATAGGACGCCAGCTTCTGCCGGCTTCCCTTGCCAATTGAAGGTATCTGTCCCTATAATAGGTGCAGTCCTCTTCGAGCTTGCGGATTTCTTTCTTTCCGCGATCAACCCGGGCGGTCAGGGCAGCCACCTGGTCTTGCTGCGCCTTTTCCTTCTCTCGGCGCTCTCTCCGCTTGGCCTCCAGCGATGTTCGGTTCTCCTTCCGTTCGGTTTCCAACTCAGCCCGGAGAGCAGCTTTTTCATCTTGGGCGGCCTTCTCCCTCTCCTCCATAGCCCTCAACTGTTTCGTAAGGTTTTCGAAGTTCCTTTGAAGCCGGGACACCTCGCCCTCCATCCGGGTATCCGGCAGCGAAGAATGCAGCAGGGGTGGATCAAGAGGGGGAAGATAGGTCACCAGTTCGCCCGTCTTCGGAATAGAGTCACGATCATCTGCAATGAGAAAAAACAGTCAAAGAGTGTTCAAAAGGAGATCGCTCTCTTCGAATCTTCCTCGCTTACAAGCCGCAGCGGTTTGGGTTGAATTCGGGCGGACAGGTCGCCTTGCTTGCTCGGTATCAAACTTTCGGCGTTGTTCTCTCCACGATCTCTTGCTTTGCCTCCGCTTAGCAGCAGAAAATTGAGCAGCGGAGGGAAAGAAGCTGGGCGACAGGTTCAACAACGAAGCGCGCGACTTGTTTCGAGGCCGCGGCTTGAAAAAACGAACGGGGTGGTAATCCACTCCCTTTTTACCTTACAGCAGAAGATTGGGTTGCGGCGGTGGCGGCCTGGTAAGCTGATCCCTTACTCTCTCCGCCTTCACCTGCATAAGTCAGAGACCGGTCATCACAGTATCTTCGGGAGCCGGTATGGTTTTCTCGGTTCTGGTCGCAACCTCAAGGAGGACGGTCTCCTTAGTGCTAGTCGCAACCTCAGGGAGGACGGCCTCCTTAGTGCTGGTCGCATCCTCAGACAGGGTGGCTCCTTTCTCTCTTGGCGGTTTGGCAGCCTGCAGTTCGGAAGATGTTCTCAGCTGATCATCTTGCTTCTGAAGAGAATCAAAGTCCCTGAGGAGGTCACTTACGGAAATTCTATGAGCGTCGACGGGAGCCTGGTCATTCGACTGGGGGGAGGGAGTGATCACGCCCTCTGAGACTTCATTCTCGCGCGACTTGCCTTGCAGGCTGTCCACTCTCGGTTTCCCTGACGCTGCCTTGTTCTTGGCTTTTAGCCTCTTCATCTTCTTCAGAAGCCTGTCCACCGCGGACTCCTCCTTCTTCCTCTTTTTCGACTTCAGGGTGTTTGGTTTTTCCGGACTATCCTCAATGTTAACTACTGAGGCTTGCTGGTCGCTCGGCTTGGGGGAGTCAACTGCCTCTCCCCCTTCGTCTCTTATTTTTAGATGGAAAACCACGGATGGGGTGACCACTTTGAAAGACTCATCCCCATCGCCCTTCGGGGTAACGGTCTCCAAGTCTGCCTTATCCGGCGGAGGAGGCGGGTTGTTTCCTTTGTCAGAGATGGCTGGGGGATCAGCTGGGGGTGGGTTCGGACAACTCGCCTCCTTTTTAGTCTACAAGTCGACTGTCAGCTCGGGAAGCAGGTCGGTTGGCTTACTTGCCTCCTTTTTAGTCGATGAGTCGACTGTCAGCTCGGGAAGCGAGTCGGTCGGCCTACTCGTGGAAGAGATCGTTACTGTATTATCAGGCCGCGTCGTCTTCTTCTTCTTCTTATCCTTCGAACGGTCTCTCTCGCAGTTTTTCCCGGGCTTCTCAAGAACTTCGAGCTGGGCCATTAAATCCACCATCTTTTTCGGGCTGTTCAGCCTGAAAGTCCTAACCACAATAGGCGAGTAGTGACTCGTGATAGCGATGGAGTTATGCTAGAATAGAAGCTCCTGGAACATTTATAGCCAACAGGGTGAAATCGGCGCGGTCTCCGGCTAGAACTGATATTTTCGAAATCTTCTCGGAAATTTAAAAATATGCGGGGATTATGTTTACCCAGAAGACCGCTTTCAATAGAATTACTCGCAGACCGTGCGGTTTGTGGATCCAAGTCGCCCGTCTCAGGTTGTACAAGGTCCATCAACACCAACTAGCACAGGCATGGCGGTCTGACATAATTCAGATCGCCTCCAAGTACTAAAGATAATCCAGGCCCAAGTCCAACAGGGCAAGTCGCGGTCTCAAGTCAGAGACCGTGCGGGTTGTGCCATTGAAACAAGCTAAGGTTCGAGATCAAAGAACAAGCCGCGGTCTCAAGATGGAGACCGCTCGGATTGCATCGTCACCTTGGTCGCGTCATCCTCAGCCTCTGGTCAGACAGGTCGAAAGGGCAAGCCACCAAGCCGCGCGGCTTCTTTCTTTCCTTCTTTGTGTATCCCATCACCGCCTGCCCGTTTCTCCTGTACCTGGGCAGGTGGTTATTTTATCCCTGTCCATTCGGGCAGGCCCCCAAGCCTATAAATAGGGGGCGGCACTGTTCCCAAGGCACGCACACTCGAATCCAGGAGCTCGCTTGTTTGAGCTGCGGTCTCGAGTTTCCCGTCTTGCGGACTGTCTGACCGGACGACTTCTCTTTTCCTGCACTTGTAACCGCTGTAACCGCCTCATTTTAATAAAAGGAAATCCCGTCATAGGAGTGGCATTCGTCGTGACGGGCGAAGTCTGTCCTTGACCGCTGCTAGCGGTCTCATTTTTCCCACCTAAAAAGTAATCGGCAACCCGCAGCCTCCGATTTCCTTCGGAGGTGCGATTTCGGACTCAACAAGATGTCTCTCTTATTTTGAGCTAAGATACTAGCACCAAGGAAGTAGAGCAAAAACACACCTGGTTTAGAACCATTGATTGGGTGTTTCTTCTTGGAGGCATGGTGAAGGATATCTCCTACAACCGTATTCCAGTGAGCGCTCCTGAGCTCATTTTCTTTAGGAAAATGTTTGGCTTGCTTCTTTAAGTGGTAGGTAAGGTGATGCAAGAGTCAAAAAGGGAGAGGAGAGAGATGATTGGGGGTATCCCTTATGTGGGGGGGGGGGGGGGGGGGGGGGGGGGGGGGGGGTCAGCCTTGAGCATTGGATGCTCCTCCTTGGCGCCGCATGGCATTTTCTTTGTTGGTAGCCGACTGAGATTAAAGGGACATCTTTCCCCATGAATTGAAAGCATATAAGACAAGCTCCAAGTGGCATTCTCCTTCATTTCCTTTTGTCCCCACATATATGGTCAACATTTTCTCCATGCATGTTGACTCATATTGACCACATTTGATGATATAGCATCCTAGAGTGGCCTTTACTAACTAAAATGGTCTTTATGAAAGGTATTGAGCACAATGGAAATTGGGTTCTAGCTTTAGTAATCCCAATTGAGTCTTAATGGACCATGGTTTACCATGAGTTGACTTTGGTAAAAAAATGAAGATTCATCAAGTCCACTAGTGTTCTAGACCTATCACCTAGCCCTAGACATCACAATGTGACACATGTCACTCAAGGGGGTCAAGTTCAATTTGGGATGTTACACAGCGTAATCGGAAGCACCATTTATCTTAATTGTAGGGAAAATTTTGAAGAAATTCGCAATGTGATTGTTTGGATCTTCCTCTTGCAGCCCATCAAATTGCACAGACTATTTTACCATATGAATGATACTAGATTTAAGTTCAAAGTGGTTAGAGACTACTACCAGGAGTTCAATACTAGATCCAGTGCCTTCAAGATATTGCCGAGAATAATCAGACCTAGTCCATGCCAGTTGACCAATCTCTTCATTTGTGTCAACCATAACGTGAGAATATGAACTTTCATTAATAACCAATAGTTTGGTTACCACTTCCCTTGCCTTGAGTAGGCACAACCTTTTCCTCAGTGAACGCTCTGGTTCAGGATCTTCTTATGTGAAATCAGTCGCTAGTTACCTGATGGATTAAAGATAGTGCTTTATTAAGAAAAGATATTTGATAAAGCAAAATCTTAAAGCGGATGAAAGAACTTGAAAATAAATTTCTTAAAACTAACATAACTAAAAGAAACTATTTTTTATTTTATGAGGTTAAAACAAATATGCAATTAAGTCGGGAAAAACAAATATGCAACTATATTATATAAGATTAATAAAATAAAATAGATTTTCAATTAGTAAGGAAGAATTATGGGTTAAAATTTTAAACTTCGTTGGTTCCCCGACAGAGGCGCCAGAAATTTGACATGCTCCTTTTGCATACAAATTAGTAGTAGGTTTTGCGTGCTTTTAGGCAAGAACACCTATCATTAAATATAAGAGTATTTGTGATATAAAGATTTAAATTTATAATATGCCTAGGGTTCGCTCCTTATGTAACCTACTTCTACCCTCTCTTGTTATTTCATTTGATTTTTTACGTTGAAAAGATATTGTCGGAAAAAACCCTATTGATTTAACTTACCAAATTAATTATAAGTGATTTTACATCCTAGGATATTTACCCATGTTGTATAGAGTGGGTAATTTGGTCATAGATGTCCTAGGAAGTCTGTCAAGTCAAGGTCATGAGAAAGACATGCTGAAAAGGAGAATAAAATCAATCAAAGCAAATATGCATCAACTAAAAGTCAACGTGACTCTGACTGACTATCGACACATCCTCTGAAGTGAAGTCGATTCCTCTCCAAGACAGAAGTCGACGTATACACCGACAAGTTATCGACATAACTTTAACTATGCAGTTAAGTTAACATAGTCTCATTCTGAAGCAGATTTTGACACAGCCTTTAACAGAACTCGAAGTAGCGTCGATATATATCCAAAATGGAAATTTCAGATGACTTCATTCATATTTATTGAAAGATAATAAATATTGAAGTTATTTGAATTGTAGAGAACTGAAATAAGGCAAGAGATTTCTAACAGAATTTCTGAATTATTTATGGAAGAAATTTGAAGAGGTCGACGGGATTACTGAAGACAAAGATAGAAAGATTATACTCAATTCCTTCTGAAGACATTTTCCTATGGGGAAGAATTATATATTCTCTAGATATTGATATACCAAGATTTTCAAACAGACATATATAAGATACATACAAAGAATACAAAAGAGAACATTACTTGTCGACAACTGTTCTTCTTCTCCTCTTCCTCTTCACTGCTGTAAAAAGAAATTCTGAGAACAATATGAAAGATAGTTGATCACAAAGCTTATAATCCTAGCACCTTCTTATTACAAATGATTAATCATATACAAGATCCAGTCCACTAGAGTGCCAAGAATTCTCAGAAATTTGCTAAAAGAGAATTCTCAAAAGAAGACAATTCTTCTTCTCCACTCATACTCTCTTTCATTTTTTGTCAGTGAGTAAAGAGTTGTAAGAATCACTATTCAAAGGATTCAGTTTGGTTCAAGATCTCCTTAACAAAAGATCTAGTTGTTTGGTTCTAAGAGTCTCCTTATCAAAAGACTCAGTCATTGGTTCTAGGAGTCTCCTTATCAAAAGTCTCAGTCATTGGTTCTAAGAGTCTCCTTATCAAAAGACTCAGCCACTAGTTCTAAGAGTGTCCTTATCAAAAGAATTAGGCACTAGGATAGTGGGTTCCTACCAAAGTGGTAGAAAAGTGGATTACCTACATTTTGGGGAACAACAATATTTTTGGTGTCTTGCATGTTGTTTATTTTTTGTGTTGATTCTGGTTTTATTTCATGAACCTCTATTTCTACTATGCTTAATTAACTGTGGTTGTGTGATAGTGTGTAGGACCCCCCTCGCGGAACACAAGACACAGCCGAGGGGAGTCCTATGCCCAGGATAGCCACCTTGCGGAAGTGCCAGCACACGGGTTAGCCCCCTCTACAAGATGCCTATCCTGCCGGCTATTCTCACATATTATCATGCCAACCCATCAATAAAAGAAAAACTATAGAAGCCATTTATTCACAACTAAGTAATAATGTCCATATAGTACAAAAGGACAGGCAGCTACAGAAGCTCCTATAAAATTTTAGAGTACAACCTTGCCCTAAGGCTAAATCTCAACCACTCGCTCACACTACCACTGACGGTAGCCAAGGTATCGTCACCAGCCCTGTCACCCTAGCCTGGCTGTCCTCCTGTGTCGTACGTTGCTGCTCCACCGGAGTGTGCTCCTAAAATGGGGGTGTAACAACCGTTAGTCTTAAAGGCTAAGTGGCTTCACATCCTCTCCCCCGGCGAATCCAAAGCACTGAGCGAAAGGGAATGAAGAGAAGCTGCAATATAATCAGTTGTACAATAGAACATGTGGCAGTAGTAATAGTACAATCTTAGCAATTCTTTATCAATAGTAGAACTAAATCTACTATGCACAAGAGTATATTTATGCTAGCAATTACTATGATAGTGAAGTATGAAATAATTCTAAGCTAACATTGTGACGCGTAGCAAGGTATAGAATGCAGTGTAACAGTACAAAAGTAAGCAGTATATTTGTAGTTTCAAAACGTACCTTAACTTATATGAATTCCCATACAAACTTATAAGTTAAGGTTTCCAATTTGGAACTCATCATATAAAAGAGCCCATACTAATTTATATGATTGACCTGATGCCGCACAATGCTATGATCATGAAAGGATGAAGGCAATGCAATGATTATGATATGATGACTCACCCATGCATATTTGCTATGTCGACATAGACCTATAGTTCCCACTTTTCAAGGGTAGCTAACCTCTCAGGCGCCCTCCGTCGTGGCCAGACGGTGGCAGAGGAACGGGCTCCTCCACTACTAGGCGTGTATGAACACTACCCGACCTAGGCCTATGTACGCCTCGACGCTAAGGACACACAACGGAGACCATGCGCACTGCTCGCATCATGTTGAGTCTTTATAACACGGTAGGGGTCTGAGAAGTGAACACCAAGAACACAGCCCAACCTGTCTAGAGTCTAGCTGCCGGATTCTGTCGGTGTCATGACCAAGAAGTTCAACTCAACTCGAACATGATCTACTTTCCTTCCCTCTAGGGCTGGACTTCAACTGTGGGCTTACATAACCTATGATCATCATATGCCCACTCCCTAAGATGGTGGCAGTGGAGCGGGCTTCTCCACTACTAGGTGGGTATACACACTACCGACCTAGACCTTACGTACGCCTCAATGCTAAGAACAAAACAGCGGAGCACCTACGTACTGGACACAGAAAGGGTCTTGGGAAGTAAACACCAAGAGCACTGCCCAACCGGTCACTAGGCGCAGAAGGGGTCTTTGGAAGTAAACATGAACAACCCAACCGACAAAGATCTATCTGTTCGCTCCCATCATTTTGATCCTCTCTCCTAAATTTAAGTCTCACCAATTGACATGGGAATCCAGGAACTCCTACACCCACCAAAGGGGAGAACCTGAAATCCTCTATTTGCTAATGCCGGCGGTAGCGCTACTGTCGGGAGTTAGTAATCCCGACGACACACCTTCCCATTAATGTCGACAAGAAGATAACCCTTCCTGTCGATGTCGACGGGAAGCTAACCCTTCCCGTCGATGTCGACGGGAAGCTAATACTTCCTGTCGACTGCAATCCTTCCTGTCGACACGCTAACGCTGGCGGTAGCTCTACTGCCGGGCGCTAGTGAATCTACCAACACTCCTTCACATTGACATTAAGGGTCGACGGGTAGTTACCCCTTCCCGTCGACAAATCGACCCGCTAACGCCGGCGATAGCGCTACCGCTGACGCTAGATAACAAAGAACAATTCCTCTGTTAAGCACATCCACTTTTCTTGCCATGAACTCTCAACTCCCATCAAGCTCAATTCTTCTTTTCCTTAGTTACTGGAATTTCACCACAAATCCTGAGTCCCATTAATTAATTAAGTGCCCAATTAAAATATCATAACCCATTAACATGGGACTATTCATCCAGAAAAATCTTTATATTATCCAAGTTATATTAAAACAACCTAACCCATTAACCAAACCATGGGTCTATTCATCCAGAGCCGTTATATAATATCAAACCTATATTAAAATATCATAACCCATTAAAATATCATAACCCACTAACCATGGGACTATTCATCATCTTCCCCAAATGAGGGTTAGGTCATTTCACCTTCTCTCCTCCAATACCCCTTCATTAGACCATGGATTTTCATGAAATCAAATCCTATATATTCCTTTTGAAGAGAAGAAGTGATTGAAGGAATTTTCACGGCAATCGGTGCCCTAAAATAAAGATACGATTTGGTCTTTTCCTAAGAATCTCCATTAACTCACAAGCCAAGCTCTTTTGATCCCAACACCTCTCCTAATTTTCTCTATGATCTAGCACCAAGGGAGAGGGGGAGGAAGTCACCAGATTTCTGGCCGACGATCGCAATCATCTCCTCAGCGGCATGGCGGTGGTCGGACGAGTTCAAGCCCTTCTCCGAGGTTGTTCCTTCAAAAATCCTAGATTAACTCCTTGAGATGTGAGGTAGAAGATGAAGAAAAAGAGGAGGAAGAAGATGAAGAAGATGATGAAGAAGAAGAAGATGAATAATCTTCTGAACAAAATATTTTAGCCCATTTGGGCCATGAGAGAAGGAAGAGAGAGAGAGATTGAATTATTGAGCATTTAATGCATCCCAATTTTCCATACCTTATGTTGAAACTCCACCCAAGGTTTCCAGCCATTTATTGGCTTTTAAATTCCATCTTTGACTTAGATTTAGGCAATTAGGCCACCCATCACGAGAGAAATCGCGTGCACTGATACAACCACTACCGTCGATGCTAGCTGATGCTACCGCCGGCGCTAGCTCCCTGCTATCAATTCCTTGCCATTTGCTTCCTTGATCCAAGGGGTTTGGGTTACACCCACTCCTAGAGACCAGGGCGCATACATGGCACCATTAGGATCTCAAGACTCCTACCTAGGCCAAGCATATCCAAGTGACTCGTGTCACTCGAGGGGTCTAGTTTGAATTGGGATGTTATAAATCCAATAAACAAAGAAACAATTTCGTCCCAGAAATTTAGGTTGAGGCTATGCGGATTGAAGGTCAGGCTACGTAAATCCAAATTCGTAGTACAATTGACGAGGTTATCAATTTAGTATGCCCTGACTCCCACTCAACCCATGTGCGTGGCATTACTTATCCACATTGCATCGCACATCAACCCAAATTTCCCCCCAGTGTAGCTTTAGAATTCTCCATAAAAGTCGTAATCAAAATTACGAACAAGAAGACACTTGAATTTCTCTCACCGTGATGAAGACCCTCGTTGTTTTGTACAGGTAGGGACTTGTAACTCTGCTCATCATGATCAAATTTTTTATCTCCCTCAAATATGCACAAGCAGTTGGTTGATACAATCATTTACCATTCATACACGCACATGCAATTCTCATCACCAAGTCGTGCTAACAGGCACTCAGGGACTTTCACCAAGACCTTACTCAATTCTTATTTATAAGTACAACCGGTGCTAATTAGCACCCAAGGACCAACCACTCGGGTCCTTACCATATACCACATGATATAACCATATCCTTCCAATTAAAGCAAACCATCACCGCTACCAATAGCGAGCTGTCATAACTCTACGCAGTGAGAGGTATAAGTCATGGAATTACTCTCTATGATCCCTTCGAACTTTGTAACATGACTCTCTAGAAATCTACATTGTCGAGGCAATATCATTACACGTACTCTTACTTATTCATACATTCTCCCCAACCTCCAAGGTTGACCAAAATTTGATGCTTTGGAGGCAATTGCTACATCTCTTGGTGATTTGCAACTGCTCTTTACATAAGGTGGTCATTGTGCATTAACATTTCATGACTACATCTCATGTGGGTGTTAAATAATTACCTCCTCTTTCAGCGCAAACATCTGAGGAAACACCTATTGTCTCTTTGGGAGTAGTATATCATTGATGTGCATGCTCCTTCCTTATTTTGATGCTATTAATCACGTACATGCCATATTTATTCCACACTACAAGGTGGAGATTTATATTATCCCATTAGCTACACCGATTTGATAATTTATACATATAAGTTTATGTTATCCGTACTTCAAGCACGTGCGATCTCTTTCCTGATCAAACACTGAAATGAATACTATTGTGAATTCCTTTTTCCAAATTCCACAATATCTTAATCGCCGACCAAACATAATCATCATCATTCACGTATTATTCGAATAACAAGACCTTGATATCATACGTCTACAACACAGCATTTCAAAATATGATTTAGGGAAAACCCAAGTCGGTACACAACTAGTCCAATAAACGAAACAATAAGCCCCCGTACATTTGGACTAGGTTTCATCCACCACCCATATGGTACATTCATCTCATGTTTGACTTGACATGAACCAACGTACAAGGTTCGAGATGATTTCCCTTCGACACCGGTTATGCAGACTACCAAAAGTAAGGCATACTTCACAATATGATAAAATAAATCAAATCCATTCCAAGCGCCCTACCATCTCTGTCAATGATCGTTCAAGATATCTTTATTTTATGGTAAAGTTGAGATGTCAAATCACCCAACAAGTCATACTAATCGCGTTATCTTCACCACGAACGATTATCAATTATACTTCTGAACATAAGGGAATAATGCTCCCCCAGCAACTACGCCTACATGGAGCTTTTCCTAAGGCAGGTACGATGATATGTAACAACTCCCAAATCCTTGGGTAATTATCCAGAGAGGAATTCAAAATGAAAATTCATGTTATTCGTACCTCAGGCATACATAACCTCTCTATAGGTCGAGACCTATAGGATTAATGTTGTTTTAATTTCCTAGTCTCTCGCGTTACCACGTCTTTATTACTACTTAAATATTGCCATCATCATACTAATCGTCCATATACAAAATTCTATTACTAACTTGGAATGTTCTATTTTCTTATTCTGATAATGAAGTTTTCTCTTGATTAAAAACATGTTGTTATCAGTTCACCCTGCTCAAAATGAACTAATTGTTCGAGGATTACCACTTTCCAGCATTGAAAATTTTGAGGATTTTAAATTCCCTGAGAAATCTCCAGTCGGGAGGTCACTAGCCCAATAAATGAAGAGATCAGCCCCCCGGAGTTCCTGGGCGGAGTCTCTTCGACCACCAACATGATACAATCACCCTACATGTGCACACAATTATGAGGGCATACCATCCTCGACTCATAGTTTTATCCTGAACTTAATCCATTATTTAGGCCCTTAAGGTTACTATTTACGACATCCCTTTCAAGGTCAACCTATGACCAAATCAAAATAGGGCTATTCCGGATTCAAATTCTTATTCGACCCCTGGTATTCGTAATGGTGATTGCTTTAATACAACAAAATGGGAAGTGTCAAGCTATTGGCAACAATATTAGGCTTACAAGTCTCCTACTACTTCAATAATAATTTCTGGGCATCAACTTTTCCTCCAGATATCCTATTAGTCTGGGTAAGAGGTGGTAATATCTCTCAATAAGCCAAGCTGCTCATTATAGTGTAAGACTTGAAAATTTACTCTCACATTAAACTCTTCCCATAATCACTTTATGTGTCCTCGTGTCTCAACCAAATCCATACCTGAGGTTGACTTTTGACTAGGATACGCCACAAAACGTCTTGGTAAGTTAGAATAAGGTGGTGTCCTAGTTAGGTGGGCACTAGTTCTAAGGATTAATGGACGTACTTAATGTGAATCCCACATGGGCACACCACAGCTTCCGCTGCATCAATTTGTCCTCAAACTGATTTAGCTAGCAGGGTGGCCTAGTGGTTTAATGGACTTCTTTATCTCAGGATCGTTGCAAGCTGATACCATTTGTAAGACCCCCCCCCCCCCCCCCCCCCCCCCCCCCCTCTTGGAACACAAGACACGACCAAAGGGAGTCCTATGCCCAGGATAGCCGCCTTGCGGAAGTGCCAGCACACGGGCTAGCCCCCTCCACAAGATGCCTATCTTGCCTGCTATTCTCACATATCATCATGCCAACCCATCAATAAATGAAAAACAATAGAAGCCATTTATTCATAACTAAGTAATAATGTCCATACAATACAAAAGGACAGGCAGCTACAGAAGCTCCTGTTAAACTTCAGAGTACAACCTTGCCCTAAGGCTAAATCTCAACCACTCTCTCACACTGTCACTGAAGGTAGCCAAGGTATCGTTGTCACCAGCCTTGTCACCTTGGCATGACAGTCCACCTGTGTCGTACGCTACTGCCCCACCTGAGTGTGCTCCTAAAAATGGGGGTGTAACAACCGTTAGTCGTAAAGACTAAGTGGCTTCATATCCTCTCCCCCGGCGACTCCAAGGCACCTGGCGAAAGGGAAATAAGAGAAGCTGCAATATAATCAGTAGTATAATAGAATAGGTGGCAGTAGTAAGGGGACAATCGTAGCAATTCTATATCAATAGTAGAACTAAAGCTACTATGCACAAGAGTACATTTATGTTAGCAATTACTATGATAGTGAAGTAAGAAACAATTCTAAGCTAGCATTGTGATGCGTAGCAAGGTACATAGCAGTGTAACAGTACAGACGTAAGCAGTATATTTGCAATTTCAAAACGTACCTTAACTTATATGAATGCCCATACAAACTTATAAGTTAAGGTTTCCAATTTGGAACCCATCATATAAAAGAGCCCATACTAATTTATATGATGGACCCGATGCAGTGCAATGCTATGATCATGAAAGGATGAATGCAATGCAATGATTATGATATGATGACTGCAATGCAATGATTATGATATGATGACTCACCCATGCATATTATCTATGTCGACAAAGACCTGTAGTTCCCACTTTTTGAGGGTAGCTAACCTCTCAGTCGCCACCGTCATGGTCAGACGGTGGCAGTGGAATGCGCTCCTCCACTACTAGGCGGGTATGAACACTACCATACCTAGGCCTATGTATGCCTTGACGCTAAGAACACACAACAGAGACCCTGCATACTGCTCGCATTATACTGAGTCTTCATAACATGGAAGGGGTCTTGGGAAGTGAACACCAAGAACACAGCCCAACCGGTCTAGAGTCTAGCTGTCGGCTTTTGTCGGTGTCACGACCAAGAAGTTCTACTCAGCCCGAACATGATCTACTTTCCTCCCCTCTAGGGCTGGACTTCAACATTGGGATTACATCAACTATGATCATCATATGCCCACTCCCTAAGACGGTGGCAGTGGATCGGGCTTCTCCACTAATAGGTGGGTATACACGCTACCGACCTAGACCTTACGTACACCTCAATGCTAAGAACACAACAATGGAGCACATACGTATAGGACTCGGAAAGGGTATTGGGAAGTAAACACCAAGAGCACAGCCCAACCGGTCACTAGGCGCGGAAGGGGTCTTTGGAAGTAAACACAAAGAGCACAACCCAACTGGCCAAGATCTATCTGCCCGCTCCCGTCGTTTTGAACCTCTCTCCTAAATCTAAATCTCTCCAATTGACATGGGAATCCAGGAACTCCTACACCCACCAAAGGGGAGAACCTGAAATCCTCTATTCGCTAACGCCGGCGGTAGCGCTACTGCTGGGCGTTAGTAATCCCGACGACACACCTTACCGTCGGGCGTTATATAACAGAGAACAATTCCTCTCCAAACACATCCACTTTTCTTCCCGTGAACTCTCAACTCCCATCAAGCTAAATTCTTCTTTTCCTTAGTTACTGGAATTTAACCTAAATCATGAGTCCCATTAATTAATTAAGTGCCCAATTAAAATATCATAACCCATTAACATGGTACTATTCATCCAGAAAAATCTTTATATTATCCAAGTTATATTAAAAAACCTAACCCATTAACCAACCCATGGGTCTATTCATCCAGAGACGTTATATAATATCAATCATATATTAAAATATCATAACCCATTAAAATATCATAACCCACTAACCATGGGTCTATTCATCATCTTCCCCAAATGATGGTTAGGTCATTTCACCTTCTCTCCTCCAATAACCCCTCATTAAACCATGGATTTTCATGAAATCAAATCCTATCTATTCCTTTTGAAGAGAAGAAGTGATTGAAGGAACTTTCGTGGCAATCGGTGCCCTAAAATAAAGATTCGGTTTGGTCTTTTCCTAAGAATCTCCATTAACTCACAAGCCAAGCCCTTTTGAGCCCAACACCTCTCCTAATTTTCTCTACGATCTAGCACCAAGGGAGAGGGGGAGGATGTCACAAGATTTCTGGCAGATGATCGTGATTGTCTCATCGGCGGCATGGCGGCGGTCGGACGAGTTCAAGCCCTTCTCCGAGGTTGTTCCTTCAAAAATCCTATATTAACTCCTTGAGATGTGAGGTAGAAGATGAAGAAAAAGAAGAGGAAGAAGAAGATGAATAATCTTCTGGCCATGAGAGAAGGAAGAGAGAGAGAGATTTTAATTAATGAGCATTTAATGCATCCCAATTTTCCATACCTTATGTTGAAACTCCACCCATAGGTGCCAGCCATTTATTGGCTTTTAAATTCCATCTTTGACTTAGATTTAGGCAATTAGGCCACCCATCACGAGAGAAATTATGTGCACTGATTCAGCCGCTACCGCCGGCGCTAGCTGATGCTACCGCCAACGCTAGCTCCCTGCTATCAATTCCTTGCCATTTGCTTCCTAGATCCAAGGGGTTAGGGTTATACCCACTCCTGGAGATCAGGGCACATCCATGGCACCATTTGGATCTCAAGACTCCTACCTAGCCCAAGCCTCTCCAAGTGACTCATGTCGCTCGAGGGGTCTAGTTTGAATTGGGATGTTATATAGTGAATGTGAATCTGAGAAATATTTGAATCTAGTTTAAAATTTGAGTGTTGAACCCAAAAACAGTTGAATTTTTGAAGTGGTGTGGAGGAGACCGGGCGGTCTTGTTTGGGAGACCGCGGTGATCGCGCGGCTTGTATAGGTTATATGCCGGTCTGGCTCTGCCGGGTTGTTCTGGCGGTCTGCTGGTTGTTCCGGTCTGTTATTGGTAGTTGTGGTTTGTTCCCGAGTAGGCCTGCTAGTTTGCCTGGCTTCCTTGTTGGAAGACCGGGCGGGTTGTTCCTATATGACTGTCTACCCGGGCGGTCTATATTGGTGATCTGGCGACTTGGTTTAAGTCGGCCAGATGGTTCTTGCTTGCTCCTGGTGATCTAAGGAAGGAGCGTTGTTGAGACTGCACGGCTTGTGCGCGGTCTCATGTTCGCGCGGCCTGTGCGCGATCTTGTCTGTTGATCTGCGTCTTGGTCGGGTGATCGACCAAGAGGTCTGTTCGCGCGGTCTTTCTTTTGAGACCGTTCGCGATCTGATGGGTGGTGACTGTATCCCGGTTTGTACGGTGACGACATCCGTCCACCCGCCTATAAATAGGGGTGCATGGCCCGTCATTCCTAACTAGAACTGTAAGAACCAGAGCCCTGATTGTTTCTTGCGGTCTCAAGTTTGAGTTCGCGCGACTTGGATGCGAGTTAACCTTTGTTGTGTTCGCAGGTTTGCGGTCAGCAAGGTGCGGTCTCCTTCCTTGGTGATTTCTGGTGGCTTGAATAAACAGTTCGTCTGCGGTCTGTCAGCGAACTGGGTTATTGTGTTCTTATGCTGTTCGCAGCGAGCTCAGTGATCAGGCGACCTTCAGCGGTTAGGCGATCTGAGTTGCGGTCTGGCGACAACTTCAGTTCTTTGTTCCAATAAAGCTCCAGTTCGTGCGGTCTGAGGTGCGGTCTTGAAGTGCTGGCAGTCTGTCCGGTTTTTGTTCGTGCGATCTCAGGGCAAGCCGGGCGAGTTCTGGAGTGGTGCGGTTTGTGCGGTCTGAGATTGTCTAGCCGCCAGCTTTGCTTTTTGGTGTGTTTTGTTCTTCTCGTCTCCGTGATTCTGATGAATCATGTCTCGCCATGTATACCTCGCATTGTAAAGCAGTTCTGTTTCAATAAAGATTTCTTGTGTTGCTGTTTTGGCATTGTGGTTGTTTGGCTATAACTCTTGTTGATACAACTCCTGCTTACTCCTATACGGTCCAATCAAAAATTTTAACATGGTATCAGAGGTAGGTTTCTGGAGTGGATAAGCAGTGATCAACTAGAGTTGCCATCGTCTTTGTGAAGAAGAGACCACATAGATTGCCATGGAAGGTGGATACGCAAGAGGTCTTGGTATTGAACTCCTCACATCGACTAACTTTAAAAAGTGGAAGTCATGTATGGAGAGTTACTTGCTTGGAGAGGATCTTTGGGAGGTAGTTGGTGGAGAAGACACACAAGAGGTGCTTCCAGTAGGAGATAATATGGCAGAGGTGAGACTTTGGAGGAGGACGAATGCTAAGGCAGAGTTCACTCTCAAGAGGGCCATCTCACTGGAGCTGTTTGATCACATCATTGGATGTAAATCTGCTGCTGAGATTTGGACATCCTTGGATGGGTTGTTCAATAAGAAGAATGTAGCGAGGCTACAGTATCTTGAAAATTAGTTGGCGAAAGCCTCTCAAGGTGATCTTTCTGTTTCTACCTTCTTCCTCAAGATGAAGAACCTCACGGCAGAGATTTCTGCATTGGACCCTGATGAGCCTATCTCTGAGGCAAAACTGAAGAGGCATATCATCCGCGGGTTGCGGAAGGAGTATCTTGCTTTTGTGACTTCAGTTCAGGGTTGGGCAAATCAACCGTCGTTGTCGGAGCTGGAGAACCTTCTTGCTTCGCAAGAAAGTTTAGCAAGACAGATGGCGGGGGTTTCAATCTCCGGGGGAGAAAGTGATGTGATGTTCTTTGGGAAGAAGAAGAAGAAGAAATGGGAGAAGAAGAAGCCGGGTCATGATGGAGCCTCCACTTCGGGTCAGCAAGATAGGGGCTATGCTCCTAAGTCTGATGGGAAGAAGAAAGGAGAGGGACCGAGGTGCTTTAGATGCAACAAGATCGGGCACATCAAGAAAGATTGTCTGGTGAATCTTCAGCCGGGACATGCAGTGGAGAAGGAGATGCCAAAGTCTGGTGAAGTTGGATGGGGAGGAGTCTTTGCATCTAATATAACGGCGATGCCCGTTAAGGCCTTGGCTTCCATCAACTATGATGAGGACTAGATTGTTGATTCAGGGTGTGGGCATCATCTCACCGGGGATGGATCAAAGTTCTCTTCTTTGGCGCCTTACTCAGGTAACAATGCTATCATTACGGTTGATAATTCTATTCATCCAGTAGAGCACGAAGGAGTCGTCTCTCTGAGCAGTGATAAGGGTCCACTCACGTTGAGGAGTGTTTATCACGTGCCTGGTATGAAGAAAAATCTCTTCTCTGTGACCAATGCGGTCGATGCCGGTTATCACGTTCTGTTTGGCCCAACAGAAGTGAAGTTTCTCAAAACTCAACCGGAGATAAAGGGAGATGTTATTCATGTCGGCAAACGGGTGAAGGACTTGTTCGTTTTATCGACAAGTACCTATGTTGATAAGATGAGGACCAATGATGGCGCGGCCATCTGGCATGAAAGGTTGGGTCATGTAGGCATAGACAAATTGAAGGCTATGGCGGTAAGGGGCCTTGTCAATGGCTTGCCTAGCTTGTCCTCCTATGGAGACGGTCATGTCTGCGAAGGATGTCAGTTTGGTAAGTCTCATCGACTTCCATTTGACAAATCGCAAACAAGGTGCAAAGTGCCGTGGAGTGCATCCACGGTGATTTGATGGGACCGACTGCCACCCCAAGCCTTGGAGGCAATAGATATATGTTGGTGTTGATTGACGATTACACCAGATATGTCTGGGTGTATTTCTTGAAAGAGAAGTCAGAAGCCTTTGCAAAGTTTGTGGAGTTTAAGGAGTTGGTGGAAGGTCGTCTAGGCCTGCGGGTGAAGAAATTGAGAACTGACAATGGTGGGGAGTTCACCTCTGGTGAGTTCTCAAGTTTTTGCAGGAAACACGGCGTTCGGAGAGAGCTCACTTGTGCCCATACTCCACAGCAGAATGGCGTTGCCGAGAGGAAGATCTGTCATCTGACGGAAACTTGCAAATGCTGGCTTCATGCCAAGAGTATCCCAAAGTCCTTCTGGGCGGAGGGAATGTCTTGTGCAGCTTATGTCATCAACAGATTGCCTCTGAGTCCTATCAACATGAAGACCCCTCACGAATTGATGTTCAAGGAGAAGCCGAGTGTTGCACACCTTCGGGTGTTCAGGTCAACCTGCTATGTGCATATTCCTGATGCTCTTCGGACAAAGCTAGATGCGAAAGCAAGGAAGCTAGTCTTTGTTGGGTATGATGAGCGGAAGAAGGGATGGAGATGCATGGATCCTGAGACACGAAGGTCAATTGTTTCTCTGGATGTGGTGTTCAATGAAGTGACTTCTTACAAGGGGAGTTCAGGAGTTGAGCTACCAGAGAGCAGGGTTGATGAAGGAGGAAAAGCTGCGGGAAGTCTTCAAGTGGAGTTGCCTGTTTCACCAGGAGCTCCAGTTGTGTCAAGCTCTGAGATGGAGGCTTCAGGTTCTGGAAGTAGGGGGAGCGATGCTCCAAGTTCATCTGGAAGAGGAGCTTGCACAGAAGAAGCAGCTGAGGAGGTGGTTAGTCAGGAGCAACCTCTTAGGAGGTCGAAGAGGACTATTCAACCACCAGATCGATACACATGAGGAAACATGGTGAACTTTGTTTCATGTTTCTTTGCTGGTCCCTTGGATGAAAGGGAGCCGTCAAGCTTTGAGAAGGCCAGAGGCGTGAAGGAGAGAGACATTGCTATGTAAGAAGAGTTGGCAGCTCTCGAGAAGAATGAGACCTGGTCTCTTGTGCCCAAGCCCAAGGGCACCACTCCTGTGACATGCAAATGGGTCTTCAAGCTGAAGAAGAAAGCTGACGGCAGTATCGAGCGGTACAAGGCTCGCCTTGTAGCTCGCGGGTTCTCACAACCGTACGGAGAAGATTATGATGAGACGTTTAGTCCAGTGGCAAAGATGAATTCGGTTCGATTTGTTATTGCCTTGGCAGCTTCGAGTGGTTGGGAGATTTGGCAACTCGACGTGAAGAATGCCTTCTTATACGGCGAGATTGACAAGGACATCTTCATGATCCAACCGCAAGGCTTCATCTCGAAGGAGTATCCGGACTACGTTTGTAAGCTGAAGAAGGCCCTGTATGGGTTGAAGCAAGCGCCTCGGGCGTGGTACGGGAAGATTGCAGAGTATCTCTTATTCTGCGGATTCGTTGCTTCAGACTCTGATTCTAGCTTGTTCATCAAGAAGGAGGGGGTGCTTCGGGTGATTGTGCTGCTGTACGTGGATGACATGATTGTCACCGGGAATTCGAAGGAAGCTGTTGCAAGACTCAGGGCTGAGCTTGCTATCAGATTCGAGATGAAGGATCTGGGGGAGCTCCACCATTTCCTTGGACTCGAGGTCCAGAGGCGGGAGAGCGGAGTGCTCATTTCTCAGGCTGGCTATGCGGAGCGGATTGTTCAGCGATTCGGCATGGAGGAAGGGAAGAGCAGCTCTATACCTCTGGAGCAACATCATAAACTTCGGAAGGATGAGGGGAGAGTCTTATCTGAACCGTTGGTTTTCCGAGCTCTGGTTGGGAGCTTGATCTACTTGACGATCACAAGGCCAGATATTGCTTATGCAGTAGGCAAGGTGAGTCGGTACATGGCGGAACCACAGAAGCCTCATCTTCTGGCGGCAAAAGGCATCTTGAAGTATGTGAAGTCGACCTCTGATTTGGGTCTCCTATATAGGAGAGGGTCAAGCTTGGAGTTGCATGGTTTCATGGATGCTGATTATGGGGGAGATGTGGATGATTGGAGATCAACGTCTGGTTATGTATTTATGACGGGCCCCACAGAAATTTCTTGGTGCAGCAAGAAGCAAGACTCGGTGTCTGTATCTACCACGGAAGCGGAGTACAAGGCTTCGGCCTTGGCTGCTCAGGAAGCCGTTTGGCTCAGGAGGTTGGTAGAGGATGTTCATCAGGAGGTTCGAGGTCCCACTATGCTACGCGGGGACAATGAGAGTGCTCTCAAGCTGGTCAACAATCCAGTCTGTCACGCGAGGACCAAGCATATAGAGATTGAGCACCATTTCATTCGTGAAAAGGTGTTGGGAGTATCTCTTATGGTCGAGCATGTTCGGAGTGCGGACAATGTCGCGGACATCTTCACAAAGCCGCTGGCGAAGGGACCGTTTACACGGTTGCGGAATTTACTCGGGCTAGTCTCCACTTCCCACTTCAAGGGGGAGTGTTGAATTTTTGAAGTGGTGTGGAGGAGACCGGGCGATCTGGTTTGGGAGACCGCGGTGATCGCGCGGCTTGTATAGGTTATCTGTCGGTCTGGCTCTGCCGGGTTGTTCTGGCGGTCTGCTGGTTGTTCCGGTCTGTTCTTGGTAGCTGCGGTTTGTTCCCGAGTAGGTCTGCTAGTTTGCCTGGCTTCCTTGTTGGAAGACCGGGCGGGTTGTTCCTATATGACTGTCTACCCGGGCGGTCTATATTGGTGATCTGGCGACTTGGTTGAAGTCGGCCAGATGGTTCTTGCTTGCTCCTAGTGATCTAAAGAAGGAGCGTTGTTGAGACCGCACGGCTTGTGCGCGGTCTCGTGTTCGCGCGGCCTGTGCGTGATCTTGTCTGCTGATCTGCGTCTTGGTCGGGTGATCGACCAAGAGGTCTGTTCGCGCGGTCTGTCTTTTGAGACCGTTCGAAATCTGATGGGTGGTGACTGTATCCCGGTTTGTGCGGTGACGACATTCGTCCACCCGCCTATAAATAGGGGTGCATGGCCCGTCATTCCTAACTAGAACTGTAAGAACCAGAGCCCGGATTGTTTCTTGCGGTCTCAAGTTTGAGTTCGCGCGACTTGGATGTGAGTTAACCATTATTGTGTTCGCAGGTTTGCGGTCAGCAGGGTGCGGTCTCCTTCCTTGGTGATTTCCGGTGGCTTGAATAAACAGTTCGTCTGCGGTCTGTCTGCGAACTTGGTTGTTGTGTTCTTATGCTGTTCGCAGCGAGCTCAGTGATCAGGCGACCTTTAGCGGTTAGGCGATCTGAGTTGCGGTCTGGCGACAACTTCAGTTCTTTGTCCCAATAAAGCTCCAGTTTGTGCGGTCTGAGGTGCGGTCTTGCAGTGCTGGCAGTCTGTCCGGTTTCTGTTCGTGCGATCTCAGGGCAAGCCGGGCGAGTTCTGGAGTGGTGCGGCTTGTGCGGTCTGAGCTTGTCTAGCCGCCAGCTTTGCTTTTTGGTGTGTTTTGTTCTTCTCGTCTCCGTGATTCTGATGAATCATGTCTCACCATGTATACCTCGCATTGTAAAGCAGTTCTGTTTTAATAAAGATTTCTTGTGTTGCTGATTTGGCATTGTGGTTGTTTGGCTATAACTCTTGTTGATACAACTCCTGCTTACTCCTAAACGGTCCAATCAAAAATTTTAACAAAAACTACAGTTCAAGAGGAGTTCAGACCGATGTATCTTTCTTTTACTTCTCTTGAGTTGGAACACTAGGGAAGACTCTCTAAACTAAGAACCTCACTCACGAAGGTGGGTAACTAAAAATAGACCTCCACGAGCTACAATGAGGAGGTCCTGCCCCAAACCTGGAATATCAAAGATAGTTCCCCTCCCAAGCTAATGCTGAGCCAGGCACCCAGGAGGGCACTAGAGAGCACCAGGACGTGAGCCCAGAAACCATGACAAACACAGTGCTGGAGCTCTTGCCAACCAAAAACAGCCAAAGGGGAGAGGACGCAAAAGTCCCTCCTTAGGTGCCCATGTGGGCCTATGTATAGTTTTCTGAAAAGTCTCCGTATAGCTGAATCCTGTCTTTTGGTTTTACTAGACGCATCCCAGATTGTTCTGCCAACAATAGAATCCCACTATTTGGAATGGCTAATTGTCGGCCAAAATGAGGTTTCTTGGATAAATAGGCCACGACACAAATGGGCGAGTCTAGGCTATTCTAGGACTGCTCACATGAGCGAGGAATGTCCTGGAGCTATTCTAGGCCAGCTCACCTGGGGGTGGCGAGTAACCAGTAAGACTGGGACTTGCCACTTACCCTGAGCAGGGGCGAGTGCAAGCTCATTTTCCAAACTCGCCCACCTGGCTCATCCGGGCCCCGTCTCACCCCGACTGCTTAATGGCTCGAAGAGTCCACTCGACAAATATGGGTTTGCAAACAATCCTCGCTCTTTGTGTGTTGCCTTAATCTCGAAAAGACAGTTCAACCCCGAGCATTTGGCGAGTGCCTTAATTCAGGGGGAATCTTTTGTGGGACCCATTATGGGTTATATATATCAAGGGGGAGGTGGGGAGGGGGAAATTACAAGGATCCTCCTCCTACCCACTTTGTCCCCTCGCATACCCTTGACTGGTCTCAATCATGCTGCATTCTAAGGACATCCTAGCTCGCCTCGACGCCTTTAAGGAAAAGAATGAGGTAGCCTATCCTGGGCAGCTTGCCATCATCTGTGAGCACACCTCGTGCATGCCACTGAGGCACATTAGAAAAAGGGTTGCTAAGAAGGTGAGGAGTCTCTAAGAGGGGTGGAGACTCCTATAGGTTTGCAACAACAACCCGTGTTCAGATTGAGTTTCGAGACATCAAATCAGGTGCGAGTCCCACCTCCTTCAGCTTGCCTACAATTTTTTTATAACACTTCTATTTTAAAACCCCAGGTCTCGTAGCCCAACCTCGATGTCGAGGATGACACAAGGGATTGAGCAAACAACGAGAAGGAGGGTGCGAGAACTGTGGTTGAAGTCGCGACTTGCACCATATGAAGTCATCTGCTTGCAACCTGTCCTAGGAGCTTGCCAATATAGTTATCACCCAGGCAAGTAATGCTCTTGGCTCCCCCGCGGTCGTCATAGAGCAGGGCCCTAACAAGCCTCCCACGCGAGTGGTTTTAGGAAAATGCCTGGTAATCCCCCTCTAATACCTTTGGCGGTATGCCAAGGTTACCCCCCAATCTTTACTGCGAGCCCTCTCCCCATCATAAGGGGAAGGGTATTGAGACTTCACATGGTAGTGAATGCACTCGCCTTTTTATTATCAAGCTCTAATCTCTCACTAACCACTAGCTAATCTTTCCATATCCTAACATCTCGATAACTGAAGAGTCAGGCGATGAAGGAATCTACTCGGCACCACCCTCCTCGGACATGATTGATGAGAACCTGGGCGACCGCTCTAATGCTGCTGAGCTAAAAAGCCGAATAGTTGGGGTGCTACGAAAGTATGAGTACGTGCTTTGCGAGCTTCAGGAGGAGAGGGCTTTGCGTGAGAATGACACTTTTTCTTGCATCCTCGCTCATGAGCAATGAAAGTGCGCTTTGGAGGGTGACTGCGCACTACTCGTGGAAGAGATACATCAGAGCGTGGGGGGTGACACGTCGTCGATGGAGGGTCACCTCAAGCGGCTTGAAGACTGCGCATGCTCCATGCAATAAGAAGTCATTGTGGTCTGTGAGTATGCCAGTGCCAGATGAGGCCCAAGAGCGTGGATGCAAGGTTGGGGCTTTTGGATGTGTCACCCTATGTGATCCCACTCACTACCTATCTTCTTTCTGAGAATGGCCTATTATTAGTATTTTTTCTCTTTTTACTTTACTGACCTCATACAATATATTATGATTTTCTACTGCACTTAACCCGACCTCATGGGGATTTATGTTATATTTGATATGCCTCGCATGCTGTGTTTTATTGCTCTTTTCGATATTTGATGCCTAATTTTGAGTGATAGGGGTGATCGTGCTCGCCTATTAGGGGCGAGTAGATGAAACTTTGTGTGCAGGTAGGGGAGAGCGTGTAGGGAGTGAGTGGGTCACGTCAATGGTTGCGACCCCCCACCCAACTTTTTCTATAAATACACCCCTTTCTCATTTACCTACCATATTAACTGCACCCCCTGCAATCTCCCTTTTTCTTACACTTACCTTTTTCACTCATCAATCCCTCTCGTGATGGTTGATGATGCCGAGTTTGCAGATAGGCGCAGGAATTGTGTCACCAACTTCACCGACCACTGCTTCCCTGAGAGGAAGGTGCCAGAGGAGGATCTTCTCATCTTAAAGGCCACCCTCCTGTTGATGGGGTATACTACTCTCTATCCAAAGGAAGGCGAGGCCATCAACTCCTTCTATCTAGACGATATCTCCTTCCACTTATCCCACTTCGATGTCGGGCTTTGCCTCCCCTCATGACCTGAGGTATTAGAATTTCTAAATATTTTGGGACGGTGCCCGCGCAGATTAACACGAATGCGAGGAGAGTTGCTCATCTACTGGGCAACCCTTGACGGAGTCGCCTATTTAACTGGCTCACAACTTAAGGTTTGTGAGACCCCCAACAAGGTCCACCACTGGAACGATAGGTTCCTCTTCATCAAGGGGGACTTCGGCAACATCTGGTACTCGTCTATCCAAAAAAGCGAGTCGGTTTACCATTCTCCTCGCATGGATGACGATCCGACATAGTTCTACAAGTTCTTCAATGGGAAGAACTTTGAGGTCTTCTACTTGCAGTGGTGCCTTGACTCGCTCCCCCCTCCCCTATGATGCCAAGGGAAGGTATGCTTCCACTCCCTTAACTTCAATGTTCCTCTTACTCTCCCCCATTTAGGGCTATAAATTATTCTTTTGTTCTTTTTGCAGGCGAGCGCTAGATCCAAGTGAACCCATCATATGTGGGTGCGACGAAGCTGACCTCCCCGCTTGAGCTTAAGAAGGTGGATCCAGAAGACTGCACCGGTGACCTGGGCAAGTCTGTGCCATGCAAAGGAAAGGAGAAGAGGCTCGTGGTATACCTTGACCCCTCTCCTGCCGATTCACAGAAGAAGCTGAAGAAAACTGTGGCAAAGAAGAAAAAGACCGCCACGCTGAGCGGCCCAGAGCCCTTGGACATGGATGCTATATGGGAGAGAAAGGAGGAGGTGCCATACTCGCACCGTAACTTTGGTTTGGGGCAGAGGCCCCAGGACAGTGCGGAAGGCTCTCTACTCACCTGGGAGGACACGGCAGATAGGGTCTCCGTCCATCTCCTCCCTCCTTCCCTCCTGGGTCGAACACGGCCAAGCCGATGAAGGTGCTTGTGCCCTTACCTATGGGTTGTAGGGGAGGTAGGACACTGCCGCCAATCAGAAAGCGACTCTGCGTGATCTCGTGTATGAGAGCTTGTGGGCCCAGTTGGGCACCGCTGAACTCTCCAATATTGAATCGCTCTATGGCTTGAGCTTCAACAAGAATTTTGCCGCCGAGGCCAAAATGAAGCTTGCAGTGGAGTGAGACAAAGATCTAAAGATGAGACTTGGAGTCTCCAAGAGACTCCTCAAGAAGTCCCCCAGCGGTGTGGCAAGTTCTATTTCCTTAGGTGAATTTTCATTTTTTTTTCATTTTTGTTCAAGAAGGCCCCCAGTGGTGTGGACCTTATGTGATCGTAAAGTACCATTAAAACTTAAAGGCAAGTTTTACCGCACTGCAATTAGGCCAGCAATGCTCTATGGTTCTGAATGTTTGGCAGTGAATGGTGTACATGAGCAAAAAATGGGAGTTGTGGAGATGAGAATGCTTCGGTGGATGTTTGGTCACACGAGACTGGATGAAATTAGGAGTGAATGTATTAGGGATAAGGCAGGAGTGGCGCTAATTATAGAGAAGATGCAAGAAGCTCATTTAAGATGGTTTAGACATGTACATAGGAGACCATTAGAGGCACCTGTTAGGTGTTGTGAGAGTTTAGCCACTAGATATGTTAAACGGGGGAGGGGTAGACCAAAAAAGACTTGGAATGAAACTATAAGGAAAGATATGAAGTACTTAGGCATTAGTGAGGCTATGATTAAAGATAGGGCGTAATGGAGAACAAGGATCCATATAGACGACCCCACTATGGTGGGATAAAGGCTTGAGTGTTGTTGTTGTTGTTTGTTTTTTGTTCAACCATCTTACGCGAGTTCATCACAGGATACCAATACGGCAGCGCAATTGGCGGCGCGGATAGACGAGCTTTAGGCGAAGGTGGAAGGCTTCAAGGTGCAAGATGCCAGGGTCCCCATAAAGGTCAAAAACAGTGTAGCTTAGTAAGTCCACCTCCAAATGCGTGAAGCTTTTGTTGTCCACGCCACGCGATATCGAGGCTACTCGGAAGACCTTGGTTATCAAGTCCACTGAGACCGCACTAGAAATGCTGCGCAACCTTAGTGCTTTGCAGGCAGTGTGGGAGGACATCACTGCCGAGATGCTGAAGATGAAGATGGCTAGGAGGGCCAATCTCCCTTGGACTCGCCCGCCTCTTAGTCTAGGCCTTTCATTTTCTTGTTTTCAAGGTATTTTTGTTGTGGATGGGAGAGGCCCCAAATCTTGTAACCAAGATAAATTATCAATGAAAATCTTCTAAGTCTTTCGTGCTTCCACCTTTTCTATTATTTTTTATTTGCACTCGCTTTAACTTCATGAGTTTTCCGAGTGGAGGCCTTAGGGACCAACCCTATGCCGAGATGCCTGACTTGCCCCACCTTAGCTTGCGAGAACTAGGTATGGCAACCCCAGTGTGTCTGCAACCCTTTAACGAAATGACTATGCATTTAGAGTTAGCTTAATGTCTAGAAGTCCACGAGTGCACTTGGCGTTGAGTCTACAAGAGGTCTGCGAGACCCATGCACTCATCTTATTTGTGGGGTGTTAGCTCTACGAATACTTCAGCCTAGTAGCGCCCCTCAATCTGACGAGTACTCGAGCTTGGGTATTGGTGCTAGCTCTCATAGAGAGGGATAATATTTTTTTTCTGCTCACCCTTGCTGCAGGACACGTGCTTTGCGAGATAACCACGACCTAGGTGGCGAGTGGAGTGTGCGCGTGACTAGGGCGAGATAGATTGTGCTCGCACCCTACACCTATTTTAACTCAGGTTTCCATGGTGCTTTTTATTTTGCTGCATTCTCTCGTTCACGCATCTACTGTTTTGATATTGGTCCTCTTTGAGGGCCTCTCAATCACCTATCTTTTCTCCCACTAAATCCACCCTTTTCAAAAGCTCCCTTCAAAAACATCTTTCATCCTACTTGCCACCCGAGTGATCAACCTGCCCTTCAAGCTTGTGAAAGTCTGGTCAATGGAATCTTCTCAGGGGCTTCCTAAAATAACTTCTTTTTGCCCTCCCCGAGTGATGAATCTGCCCTGCCGACTTGTGAGAGCTCGGTCAGCGAAACCTTCTTAAGTGTTATCTAATACAACTTCTCTACCCGCTACCTCATTGATCAACTTGCCCTGCCAGCTTGTGAGAGCCCGGTCAGCAAAACTTTCTTTGGGGCTTTCCAATACAACTTCTCTACCCATCAACAGAGTGATCAACTTGCCCTGTCATCTGGTGAGAGCCCGATCAGCAGAACCTGTTGGACATGTGTGTCTCATCCCTTTGTTTGAGAATAAAAAATCTCATATTGTATTTGATCTTGCTTGTCGTGTGTTTATAGTGTGCAGGAACTATAAGTGCAATACTCGACAGGTAGAAAGCAGCTTGGAATCAAATTCTCTGAATGGAGCACTACCGCTAGTGCTAGGGATGCCGCATGCGTTAGCGCTAGCACTACTGCCTGGCGCTAGCTTCAGCTTGTGCCACAACGCCATGCCGCGATAGTTTCGTAACCACCTCTACACGACCGCTACCACAGGCGCTAGGAGCTACCGCAGGCGCTAACTCCATGTTCTATAAAATGAAGCTCTCTCTCGTTTTTGCAACACATCACAGAGAGAATACCAGTGCCACATTTCTAGAGCCGTTACTCTGCCGAAAGTTGATCTCCCACTCAAAGCTAAAGAAGATTTATGGATGAAGAAGCCATCATGCTACATTCGAAGAACGATCGCTTCAACCTCACTTATGCTACAACGATCCTTCATCTTCTTCTTCAGAAAATCTCAAAGAGGGAGTTTTGTTATTTGTATTATTTCTTTATTGTGAATCTTTGCAGTTAAATCGTCTTGTGTTGGCGACTAGGTTCTTGCACGGCTTCGGGGGAATTCTCCGTGTGTGTTGGCGACTAGGTCTAGGTGATTAGATCTAGGGAGTGCTCGAGGCCATATCAGGGGAAGGATTGACTAGAGCGGCTTGAGGCCATATCCGGGGAAGGATTGGCTAAAGCCACTGGTTCGTGGGGATACGAGTCGGTATAGAAAAGAAAAAATTATTTACATTTGTAAGCCTCTGATTTATAGCGATATTGAAATCAAATTTATGTAAACACTCTTTAATATAATACATTCATATTTCTATTTGTGTTTACTTGATTTCTTTTTCATTTGGCATAAATTCTAAAATTGCAAATTACAATATTCTCTTCCTTTAGCTAAAGTGTTATTTCACTCTCGTTTTTTTTAAAACAATTTAGTAAATTGCTTAGACTTATAGAAAAAATTTTATTCCTTTATTCACCCCCCTCTAAGGGCGCCTATCGATCCAACAAGTGGTATCAGAGCAAGGTTATTCCAAATCGGTTTAAAAACCAGGAATAATGGCGTCTTATGATCTCGCTTTTTCGAGGGTCAGGGAATTAGTAGACCTCCATTATTTACTGGGTCACATTATAATTAATGGAAAAATAGGATGAGATGTTTTATTATGACCCTTGATATTGAGGTGTGGAATATGGTAGAAGAGGAATACTCTCCTCCTACATTTTTAGTTGGAGAGGTAACATTAGAAAAACCTAAGGATAAATGGGATGACAGAGATAAACTCAAATGCAAAAATAACGCCAAGGCCATGAATGCTTTATTTTATGCGTTAGATAGAAATGAATTTAGCAGAATTTCCGCATGTACTACTGCATATGATATTTTGAATCATTTGGAAATTACTCATGAAGGTACATCGCAGGTAAAAGATTCAAAACTTTTCCAACTGGAGTCAGAATATGAAAAGTTCCGGATGTATGAAAGCGAAGATATTGATGCAATGTACACACGCTTCACCAAGATCGCCATTGCCTCCAAAGCTCTTGGAAAGACCTCCAATGGCGACTTGGTTTGAAAGATTCTTCGATCTCTTCCTCCAAAATTCAATCCAAAGGTGACGGCTATCTCGGAGTCTCACAATCTAAGAAAGCTCCATGTTGAGAGCCTCATTAGGAATCTCAAAACCCATGAGGTAGAACTCAAAATCCAATACGATGAATACAACAAGGATCCAAAGAAGAAAGCGTTGGCACTAAAATGAAAGAAGGAGTGCTGAGAGGATGAGGATGAAGAAAGACTCTTGGTAAAGATCTTCCGAAAGTTCATGCGAAATCCGGAAAGGAGAAACACCTTCCAGAAATATTTCCTAAAGGATGCAAGATGGAAAGGGTCATCTTCAAAGAAGGAAAAGGAGAGCGACGATGAAGAAGAAATACCTCCACCGGAATTCTATCATTGCAGGAAGACCGGGCATATTCAGAGCCAATTCCCAAAGTTTTTGAAGGAGAAAAAGGAAAAATGACACAAAGGGAAGGAAAAGAGGAAGGTACTAAAAGATAAAACATGGGATGACTCCTCCTCCTTCAAAGAATCATGCAGGTCTTCATCAAGCGACGATAAGGAAGCAAACATGTGCTTCATGGGACATGAGAACGACGACGATGACACCAGTGTTCTTAGCGTCACTAAGGTAATTCCTCCAACTTATGATGAACTTTTTAATGAATTTCTTGAAACTTGCAAAGCTTTTGATAAAAATATGAAAGATAGTATTTTATTGAATCGTGAAAATGAATCTCTAATTAAAGAAAATCAAAAGCTTTCCAAAAAATTAATGGTTTTAGAAAAAAGAAAGGTTTCTTGCCAAGAGTGTGATCACTTCATTAAAATGACAAAAGATATTGAAGATTCTCTTTCTAAAGCCCTCTCCCATGCCAAAACTCTTACAAAAGAGAATGGGGAATTAGAAAGGAAATTAGAAGCCTCTCTTGTGCAAATTAAAAATAATAAAAAAAGGTTTCGAAAATAGGTGTGTCATGCTTGTGAAAGAAAATTCATTACTTAAAGCACAAGTTCATGATCTCGCCATGGCCATTAAAAAATTTGGAATGGGCCAAAAATCACTGGATATGATTTTAGGGAACCAGTGCTACGGTTCTAAAAAATTTGGGCTCGGATATCGAGGTGAGGGCTACCGCTCGGCGCTAGCACCTCATACAAAAATTCAGTGGTTTCATTTGCAAAAACATTTTCTTCTGCAAAACTTATTCCTTCCAACAAGAATAACACAAAATTCCAGAAAAGGGTCTCAACCCCCTTTATTTCGTGTGACAAACGGTCATAGGTTGGGTCACACATCTATTTCTTGCAGGAAAGTGAAACTTAATAATTTAAAACAAATTTGGGTACCTAAGGCTTCCACTTATTCTATGGGTGGTACCGCTTGGGTATCCTGATCTTTACTCTCATCTTCTTTCTAGATGTGCAGGTAGGCTAAGGACAATGAAGACGTGTGGTACTTGGATTATGGATGCTCCAAGCACATGATGGGCAATAAAGCAAAGTTCCTTAGCCCAGAAAAGAAGAAGGAAGGGATCGTGATGTTTGGCGATAACGGAAAAGGAAGGATCATGGGAATTGGTATAGTTGGTAATGAATCTGTTGAAGCCATGCGGTCTCAAAGGGTTGAAGTCGAGCGGTCTAGTGCCAGTGGTCTGTGCGGTCTCCCAGAACCAGACCGCACCTTCTCCTCAGAAGTACGAGATCGCGTTATATGAAGATCAGCGGTCTCCAGCTCCATCAAGTAACGGTCTGATAACCGCGGTCTGTGCTGTCTCCCAGCACCAGACCGTGCCTTCTCCTCAGAAGTGCGAGATCGCGTTGTATGATGATCTGCGGTCCCCAGCTCAATCAAGTAACCATTGGATAACCGCGGTCTGTGCGGTCTCCCAGAATCAGACCGTCGTCTCTCCTCAGGAATATCAGATCGCTTCATATGAAGAGAAGCGATCTGGTCCCCCTGGTCTCTCCCTTACGGGGGAGTGTTCGCAGAGCGGTCTCACGGTCTGTTGGCCTTCTCTATCACACGACCTTCCTCCTGTCGTGTGACCGCCAGTCTCCTCTCCAGACCGCAGAGGTCGCTGCGGTCTCGTTCTCCCTGACCGCCTGACCGCCCAGCTCTCTTTGTGTATTGTATTTGTATATAGTCCCACATTGTGTATTTGGTTTTTCCCTTTTCCCTCCTAGTCTATATAAAGGAGGCAATACTCTTGTAATACTTAGTTTTTTGGAAATAAAAATTATGTTATTTTCAAATTTTCACATGGTATCAGAGGGAGGTTCGATCCTTGTGTTGTGAACTCTTTCTCTTCGGCCAGTCTCTCTTCCTCCAGACCGCGTGATCTCCCTTGTTTTTCGGCCCTCTGCCGCGAGACTGCGCGATCTACCTTTCCTCTTGCCGATCTCTTCTCATGGGTACCCCTTCTGATACTGTTCTCACCTCCACTCCTGTGGCTACTCCAGCCTCTACCTCTACTACCTCTATCTCTACTTCTGGAAATCTTGGCACCTCCTCCAAGCTCACTGGCTCTAATTATCCTGATTGGAGCGTCTCCTTCACCTTCCTCTTACGCTCTCAACGCAAATGACACCATCTCACCGATGATCCTCCTCTCAAAGGGTCTGCTACCTTTGATGATTGGGATGCTAGCGATGCTCTGGTTCGCACCTGGCTTGCTAACAGTCTCTCTGATGAGTGTCTTCCTATCATTCGTCATGATGAAACCATCAAAGCAGCTTGGAACCATCTTGCTGCCCTTTATTCCCAAGGTGCAAAAACCTTCCGCATCTACACCTTGTATGATGATCTCTTTTCCCGCCCAACCATGGATCCCACCACAGCATATCAAGAGGTTCTGGCCCTTGGGGCTAAACTCCTTCAGCATCATCCCTTCTCTGCTGATCTTGCGGAATAGCATAAACACTTCCAGGAGCTCCTCGTTGTGTGTTACCTTCTCCGTCTTCCTGAGTCCTATGATATGATCTAACAACAAATTCTTGGGGAAGATGATTCTCCAATCCTTGATGCCACCACTGCTCGGGTCTCTGTCGTTACCTCCCTTCTCCAACAACCCTTGTTGTCCTCTCCTCCTCCAGAGAGCTTTGCTCACTGGGCTGAACGTGGTCACCCCGGTGGCCGTGGCAGTTCTATTGGTGTCCACGGACCTCCTCGGTACATCTGTTCTCATTGTGGTTGGAAGGGTCACACTATTGACAGCTGCTATCTCAAGCATCCTCACCTTCGCCCCGCTGCTACGACTTCTCATCCTGGTACTACACAACCGTCAGCTTCTGTTGCTACCTCCTAAGGTAGCGTGCACATGGTTACTGAAGGTAAGTGGCTTATTGATTCTAGAGCAACAAATCATATGGCAACGAACCCTCACCTTTTCTCACAGTTACTAGAACACAAAAATTTTCCCCCAGTTCTAACAGCAGATGGTTCTCCCTCACATGTGTGTGGGACTGGAGTTGTTCAAGTCACTCCAACGATTTCTCTTAAGAATACACTTTATGTGCCTACATTTCCCTGCAACTTACTATCAGTCAAGGCTCTATCTTAACAGTTACAATGTTCTATTATATTTACTCCGACTAACTGTTATTTTCAGGATCTGCACACGAAGGACACATTTGCTACTGGGACTGAGAGTGGAGGCCTCTACTTCCTTGACGTTCTTGCTGCTCATTATGCTTCCACAACCTCTGATTCTCTCCATCAATGGCACCTCCGTCTTGGTCACCCTCCACCTCGGCTGCTGTATCAACTTCTACCTCACCTCGCCAACGATACCTCTCCTCTCAACTGTGAAGCTTGTCAACTTGGAAAGCACCATCGGGCTTCCTATCCTGCCAAGCATTGTCGTAGCTCGACTCGTCACTTTGATCTAGTTCACTATGATATCTGTGGTCCTTCTCCTACCAATACTGTGGGTGGGAGTAGTTTGTATTTTGTTACTTTTATTGATGACTTTTCTCGATGTACTTGGGTGTATCTTTTAAAAGAACGCTCTGAACTGTTTACTGTTTTCTCAACCTTCTATAATAAAATTTCCACTCAATTTGGAGTGTTTATCAAAGCTATTCGCACTGATAATGCTAAAGAATATGTATCTCATCTTTTTACTGAGTTTTGCATGAATCATGGCATTATGCATCAAACTAGTTGTCCTTATACGTCTCAACAAAACGGGATCGCGGAATGTAAGAATCGTCATCTCCTTGACATGACTCGCACCTTACTCTTTCAGATGAATGTGCCCAAAAACTATTGGGGTCATGCCATCCTCGTCTCCTGCTATCTTGTTAACTATATTCCCTCCGCTCTTCTCCAAGGCTCCACACCTTTTTCTCTTATATATCCTACCTTGAAACCTTTCCCGCTACCTCTCAAAGTCTTCGGTTGTACTGCGTTTGTCCACACTCCTTCGCCAGGTCGGGACAAACTCTCCCCTCGGGCCATTAAGTGTGTCTTTGTTGGTTACTATCCTACTCAAAAAGGTTACCGATGCTATGACCCTCTTCTTCGCAAACAATATGTTTCCGCTGATGTCACCTTCTTTGAAGATATACCATATTTTTCTCACTCTTCCACCTCTGTGCCTCCTACAACCCATCCACCACCTTCTCTCATTCACTCCCCACCAACAACACCCTCTCTCCCAACTCTACCACCTCCTCCTCTCACTCCACCTTCTATAGAGTCTCCTACCATTTGTCCTCCTACTCTGGGGCCTCCTCTCCCAACTGTTGGGCCAGCACTATCTTCTTCCGATGATGACTCTCCTCACAATATAGTCACTACTGCAGACCTCCCTATTGCCCTTCGAAAGGGAGTTCGCTCATGTACGCAACATTCTATTCATGATGTTGTGACATATGCTCAACTCACCCCCTCTGCTAGGGCGTTTGCTATTGCTATTTCAGATACTGTCATTCCAGCTAATTATCAAGATGCTCTTGCTATCACAAAGTGGAAGGCCTCCATGGATGAAAAAATGACCACTCTTCAAGACCGTGGCACGTGGACCCTTGTTCCTCCACCTCTTGGGGTAGACGTTGTTGGATGTAGATGGGTCTTTGTGATCAAATATCGTGTTGATGGCTCTGTCGACCGATACAAGGCTCGCTTGGTTGCTAAAGGATTTACTCAGACATATGGCATTGACTTCTTTGACACCTTCTCCCCTGTTGCTCGTCTTACAACCAACAGGGTCCTCTTCTCTGTGGCCATCAACAAAGGGTGGCAACTCTCTCAATTGGACGTCAAGAATGCCTTTCTTTACAGTGATCTTCAAGAGGTGTTTTCATGGAGCAACCTCCAGGGTATGTTGCTCCGGGGGAGACTCGTGTATGTAAGCTCAAGAAGGCTATCTATGGTCTTAAGCAAAGTCCCCGTGCCTGGTTTGAAAAGTTTAACGAATTAATCATGGTAATTAGGTTTGCCCGCAGCTCTGCAGATCACTCTCTCTTCATTCGCAAGACCTCTCATGGAATGGTTGTTCTGGCTATCTATTTTGTTGACATCCTTCTCACTGGCAATGATATTGAAGGTATCACCCTTACAAAGAAACATCTCCTTCAACACTTTGTAACCATAGACATGGGAACTCCCAAGTATTTTCTGGGTATTGAGATCTCAAGAAAGCAGAGTTCTGTTGTCCTCTCACAACGTAAGTATGCTATTGACCTTCTGAAGGAAACAGGTCTTCTTGGTGATAAACCTGCTAAGTATCCAATGGCAATAAGAGATGACAAACGCTAGAATGACAACTCTCCACCTCTACCGAATAGCACTAGATATCGTCGTCTTGTAGGCAAGCTCATCTACCTAACTGTAACAAGACCTGATATTTGTTATGCTGTTGGGAAGGTCAGCCAATTCATGCAAGCCCCAAGGGAATATCATCTTCAGGCTGCTCTAAAGATATTGGAATATGTTAAGGGATCTCCAGGAAAGGGACTTTTGTTTCAAAGAAACAACCATCTCAAGGTAGAAGCCTACTCAGATGCTAGCTACGCTGATGATAAAGGAGACAGAAAATCCACGTCTGGGTTCTGTACTTTCGTGGGAGGAAATCTTGTGAGCTGGAAGAGCAAGAAATAAGCAGTAGTATCCAGATCGAGTGCTGAGGCCGATTACAGAAGCATGGCCCAAACTACATGTGAATTGAAGTGGTTACGGTCTCTCCTTTTAGATTTTGGAGAAGTTTACAACCATCCCTTACCAATGTTCTGTGACAATAAAGCTGCAATCTATATATCTCAAAAACAGGTATTTCATGAGAGAACCAAACACATTGAAGTGGACTATCATTTTATCCGGGAAGAAATCTTGAAGAAATAAATCTGCACTCCATTCATAAATTCGGATAAAGAGCTGGCTGATATCTTCACCATACCCATATCTTCATCCTTCTCTGATGTGTGCAACAAGCTAGGCATGATTGATATATATGCTCCAGCTTGCGGGGGAGTGTTGAAGCCATGCGGTCTCAAAGGGTTGAAGCCGAGCGGTCTAGTGCCAGCGGTCTGTGCGGTCTCCCAGAACTAGACCGCACCTTCTCCTCAGAAGTACGAGACCGCGTTATATGAAGATCAATGGTCTCCAACCCCATCAAGTAATGATCTGATAACCACGGTCTGTGCGGTCTCCCAGCACCAGACCGTGCCTTCTCCTCAGAAGAGCGAGATCGCATTGTATGAAGATCTGCGGTCCCCAGCTCAATCAAGTAACCATTGGATAATCGCGGTCTGTGCGGTCTCCCAGAATCAGACAGTCGTCTCTCCTCAGGAATATCAAATCGCTTCATATGAAGAGAAGCGGTCTGGTCCCCCTGGTCTCTCCCTTACGGGGGAGTGTTCGCCAGAGCGGTTTCACGGTCTGTGGCCTTCTCTGTCACACAACCTTCCTCCTGTCGTGTGACCGCTAGTCTCCTCTCCAGACCGTAGAGGTCGCTGCGGTCTCATTCTCCCTGACCGCCTGACCGCCCAGCTCTCTGTGTATTGTATTTGTATTTAGTCCCACATTGTGTATTTGGTTTTTCCTTTTTCCCTCCTAGTCTATATAAAGGAGGCAATACTCTTGTAATACTTAGTTTTTTGGAAATAAAAATTCTGTTATTTTCAAATTCTCACAGAATCCTTTACAATATCAAATGTTCTTTATGTGAAAGGGCTAAAACATCTATTAGCCAATTTTGTGATAAATGATTAGATGTTTTATTTGAATCTTCTATTAATTTATTTAAGATATCTAATCCTACTATAAGAGATATTTTACTAACTGCACCAAGAATACATAATGTTTATATAGTTTCTTTTCATGATCTTTCTAAATCATCTATAAAATGTTTTATCACTAAAATGATGAATTAGAACTTTGGCATAGACGGCCAGAACATGCTAGCACAAAGCTTATTGTTAAACTTACCAAAAGTGAGCCTAGGTTAAATGGAACTTTACCTTCGCTTTGCTCACCATGTCAAAAAGATAAATTTACTAGATCCTCTTTGAAAAGTAAAAAAATTCATTTCTACTACAAGACCCTTGCAATTAATTCATATGGATCTTTTTGGTCCCGTTAGCACCGCAAGTCTTGGTGGTAGATTATATTCATATGTTTTAATAGATGATTTTTCAAGATATTGTTGGACATTATTTCTCTCATCCAAATCCGATGCATTTTGCAAATGTACAAAATTATGTACTCGTATTCAAAATGAAAGTGATTTAAAAATTAAATGCATTCGCTCGGATCATGGAGGAGAATTTGAAAATGAAAAGTTTACATCTTTTTGTGATATGTTAGGCATAAAACATGAGTTCTCCGTACCACGCACACCACAACAAAATGGTGTTATAGAAAGAAAGAATAAGACACTTCAAGAACTAGCACGCACTATGCTATGTGAATATAAATTGCCTAAGTCCTTTTGGGCCGAAGCCGTAAATATGTCTTGTTATGTTATCAATAGAATCATGCTTCACCCATCTCTTAATCACACACCATATGAACTTTATTTTCAAAAGAAGCCTAACGTATCTTACTTCAAAGTTTTTGGTTGTAAATGTTTTATTTTGATTATTAAAGATAGCTTGGGAAAGTTTGATGAAAAATGCGATGAAGGAACTTTTCTTGGATACTCTTTAACTAGTAAAGCTTATAGAATTTTTAATAAAAGAACTAGTAAAGTTGAAGAGTCGATTAATGTGAAATTTGATGAGCTTGTTCCTTGTGTAGAAAGACTTTCCGCAGGCAAAGAGGATGATCTCTTACCACCTTCAGAGCATGGTATCGAGGAACCTTCCAAAGAAGAGGAAGAGGAGGCCAAGGAAGATGATTATGTCCCTCCAAGCTCCTTGAAATTTACAAAGGATCATCCACAGGAACTAATAATTGGTGAACCATCCATTGGGGTAAGAACTCGGTATTCTCTTCATGAATCTTACTCAAACATTTGTTTTGTTTTCGAAATTGAACCAAAAACATTTTAACCGCCTTAAATGATGAAGTTTGGTTTTTGGCTATGAATGAAGAGTTAGAACAATTTGAGCGACATAATGTTTGGAAATTTGTAGTAAGACCATCTAATCACCCGGTTGTAGGTGTAAAATGGATTTTTAAAAATAAATTAGATGGTGAGTCTAGAATCAATAGAAATAAAGCACGCTTAGTAGTACAAGGATATTCACAAATCGAGGTGATAGATTTTGATGAAACTTTTGCACCTGTTGTTAGATTGGAATCTATATGAATTTTTCTAGCATTCGCAAGCTTTAAAATAATAAAACTATTTCAAATGGATGTAAGAAGTGTTTTTCTATATGGGTTTGTAAAAGAAGAAGTTTATGTTGAACAACCCCCGCCCCCCCCCCCCCCCCCCCCCCAGTTTTATTAGTGAAAAATTTCTCAATCATGTTTATAAACTAGAAAAAGCGCTTTATGGTTTAAAGCAAGCGCCCCGTGCATGGTATGAAAGACTTACATCATTTTTATTAAAGCACGGTTATATTATGGGAAGTGTCGATAATACTCTCTTTAAGCACAATAATGTTGATATGATTATTTTGCAAATATATGTTGATGATGTCTTTGGATCTACTAATGAAGAGTTGTGTAATGAAGTTATTTTAGTGATGAAAAATGAATTTGAAATGAGTCTAGTAGGAGAACTTTCATATTTTCCTGGTTTTCAAATATCACAAAGAAATGATGGAATTTCTATATGTCAATCTAAATATGTCCACGATATGCTTAAATGCTTTGGATTTGAAAACATTAAACATGCTTCTACACCAATGATTGCATCACTAAAATTAGGAAAAGATGAATCAGGAATTTCAATTGATCAAACTTTATATAGAGGTATGATAGGATCTCTACTTTATCTAAGTGCAACTAGACCCGATATTATGTTTGTCGTATGCTTATCTGCTCGATTTCAAGCCAATCCAAAAGAATCTCATTTAAAAGCGGTAAACAAATTTTTAGATATCTAATTGGGCCATCTAGATTAGGATTATGGTACCCACACAATAATTCATTTACACTTCACGACTATTCCGATTCGGACTACGCCGAATGCTCACTTGATAGAATAAGCACTAGCGGTACTTGCCATTTTCTAAGACCTTCATTAGTTGCATGGTCTAGTAGGAAACAAAATTTGGTTGCACTTTCCACCACGGAGGCTGAATACATTGCACTAGGGAGTTGTTGTGAACAAGCACTATGGATGAGCCAAACTCTAGAGGACTTTGGTTTTCATCTAATAAATATTGAATTAAAATGTGACAACAAAAGTGTCATTGATCTTACAAATAATCCGGTACACCAGTCTAGATCCAAACATATAGATGTACGTCATCATTTCATAAGAGATCACATTAAAAAGGAAAATGTTAGAATAAGTTTCATTTGCACGGACTCTCAACTTGCTAATATATTCACTAAACCTCTTTCCGATGCAAGGTTTCAAATGTTAAGGTTGGAATTAGGAGTCTTAAACATCTTAGGATGAGTTAAATGAAAAATGCTAAAGTTTTATGCAATTTGAGCAATCAAGACATCTCCAAAAATTACAAACTTTCTGCATAAGACTACTATTAAGACTCTTAATAAAATCAAAAAATAGATTTTTAAAATTCTCAAGATTTCTATTACTGTTTATCACGCTATCGCTAGCGCCGGCGCTAGCGTGGGTGTTTGATTTTTCTGTTTTTTAAAATTTCTAAAAATCATTAAAATTATGTTAGTTTATATGCACTACTTAGTTTTGTATTTCTGACATTTGTTATTTTTGTTTTATTAATATTATGGAAAATTAACTACAAAATTTCAAAATTCAAAAATACAAATATTTTTGTTATGGTTTTCTGTTTTTTTTCTTTCATTACAAAATTTCAAAACAACAAAAAACTGTATGATCTTTATTGTTAATATCAAGCAAGTATGAATTCTATTATTTAGAATTATTTACAATATTAAATTTATTCTTTCAAATTACTATGAACATTGTTTTGTTTATCATGGTTTGATATATCTAATTAAGTGCATCAATTGTATTGAAAATTATGTGTAGAACCAAGCTTAACATGCCTCTAAGTATGAGTAAATATTTTGTGATTGATAATGATACTTTTTCACTCACTTATTTTGGTAATCTACTTGTGTGTTTAAATCTAAAAATGCTTGCTTGTGTATTGTAATTGTACAATGAATTAAAACTTCCATAAGTTTATTACCTGCACTACATTTGAATTACACTTAAGAAATTAAGAAAGTGGTTGAGTTTAAAAATTGTGTTAGGTTTGCAAAACAGGTGTATTCGGAGAATGTTGTCTCACAAAAGTGAACAAAACAATATAGACAAATATAACTCCACCAAGTACTACTTGGAAAGAATAGTAAAGTGTCTTGTGCAAACCTTGGTTATTACACCACTTTTTTTAAAAAAATATGTGCATTAAAGTGTGTGAAAGTTAATATACTTGTGTTTTATTGTGCACTTTGCTCTACACATGTCTTGTATTTTGTGATTTAAATCACTTTTTAACATTGCTCAAAATACACTTATGTGCACGTCATTATCTTTCATAAAACTTCTTCTCATGAGTATTGGATTCTAATGCTTTATCTATACTACTCTTTCCATAAGAAATGCACTAGATAACCTAGCATGATCTCTACAATGTTTGGTATCTCCTAAGCTTGAAATTAAGTAATATTGTAGTATATTCTCTATTTGATATGTTCATTTCATGCTTGGTAACTTTATGTAAAACTATGAGATTTCAAAAAGGTGCAAACATATTTACATTTTGAACTTAAACTCATATTATACTTATGATTTTCATGCTTACAAAAAGATGTTTCTTATAATCTTCTGCTTGCTTAAAACTCTTATTTATTTATTTGAAATCTCTTATATACTATGCTTAAACTCTTTATCATTACCTATATTACAAAAGCTCGATCATGATTTATAATTCCTAAAGAATGCATCCTTACTTCCCTTACCCCACCTTCTTTTGATAATACCAAAAGGGGGAGATTAATTGAAGAAATCTAGAGGAGAAATCTAGAAGATTAAGGGGAGAATAATTAATGTAATCTATCATTTAGGGGGAGTAAAACATAAATTGCATTTATGTAGGGGGGAGCATTAAGATAGGGGGAGTATGCACTATTCTCTAGCTTATCAAATACTATAGTTGCACTATTATCTCGCTTATCATATACTATAAACACCATTATTGATTTCTTGCTAAGAGGATTTGTTATTATCAAAAGGGGGAGATTGTTGGACATGTGTGTCACATCCCTTTGTTTGAGAATAACAAATCCCATATTGTATTTGATCTTGCTTGTTGTGTGTTTATTGTGTGCATGAACTATAGGTGTAATACTACACAGGTAGAAAGCAGCTTTGAATCAAATTCTCTGAATGGAGCACTACCGTCAGCGCTAGGGATACCGCAGGCGTTAGCGCTATCACTACCCCCTGGCGCTAGCTCCAACTCGTTCCATAATGACACGCAGTGATGGTTTCGCAACCGCCTCTACACGACCGCTACCTCAGACGCTAGGAGCTACCGCAGGCGCTAACTCCAAGTTCTATAAAATGAAGCTTTCTCTCTCGTTTTGGAAACATCCCAAAGAGAATACTAGTGCCAAATTTCTAGAGATGTTACTCTGCTGAAAGTTGATCTCCCACTCAAAGCTAAAGAAGATTTCTGGAGGAAGAATCCATCACACTGCATTGGAAGAACGATCGCTTCAACCTCGCTTATGCTACAATGATCCTTCATCTTCATCATCAGAAAAATCTCAAAGAGGGAGTTTTTGTTATTTGTATTATTTCTTTATTGTGAATCTTTGTAGTTAAATCGTGTGTGTTGGCGACTAGGTGCTTGAGCGGCTTAGGGGGAATTCGCCACATGTGTTGGCGACTAGGTCTAGGTGATTAGATCTAGGGGGTGCTCGAGGCCATATCCGGGGAAGGATTGGATAGAGCAGCTTGAGGCTATATCCAGGGAAGGATAGGCTAAAGCCACCGGTTCGTTGGGATATGAGTCGGTAAGGAGAAGGAAAAATTATTTACATTTGTACGCCTCCAATTTCTAGCGATATTGAAATCAAATTTATGTAAGCACTCTTTAATATAATACATTCATGTTTCTTTTTGTGTTTACCTGATTTCTTTCATTTTGCATAAATTCTAAAATTGCAAATTACAATATTCTCTTCCTTTAGCTAAATTGTTATTCGCTCTCGATTAATTTTAAAAACAATTTAGTAAATTGCATACAGTTATAAAAAGAATTTTTATTCCCTTATTCACCCCCCCCCCCCCCCCCCCGATCACAGGGCGCCTATCGATCCAACAGAACCTTCTCAGTGGATTTCCAATATAACTTCTCTACCCGCCACTCGAGTGATCAACCTACTCTGCTTGCTTGTGAGAGCCTGGTCAGCGGAACCTTCTTAGGGGATTTCCAAAACAATATTTTTTGTCCTTCCATCCGAGCGATCAACCTGCCCCGCCGGCTTGTGAGACCCGACCAGCGGAACCTTCTATGGGGCTTTCCAAAACAACTTATTTTCTATCCTACCACCTGAGTGATCAACCTATTAAAATTTTGGAGTTGGGTCGAAGAAAATACATCGGAAGACTTCAATCAATTTCAAATCAAGTAACCAGTGATAATGAAGGACAAGAAGATCTTTTTTATTGACTATCTTTTTACAATGCATTGCATACATGGCAAGACATGATTTATAAGAGAAACATAGATGAGAAGACAAAGCAATATAACAAGCTTCTGCCGGCTAGAACATCTGAGACCGCACAGACCGCTCGATCACAGTAAGACCGCACCGCTTCCCAGAGATTGCACGATTAGAATAGGTCACTGACCTGTAATCTACCAGACCACACAATCTGCTTCTTATTGAACTGCTGAAAATAACCCCATGTCCGCACTTCTTGATCGCCCAGACCGCGCGGTCACTAGATCACAGAAGTATCCTGTGAATAGAAGAAGAAGAACTGCACACTGCTGCAAGACCGCAACTCAAGACCGCCTGACCGCTGAAGGTCGCCTGATCAACTGAGTCTGCTGCAAACAGATCAAGAACAACAACCGCAGACCGCCCAGACGAGACCGCTGACAAGCTGGTTATTTAAAGCTGTAAAGATAGGAAGAATGCTGACGGAGACTGCTGACCGCCTAACCTACGAGCACAATCAAACCGGTCACAAACTTCAAACTGCGCGACCTCAAAAGAGAGTCCGGCACAATCAATCCAAACTTTAGTTCTTACAGTTTATGCATACGAATGGCTGGCCCTGCACCTCTATTTATAGGCAAATGAACGGATGTCATCACCGCCCACGAGAGATATAGACACCTTCCATATTAGGATGCGCGATCATAGAACTTCACCAAAACACTACTTGAGCAAACCGAACCAACCTAGACAGTCTGCCAGAACAACACTTGCAGACCGCCTGGTTTCATAAGAACAGAACTACACGAGCATATATGACCAACCGAAGCTGACCGCCAGAAGGAACTCATGCAAACCGCCCGGTCTCAAATACCAGACTGCCCGGACTCTACGAGTACTTGAAAACACCTGGATTACTGAAGCTGTCCGCCAACACCGAGCTCTCGCAGACAGCGCGAGCTGTGTGGTCTCCAAAAACAGATCACCCGGACTCCCACTTACACTTCAAATTTCAACATTCCCCCTTGAAGTGGGAAGTGGAAGTCAGCCCAAGTAGACTCCTCAACCGATCAAACGGTTCCTTCGACAACATTCGTAAAGATGTCCGTGACATTATCCTTGCTCTACACATGCTCAACCATAAGAGATCCCTCTAACACCTTCTCCCGAATGAAATGATGTTGAATCTCTATATGTTTGGTTAGCGCGTGACATACTGGATTGTTCACCAGTTTGAGGGCAATCTCATTGTCACCACAAAGTAGAGTAGGACCTCGCACCTCCCCGTGAATGTCCTCCACAAGCCTCCTAAGCCCGATGGCATCTTGAGCTTCCAAAGCCGAAGCTTTGTACTCCGCTTCTATAGTGGAGATAGAAACAGAACCTGCTTCCTGCTGCACCATGATATTGATGTAGAGCCTGTCATAAATACATATCCAGAGGTTGATCTCTGATTATTTGAATATCCTCCATAATCATCATCCATGTATCCATGCAAGAAAAAGCCCGAGTCCTTCCCATAGAAGAGACTCAAATTAGAGGTGGACTTTACGTACTTCAGAATGATCCTAGCTGCCATTAAATGAGGTTTCCGGTGCTCTACCATATACCAACTCACTCGGCCAACCGCACAAGAAATAGTCGGCCTCGTTATCGTCAAATATATCATGCTTCCAACCAAAGCCCGAAACACCAAAGGATCAGAAAGAACCTTTCCCTCATTACGTCGAAGTAACATTCCAACCTCCAGTGGAGTAGAGCTGCTCTTCCCTCCTTCCATGCCGAATTGCTTCACAATTCGTTCTGCATAGCCTTTCTAGTATACAAACATACCGCCCTCTTTCCTCTCCACTTAAAGTCCAAAGAAATGGTGGAGCTCACCGAAGTCCTTCATCTCAAATCTAATAGCCAACTCAGCACGAACTCTAGCTACCTCCATCTCAGAGTTTCCTGTGACGATCATATCGTAAACATATAACAGCACCAAGACCTGAAGCTCCCCTGTATCCTTTACGAACAAGCTTGAATCAGAATCAAAAGCAAAGTATCCGCAGAACTGGAGGTATTCTACTATCTTGCCATACCACGCCCGAGGTGCCTGCTTCAAGCCATAAAGAGCCTTCTTGAGCTTACATGCATGTCTTGGATAAACTTCAGAAACATAACCAGGTGGCTGATCCATGAAAATATCCTTGTCAATCTCATCGTAAAGGAAAGCATTCTTTACGTCGAGATGCCAAATTTTCCACCCTTGGCAAGCTGCCAACGCGATCACCACCCAAACTGAAGTCATCTTGGCAACATGGCTGAAGGTTTCTTCGTAATCCTCCCCATACTTCTGAGAGAATACTCGAGCTACAAGCGAGCCTTGTATCGCTCAATGCTACCATCAGCCTTCTTCTTTAGTTTGAAAACCCACTTACAAGTCACATGAGTAACACTCTCAACCTCAGGCACCAAGTCCCAAGTCTCATTCTTCTTGAGGGCAGCCATCTCTTCATCCATGACCTCTTCCCACTCCTTGACACCAATGACATTTTCAAAACAAGATGGCTCTCTCTCATCTAGGGGACCTGTGAAGAAACATGAGACAAAGCTCACCAAGTTTCCCCTATATACTGATCTGGTGGAATGATAGTCCTCTTGGACCTCCATAGAGCTTTACTCTGTTCCACCTCTTCAGCTACCTTTTCTGGACTAGCTCTTCTTTCAGACATACTTGGAGCATTGCTCCCGCTGCTTCCAGAACCTGAAGTACCTGACTCAGAGCTAGAAGCAAATGGAGCACCTGGAGAAACAAGCAACTCCACCAGAACTTCCATGGTAGCTTCTCCTTGTCCTCCATCTGACCTACTTTCTTGTAACTCCATGTTGAAGTGTTGTGACCGGGTGGTCTGTCTGGAGACCGGGCGGTCTTGTTGAAGTGTTGAGACCGGGCGGTCTGGTTGGTGACCGGGCGGTCTGGGTTCCTTTTCTATCTGGCGGTCTGTTTGTTTCAGATCGCGCGCTCTCTAAGACTTGGTAGGTTGAAGATGAAGACAGGCGGTCTAGCCCTTCATCCTGCAGTCTGTCCTTTACCCTATATGCGGACTTGTTTGCTCGTCCCTCCATTACTCCTGATGCTGCTTACCAACAAGTTCAGGCCCTTGGGGCTGAAATTCTTCAGAATAGAACCTTCTCCGCTGATCTGGCCGACCAACACAAACACTTCCAGGAGCTTCTAGTCATGTGTTATCTTCTGCGCCTCCCAGAATCATATGACATGATCCGTCAACAGATTATTGGAGAGGCTGAATCTCCCACTTTGGATGATACTGCTGCCCGTATTGCCGCTGTTACCACTCTTCTCCAACGACCTTTGTTGGGCTCACTGCCTATACCTGGCAACTATGCTCATCGGACTCAGAGGGGTAATAATGGAGGTCGGAACAACCATTCTGAAGGGTGTGCACCTTCCAAGTATCTTTGCTCTCACTACGAGAGGACAGACCACTCTGTTGCTCGATGTTGGCTCAAGCATCCCCATCTTCGCCCAACTGGTGTTTCTTCCACCTCTATCTCCAAGCAATCCTCCTCGGTGGTCACTTTCTCAGGTAGTGTCCATGTAGTCACTCAAGGTAAATGGCTGATTGATTCAGGTGCTACAAATCATATGACTGGTAATCCTCAATGTTTCTCTCTCTTGGAGAAACATGATCTGTTGCCCCCAGTGTTCATCGTGGATGGCTCTCCCTCTCTGGTAAATGGTATGGGTATCGTCCAAGTCACGCCGTCTCTTCGCCTGGAAGATACTCTATATGTGCCCAAATTCCCGTGCAACTTACTATCAGTTACTTCTCTCTACAAGCAGCTGCAGTGTTCTGTAACATTCACCCCTACTACTTGTTCTTTTCAGGATCCATGCTCCAAGCGGACGATTGCTACTGGGACTGAGAGCGGCGACCTCTACTTCTTGGACAATATATCAGCTCTCTCTACTTCCTCTTCGACTTCCAATCGTCTTATACAATGGCATCTTCGTCTTGGTCATCCTCCTGAACGGCTTCTTTGTCAAATTCTACCTCATCTACCTAAGAATGCTCCTCCCCTCAACTGTGAAGCATGTCAGATTGGCAAGCATCATCGCTCGTCTTTCCCAGCTAAACAAGGATGTGGATCTTCCAGTCTTTTTGATCTTGTTCACTCCGACATCTGGGGTCCTTCCCCTACTCCCACTGTTGGGAGGGGTGGCTCTTATTTTGTAACCTTTATTGATGATTTCTTTAGATGTACTTGGGTGTATCTTTTAAAAGATCGCTCTGAATTATTCTCTGTATGGACTACTCTTTATGAAATGATCAAAACCCAGTTTGGGGTCTCTATCAAAATTCTTCGTTCTGATATTGCAAAATAATATATTAGTAATGATTTCTTTATCTTTTGTATGCAAAATGGTATTATTCATCAAACAAGGTGTGTTTATACTTCTCAGCAGAACGGCGTGGCTGAATGCAAGAACCGTCACCTTCTTGATGTAGCTCGCACTCTTCTATCTCAAATGAATGTTTCTTGCTCATATTGGGGATATGCCTTTCTCATTTCTTGTTACCTAATCAATCGTATCCCCTCTTCTGTTCTTCATGGTCAAACACCGTTCTCTGTCCTATATCCGGGCAAAGAAGCTTTCCCTCTTCCAGCGCATATTTTTGGTTGTACGGCGTTAGTTCATTCTCCATCTTCTACTCGCGACAAGCTTTCTCCGCGTGCCACAAAGTGTGTCTTTCTGGGCTACTCTACTTCTCAAAAGGGTTATTGCTGTTTTGACCCCATTCTTCGCAAACAAGTGGTTTCTGCTGATGTTACATTCTTTGAAGACGTATCCTATTTCTCCAAAGACTCATCTATTGCTATGTCTGATCTTCCTCCTATTCTTCCCATACCATCTATCCCACTGACGATAACCCGTTACAACCGCCACCACCCCCGACCCCATCTCTTCCCCTCGAATCTCCTCCTTCCCCTCTGAGGCAGCCTCTCCCAGCTCTCAAGCCAGCACTCTCTGCAATGGATGCACCGGATGTTGATGAACAAGCCGATTTGGATGTTCCTATTGACCTTCGCAAAGGAGTTCGGACATGTACGCAACATTCAATAAATGATATGGTTTCCTATGCCCGTCTTATGCCCTCTTGCAGGAATTTTGCCTTGGCACTCTCTGCCACTGCCACTCCACGATCTTACCAAGAAGCTCTTACCATTCCTTACTAGAAGCCTGCTATGGATGAAGAAATGGCAACCCTCACTGAGAGAGAGGTACTTGGACCCTTGTTCTGGTTCCTCTAGGGACGAATGTTGTTGGCTACCGCTGGGTCTTTGTTGTGAAGTTCCATCCTGATGGTAGTGTGGATCGCTACAAGGCTTGCCTTGTCGCCAAAGTCTTCACTCAGACCTATGGGGTAGATTTTTTGACACATTCTCTCCTGTCGCTCGCATCAGCACTATCCGGGTCCTCTTCTCGGTAGCCATCAACAGGGGTTGGTCTATGTCTCAACTCGATGTCAAAAACGCTTTCCTCTATGGCGATCTTCAAGAAGATGTGTATATGGAGCAACTTCTTGGGTATGTTGCTCAGAGGGAGACACGTGTATGCAAGTTGTGGAAAGCTATCTATGGTCTTAAACAAAGTCCTCGAGCGTGGTTTGAAAAGTTCAGTAGCATTGTTGAAATCATTGGCTTTATAAGAAGTTCTGCAGATCATTCTCTATTCATTCGCAAAACCTACCAGGGTCTGGTTGTTCTTGCCGTTTATGTTGATGACATTCTTCTCATAGGTGACAATCAATCTGGAATTGCGTTAACAAAGAAACATCTCGGTCAACACTTTGTTACCAAAGACATGGGCTCTCCAAAGCATTTTCTGGGAATAGAGATTTTACGGAAACACAACTCATGTTGAAAGTATTGAAGTGAAGTGGAAGGTGGCCAGCGGTCTGAATATTGGTGACCGCAGAGACAGCGCGGTCTGCGCTGGTGCTCTACCGGTCGGGCTCTGTCGGTCTGGTTCTGGCGGTCTGCTGTGTTGACCGGTTTGTTCTAGTGGTGTTCCGGTCTCTTCCCGGGTTATTCTGCTTGTTTGGTCTATCTTCTTTATAGAAGACTGGGCGGTCTGTTCTTGTGTAACCGCTGTGACCGGGCGGCTTATGCTGGGTGATCTGGCGACTTGTCTGGAGTCAGCCAGATGTTCTTGGTTTGCTCTTGGTGATCTAATGAAGGAGTGTTCTTGTGTCCGCGCGGCTTGTGCGCAGTCTTGTGTTCGCGCGGCTTGTGCGCGGTCTGCTGCTGACCTGCGGTCTTGGACAGAATGTTGTCCAATTGGTGTGATTGTGCGGTCTGCTCTGTGAGACCGCTCGCGATCAGACGGGTGGTGATTGTATCTCTCTTGCGACAGTGACGACATCCGTCTTGTCGCCTATAAATAGGGGTGCATGGCCCGTCATTCATAACGAGAACTGTTTGCGGTCAGCAGGTTGTCGTCTCCTTCCTTGGTGATTTCCCAGCTTGCTTGAATAAACAGTTCGGCAGCGGCTTATCTGCGGACTGGTTTATGTTGTTCTTGTGCTGTTCGCACCGAGCTCAGCGATCAGGCGACCTTCGGAGGTTAGGCGATCTGAGTTGCGGTCTGGCGACAGCTTCTGTTCTTCGTTCAATTCAATAATCTCCAGTTTGTGCGGTCTGAGGTGGCGGTCTTGCAGTGCAGGCATCCTGTCTGTTTTCTATTCGTGCGGTCTCAGGTCAAGCCAAGCGATCTCTGGAGTTCAGTGGTCTGTGCGCTCTTTGCTTGTCAAGCCGCCAGTTTTGTTTTTTGGGTGTGTTTTGTTCTTCTCTCCTTTGTGATTCTTATGAATCATGTCTCGCAATGTATGTCTCGAAGTGTAATGAAGTTTTTGTGATTCAATAAAGTCTTTTGTATTGCTGTGTGACATTGTGGTTGTTTGGCTATAACTCAGTTGATGCAACTCCTGCTTACTCCTAACCGATTCAAATAAAAAATTTTAACATGGTATCAGAGCGAGGTTCTTGGAGTGGATAAGCAGTGATCAACATGAGTTGCCATCGTCTTTGTGAAGAAGAGACCACATAGTTTGGCATGGAAGCTGGATACGCAAGAGGGCTTGGTATTGAACTCCTCACATCGACTAACTATAAGAAGTGGAGGTCGTGTATGAAGAGTTACTTACTTGGCGAGGATCTATTGGAGATAGTTGGAGGAGAAGACACACAAGAAGTGTTTCTAGCAGGAGATAATATGGCAGAGGTGAGACTTTGGAGGAGGACTAATGCAAAGGCAGAGTTCACACTCAAGAGGGCTATCTAACCAGAGCTATTCGATCACATCATTGGATGTAAATCTGCTGCTGAGATTTGGACGTCTTTGGATGGGCTGTTCAATAAGAAGAATGTAGCTCAACTACAGTTTCTTGAAAATGAGTTGGCGAAGGCCTCTCAAGGTGATCTTTCTATCTCTACCTTCTTTCTCAAGATGAAGAACCTCACAGCAGAGATTTCTGCATTGGACCCTGATGAGCCCATCTCGGAGGAAAAACTAAAGAGGCATATCATTCGCGGGTTGCGGAAGGAGTATCTTGCCTTTGTGACGTCAGTTCAGGGTTGGGCAAATCAGCCATCTCTGTTGGAGCTGGAGAACTTACTTGCTTCGCAGGAAAGTTTGGCAAGACAGATGGCGGGGACTTCCATCTCTGGGGAAGATAGTGATGTGTTGTTCTATGGGAAGAAGAAGAAGAAATGGGAGAAGAAGAAGCCAGGTCATGATGGACCCTCTACTTCAGGTTAGCAGGATAGGGGTTATGCTCGTAAGTCTGATGGGAAGAAGAAGGGAGAGGGACCAAGGTGCTTCAGGTGCAATAAGACCGGCCACTTCAAGAAGGATTGCCGGGTTAATCTTCAGCCGGGACATGCAGCAGAGAAGGGGAAGCAAAAGTCTGATGATGCTGGATGGGGAGGAGCCTTTGCGGCCAATATGACGACGATGTCCATTAAGGCCTTGGCTGCCATGAACTTCGAAGAGGATTGGATCGTGGATTCAGGGTGTGGGCATCACCTCACCGGGGATGAATCAAGGTTTTCTTCTTTGGCACCTTACTCAGGTAACGATGCTATCATTACGGCTGATAATTCTGTTCATGCAGTAGAACAAGAAGGTGTTGTCTCTCTGAGCAGTGATAAGGGTCCACTCACATTGAGGAGTGTTTATCACGTGTCGGGTATGAAGAAGAATCTCTTCTCTGTGACCAATACGGTCGATGCCGGTTATCACGTTCTGTTTGGCCCAACAGAAGTGAAGTTTCTTAAAACTCAACCGGAGATAAAGGGAGATGTTAACCATGTTGGAAAGCGGGTAAAGGACTTGTTCGTGTTATCGACAAGTACCTATGTTGACAAGATGAAGACAAATGATAGCGCGGCTATCTGGCATGAAAGGTTGGGGCATGTAGGCATGGACAAATTGAAGGCTATGGCGGTAAGGGGCCTTGTGGAGGGCTTGCCTAGCTTGTCTTCCTATGGAGACGGTCATGTTTGAGCGGTATGTCAGTTTGGTAAGTCTCATAGACTTCCATATGATAAATCGCAAACAAGATGCAAAGCGTCGTTGGAGTGCATTCACGGTGATTTGATGGGACCGACTGCCACCCCAAGTCTTGGAGGCAACAGATATATGTTGGTGTTGATTGATGATTACACCAGATATGTCTGGGTGTATTTTCTGAAAGAGAAGTCAGAAGCTTTTGCAAAGTTCATGGAGTTCAAGGAGCTGGTGGAAGGTTGGTTAGGCCTGCGGGTGAAAAAATTGAGAACTGACAATGGTGGGGAGTTCACCTCTGGTGAGTTCTCAAGTTTTTGTAGGAAGCACGACGTCCGAAAAGAGGTCACTTGTGCCCATACTCCACGACAAAATGGCATTGCGGAGAGGAAGATCCGTCATTTGACGGAAACCTACAAATACTGGCTTCATGCCAAGAGTATCCCAAAGTCCTTTTGGGCGGAGGGAATGTCTTGTGCATCATACATCACCAACAGGATGCCTCTAAGTCCTATCAACATGAAGACACCTCACGAACTGATGTTTAAGGAGAAGCCGAGTGTTACACACCTTCGGGTGTTCGGTTCAACCTGTATATCACTGATGCTCTTCAGACAAAGCTAGATGCGAAAGCAAGGAAGCTAGTCTTTGTTGGATATGATGAGCAGAAGAAGGGGTGGAGATGCATGGATCCTGAGACACGGAGATCTGTAGTATCTTGGGATGTGGTGTTCGATGAGGTGACTTCCTACAAGGGGAGTTCAGGAGTTGAACTACCGGAGAGCAGGGTTGATGAAGAAGGGAAGGCTGCGGAAAATCTTCAAGTGGAGTTGCCTGTTTCACCAGGAGCTCCAACTGTGTCAAGCTATGAGATGGAGGCTTCAGGTTCTGGAAGCAGGGGGGAGATGCTCCAAGTTCTTCTGGAAGAGGAGCTAGAACAGAAGAAGCAGCTGAGGAGGTGGTTAGTCAGGAGCAACCTCTTAGGAGGTCGAAGAGGACTATCAAGCCACCTGATCGATACACAGGAGGGAACATGGTGAGCTTTGTCTCATGTTTCTTTGCTGGTCCCTTGGATGAAAGGGAGCCGTCGAGCTTTGAGAAGGCCAAAGGTGTGAAGCAGTGGGACATTGCTATGGAGGAGGAGATGGATGCTCTCAAGAAGAATGAGACTTGGTCTCTAGTGCCCAGGACCAAGGGCATTACACCTGTGACATGCAAATGGGTTTATAAGCTCAAGAAGAAAGCTGACGGCACGATCGAGCGATACAAGGCTCTCCTTGTGGCTCGCGGGTTCTCACAGCAGTATGGAGAAGATTATGATGAGACGTTCAGTCCAGTGGCAAGGATGACCTCGGTTCGATTTGTTATTGCTTTGGCGGCATCCATTGGATGGGAGATTTGGCAGCTCGACGTGAAGAATGCTTTCTTATACAGAGAGATTGCCAAGGATATCTTCATGATCCAACCGCCGGGCTTCATCTCGGAGGAGTGTCCGGACTATGTCTGCAAACTGAAGAAAGCCCTGTATGGGTTGAAGCAAGTGCCTCGGGCGTGGTATGGAAAGATCGCAGAGTATCTTCTATTCTGCGGGTTCTTTGCTTCAGAATCTGATTCTAGCTTGTTCGTCAAGAAGGAGGGGGCACTTCGGGTTATTGTTGTGCTGTATGTGGATGACATGATCGTCACCGGGAACTCGAAGGAGGCAGTAGCAAGGATGAGAGCTGAGCTTGCTATTAGATTTGAGATGAAGGATCTGGGTGAGCTCCACCATTTCCTTGGACTCGAGGTTCAAAGGCGAGAGAGCGGAGTGCTCGTTTCTTGTGCTAGATATGCGGAGCGGATCGTTCAACGATTCGGCATGGTGGAAGGGAAGAGCAGCTCTATACCTCTAGAACAAAATCATAAACTTCGGAAGGATGAGGGGAGAGTTCTATCTGATCCGTTGGTGTTCTGAGCTCTGGTTGGGAGCTTGATCTACTTGACCATCACGAGGCCAGATATTGCTTATGCAGTTGGCAAAGTGAGTCGGTACATGGCGGAGCCACAGAAGCCTCATCTTCTGGCGGCAAAAGAAATTTTGAAATATGTGAAATCGACCTCCGATTTGGGTCTCCTATATAGGAGAGGGTCAAGCTTGGAGTTACTTGGATACATGGATGCTGATTACGGGGGGAGACGTGGATGATCGGAGATCAACGCCTGGTTTTGTCTTTATGACAGGCCCCACAGCTATTTCTTGGTGCAGCAAAAAATAGGACTCGGTGTCTGTATCTACAACAGAAGCGGAATACAAGGCTTCGGCCTTGGCAGCTCAGGAAGCCGTTTGGCTCAGGATAATCCAGTCTGTCACGTTAGGACCAAGCACATTGAGATTGAGCACCATTTCATTCGTGAGAAGGTGTTGGGAGGATCTCTTATGGTCGAGCATGTTCGAAGTGCGGACAATGTTGCAGACATCTTCACAAAGCCGCTGGCGAAGGGACCGTTTACTTGATTGCGGAGTTTACTCGAGCTAGTTTCCACTTCCCACTTCAAGGGGGAGTGTTGAAATTATTGAAGTGAAGTGGAAGGTGGCCGGCGGTCTGAATATTGGTGACCGCAGAGACCGCACGGTCTGCGCTGGTGCTCTGCTGGTCTGGCTCTGCCGGTCTGGTTCTGGCGGTCTACTGTGTTGACCGATTTGTTCTAGTGGTGTTCCGGTCTCTTCCCGGGTTGTTATGCTTGGTTGGTCTATCTTCTTTGTAGAAGACCAGGCGGTCTGTTCTTGTGTAACCGCTGTGACCGGGAGGCTTATGCTGGGTGATCTGGCGACTTGTTTGGAGTCAGCCAGATGTTCTTGGTTTGCTCTTGGTGATCTAATGAAGGAGTGTTCTTGTGTCCGCGCGGCTTGTGCGCGGTCTTGTGTTCGCGTGGCTTGTGCGCGGTCTGTTGCTGACCTGCGGTCTTGGACAGAATGTTGTCCAAGTGGTGTGATCGCGCGGTCTGCTCGGTGAGACCGCTCGCGATCTGACGGGTGGTGATTGTATCTCTCTTGCGGCGGTGACGACATCCGTCTTGTTGCCTATAAATAGGGGTGCATGGCCCATCATTCATAACGAGAACTGTTTGCGGTTAGTAGGTTGCGGTCTCCTTCCTTGGTGACTTCCCAACGGCTTGAATAAAAAGTTCGACAGCGGCTTGTCTGCGGACTGGTTTATGTTGTTCTTGTGCTGTTCGCAGTGAGCTCAGCGATCAGGCGACCTTCGGCGGTTAGGCGATCTGAGTTGCAGTCTGGCGACAGCTTTTGTTCTTCGTTCAATTCAATAAGCTCCAGTTCATGCGGTCTGAGGTGGTGGTCTTGCAGTGCAGGCATCCTGTCTGTTTTATGTTCGTGCGGTCTCAGGTCAAGCCGGGCGATCTTTGGAGTTCAGCGGTCTGTGCGGTCTCTGCTTGTCAAGCCGCCAATTTTGTCTTTTTGGTGTGTTTTGTTCTTCTCTCCTTCATGATTCTTATGAATCATGTCTCGCCATGTATGTCTCGAAGTGTACTGAAGTTTTTGTGATTCAATAAAGTCTTTTGTGTTGTTGTGTGACATTGTGGTTGTTTGACTATAACTCAGTTGATGCAACTCCTGCTTACTCCTAAACAATTCAAATCAAAAAATTTAACAACTCAGTGGTTCTCTCACAACGCAAGTATGCTCTTGACCTTCTGCAAGAAACCAGTTTGACTGGGGCTAAACCGGATCGATGTCCCATGGCCGTTGGTGAAGACAAAACATGGCAAGATGATTCACCACCTCTGACAGATGTTACACGGTACAGACGTCTAGTAGGAAAACTTATCTATCTTACAGTAACCAGACCAGACATCTCATATGTTGTAGGAAAGGTTAGACAGTTCATGCAAGCTCCTAGAGAATGTCATCTACAATCTTCTCTAAGCATATTAGAGTACGTTAAAGGGGCTCCAGGAAAGGGATTACTTTTTCGGAACAACAATCATCTAAAGATTGAGGCCTACTCGGATTCTAGTTATGCAGACGATAAAGATGATTGCAAATCTACTTCTGGATTTTGCACATTTGTTGGGGGAAATCTTGTAAGTTGGAAGAGCAAGAAAAAATCCGTTGTCTCAAGGTCTAGTGCTGAAGCTGAGTATCGAAGTATGGCGTCGAAAACTTGTGAACTTAAATGGTTAAGAGCTCTTATGCTGGACTTAGGAGAAGTCTATAACCGTTCTCTGCCGATGTTCTGTGACAACAAAGCTGCCATATACGTGTCTAAGAATCCGGTATTCCACGAGAGGACAAAACACATTGAAGTCGATTGCCATTTTATCAGAGAAGAAGTATTGAAGAAACAAATTTGTACTGCATTCGTCACTTCGGACAATGAACTAGCAGATATTTTTACCAAGCCCGTGACTACTTCTTTTTCGAACATTTGCGACAAGCTGGGCATGATTGACATATATGCTCCAGCTTGAGGGGGAGTGTTGAAGTGTTGTGACCGGGCGATCTGTCTGGAGACCGGGCGGTCTTGTTGAAGTGTTGAGACTGGGCAGTCTGGTTGGTGACCGGGCGGTCTGGGTTCCTTTTCTCTCTGGCGGTCTGTTCATTTCAGACCGCGCGCTCTCTAAAACTTGGCAGGTTGAAGATGAAGACAGGCGGTCTAGCCCTGCTTCCTGCGGTCTGTCCTTTACAGACCGCTTGATCTTTGGAGGGTTCAGGAGCGAGGTCTGTTATCTCAGGTCTCAGCGGTCTCCCTAAGTCTGACCGCCCAGTTCTGTATTTTGTCATGTATAGTATTTAGTCCCACATTGTTTATTTGTAATCTCTTCTCTCTCCTCCATTCTATATAAAGGAGGCTATACCTTTGTAATAATCAAGTTTTTGGAAATAAAAATTGTTATTCTCCATTTTTCCGGTCTTATTTTTTCTTGTTCGCACACTCCACAAAAGAGTTATCCGGGTATGATGTTAACTCATCAAATACCACATCCCCGGAGACCACGGCTCTCCGTGTCTTAGGATCCATGCATCTCCATCCCTTCTTCCGGTCATCATAACCGACAAACACTAGCTTCCTTGCTTTCATATCTAGCTTCATTCTAAGAGCATCTGGAACATGCACATAGTAGGTAGATCCGAACACTCGAAGGTGTTCCACCATAGGATTTATCTTGAACATCAACTCATGAGGGGTCTTCATGTTGATAGGACTTATAGGCATCCGATAGATGACATAAGTTGCACAAGACATTCCCTCTGCCTAGAAGGACTTTGGGATACTCTTGGCATGAAGCCAACATTTGCAGGTCTCCGTCAGATGATGGATCTTCCGCTCTTCATTTGAGGTCTCTCCGGATGCCATTCTTCCTGTAGAAGTTGAAGAACACATTTGAGGTGAACTCTCCTCCATTATTTGTTCTGAACTTCTTGATCCACAGGTTAAGCCGACCCCCCACTACCTCCTTGAACTCCACAAACTTTTCAAAGGCATCTGACTTATCCTTCAGAAAATACACCCAAGTATATCTGGTGAAGTCATCAATCAAGACCAGCATATACCTGCTACCTCAAAGACTGACAATTGCGGTAGGTTCAAACAGATCACCATGAATACACTCGAATGGTACTTTGCATCTGCTTTGTGATTTGTCAAATGAAAGGCGGTGAGCCTTACCATATTGACAACCTGCAAAACATGACCTTCTCTGAAAGATGACAGACTAGGCAAGCCTCTCACAAGGCCTCTTCCCGCCATAGCCTTCAGGTTATCCATCCAAACATGTCCAAGTCTTTCATGCCAGATAGTAGCGCCATCATTAGTCCTCATATTATCAACATAGGAACTTGTAGATAACACAAACAAGTCCTTCACCCTTCATCCAACATGAGTGACTTCAGCCTTCACAGCTAACACATTTCGAAGAAACTTCACTTATGTTCGACCAAACAGAACGTGATAGCCAGCATCAACAGTGTTGGTTACCGAGAAGAGGTATTTCTTCATCCCAGGAACATGATAGACACTCTTCAACATGAGTGGAACTCTATCTCCGTTTAAAGAAACTACACCATCCTTCTCAACTGCATGTATAGTATCATCAGCAGTAATGATAGCATCATTACCTGAGTATGCCTGCAAAGAAGAGAACTTTGACTCATCTTCGGTGATGTGATGACCACTCCCCGAGTCCACGATCCAATCATCTTGATATTTAATAGAAGCCAAAGCCCAAACACACGTGCCCGTCATAAAAGCTCCATCATTCCACCTATCTCTTGCATTGGAGGCAACCTGTTCTTTTCCTGCAGCATGCCCTAGCTGAAGATTGACTCTACAATCTCTCTTGAAATGACCAAGCTAATTGCACCTTTTGCACCTTGGTCCTTCCTTCTTCTTCTTTCCATCACGCCTAGGAGTATTACTCCTCTCTGCTGATATGAAGTTGAAGGTCCATCGCTAACAAATGTCTTCTTCTTCTTGTCCCATCTCTTCTTCTTGCCAGAATAGAGAACCTCGCTTTCTCCTCCAGAGATAGATATCCCATCCATTTGCTTTGCCAAGCTCTCTTGCGAAGAAAGAAAGTTTTCCAGCTCTAGCAACGATGGCTGATTGGCCCAAACTTGAACAGAAGTGACAAAGGCCATATACTCCCTCCGCAAGCCGTGGATTATATGCCTCTTCAACCTTGCTTCTGAAATAGGATCATCCGGGTCCAAAGCTGACATCTCCACACATAGATTCTTCATTTTCAAGAAGAAAGATGTAATGGACAAATCTCCCTGAGTTCCTTTCGCCAACTCATTTTCAAGATACTGTAACCGAGCTTCATTCTTCTTGTTGAACAAGCCATCTAAGGCTGTCCAAAATTCTGCAGCTGACTGACATCCAATTATGTGGTCAGACAACTCCGGAATGATAGCAAGCTTGAGAGTGAACTCTACCTTAGCATTTGTTCTCTTCAAAGCATTCATTTGCTCAGCATTCCCTTTAGCAACTACCACTACTTGTCTATCATATCCTCCGACTATCTCCCATAAAACTTTGCCAAGAAGATAGATCTCCATGCACGACTTCCACTTCTTGAAGTTAGTCCGCGTAAGGAGCTCAATTCCAAGACCTCTTGTATATCCTCCTTCCATTGCTATCACACTGGTTAACAATAACTTTCAGAGACTCAAGCAAGATTCTGTGGCTGATCACTGCTTGGAACCTCCCTCTGATACCACATTAAAATTTCGGAGTAGGATCGAAGACAATACAGTGGAAGACTTCAATCAATTTCAAATCAAGTAACCAGTGACAATGAAGTACAAGATCTTTTTTATTTACTATCTTTTTACAATGCGTTGCATATATGGCATGACATGATTTATAAGAGAAACATAGATGAGAAGACAAAGCAACAAAACAAGCTTCTGCCAGCTAGAACATCTGAGATCGCACAAACTGCTCAATCACAGCAAGAACACATGGCTTACCTGAGATCGCACGAACAGAATAGGTCGCTGACCTGTAATCTGCCCGACCACCAATTTGAACTGCTGAAAATAACACCCTGTCCGCACTTCTTGATCGCCCAGACCGCACGGTCACTAGATCACAAAAGTATCCCACGAACAGAAGAAGAAGAACTGATCACTGTTACAAGACCGCAACTCAAGACCGCCTGACCGCTGAAGGTTGCCTGATCAACTGAGTCCGCTGCAAACAGATCAAGAACAACAACCGCAGACTGCCCAGACGAGACCGCTAGAGAGCTGGTTATTCAAAGATGGAAAGATAGGAAGAATTTTGACGGAGACTGCTGACTGCCTAACCTACAAACACAATCAAACTGGTCACAAACTTCAAACTACGCGACCTCAAAATTGAGACTGGCACAATCAATCCAAACTTTAGTTCTTACAATTCCTGCGTACGAATGGTTGGCCCTGCACCTCTATTTATATGCAAACGAACAGATGTCGTCACCACTCACGAGGGATACAGACACCTTCCTTATTAGGACGCGCGGTCACAGAACTAGACCAAAATACTACTTGAGCAAATCGGACCAACTAAGACATTATGCCAGAACAACACTTGTAGACCCCCTGGTTTCATAAGAACAAAATTACACGAGTATATCTGACCAACCGAAGCTGACCGCCAAAACGAACTCATGCAAACCGCCCGGTCTCGAATACCAGACTGCCCGGACTCTGCGATTACTTGAACACACCTGCCTGATTGAAGTTGTTCGCCAACACCGAGCTCTCGCAGACCGCGCGAGCTCTACGGTCTGCAAAATAGACCACCCAGACTCCAATTTACACTTCAAATTTCAACACAACCTGCCATTGTTAGATTTTGAAGTGAGCTAGCATAGGTGCTAGCTCTAGCGCCAGTGCTAGCTCAACTTCCAGGTGGCATCTCCTGGATATATAGCCAGTCCCCCTGCAGGGAAGATTAGAGAGAAATTGAGGCTTGAGCGGTCTCAATTAGAGCAAACTCAGAGTGAGTTTGGCAAGCGACCTAGAGCGGGTTTCTTGATTGTGGGAGACTGCCAGCTAGCGCAGGCACTAGGAGGTAGCTCAGTCGGTAGTGGAGAAGAGGTATGGAGGTCTGCAATTGGCAGTCTCGTCTATGGAGTGTGCGAGCAGCGAGTTCGCGGTCTGAGAGCTAGCACGGGCGCTAATGATACCACCGACGCAAGTGAGAAGAGGAGAAGCGGACTCTATTCGCGACCAGTTGTTTTTCTTTGTATTCGGCTGTTGTAAATCAAGTTGTATGCAACTTGTATTCAGTCCTGTAACTATTTGCTAAAGCAATAAAGAGGTGTTTTTTATTCATTCTTGGTGTGCTTGTCACAGTGCTCCGTCGATCTTGAAAATTTTACATGGTATCAGAGCTAGGTTGGAACAAGCACTGAGTTACAAGCACTGAGCAACCAAGATGGATGGCGGAGGAGGTTATGCGAGAGGTCTTGGCATTGAGTTACTTACTCAGACAAACTTCAAGAATTGGAAGTCGTGTATGGAGAGCTACCTTCTTGGAGAGGACCCATGGGAGGTCGTTGGTGGAGATGAGCAAGAGGAAGTTGTAGCTTCTGAAGGTAATGCTCAAGAGGTGAAAGCTTAGAGGAAGATAAATGCCAAAGCCGAGTTCACTCTGAAGAGAGATATTGCTCCTGACTTGTTCAACCACATCATGGGTTGCAAGTCAGCTTTTGAGATCTGGAAAGCCCTCGATGGGCTATTCAACAAGAAGAATGTAGCTCTGATATAGTTTCTGGAGAATGTGTTGACGCGGTCCACTCAAGGGAGGTGTCAATATCCATCTTCTTCTTAAAGGTGAAGAACTTGTGTACGGAGATCTCGGCCTTGGATCCTTATGAGTTAATCTCAGAGGCAAAGTTGAAGAGGCACACACTCTGAGGCCTGCAGAAGGAGTATGTTCTGTTTATTACTTCAGTGCAGGGATGGGCTACTCGGCCTTCCTTACTGGAGATAGAGAACCTGTTGTCGTCAAAGGAGAGTTTGGCGAAGCAGATGGTTGAAGTATCTATCTCAGGGGAAGATAGCGAGGTGCTATTTTCAGGAAAGAAGAAGTCCTGGGACAAGAAGAAGAAGAACTCCGAAGATGAACCATCAACATCCACTCAAGGTGATAGAAGGAAGTTCCTCCCTACTCATGAAGAGAGGGGGAGAACTCTTTGTTATGCCTGTAAGAAGTACTGGCACATGGCAAAGGATTTCCAGTCTAATTTGAAGTTGTCATGTTGCTGAGAAGGAAGGAGGCCACTAGAGAGGTGGAGCGTGATGTGGAGGTCACTAGGGTGGTGAGGGCGGAGATAACTGCTTCCTGGATGAGATGACGGAAATGTTAGTCGATGTCTTAGCCTCCATCAATTTGTAGAATGATTGGATTGTGGATTTCGGTTGCGGGCACCATCTCACTAGAGATGTGTCTAAGTTTGCCTCTCTGAAGGCTTGTGGAGGAACGGATGCAATCATCACTGCAGATGATACAGTGCATCCAGTTGAGCAAGAAGGGATGGTATCCCTTGGAGGTGAAGAGAAGCCTGTGACACTAAAGAGTGTGTATCATGTTTCAGGCCTGAAGAAGCATCTCTTCTCGGTCGCAAACATAGTGGATGCTGGATACCACGTGTTGTTTGGACCAAAGGAGGTGAAGTTTCTGAAGAATCTATCTTCTGTTGATGCCGATATCATGCTCACCAGGAGGAGGGTGAAGGATTTATATGTTCTTTCTGCAAATGCCTATGTTGATAAGCTAAAGACAAATGACAGCGCTGCGATCTGGCATGAGAGGCTAGGTCATGTGGGGATAGACAAGTTGAAGATGATGGCTGCAAAGGGACTGGTGAATGGCCTGCCAATCTCTCTTCTTGCGGCGACGACCATGTGTGCAAGGGCTGTCAATATGGAAAGTCATCTCTACTTCCGTTTGACAAGTCAGAGACTAGGTGTAAGGCACCTCTTGAGTGTGTCAATGTTGATGTGATGGGGATATGCGCCACACTTATGTATGGAGGAAATATGCATGCGCTGGTTCTGGTGGATGACTACACCCGCTACACGTGGGTATACTTTATGAGGGAGAAGTGAGAAGTGTTCGTGAAGTTCCAGGAGTGGAAGGAACTAGTGGAGGGGAGGCTGAACCTGAGGGTGAAGAAGCTGAGAAGTGATAATGGGGGGGAGTTTACCTCTAACGAATTTGGTTCATTCTGTAGGAAATTCGGCATTCGGTGAGAGCTCTCTTACGCTTATACCCCTTAGCAAAATGGGGTCGCAGAGAGGAAGATCCGCCATTTGGTGGAAACAACCAGGAGCTGGCTACATGCCAAAGGGATTCCCAAGGCCTTGTGGGTGGAGGGAATGACGTGTTCAACCCACGTGATCAACCGACTACCTCTGAGTCCTAACAGAATGGTGTCTTCACACTAGCTCATGTTTAGGGAGAAGCCAAATGTGGGTCACATGAAGGTTTTTGGCTATACCTGCTTCGTGCACGTCCCGGATGCTCAGAGAACCAAGTTAGACCCGTAAGCACGGAAGTGTGTCTTCATCGACTACGATGAGCGGAAAAAGGATGGAAGTGCATGGATCCGCAGACCCACAAGTTCATCATCTCGCATGACGTGGTGTTTGACGAACTGATCTCGTATCAGGGAGTTTCTTATGTGTTGCTGCCGGAAAGTGAAGGTTCAAGCAGGAGATAAGAGAGAGTCACTGAGGAATCTATTGTTGAGTTGGAGTTATCTCCAAGTTGATGGCGACATTGCTGATGCGGCCGTTGATCCCCGACATAGAGAGTTCGTGGATTGGGATGGTCGTTGCCGCAAGTTCGAAGACACGCGGTTTCTTCGCCTTTGCCGCGACGTTCTACGCCAATGCCGCGACGTTCTTCGCCTTCGCCGCTACACATTTTGCACGACGTCCGCCGTCACCATTTTAAATAAAATATATAATCATAAATTAAATAATTATAATTATATATTTTATTACTTATCATTTCAAACAATTTCTATTTTTAGCAATTTCAATTTAAGCATGTTTTATTTAAAGCAATTGTATTTTTATTATGATAGCTGCATATAACCATCATAATATTTGTTTCTGTTTTCATGCAGTTAACTTTTGGTATTATTTTTATTTTATTCTAAATTTTGTATGGAGGAGATTGAGTGGTGTAAGGCTATATATAGCCATGCTTGTTGTTGATTTCAAAGGAGATTATGAATGAAAATTAAAACCCTAAAGTTCTCCTCACTCTAAGGTGCCGCCCCTCCCTCTTCTTCTTCTCTAAGGTTCGGCCAGAACCTCTTCCCCCTCCTCTAAGCCGCCGGACACCCTCTCCACTCCTCCCCTTCCCCTTCTTCCTCTTTTTCTCACGTCACTCTTCCTCCCTCCCCCTCACGTCACTCTCTCTCAAGTTTTCCCATCTCTACATCTCTCTCCCTCTCTTGTTTATCTCCAGCCAGCCAACTTTCTCCCAGCCACCCTTCCCCCTCTCTCTACCGTTTCTCCCTCTACATTCTCTCACGTATCAAGGAGGTCTTGGGCTTGTTCGTGGCGGCGGGATTTGAAGGCGACGGTGCACATCTTCAAGGACTCCCCTCTGGCGACCACCTTCGTGAATAACTTAGGATTTTCTACAACCCGGATCTACTATTCAGGGAGGGTAACGCTTTCTACCTCTTGAGCGATTCTTCGATAGTTATTTGTGGTGGATAGGAATTGTGACGAATTTTGCGACATGGATCTTTCGCGATCCTTCTCATTTGTGATAGTTGAACGATCTTGGATTATTTTTTACTCGACGAGGAGTGGTGATCCTCTTTTGCCTTTGTTGGGGAAGATCCTCCTATTCCGGAGTTTTGCTTTCGGAGGATCTTCTTGTGATTGACAACAACAATAGCTTGTCCGGATCTCGTTGATCCCTTTGTTTGGAGCGACGTTGGCCTATCGCCCTCGTCTGTTCCTTATGCGTCGTGGTTGTCTTTGCGTGATAGTTGTGAAGGACTCACCCGTAGGTGGCTGCGTTTGTTCATCTGATTAGGTGTTATTAGGAAACGATCTCACGACCCAATCGATCGCACAAGTGAAAGCGTCCCGAACACCCAAGTTTACATCAATTTGGTATCAAAGCCAGGTTGTGTTGAGTTCTATCTCGACACCATCCTTACTCTCAGATCTGTAGGTTATCCGCCCTCTAAACGGTGCGTTCGTTAGCTCGGTCAAATTCTGAAATTTTCGGATTGGTCTGCATTTAGTAAAAACCTCGGAATTTTAAAACTTGTCAAAAAAATCTAAAAATTTTTCTGTAGCTTCCTACTCTTATTTCTAACAACATTAAAACAAACTTTTTTTCGATTCGACCACGTTAGGTTGGCCTGAAAATTGGAGACATTATAATTTTGTCCGTGTCAGCACATGAACTTTCACTAGTAATGACTACTAGGTTGAATCCGGGGTATCCCCCGGCACTCTCACGAATAACTGCACCACCGGCTAATTTAAAGGAGTTAGGTAAGGGTCGGAATGACGTTGTGAAGGTGATTAGGCTCAGCCGCGACCCGAAACACCGATTTCGAGCAAGTTTTAAACACAGAGAGAAGTGGTGCAGGCTCGTGGTGGATAGTGTTTGCCATACAAACGCTATCACGGAGAATGCAGTATCTAGGATTTTGGTGACCACTGCGCCACATCCTTGCCCTTATCGTCTCGTATGTCCGGATGAGAGCACTATCTTTGTGTCCAGGCGATGTTTGGTGCCCCTCACCATCCAAGCTTATTCTGAGCACATTTGGTGTGACGTCCTTCCTATGAAGGACTTCATATTTTGTTGGGACACCCGTGGCTCGCTAGCCATGACGTTAGTTATGACGCCCAGAATAACACCCTAGACTTTACACATGGGGTCAACTAACATATCTTAGGTCCAACCCGCCCAGGAAGCCCAAAGTCCCATTTGGAGACGCTCGCGGCACGGTTGAGTCGACACCACCCTGTGCAGACACACATGAGGATTTTGACACTGTCAGTCAAAATCAGCCCTTAGTTTGTGTTAGCCACTATGAGGCAAACACACCGAGTTTGAGTATGGGGCCCGAGCCCGGCCCTGTTAGTCCCAGCCTGCCCATAGACATTGTCCCAGTTGAGGCACCCTCGACTGACTTAGTGCCTGAAATTGATGTTGCTCTGATTAGCCAACCTCTATTTGATCCCGTTAGCCTTAGGGAGCCTTTTGTTGGCCACCCCGAGGACATTCAGGAGGTTGAAGAAAATTCTGAAAGTGGGCTGAGTGAATCTGATGCTGATGGTGAGACGATTGAGGAGATAGGGCGAGCCTTATCGACTCCTCACATTTTTGATGGTGGGATTAGGGCTCATGCATTTCCCGTGTCATTTAGTGGGGAGGACAAATGGTCCAATCCATTATTTGTGGGTAGTAGTTGTGTGGGCACATTCTCTGCACTAGTGGACCCTAGGCTAGTGTTAGCGCCCCCACTGAACCTTCACCCATTTAAGGTTGCTTGGGTTTCCCCTACTTCATCCCCGATCTGGAAGTATGGCATGGAGCCCGTTACCACCGCGGGGCGAGTTGAGTGGTTTCGTTGGGGTATCCTTCCCATGCTAGCTGATCTTAATTGTTGGGATCGCCCTAGGATGAACCTGAATTTAATTTCATATAATGAATTAGTAGGTGTTTCAAGAGGTCTTAATCCACCCAAACATGATGAATTGGTGCTAGGCGACCCATCTGGGTCCATTCACTTTGTAGTCACCGCACCCGTTGGAGAATCCTGCAATAAGGAAGACTCAGTTTTAGTAGATCATTCCCCTGGACAGTTGCCAATTGGCAACTTAGATGACAATGTCAATATTGTCCCCACTGTTCGTCGAATAGTTGTCGTTCTAGAAAGTTTTGCTTTACATTCAAGAGTTTTTGCTGGATTGGGACGGTCGTTGCCGCAAGTTCGAAGACACGTCGTTTCTTCGTCTTCGCCGCGACATTCTACGCCAACGCCACAACGTTCTTCGCCTTCGCCGCTACACATTTTGCACGACGTCCGCCGTCACCATTTTAAATAAAATATATAATCATAAATTAAATAATTATAATTATATATTTTATTACTTATCATTTCAAACAATTTCTATTTTTAGCAATTTCAATTTAAGCATGTTTTATTTAAAGCAATTGTATTTTTTATTATGATGGCTGCATATAACCATCATAATATTTATTTCTATTTTCATGCAGTTAACTTTTGGTATTATTTTTATTTTATTCTAAATTTTGTATGGAGGAGATTGAGTGGTGTAAGGCTATATATAGCCATGCTTGTTGTTGATCAAAGGAGATTATGAATGAAAATTAAAACCCTAAAGTTCTCCTCCCTCTAAGGTGCCGCCCTTCCCTCTTCTTCTTCTCTAAGGTTCGGCCAGAACCTCTTCCCCCTCCTCTAAGCCGCAGGCCACCCTCTCCACTCCTCCCCTTCCCCTTCTTCCTCTTTTTCTCACGTCACTCTTCCTCCCTCCCCCTCACGTCACTCTCTCTCAAGTTTTCCCATCTCTACATCTCTCTCCCTCCCTTGTTTATCTCTATCCAGCCAACTTTCTCCCAGCCACCCTTCCCCCTCTCTCTACCGTTTCTCCCTCTATATTCTCTCACGTATCAAGGAGGTCTTGGGCTTGTTCGTGGCGGCGGGATTTGAAGGCGACGGTGCACATCTTCAAGGACTCCCCTCCGGCGACCACCTCCGTGAATAATGTAGGATTTTCTACAACCCGGATCTACTATTCCGGGAGGGTAACACTTTCTACCTCTTGAGCGATTCTTCGATAGTTATTTGTGGTGGATAGGAATTGTGACGAATTTTCTGACATTGAACTTTCGCGATCCTTCTCATTTGTGATAGTTGAACGATCTTGGATTATTTTTTACTCGGCGAGGAGTGGCGATCCTCTTTTGCCTTTGTTGGGGAAGATCCTCCTATTCCGGAGTTTTGCTTTCGGAGGATCTTCTTGTGATTGACAACAACAATAGCTTGTTCGGATCTCGTTGATCCCTGTGTTTAGAGCGACGCTAACCTATCGCCCTCGTACGTTCCTTGTGCACCGTGGTTGTCTTTGCGTGATAGTTGTGAAGGACTCACCCGTAGGTGGCTGCGTTTGTTCATCCGATTAGGTGTTATTAGGAAACGATCTCGCAACCCAATCGATCGCGCAAGTGAAAGCGTCCCAAACACCCATGCCTACATCACAAGTGCTCCATCGCCATCTAGCTCAAGAGGAGACTCGAGTTCGAGAAGAAGGGGGAGCAGTGCTCTAAGAGATGATGGGAGAAGAGTTGTAGAAGAGGGTTCTACCGGAGCAGTAGAGAGGGTCCAAGCCTTGAGGAGGTCGAAGCGGACCATCGTCCCGCATTCTCGTTATAAGGAGGGGAACTTTGTGAGTTTGGTTTTACTTTTTCGCAGGACCACTCGACGAGAGAGAACCTACCCGCTTTGTAGATGTTGTTGGCACCAAGGAGTGGGACGTGGCCATGGATAAGGAGATGGAAGTCTTGGAGAAGAAAGAGACATGGGAACTTGTTCCCATGATGGAGGGCATCAACCCTGTCACCTGCAAGTGGGTGTACAAGGTTAAGAAGAGAGCTGACGGAGGAGTAGAGCGGTACAATGATAGTCTTGTCTCTCGGGGTTTCTCACAAACCTATGGAGAGGACTACGAGGAGATGTTTAGTCATGTGGCAAAGATGACATCGGTGAGGACGGTCATTGCTCTGGCAGCATGCCGAGGGTGGAAGGTGTGGCAACTTGATGTGAAGAATGCCTTCTTGTATGGAGAGATTGACAAGGACATATTCATGGTGCAACCACCTGGATACATGTCCAAGTCACAGCCACATCAAGTGTGCAAGTTGAAGAAGGTCCTCTATGGGTTAAAACAAGCGTCGAGAGCCTGGTATGGGAAGATTGCGAAGTATTTGCAGTTTTGTGGTTATGATGCCTCAAACTCAGACTCTAGCGTTTATTAAGAAGAGTGGAGATCTTCGTGTGCTAGTGTTGTTGTATGTCGACGAGATGATCGTGACAGGGAACAATAATGAGGAGGTCACGGCGCTGAGACAGCAGTTATCCATTCTATTCGAGATGAAGGATCTTAGTGAATTGCACCATTTCCTTGGCCTTCAAGTAGAGAATAGAGGAGGTGGGCTGTTCGTTTCCCAGAGGACTTATGCTGAGAAGATCGTCGAATGATTTGGCATGAAGGAGGGGAAGGGCAGCTCTGTTCCATTGGAGTTTGGGCTGAAACTTCGGAAGGAAGAAGGGACGATTCTTCCTAATCTGAAGGTCTTCTGAGCACTAATGGGGAGTCTTATCTACCCGACTATCACGAGGCCAGACATTGCTTTTGCTATCAGCCGAGTAAGTCTGTATATGCAGGAGCCGCGAAAGCCTCATGTGGAGGCAGCAAAAGGGATGTTGGAACAACCCAATTACTGATTTGGGCTAGGATCACTATCTGCTGACTAGGATCAAGTTGACCCCAATGTATAGTCAATGGGTCAAGGGTTTATGTTGTTAGAACTCAAGAAAATATTCAGGTTCTGCGTTCGACGAAATGCTATCCGCGTTCGACGAACGGCTTGCTCTCTGCGTTCGACGAACGGCTTACACTCTGCGTTTGGAGAACGGCTTGCTCTCAGTGGTCGACGATCTTCAACCTCAGCGTCTCAGCGGCTCAGTGGTCGACGAAATTATTCAGTCTCAGCGGTCGACGAATTTGCTCAGTTCAGCGGTCGATGAATTCCTTAGTTCGATGAACTCAGTTCTGCGTTCGAAGAATAAGTATCAGATGTTCAGATCGACGAAATATCTTCTCATCTCAACTAATTTAATTCTTCTAGCCAGATTCATTTGAGGTCGACGAACTCAACATTGTGTTCGACGAAAATCTTGAGATTGACGAAATTTGTTGAGATCGACGAAAATTTCTCTACAGCAGATTTATTTCAGACAGATTATATTATTCATTCTCTGAACTCAGATCGTCCATTGCAACGGATCTATTATTCCAGATAAGACAAGATTTCTGCCTTACTTATTATATTCCTTTCCATTATCTTCCCGAGATTATAGTCGTTTGGCGAAAAAGGATATCATTAATTAAAAAGAAAAAGAAATTAAAGTCTTGCGTGCAGTTTCAAGGAAATATTAAATGCAGATTATTTTATTCCTTCTTCTGCTGATTCGAAATTCAAATCAAAGATATATTGAAAAAGAAAAAGGAAGAAGAATAGTTTTTTACAGTGCAGCAAGATATTACAGAATAGCAGTACAGGAAAAAGAAAAGAAGAAGAATATTCAGTCGAGAGGAAGAAGAAAGACACACACAGAAAAAGCTTTCAGTCTTCATCTTCCTCAAGCAATACAATTCTTCAGAAAATTACAGGAAGAGAAGAAACACAAGAAAGCATTCACAGATCTTCTTCTTCCTCAACAACAGCACTCATTTACTGAGAAGATCAACTCTACTCTCTCAGTCATCAGCTGTTAGATCAGATATTCAAAGAGCAACAATAATCTGAAGAACTTATTCTTCCATATTTATCAGCTACAGGAAGATCAGTTTATTCAAGAGAAAGCTCCAGCAATCTACTGTCAAACATTTTCAATCAGACAGAGGAGCTTTACATTATCAAATCCACTAGAGTCTTCTCTCAAAATATTAACAGAGAAGAACATTCAAACCCTTCTTATCCCCTCTTGTACATGTTATAACTCCCTTCAAAAGTTAACCCATTGGTGGCAGGGCACCTGATCAAAAACCTGTGGTTTGGTTAGAGCACCTGATCAAAAGCTCCTTGGTGTGTGGATGTAACACCTCCCATGTAATGACTATATATTATAGGTCTGGCCGGGACCCCACAGCATATAACCGCCACAGCTTCAGTATTAAAAGATGATATAACTACCCAACTCAAAACTCAGACAACACAGCGGAAACAAAACTAAGAAACACAGAGATTGTCCACGACTACATAGGAGTAAAACTGGCCTTAAGGCCTTACAAAACCGGTGTCCAAGTCATCAAACATTCAACACAAAATGAAATCCCCAAAAGAGGGGAAAACTAATTTCACTAAGCTACCTCGGCATGCAAGCCGGAACATCAAAATAAAAGTACAGAAATGCAGGAAAATAAAAGTAAACACTTCATGAGGCTTAGGCCTTTTTGGCCGGCGAGCTAGGTCCAGTCTGTGATCCTTGCCCTGCATCCAAATCACAAAGAGCGGTAAACGAGGGTCAGCTATGGCTGACCACAAACGGTGTAACAACATCCCTCCTCCCGACCATCCTAGCGGACCCCGGGGAACTACTTCACCCTGCAAGTCAGCACTTCGTATGCAAATGCACATAAAGAAAAACAACATAAACAACAGGCATGAGTGTCACAAGCATCATCCATGTTTCTATGTTGAGCAGATAATAAAGGGGCCTACAAATGCAATATTAATGCAAACCTGGGTTTCACCCAAGGCACCCTAATGCTTATGAATCTAACACATCATCATACATCATCCATCACATCACAACCATAGGGTACTCATCATTTCCCCCAAAGGGCATCGTAGCCCAAGGCCAAGAACTCATGTTGTGATTCCACTGCGCCTGGCCCACCATGCCATCGAGCTCATCCATCAGCTCACCTGTTCTTGCCTCCATCATCACATCACAACCATAGGGTACTCATCATTTCCCCCAAAGGGCATCGTAGCCCAAGGCCAAGAACTCATGATGTGATCTCACCGTGCATGGCCCACCATGCCATCGGGCTCATCCATCAGCTCACCTGTTCTTGCCTCCATCATCACATCACAACCATAGGGTACTCAATCTCATCAATTTCACTACAATCAACACAGAAGGGGGGACTTGTCTTGCCGAGACACCCTCCACACATGACTTGCAATATCACGGGCGGGCCAGCCGACCAAAAGAAAATTACGTGCCTTCACAATACAAACAAGCATCACAAGCCATAACTCACGCACAATATTTCCCCACCCACAAACCAACATTCGTTCTCATACGAAAATACAAGGGCATTACAACGACGTTTTCGCCGTAATCAGATTTCTAGTAAAATCCCTAAAATGCACGTCAAACAACATCACCGAATCAGACTAACGATCGCGATTCCGGCTTCAACCACAATGCCTAATCCGCTAACGGAGCGGGTCTCTAATGAAAAATCATGTCGGGGATGGACTCAATCGACCCGATGGTTCCTCTTGAACCAAGGCGACCCGAATCCCTCTCACTCGACGGATCCGGTGCAAAAATGCAGAAAAAGAGAGGAAAAAGGGATGCCATGCACGCATCCTAAAGACCGGGAGGAGAAATGTCTTTACCTTTTGAGATTTCCTCCTAGCCATGGGAAACTTGCAAACGAATGGAGGAGAAGAAGCGCCTCGACGTCCCCTACGCGTTGCCTATCTCGGATCGGCGAACGGAGCTCCGAAGCTCCAACAATGGCAGGAACTAGCTCTCTTCCTCCTCCAAACTCCTCCTCTCTCTCAAGCCCTCAAAACCCAAAAAGAAAAGGAATGATGAAAGGAACCCTTCTCATCCCTACTTAGGGTTCTCCCACGAACCCCTCACAGCCGTCCGATCAAGATCTAAGCCGAACGAACGCCCCGATTAGCTATTTACGAAAACTGGTTTCGTCAGCTACCACGCGGCGGTAGCGCTAACGCGTCGCGCTAGCTCCGCGAACCCACTTGCCGTCTCAGTGGCTCCCCGCTGAGAAGAAGACCTAACGCCAGCGGTAGGGCTATCGCCCCGTGCTAGCAACATACCTCGTTTTTCACTTTCTAGACACCTTCTACGGCGCCGCGCTAGTACTACCGCGCCGCGCTATTGGTTCGACGAAAACACGCCCCGTCGACGCTCGTCGACTTCACATTCAACTACCGTCGGCTGTAGTACCTACCGCCTGACGTTAACTCGCAGAATAGCAAAAACTGGGGTGTTACAACTCCACCCCCCTTAAAAGAATTTCGTCCTCGAAATTGCAAAAACTGAAACAGAAAACCACGATGCATACCTGATGCAAAGAGTTCTGGGAAGTCCTCCCGCATCTCTTGCTCACACTCCCAAGAGAATTCGTCTCGCCCGCAATTGTCCCATCGCACCTTTACAAGCCTGACTTCCTTCTCCTCCACGCAGATCAGACGAACCCTCGTCCTCAGATCCCCTATCCCCGGCACCACCGCCGCTTCAACCACGACGCTTGGCTCTACCAAAGCTTTCCTCAGCACAGAGACATGAAAAACATCATGTAATCCACTCAGCTCGGCGGACAATGCCAAACGATAGGCTGCTTCGCCTATATGCTCCGTAACCTCGAACGGACCCAAATATCTCGGACTCAACTTCTTGAGTCGCCGCACACGCCAAACGCCCTTGAACGGCTTGATCTTCAAGTAGACCATGTCGCCCACTGCAAACTCCACATTTCTATGGCGCGCATTGAAATACTTAGCTTGCGGATCCTGGGCAACCTTCATGCACTCCTGAATCGTCCCCACGATCTCGCAAGCATCTGCCACCACTTGCTTTCCCAAAAGCTTAGTGTCTCCTGCCTCTGCCCAAGACATCGGTGTTCGACACTTCCTTCCATACAATGCTTCGTATGGCGCCATCTTGATACTCGCCTGGAAGCTATTATTATAACGAACTCCACCATGAAAAGGTGGTCTTCCCAACTCCTACCAAAGTCAAGAGCACACATCCTCAACATATCCTCCAAAGTATGATTCGTTCGCTCCGTCTGACCATCGGTCTGCGGATGGAACGCGGTACTAAACTTGAGTTTGGTGCCTAAACTTTTATGCACTAATCTCCAGTCCTTCGACGTGATACGCCCATCGCGATCACTAACAATGCTCTTAGGAAACCCGTGCAACCGCATAATATTTCGAACATAAAGCTCCACGAGCTTCTCCACGCCATCACCCTAACTGATTCAGAATGAAGTGAGCCACCTTGGTCAGGCGATCCACTATCAACCAAATCAAATTGTTACCCTACTGCGATCGAGGCAAACCATGCACCAAATCCATGGAGATATCGTCGAATTTCCATTCAGGGATAGAAAGAGGCTTCAAGAACCCGCCGGGCCTTTGGCACTCAGCCTTCACTAAAGCGCAAGTCTGACACTGGCTTACATACTCAGCTACATCCCGCTTCATCCCAGGCCACCAAAAGGATTTCTTCATATCCGAGCACATCTTTGTACTACTGGATGAATGGAGTACTTCGTAAAGTGAGCCTCAAACATCAACTCCTCGTGGAGCTTGCCAAAATGCGGAACACAAACCCTTCCGTCTCTTTTCAAAATCCCACTGACCATCTCCAAAGCATTGCCTTCGCTTTGCTGAGCTTCCAACACCAACCGTTGACACTCTTGGTCTGCACTAGTCGCCTCTCAGATTCGATCCGTTATATCACACTGCATTTCAATCCAGTTCAACCGAGCCATGCTAGACTCACCTCTAGCCACACAAGCAATGTCAAGAGACTCCAAGTCTCGCACCGAACGCTCGTCAAGCGCCTCAATACAATTACCTTGCCCGGAGTACTTCATACTCAAGGCATCCGCCACCACATTGGCTTTGCCTGGCGTATACTGAATCTCCACATCGTAGTCCCCAAGGAACTCGACCCACCTATGCTGCCGCATATTCAGATCCTTTTGGTCTAGGAGATACCTCAGGCTTTTGTGATCCGTGAAGATCTCCACCCTTGCACCGTATACGTAGTGCTGCCACAATTTTAACGCAAAGATTACCGCCGCCAAATCCAGATCATGGACGGGGTAATTCCTCTCATGAGTCTTTAACTGCCTTGACCCATAAGCTATCACAATGTCGTGCTACACCAGCACGCATCCCAAACTGCAACCTGATGCATCACTGAAAATTTGAAATCCTTCCATCCCACTAGGAAGACTAAGGACCAGAGCAGACATCAACCTTTCCTTCAAATTCTCAAACGCACGGGCACACTCCGGCGTCCACACGAACTTTTGGTCCTTGCGAGTAAGAGTGGTGAGGGGCAATGCCACCCGCGAGAAGTTCTCCACGAACCTTCTGTAATAACTGGCTAGTCCAAGGAAACTCCAGACTTCCGCCACGGTTCTCAAAACAGGCCGAACTCTAATGGCTTCAATCTTCGTCGGATCTACCGCCACCCCATCTCCACTGATCATGTGACCCAAAAATGCCACCTTCTCGATCCAAAACTCGCACTTTCAGAACTTCGCATAAAGCTGGTTCTCCCTCAACGTCTGCAACACTAATCTCAGATGAGACTCGTGCTCCGCTTCCGATTTCGAATATACCAAAATATCATCTATGAACACCACCACAAACGGATCCAAAAAAGGTCGAGAAACCCTGGTCATCAAATCCATGAACACAGATGGCGCGTTCGTCAGTCCGAACAGCAACACCGAAAACTCATAGTGGCCATACCGAGTCCCAAATGGTGTCTTGGCAATGTCCTCTTCTCGAATATTCAACTGGTAGTACCCCGACTTCAAGTCCAAATTGTAGTACACCACCGACCCCACTAACTGGTCGAACAGATCATCAATTCGGGGAATCAGGTATCTATTCTTGACGGTCAACTTATTCAGCTCACGGTAGTCAATGCACAACTGCATACTTCCATCCTTTTTCTTTACGAACAATACTGGCGCGCTCCACGGCGAAGAGATGGGCCAAATTTACCCTTGCTCTAATAATTCTTGCAACTGAACCTTGAGCTCGGCCAGTTCCTTCGGTGCCATCCTAAATGGAGGACGCGATACCGGCCTCACACCCGGTACCAACTCTATCGAAAAATCGATTTCATGCTGAGGAGGTGCTCCCGGAAGCTCCTCGGGGAATACATCCTCAAACTCTTCCACCACCGGAACATCTCCAATAGCCAACCTTGTGGAGTGAGTCTCCACCAAAGCTATGAACTCCTCGCCTCCTTGGTTTACCGCATGCCTCACATGCATGGTGGAAATCAGGGAGCAAGCCACTCCGCTTAGGCCTTCAAACTTGACCTCTGCTCTACCTTGCCTCTCAGGGTTACCACCTTCAACTGGCAGTCGATACTAGCTCGCTGCTCTGCAAGCCAGTCCATCCCTAAGATGGCATCAAATTTGGCTAGTGGCAGAATCGCTGCTACCAACTCGAAATCACAATCGCAAATTTGCAACACGATGCGTCCTTCCCTCACGGTGGTCATGAAAGACCCATTCGGTATGCGCACACTCAGTACCACCTCTACCTTGACAGACTCAACACTGATCCCCCGGGTAAAGCTTCCCGCAAGAAAAGAGTGTGACGCTCCCGTGTTGAACAACACTCGAGAGGGGTAACCAAAGACTAGCACGAAACCTAGATACGCGCACAACAAATACGAAAGATCACAAACAGCTTTAAGATAACAAACGGAAATCTAACTTTTCATACCTGCCGTCACATCGGGTTGACGAAACATCTCTTGCTGCCCAAGGGCAGAATCACTAGGCTGCACCGGAGTAAAGCGTGAAGCGCTCGACTCCACTGATTTTCCCTTTTCCGCATAACTAAGATCGGAACGCACCGACTGTTCCAGCCCCTGCTCCGACTCATCTCCACCCTCGGAACAGAACCGAGCGATGTGGCCCACCTTGACACACTTAAAGCACGACATGGGTCCTTTGGAGTGGATCTCCCCAGAAGCTGCATCGCTTCTCCCACTAGGCTTATAGGAACGAAATCTTTTCCTTCCTCGGCTTCCCTCCGATTTCCACTGAGATTTGGAAGGTTCCCCTTCACATCGCTCTGCTCCAACGTCCTTTCGACTCTGGGCTTGGTCAGAATATCTCTCCAATGCTCTAGGAACTGTCAACTCTCAAGCTCCATCTAGTGTGACAGGCGTTGCAACCGACGACACTCTCACCGATAGAGCCGACACCAAATCTTCTGCTAGCATACGACAGAAATCAGCCGGGGACATGCTCACAATCATGAGGCCCGGAGCAGTAGCACTGCTCCCCGGAGGCTCCTCCTGCCTCCTCGACATCCCCGCATTATCGCTAACATCCTAACATAAGGAAGGAAACAAACTAATCAAGCTCAACTCGCGAGACTCGAACACAGGGATACTCATGAACCCGCACAATACTCCTATGTGGACAATCTCTTTACGCGATCTGAAAACACTAGACCTCGCAAGAACACTCAACCTAGCTCTGATACCAAATTATAACACCTCCCATGTAATGACTATATATTATAGGTCCAGCCGGGACCCCACAACATATAACCGCCACAGCTTCAGTATTAAAAGATGATATAACTACCCAACTCAAAACTCAGACAACACAGCGGAAACAAAACTAAGAAACACAGAGATTGTCCACGACTACATAAGAGTAAAAATGGCCTTAAGGCCTTACAAAACAGGTGTCCAAGTCATCAAACATTCAACACAAAATGAAATCCCAAAAAGAGGGGAAAACTAATTTCCTTAAGCTACCTCGGCATGCAAGCCGGAACATCAAAATAAAAGTACAGAAATGCAGGAAAACAAAAGTAAACACTTCATGAGGCTTAGGCCTTTTTGGCCGGCGAGTTAGGTCCAGCCTGTGATCCTTGCCCTGCATCCAAATCACAAAGAGCGGTAAACGAGGGTCAGCTATGGCTGACCACAAATGGTGTAACAACATCCCTCCTCCCAGCCGTCCTAGCGGACCCCGGAGAACTACTACACCCTGCAAGTCAGCACTTCGTATGCAAATGTACATATTGAAAAACAACATAAACAACATGCATGAGTGTCACAAGCATCATCCATGTTTCTATGTTGAGCAGATAATAAAGGGGCCTACAAATGCAATATGAATGCAAACCCGAGTTTCACCCAAGGCAACCTAATGCGTATGAATCTAACACATCATCATACATCATCCATCACTTCACAACCATAGGGTACTCATCATTTCCCCAAAAGGGCATCGTAGCCCAAGGCCAAGAACTCATGCTGTAATCCCACCGCGCCTGGCCCAGCATGCCATTGGGCTCATCCATAAGCTCACCTGTTCTTGCCTCCATCATCACATCACAACCATAGGGTACTCATCATTTCCCCCAAAGGGCAACGTAGCCCAAGGCCAAGAACTCATGATGTGATCCCACCGCGCCTGGCCCACCATGCCATCGGGCTCATCCATCAGCTCACCTGTTCTTGCCTCCATCATCACATCACAACCATATGGTACTCAATCTCATCAACTTCACTACAATCAACACAGAAGGGGGGACTTGTCTTGCCGGGACACCCTCTACACATGACTTGCAATATCACGGGCGGGCCAGCCGACCACAAGGCAATGCCGTGCCTTCACAATACAAACAGGCATCACAAGCCATAACTCACGCACAATATTTCCCCGCACACAAACCAACATTCGTTCTCATATGAAAATACAAGGGCATTACAATGATGTTTTCGCCGTAATAGGATTTCTAGTAAATGATGTAGGAAAGGGTGTTCGGGTTCACTCACTCGTGCGCGATCGATTTGATTACTCCCAATGCTTCCTAATCTCACACAAGCGAGAACGAACGCAGCCGACTCGCGGAATGATTTTTATTCACGTTATTTATCACGCACGGGCAACCACACCGCGAGGGAACGGAAGGAGGCTATGGGCCAACTTCGCTCCCGGCTAAAAGGATCCACACGATCCGGTCGAGCGGTTGTTGTTGTCTACCAAAGAGAGATCCTCCGAAAAGGTAAAGATTTCAGAAACGGAAAATCTCCCCCAACAAGAACAAAAGAGGATCGCCACTCCTCGCTGAATTAAAATGAAATCCAAGATCGAAATACAAATCCAAAATAAAGAAAATCCGCGAGGAAATCAACGATTCAAAGATCACATCACAGATCTAGCCACCACAGAACTATCTAAGAAAGGAATCACACGAGTTGAGAGTTCGTTACCCCATCGGAATCGTAGATCCGAGATGTAGGAATCCTAAAGATTGTTCATCCGCGGAGACCACCGGAGATGAGTCACTTGATGTAGAGCACGTTCGCCTTCGCCGCTTCCACCACGATCAAGCCCTTTGAGCCAAACCCGAGCCAAGAGATCTCCTTCCACAAGCCCTTGGTGGCTGGCCGAAATTCTTCAAAAGGGAGAGGGAGACGGTCGGCCTTGGAGGGAGAGGTTGAGAGAAGGAGTGAGGAAGGGAGAAGGAGCCGAGAAGAGGGGAGGAGGAGGAAGAGTGGCCGGCGGCCAAGAGGAGCCTAGGGGCGGCGGCTACGAGGAAGATGAGAGGGAGAAACTTTAGGGTTTGGAAAAGTTTATTTTCAATTTTCATCAAATCTGAAATTAACATAGATTTTGGCCTATTTATAGGCTCACACACATACGGTGACTAAACGCAGCCTAACTAATAAAAATTCTAATGGATGGCTAAACGCAGGCCACTAAATAAACAGTCCCAAATTAAACATACAACAGAACATGACAAAATGAGCATATAAAAAACTAAAAAGGCTCCGGTAGGATCTATGGCAGATCCTCAACATCTTCAACAACATCACTATCATCCTCATCATGTGGTGGTGGATCATCTTGATCATGCGGTGGAGGATCTGGCAGTGGTGGAGGGTCCACAACGGTATCATCAACATCAGCATCATACGGTGGCGGATCTAGCAGTGGTGGAGGGTCCACAACGGTATCATCAACATCAGCATCGACCTCATCCCCCACAAAGTGTGGGTCCATGTGGGGGTCTTCATCAATAAGGAGATGGAGAAGGACCGAGAGGAATGGATGGCCTCCATCAATCCTCCCCCGCTTGAAAGGACTCATCACCGATGAGTCGACATCATGGAGAACTGGAAGGATTGCAACCTCAGAATTCCTGTCAAGCACAGAGTTGGTCTTTGGGACCTTGAAAGCAGCATTAGATAACGAAGGAGAATATGCTAAAACATCAACGGACAACATACCTCCAGTGATAACCTTAGGAGAAAACAATCTACTACCCTGCTCACCTCTCAACCCAATATAATGATTAGTAGATAGTAATGGAAGGGGAGGCAGTTTAAGTGGTGGTAGAATGATGACGTAAAATTTGAAACATCAAAAATAGGGGGCAAACCCCACTCAGCAGAAACCTTCATATGAAAAGTACTCTTTCCAAAATTCAGTGAATTTCGAAAAGGTTTAGCGTTCGGACTCATGATGTCCTCTAAAGCGCCGGAAGGCCACCGTTCAGGTTTGAGACATACCATAATTAAATCTCCCATTTTATGATGGGATGCTCTCTTTTGCGCGCTACACATAACGTGATAAAACCAAAATGGGTCGGCTAATGTAATATTCTTATGCTTGGGTTGGTTAGGAAAATTTGCAGCAATCACCAAGTTATTGATTAAATTTAAGGTCTTGTCATCCATAGGAATGATGGTCTCACTAAGTTGAAACGAAGGGGCCTTAGGTGGTAAAGGTTTTAAAATAATCATTTCGCCCTCAAATTTAAGTTCAGAAACGTTAGCACTCCTTAATTGAGTGACGTCGCGTTCACCAATAACTCTAAACTCACCTTCAGATTTCTTGTCAACCTCCTGAATGATCTTGGGGAGTTCAACTGAAGGCATCATAAGGCTAAAGGGATCACGTAATGGTTGACTAATCGGAATAACATCAGTCTTAACTATTACACTTAATGTTTTCTGTTCCTCAGGACAAGTTGTGTCCTTAGAGGGGATCATAGGCCTATTAGGCGGGGTGGCCTTCAGAATGATAAGCTGACCATTATGCTGGAATTCTAACGTGTTTTCATGATCATCGTGGATGACCACATGGTCAGAAAGCCATGGGCGTCCTAGCAATACATGACAATCCTTCATAGGAAGGACATCACACCAAACGCGCTCAGAATAGACTTTGATGGTGAGGGGCACCAAACATCGCCTAGACACTAAAATAGTGCTCTCGTCAGAACACACAAGCCGATAGGGACGGGGGTGCGGCTCGGTGGTCAAACACATCCTCGTGATAGCATTTTCAGAAATGACATTCATGCGGCAAATGCTGTCGACAACTAGTTTGCACCACTTCTCGCCGTGCTTAAAATTTTTCAAAAAATTTCTTGTTATGTCACGGTCAAACCTAAACACTCTTGCAACGGTGTCCCACCCTTTATATAACGCTCGAGGTTCAGTGTACTAACTTTTATTAGTGCGGGGTGGCACTCCATCACGAGGAATAATGGTTAGAGTTCGGGGGGTCTCTCTAGTAATCCTAAGAGTGTGAACACAATACTCCATGTTATCCTTCAGCCCCTTAACCTCCCGGTTGAGGTCACGGATCGCAATCAACTCATATTCAGGGGGTCGTGGTGCAGCCATACGGGTAAGTGTAGGAGAATGCCCCAGACCTAACCTAGTAGCCATAATCTAGTGAAAACTAGGTGCTGAACATCATAAATTTATAAAAGATGAATCATTTCCCGCTGCTTTTCAAATATAAGATATTAGTTTTTTTTATAAAATCTTGCTGGAAATAATGTCAAGATCTTCCAGAAATATTTGATTTTCAAAAATTTGAATTTTGAATATAAAAAAATTTGAATTTGAAATTCAAAAAATTTGAATTTTGAATGTGAATTTCAAAATTTTGAATTTTGAATTTCAAAATTTTGAATTTTGAATTTGAATTTTGAATTTCAAAATTTTGAATTTGAATTGTGAATTTCAAAATTTTGAATTTTGAATTTTAATTTTGAATTTCAAAAATTTGAATTTTGAATTTGAATTTTAAATTTCAAAAATTTGAATTTTGAATTTCAATAATTTGAATTTTGAATTTCAAAATTTTGAATTTTGAATTTGAATGGTGAATTTCAAAAATTTGAATTTGACTTTCCAGACTTTAATTTTTTTTTTTCCCGTAATTTGAATTTGAATTTGAATTTTTTTTCTTTTTCTGAATTTGAATTTGAATGCTGAAAAATAAGAATTTAAAGGCCGCTATTCGCAGACCAGAAATTTAGATCACGCCAAAATTTTACGAAAGATAATTTTATTCCCGCCTAATAACTAGGGTAAGTAAAATATTTTTTTGATTTTCTTACAGAAAATAATAAGTAGAATTACCAGAAATTGTTTTTTTTAATTTCGCAAAAAAATGAGAATTTTAGGCCGCTATTCGCAGACCGACGAAATTTTATTTTTAATTTTTGAGCGCAAAATCGTGTGAAGATTGTGAGTGTCGGCGTTCTAAGAAAACCTAAGGAATGCGTCAATTAAGAAATTGACACGAACCTCGCTTTGATACCAAATTGATGTAGGAATGGGTGTTCGAGTTCACTCACTCGTGCGCGATCGATTTGATTACTCCCAACGCTACCTAATCTCACACAAGCGTGAACGAACGCAGCCGACTCGCGGAATGATTTTTATTCATGTTATTTATCACACACGGACAGCCACATCGCGAGGGAACGCAAGGAGGCTATGGGCCAACTTCGCTCCCGACTAAAAGGATCCACACGATCCGGTCGAGCGGTTGTTGTTGTCTACCAAAGAGAGATCCTCCGAAAAGGTAAAGATTTCGGAAACAAAAAATCTCCCCCAACAAGAACAAAAGAGGATCGCCACTCCTCGCCGAATTAAAATGAAATCCAAGATCGAAATACAAATCCAAAATAAAGAAAATCCGCGAGAAAATCAACGATTCAAAGATCACGCCACAGATCTAGCCACCACAGAACTATCTAAGAAAGGAATCACACGAGTTGAGAGTTCGTTACCCCATCGGAATCGTAGATCCGAGATGTAGGAATCCTAAGGATTGTTCGTCCGCGGAGACCACCGGAGATGAGTCACTTGATGTAGAGCACGTTCGCCTTCGCCGCTTCCACCACGATCAAGCCCTTTGAGCCAAACCCGAGACAAGAGATCTCCTTCCACAAGCCCTTGGTGGCTGGCCGAAATTCTTCAAAAGGGAGAGGGAGACGGTCGGCCTTGGAGGGAGAGGTTGAGAGAAGGAGTGAGGAAGGGAGAAGGAGCCGAGAAGAGGGGAGGAGGAGGAAGAGTGGCCGGCGACCAAGAGGAGCCAAGGGGCGGCGGCTAGGAGGAAGATGAGAGGGAGAAACTTTAGGGTTTGGAAAAGTTTATTTTCAATTTTCATCAAATCTGAAATTAACATAGAGTTTGGCTTATTTATAGGCTCACACACATACGACGGCTGAACGCAGCCCAACTAATAAAAATTCTAATGGACGGCTAAACGCAGGCCACTAAATAAACAGTCCCAAATTAAACATACAACAGAACATGACAAAATGAGCATATAAATAACAAAAACGGCTCCGGTAGGATCTATGGCGGATCCTCAACATCTTCAACAGCATCACTATCATCCTCGTCATGTGGTGGTGGATCATCTTGATCATGCGGTGGCGGATCTGGCAGTGGTGGAGGGTCCACAACGGTATCATCAACATCAGCATCGACCTTCATCAACAGGGAGATCGAGAAGGACTGAGAGGAATTGATGGCCTCCATCAGTAAAATCCCTAAAATGCACGTCAAACAACATCACCGAATCGGACCAACGGTCGCGATTCCGGCTTCAACCCCAATGCCTAATCCACTAACGGAGCAGATCTCTAATGCAAAATCATGTCGGGGACAGACTCAATCGACCCGATGGTTCCTCTTGAACCAAGGTGACCCGGATCCCTCTCACTCAACAGATCTGGTGCAAAAATGCAGAAAAAGAGAGGAAAAAGGCATGTCATGCACGCATCCTAAAGGCCAGGAGGAGAAAGGTCGTTACCTTTTGAGATTTCCTCCTAGCCATGGGAAACTTGCAAACGAATGGAGGAGAAGAAGCGCCTCGACGTCCCCTATGCGTTGGCGGTCTCGGATCGGCGAACGGAGCTCCGAAGCTCCAACAATGGCAGGAATTAGCTCTCTTCCTCCTCCAAACCCCTCCTCTCTCTCAAGCCCTCAAAACCCAAAAAGAAAAGGAATGATGAAAGAAACCCTTCTCAGCCCTACTTAGCGTTCTCCCACAAACCCCTCACAGCCGTCCGATCAAGATCTAAGCCAAACGGATGCCCTGATTAGCTATTTACGAAAACTGGTTCCGTCAGCTACCGCGTGGCGGTAGCGCTAACGCGCCGCGCTAGCTCCGCAAACCCACTTGTCGTCTCAGCGGCTCCCTGCTGAGAAGAAGACCTAACGCCAGTGGTAGGGCTATCGCCCCGCGCTAGCAACAGACCTCGTTTTTCACTTTCTAGCCACCTTCTACCGCGCCGCGCTAGTACTACCGCGCCGCGCTAGTACTACCGCGCCGCGCTAGTGGTTCAACGAAAATGCGCCCCTTCGACGCTCGTCGACCTCACATTCAACTACCGCCGGCAGTAGTACCTACCGCCCAGCGTTAACTCGCAGAACAACAAAAACTGGGGTGTTACAGTGGACACCTGATCAAAAATCCCTTGGCGATAGGGCACCTGATCAAAAACCTAGTGGATCCTACCAAGTGTGGTAGAAGAGTAGACGTACCCAGGTTTATTGGGGAACTACTATAAAAATCCTTGTGTCCTCTGTGTGTGATTTTCTGTGTGCTGTGCTGTGCTGATTTATTTTCTTTATTTAGTTTTTATAAATCACTCTGCTATACACATATATATAACACTATTTTAAATCCTCTATAAAATTAAGGGAAAAGTTGTTTTAATACTCTATTCACCCCGGCCCCCTCTAGAGTAAGTCTAAGATCTAACCTCACTTTCAATTGGTATCAAAGCGTGGTTGATTATATCAACTCACTTTCAACTGATATTCAATTGACTTTCAAGGGATTCTAAAGTACGTGAATGGGACCCTTGAGATGGGGTTGATCTATGGAGAGAAGGCTGACTTCAAGCTGCACGGGTACACGGATGCAGACTATGGAGGTGGTGCTTATGATTGCAATTCGACATCAGGTTACATGTTTCTATGTGGAGCTGTTGCTATGTCGTAGTGTAGCAAGAAGCAGGATTCTATCTCCCTTTCCACCACTGAAGCTGAGTACAAGGTGTCGTGCTTAGTAGCTCAAGAGTGTGTCTGGAAGAGGAGGCTGGTGGAAGATGTGGACGAGTAGGTCAGTTGACCTACGGTTCTTCACAGTGACAATAAGAGCACCTTGAAACTGGTAACCAACCTATTGTGTCAGGCAAGAACAAAGCATGTAGATATCGAGCATCACTTCATCAGAGAGATGTTGTTGGGTGGTTTGATCGCGGTGGAGCATGTGCGGAGCGAAGACAACATTGCAGATATATTCACAAAGCCCCTTTCTGTAGTGCCATTCAGGAAACTTCGCTGGCTACTCAGAGTTGTTAACGGAGCTCACTTCAAGGGGGAGTGTTAGATTTTGAAGTAAGCTAGCGCAGGCACTAGCGCTAGCGCCGACGCTAGCTTAACTTCCAGGTGGCACCTCCCAGATCTATATATAGGGGGTCAGGCACCCTGTAGGGTAGATCAGAGAGAAATATAGTCTTGAGCGATCTCAAATTGGTGGTCTAAATTAGAGCAAACTCGAAGTGAGTTCGACAAGCAACCTAGTGCAGCTTTCTTGAGCGTGGGAGACTGCGAGCGCTAGGAGGTAGCGCAGACAGTAGTGGAGAAACGGTCTGGTGGTGTGCAACTAGCGGTCTGCAACTGGCGGTCTCGTTTGTGGAGTGTGCGAGTAGCGAGCTCATGGTCTGAGAGCTAGCACGGGCGCTAGAGATACCGTCAGCGCTAGTGACGAGAGGAGAAGCGAACTTTGTTCGCGACCAGTTGTTTTTCTTTGTATTCGGCGGTTGTAAATCAAGTTGTATGAAACTTGTATTCAATTCTGTCTCTTGTAATTTGTAACTATTTGCCAAAGCAATAAAGTGTTTTTTTTCATTCTTGGTGTGCTTGTCTCAGTGTTCCATCGATCGTGAAAATTTCACAGCCCTGCCATCTTGTGAAAGTCCGGTTAGCGAAACCTTCTCAGGGGATTTCCAATACAACTTCTCTACCCACCACCTGAGTTATTAATTTGCCCTGCAGGCTTATGAGAACCAGGTCAGCGGAACCTTCTCAGGAGCTTTCCAATACGACTTCTCTACCCGCCACCCGAGTGATTAACCAACCCTGCCGACTTGTGAGGGACCGTTCAGCGAAACCTTATCAAGTGCTCCAAACCTGAATGACATTCCCTTCACCATAGTAGGGGACTATCGGACATTCAACATCCTGATATAGTCGAGTAGAGATGCCTTTTTCGTAGAGGGAGAATGGACTGGGGTGCAATTTTTATTTATTCCTCAAGGGTTAAAACACTTCAGGTCACCGCCACTCCAAGTATTACTGAGAGGGTCTCCCTCAAAATTTTGGAGACAATATCCACCTGACTTTAATGCCTCCTCCATTATGAAGGGGCCTTCCCAGTTGGGATGGAGTTTCCCAACTGTCGCCGACCTTCCCACATCGTCGAACTTTTTGAGAACTAAATCTTCCTTTACAAATTATTTAATTTGAATGTGTTTATCGATATACTTAGCCATCCTATGCTTGATTTCCTCCTAGCGAACCTTTGTCAGGTCCCGGAGCTCTTTCATGAGGTCAAGCGAGTTTCGTTATTCTTCCCCGTTCTCCACTCTCCACTCATTATCTCCTTCCCCCATGGATATAACTCGCGGTACCTCATCTCGAACTCAATCGACAATACGAACTATGATCCATGATAGAGTTTAAAAGGGGTTTCCCCAGTGGCTGTGTTGGGTGTGTTTGCAAAGCCCAGAGGACTGAGTGGAGTTGTTCCACCCAGTTCCCCTTCAAGTTCTCCACCTTCTTTTTTAATAGGTTTACAATGACATTGTTCGTGGCCTCTACCTGCTCATTGCTCCTTGGGTGATGGACGGACGTGAAGCGGAGGTCAATACCCAATTGGCTGCTGAAGCTGGTGAGCTCATCACTAGCAAGCTATGGCCCGTTGCCCATGACGATGTCTAGGGGTAGCCAGTACTGGCATATTATCTAAGCCCAAATGAAGTTCCTTATTATTGGGAAAAACACCCTCATGATTTACCTTACAAATTATGTAAAAGTGATTTCATTCTCTAGGATTTATTACCCATGTTGTATAGTGAGGGTAATATGGTCTTTAGATGACCTAGGATGACATATTCACCTTAGAGTGCCAAAGCCTAGTCAAAAGGAAATCAAAAACTAGTTGAGTTAAATCTGCGTCGAAAAGAAGTTGACGCGGCTTCCGAATGAGATTTGAAGTAACATTGAATAGAAGTAAAGATAACTCATTGTGGCAGTCGACGCTTCATTGGATGTCGACGCAACATTGAATGGTATTCGACACAAAAGTCAGAATTTGAAGTCTACGTTCTTTGTCTCGACGGATAAGTCGATAATGTAAGACCCCATTTTTTTTCTTTTACAAACCTGGGTCTTATGCTCAGAACCGCCGCTTTGCGGTGACACCCTTGCTCGGGAAGGTCGCCACTACAAAATGCCAATCCTGCCGGCCAATTCGATCACAAAGAAGCAAAGCTTAAAGAATCCTTATAGAAGACAAGTCCACATCACATAAAAGTAAATCATCATAAAGAGATGTCCACATAAACATAACTGAAATAAAAGACAGAAATAACAAGGGCACCTGCCCGATACATTAAATCCTCATTATATAAACACTCGCGGAAGCAAATCAACTAGTAGTAACACTCACAGATTCCGACACTGGTGCTCCTGTGCTAGACTCCCCCGCCTCCATCTGCACCGGCTTCTGGTGCTGCTCCGTCTCTGCGGTCTCCTAAAATGATAAGGTCCACCGACCGTTAGTCAAAAGACTAAGCGAATCCCCCACCCCTGCCCTGGTGACTCCTAGGCACCGTGAGGGAAGGATGAAGCGGAGGACATCAAGGGGTGTAACAAAAGCAGGTGACGGGAACATAATCTATAGGGAATGTTTCTATGCTACACATTTGTATATAAATAATTGAAGCAGTAAAAGAGCATAGTAAGAGCAGGTAAAGAATAAGTAAGGGCAGTATATAAAGACATGTACAAGGAATGAAACCATTGATTTATAGGCATGCTCACACAAACCTATAGACCAAGGGGTCGTTTAGCAAGGCCTATCGTATAAGAAGTCCCATAACCAACTTATACGATAGGGGTAGGGGTTGAAATGCAATGTTGATGCTATGACATGCAAGGTATGCATTAAATGTTATGTTCACACAAGTGCAACTCACACACTATGACTCTATGCGCACAGACCTTTAGTTCCCCCTTTTTGGAGCTAGCAAAACTCCCAGGATACTCCCGTAGTGGCAAACAGAAGCGGTGGGTTGGGCCTCGCCCACCTCTAGGTTGGTATTTGCACTACCTAACCTAGACCTATCGTACGCCTCAACGCTAAGAAGACAACAGTGGAGCTCCTGCGTACTCTTACTGGTTAGACCACCAGACTTGTATTGGTAAATGGTTATCCACACTTACCGAGCCCAAGTATTAATGTCGGTACAATGACCATCAACACTAAGGACCCACCACCTTATGCACATGCAAACATGTTTACATCTACCTCCGAGCCATAAGCTCCCCGGGCTAACCCGTCTGGCACAACAAACATGGTTGAGTTACAACTCACCAGACTAATAAGTCTATTACTACAACCACCGAGCCTACCGCTCGTAAGACCAAACAGACTACTCACACGTGACAATGGATATGAGTGAGTATATTACTTAGTTAATCTTGTATAACAACTTAGCCCTACAGTTTATGGTTAACCTTGGACTTCCCGAGGATTACCCTGTTAGGGGCTCGCTACGGTACTAGGAGATTTAATGGGATGACACCCCAAGGCTCCCTTTCTCAAGACATTTAATGATATGGGTATCTACCCATATGCATAAGCCTCTTATCTTTTCACTTGTATTAACCCTATGTTGTTTATGACACGCTAGGGGAAAGACGATCTTTTGTCAATCCCAAGCACGACCTTACCCTTAGCTCACCTAGCACTCTTATCTCCTAAACTCCTTTTTGATGACCTCATCCACTTCATCCTGACCATGCACACCAAATATATGCCACTTCCACTTGGTAGGCCCCTAAATACCCAAGTTTCACATTTTTACTATACGTAGACCAAACTAACTATATGAAGCTAATAAGTAGAAGCACTCCAAATATTCAACCACATGACACAAGATTTTTACTGGAGGACTATCATGGCATTATAAGACCAAATCCAAAGACTCGTATTTTTCCTCAACATTTTAGCATTTATTTAAATTTCTCCAATATTTGCCAAGTATGAATATGAACATGAAGTGTAAGGTATCCTTATGACATGACTCTCATAAAATTAAGATAAATCTATCATGCCAAATTAATAGTAAATACAGAGTGTCACAATTTTACAATCAGGAATTGTCCTCTAATTATAATATTGAATATTTAACCAAAATTAGAAATTAAAGAAGCAACCACCAACAACACTTGTCCAAAAATTATGGGAATATTACCAGACATTTATATTGATCAGAAGAGTTCTCAGGCCAAATTTTAGAATTTATAAAGGCATATTAACCACTTAAATAAATATTCTAAAGAAACCATGTCTAGGGAAAATTGTGAAGGAACCTACTGTTAAATAATTCAAAAAATTATGAAATAAATACTAGATCTTTAATATGTTCATAAAGGCTTGCTGACTGAGTTTCACAATTTATGGAAATCATTTTCTTACCTAAATACATATTCCAAATAAATCCTAATATGAGCATGTTGTGAAGTAGCCCATTGATAGCCAACTCCAAAAATTATATACAAATTTACAGAGTTTTCTAGTGCTCTGAAATGTCCTATCACCAAGTTGCACTTTTTTTTAGAGAGTTTTGGACCCTTAATTACATTTCTCAAGGTTAAGACAAAATAGGTGCCTTGAGAATGAAGTACTGGTTAAATCATTTAATAAATTACACAAAAAATACCAGAGGTCTATAATATGATTATAAAGGCACTACCAAGGTTTCATCATCATCCAAGACCATTTGAGTAAGTAAATATCTCTTATGAGAAATATCCCTAAAGGGGTTATGACCTAATTTAGGGGAAATAAGTACTCCTAAAATTCCCTCAAAATTCCCTAGATCATGATCACACCCCATGTACATATCTCCTAAATTTCATGGCCATTCTAGGGCTTTTGACCACATGGCCTTCACAAGGTTCTATATGCACACCTAGGGCTAAAACTAGTGTCCTGGGGCATAACCACCTCCACACCACCCCATATCACTCATGGAGGTGTCTTAGGTGATCCTAAACCAGTGGCCAAGGTTTCACCTCATGGTGATGAGATTTGACCTCAATACCCCAAAATGAGCATTATACCCTATTTTGACCTAATTTGAACTAGTTTGGCTCTACAGGGAGCTACAATGCCCCTATTGGGCTGAAACAAATTTTCTTTTATTCTACACACCAAGGGATACAAGATTGATGTTGGGAACTTGTTTATTAGAGGTGATCTAGTATTTTTAATAATTAAAATAAAATAATGCTAAATGTGTGACAATAATACACATAATATAAAATCATATATAATGATCTGCGCATGAATCTTGGCGCACATCAGACGGCGCCTGGTCATATCCTTCCTTCAGCCAAGGGCTGAGATGAGCCCATCCTGGGAACCTTTGCGGGGTGATTTCCTGGCCACCTGTGTCTCTTCCCAGCCAGCCAATGCCACCACCACCTCCGTTGAGGTGGTGGCCGGCGATAATGGGTGGTTGGCCGGCCGGAGGTGGTCGGAATCAGGGTTTATAGGAGGGGAAAGGGAGCTCGAAACGGCTCCTTTTGGAAGCATGATCCGAGCCCAATTGAGCTCGAATCAAGCCCCACTCAGTCGAGGATCTAACACTAGGGGAGAGAGGGAGGATCAGACCTGTGTGGGGGCTTGGTTGCCCGAATTCCGGCGAGTCGCCATGACCGAAGGTGGAGCTTTCGACGCCTTGTCAATCCTAGCTTCTGATGCTCGATTTCTTCGGGTAAGAGGGGGGTTTCACTCCTCTCTGATCCCTAAGGGTGTTAAGGAGATCAATTGGGGGAGGGGAGGAGCCTTGGCATCAATTGCCATTAATGGCCATTAGTGGGGATTTTGGACACCTCTATTTATCCCCTAATTTAGCTCCCCTGGCCATAGAAACTCCAGAAATCTATTTGTAACTGAAGGGGAGGTGAATGCTCTTCAATTGGGCAGGAATTGAAGGATCAAAGGCATTACTCACCATGAATGCTCTCCTTCTCTCTTCAATTTGGGGGAAACCTCCCTTTTCTCTCTCCTAATCACCAATTACAGAAATTGAGTTGTGATTTCAGTAATTACCAAGCCCACTAGGTGGTGGACCACTTTAGTTGGACTAGCCCAAATGGATTGGGTTTAATTTGGGCAAATTAGGTTATTTTGACCTAATTTAGGACAAGGTTGACTTTCTTCAAATTGACCAATTGGGTTGACCCCAATGGGTTTCTTAGGCTCCAATGGCTTCCCTTAAGGGTTAGGAAGGTCTAGGTAATGTCATTTTGGCAAGGTGAGGGTGAATTGCCCCTTTATAGGGCACTTTGACTAAAATTAGGGCTAGGGTGACTTAGGGAAAATTGACCAAATTAGAGGTCCCATGATGGGGCTTTTTGGTCCATTAGGTCCCTAGTGACCCTATGAGGGTAGGGGCAGGGTCAATTTTGCATGGTGGAGGCCAATTGGCCCGAATTGAGCTAATTTGACCCATTTAGGGTTAGGGTTGACTTTGGTCAATTTGCCCCTTCTGTTGACCCCAATGGGTCCCTGGTGCTCCAAGGAGGCCAATAGTGGGTTAGGGACACTATGGTGGGGTCAAGGTTCAAGGTCAGGCCCCTAAGTCCAACCCTAGGCTAGGTATCTGAAAACTACTATTTGTAGACCACTTGAGGTTTCCCTTTCTCACCCAAACTCACATGGTCTTAAGCTCTTCCTATGGTTTTGTCATGACGTAGTCATGACAAAACCAACATGGGGGTCTAGTTGTTTGGGGGATGTTACAGATAATGAATTGACTCAATGTCGATAACAAAGTTCAATTCAAAGCTGAGATTTTTTAAGCAGATTTCGAAGCCGCTTCCAGTAGAATTCAATGGTGCGTCGATATCAAGTTAGAAGTTATTCGACGCAATGTCGAATATAGTCAAAGAATTGGAAACTTCCTGGAATGGATTCTGATGATTATTCAAAAGGTATGTATGAAAGATATTTAAAATATTACAGGTCGCACATGTACAAGAAGAAAAAGAATCATTCTAGAGATTCAAAAGTGATGAAATTGGAAGTTATATAAAAAGTTATTGACGGACTAACAATATAGATAGAAAGAGAGCAATAATTCTCTCTGGACAATCCAACTCGAGAAGGATCAAAAAGAGAAAGTCATTCAATCCAATTCAAATGGATCGACAAAAGGATTATTACATATTCCTGGAAGGAGTGTAAAAGATAAAGGATTTGTGATGCATAAAAATTAGAGTTCGTTAGTTGATTGGAGATATGAATATCAAGTGAGAAATGATGATGTTCTCCAATCCTATATTGATAAAGGAAAGCGTATCTTATCGAATATAGTACAGGATATTTGAATTATCAAGGTCGTATAAAAATCTGGGCGAGTTGAGTACTCTTACTTCAAGAAAATCTCTATTATTTTATCAATAGAACTTTGGGTTGGTTCGTTATAAGAAAAGCATGGTAAATTAAAATGATGAAAGAAACAATGATTTAGAAGGCTTGAACTCGATCTTTGAATCACCTCAGAATGACAATAAAATAGAATAAATAGGATTCTAATTCTCTTAAGAAATTGCTTCGACCGTGGAGCTTCCCAAATTCTAAACACACCTCTGTCCAGGATATATTCAACTGAGTTTTGGTTGATCATCCGATCTTTCATTCTATAATCAAAACCCCTAAAACTCGTTTTATTGTGGTGAACCCCTCTATTGGATTTGACTCCAATCGAGAAGATTTATGCCATCCTCTCTCGAGGGTTACATGCAACTCTCTTTATCCTTGAATGATCGATTCAAATTATGAGTCTTTCGACTACTAGATTACGAAAACAAGAAAGAGAATCATATATCAAAAATATAATCTCAATTCATTAAAATCAAGAATAAATCTTAAACATTCTACAGAAGAGAAAAAGAAAATCTAAATTAATTCATGACTTATATCATTTGTTAGATCATCTCGATCGAGTACAACAGAAGTAAAAGAATACATGATGAAATAAAAAGGGAATAAGAGAAGAAATAACTATTTTATGGATTTTTGCAAAAGTAAACATTACAATTTATCATTTTATTCACTAGATCCGTTCGACGAAATTTCCTAGTAAACATTACGATTTATGTTAGTTTTGTTGGAACATGCTTTCCGCATCCCTTGGTTTGACAGTAACAAATCCTATTGTATTTGATCATATTTGTTTTTGTGTTTATAACATGCAGGATCCTGTGCATTCAAATTTCCATTGGAATATGTTGTGCTGTTGCTACCGCGGAGCGTTAGCACTACCGCTGGCGCTAGCGAATCGATGAAATGGTGTTCGATGAAAATAGATGTCGTTCGACGAAAATGCCGTTCGACGAAATGGTGTTTGATGAAAGTAGATGTCGTTCAACGAACTGGCGTTCGACGAAATGAGATGCGTTAGACGAAAAGAGATGTGCTCTACTGCAGCGCGCAATGTCTACAGCCCGGCGGTAGCTTTTGGAATCCTCCCATCTGCATGTAATTGAGGAGCAAATGTGGAAGGAGATATTAGCTGAAGGAAGGTTATCTCGCTATCACGGAGCGTTAGCGTTACCGCGGTGCGCTAGGCGGAGCTCAAAGTTTAGCACTCAAAGGTTGCCTAAGCTGCCACGATCCGTGTGCTTGATCATTGCCTAATGTGGCTACCGCGTGGTGGTAGTACTACCGCTGGCGATAGCAACTGATTCTATTTAAAGACGCGCGCTTCCTCCGTTGTAGCTTGCTGATATAGAACAAATTGAAGCCATATATTCAGAGCACTCGGGAGAGCCTTCCCCAAGCAGCTCGAAGAACTCCGTCAACGTTCGTGAATGCAAAGAACTTGAAGACCTATCTGATCGCATCTACATCAACATCAAGTTCTTCTTTTGAGGGAGTTTTTAGTGTTTGTTTTGTTTTAGTTTCTAATTGTAACCATTATATCTTTTGTTCGGTAGAGGAATTCGCCACACGGCGACTAGGGCCTTGCGGGGACTAGGGGAAATTCACCTCGTGTTGGCGACTAGGTCTAGGGTGTAGATCTAGGGAGTGCTCGAGGCCTTTCCGGTGAGGGAAGGGCTAGAGCGGCTTGAGGCCATATCTGGTGAGAGATAGGCTAGAGCCAACCAGTCCTTGGGAGAAGGGTCGGTATAGAAAACCCAATAGAGTTTTTCATTCGTCGCCTCATTCCAAGCGTCATTGGGAAAAGATTTTGTAAACAAAATTAATTTTTGTTAATGAAAATATGTCTTTCTTCATCTCTGTTTTGTGTTCTCTGATTTTCATTACTATAACATAAACAGATTTTCTCTGTCACTAACGCCGAGTGGTAACACTACCGCTCGCGATAGCAACAGAGAATCGTTTTTCATTTAAATATTCTCGAAAATCTTAGAACCCTTATTCACCCCCCCCCCCCCCCCCCTCTAAGGGCACCTACAGATCCAACAAGTGGTATCAGAGCCAGGTTATTCCAAATCGGCTTAACAATCGGGAATAATGGTGTCTCATGATCTCGCTTCAATTAGTGGGGAAAATCATTTTGAAGAATAAAAATCTCTTGCACCACCTTTATTCGAAGGAAGAAATTATAAAGGGTGGAAATTGTTAATGGAATTTTTTATTAAAAATTTAGATATCGAAGCATGGAATATAGCAATCGTAAGACCAACAGATGAAACAAATAAAAAGGAATGTCACTTAAATGCAAAGGCGTTAAATAGCATATTTTGTGCCTTATCTCAAGAAATTTTTAAATTGATTTATTGTTTTTCCAGTGCATACAAAGTATGGAAATTTCTAGAAGAAATGTATGATCTTCCTCTCGCAGGTATGGAACAAACACAGGAGGAGAAGGACATAAAAGCATCCCCCATTATTCAAGAAGATCTCTCTCATAGCAAAACCATGGAGATCATGGAAATCAACTTAGAAAAAGAGATCAATACATCAAGAGAAAAAGAAGATGAAAATTCATCTATGATGAAGGAAGGCCTAAAAAATGACAAAGGAACTACATGCTCACATTCTGCCTCTTCCAATAGCGCTGTAAGAAAGTCTAATTCTTCCTCTTGTGTGATAACTTCTATCTCTAGTTTCAATATACTAAAAATGGCTAAACGTAAAATCAAGAAATTAAAAATTACTAATAAAAATTTGCGCTTAGAAAATAAAGATTTAAATGCAAAAGTTAAAGTAGAATCAAATTCTGATATAATTACCTAGCTTTACCCATATCACTTGAATTGAAAATACAAAACCTTGTTTTGATTGTAATGATATTAAGGAAAAATTTAAGGAAATTGAAAAGGAAATTATTTGTGTAAAAGAACATAATGAAAAATTATTTTTAGAAAATTTATCTTTGAAAAGTGATTGTGCTACATGCCAAAATTATAAAATTGAGATCAAAGAGATGGATGAAACATTTGAGGAATTTAGAAATGACTATCAAAATCATATTAACTCTATTGTTTCTACTCTTAAAAATAGCACAATAGATTATAATAAATCTAGGCATAATCTAAAGATCAAGAATGGTGAATTAAAATCAAAAATCAACTTGCTTATGAAAATTGTAAATACAAATTAACAATATCAAACTATATCTAAAAACAAGTTGAATATGAATATGAACATCTGATGGGGACGACGACCCACAGCATGATGAAGATGTAGTTGATGATGATCAACCACCACCATCCAAGGATTTGCGACGCCACGACGATCTTGACGGGCAACGTTACAACCTTCGCCCTCGGCACATGAAGAACCTTATTTAAATTACTATTTCATTTCATTATGTTATTTTAGACATTTAATCTGGCCCGCGTTTAGCCAACCTTTGCTGCATTTACTTATGTTGGTCTGCGTTTAGCCGGCCATTGCTGCTTTTAGTTTATTTGGGCTGCATTTAGCCATTGGTGTGTGTAAGGCTATATAAGCCATGACTTTGGGATTAATATTCAGATTATGATAGAAAAATTGAAACCATAAGAATCTCCTCTCCTCTAAACCGCCGCCCCCTGTCTTTTTCCTTCTCTCTTGGTTCGGCCGAGAGCCCTCTCTCCTCTTATAGGCCGCCGCCGACCACCTCTCTTCCTCCCTTCCCTCTCTTCTCCTTCCCCACTACACTTCAGCCTCCTTTCCCCTCTCCTATATCCTTCTTTCTCCGTTACGTTTCTCACGAACCTTCCCACCTCCTCAAGGAGATTCGGCCAACAATATAGAGGAAGATCCAAGGTGCAACATAGGACTGGGGGAAACTCACTCGGGCGTGGTTCAACGAAGACGGACGTGTACATCTTCTTCGGCTCATCTCGGGTGGGCTAGTGGAGGGAATGATCGATTGTTGTGGCTCCAATATCTCGGATCTACAAACTACGAGTTGGTAACGAAACTTCCTACCAAAGAGTTTTTCTTTTTTCCTAGATTTTTCTTGTGGTGGTAGAGTTTTGGCGTGATTTTGGAAGCAATGGATTTTCGTGGTTATTTTCTTGTGGATTGGTGTCATCTTTGATATTTCTGAAACGTACAAAAAAAAGGATTGGCGATCCTTGCTTTGTTCTTGTTGGGGAAACATCCACCCTCTCTGAATCGATTTGTTTTGGTGGATTTTTCTTTGGTACAACACCGCGCTCGTCCGGATCTTGTGTGGATCCTTTTAGCTTGTGTGGATATAGGCCTATAGTCTATATTCATACTCTAACGGTTGCTACCTGTACGCTACGTTAAATTAATAATAAGCATATTCGAGGGCTGCGTTTAATTTGTGTTTGGGTAGAGCGGAGCGGCGAGAGTCCTTTGTTCGTAATCACGTGCGACCACCTCAATCTGGTGGCCTACATCAAATTTGGTATCAGAGGGAGGTTGTGTTGATTTCTCAATCGACACCATCCTTTCTCTTTTATGTCGTAGGAAATCGACCCTCACTTGGTTATGCGCGAATCGTAGTCAAAATCTTAATTTTTCTAAAAATCTGCAGAAAATTAAGAAAAAATTTTTCCTGAAAATTCTCCTTATTTTTTTTAAGAACAAAAGTCTGAAAAAGTATTTTCATTCGCCTAGTAGATAAGTGCTTAAAAATTCTTCTTTATAAAATTATTCTGGTCAAAACCATTTTTACAAAGAAAAATCCTACTGTTTATGCGCACTAGGCGTGCCACGGAGTATTCCCCATCCACCTCACACATGGCAGAAGACCATGAGGTTGAGCACGCTCCGACAATGATCGAGGAGCTTCGGGAAGAGTTTAATGAGAGGTTCGATGCCCTCACTCAATTAATACAAGGGCTGGCCTTAAATCAGGCGGCGCCTCGAAATCCCGCTGCCAACCCACTTGACAGCGAGGGATTAATTCGACTGGGTCCTCAACCCCAGGCCGCCAACCAGCGAAATGAGAGACAAAAACATCCCCGTAATCATGACGATGAGCAAGCGCCTCGAGCTCAATTTGAGTTCGATGTCACTAGGGTCGTGAAGATAGATTCACCATCATACGATGGTATGGGTGAGCCACATGTATTTTTAGACTGGATCATGGAGATCGAGTGCTATTTTGAGTGGCACAACCTGACGGACGTTGAGAAGGTATGGGTTGCCCGGATGAAGCTTCTGGTTAGGGCCAAAACATTTTGTTTGTACGAAGAGAGGCATCTAGGTACCATAAATGGAGTACCCCCAATTGGGTGGGCTGCCATGAAAGCACTCCTGACTGACCAATATGTCCCGGCGTATCACCGAACTCAAATGTTCGATGAGTTAGCCACCCATCGTCAGGGGAGCAAATCAGTAGCGGAGTACATGGGACTCCTTAAAGATTTGATTGTACGGTGTGACGTCCGAGAAATGCCTGAATTACGCTATCCCGTTTTTGCAAGGGACTCAACCCAGACATCCAAGGAAAGCTCCTGCATTATGGTCATGCGGACCTTAACACGACATTCAATGCAGCCTTTGATATAGAAAAGCACAATGCCCACAAGTCCAAGGGACGAGCATTCTAGGACCCCCACCTTCATCCTCCATGCAAGACAAGGGAAAGTTACAGTCGACTGATTTGAATTCCGTAGTCATTACCACTAGGAACATCAGGAGTCTCACCGGTGAGAGAGTTTCGATAGGGCGGATTAGTAAGACTAACGCCACATGTTTCACTTGCGGGATCCAAGGGAACTACGCTAGTGAGTGCCCCACTAAAACGAAGCCCCTAACACTTATGAGCTCTCCCTCCGAACCCGCCGAAATTGTTTACGAGCCCACGGATGAATCTGAAGGCGATCCTAGTGATATGGATGATGATTCTTACATGATGGTGATGTGTTATATCTTAGCTACCCCACGAGTATTGGACAAGTACAATAGGACGAGCATATTTTCCTGCACTTTAAAAGCGGTGATAAATGGTGTAAGCTGATTATTGATAGCGGGAGTTGCATGAATGTAATCTCTGAAAATGCGGTCACTCGGATGAAATTAAGCACGAAACCACACCCCCAACCATATAAAATTGCTTGGGTCAACAAAACTTCAATCGGAGTGTCTATGCGATGTCTAGTGCCATTGACTATTAAGGGATACGTGGATAAGGTTTGGTGCGACGTTATCCTTATGCATGTTTGCCACGTGTTATTAGGACGTCCGTGGCTCTTTGATTATGACGTGACTCACTTTGGCCGTGCAAATACCTATGAGTTCAAGTTTAACGGTAAGACCGTTACCTTGAAGCCCACTCCCCCTAATGACCCCTCGATTGCCTCTTCGGACATAATTGTGCCCGCGGAGAAGAAGACATTAACATTAATAGGTAGGAAAGAGCTTGAGCGTCACTCCTTCGTTGAGGGTATCCTTTATGCGCTAGTTTGTCTACAAGTCAAGGGCGACGAGTCCTCGTTCGAGAGCCTATCGCCGGCGTTGCAGGATCTTTTAGAAGAGTATAAGGATGTGTATCCGGAGGAGTTGCCCGCAACATTACCCCCGTTGCGGGATATCCAACATGCCATAGATCTCATTCCGGGTTCCTCCCTACCCAACCTACCACACTATCAATTGAATCCGTCCGCCCACGCGGAGTTGCAAACCCAAATTGCTGAATTATTGCAAAAAGGATTTATTCGGCATAGTAAAGGCCCATGCGCCGTTGCCGCCTTGCTAGCACCCAAGAAAGACGGTTCATGGAGAATGTGTATGGATAGTAGGGTCATTAATAAAATCGCTATTAAATACTGTTTTCCCATCCCGCATTTGGAAGACCTATTGGACATGTTAGCAGGGGCCATAATCTTTTTGAAATCGGATCTTAGGAGTGGCTACCACCAGATACCGATTAGAGAAAGGGATGAGTGGAAAGCATCGTTTAAGGCGCAGAAGTTACAGCAACTGCCCGCACGACAGCACGATGAACAACAGTTTAGCGCTGTCGGAAATTCCGACAGTCGATGTCGCCCAGGCGACAGTGAAAATCTATAAATGGGTTCGTTTTGTTAGTGCATTCAGAGCTTTGAAGATTCTAAATCCTTTCCTGAGTTCATACGAACCAGAGAGCTCCAGAACCTCATCAACTCCCATTTGTGCTTAGAAGGTTTGAAATTGAAGATGAGATCGGACGCGCTTCTACATCAACGATCATCTCGAGGCTTCAACCTTCCTTTCAGAGATCTGAATTTCTAAGGAGTTGTTCATTTCATTTGTATTTTCATTTACATACATTTCACTTTGTATTGGTAGGGAAATCGTCTCCTTGTGCGTGACGTCTAAGTCCTTGCGTGGCTTAGGGGAAAATCGCTTCCTTGTGCGTAGCGTCCAAGTCCTTGCGTGGTTTGGTAGGAAATCGTGGCCTTGTGTGCTACGTCTAGATCTTGGGAAGATCTAGAGGGTAGGCTTGGGCTTGGTCTAGGGAGAGACAAGTGATAGCCTTCCGATCCTTGGTTGAAGGACCGGTAAATTGAAAAGAATTTTATTTTTATCATAGCCTTGATTTTAAGCTTTATTAAGATCGACAATCCTTTGTATTCATCACTTATGGAAATAAAATTTGATTTCCAATTTCTTATGATTTTCTAAGTGCTTATTTGGGTTGTCTAAAAATCTACTTGTTTATCCGTTAAAATTATCATAATATATTAGAAAAGTATCAAAGTAATTTTTAGCCCTTATTCACCCCCCCCCCCTCTAAGGGCGTCACAAGATCCAACACATGGTATCAGAGCGCAGGTTATTCCAATACGACTTCACAACCGGGAATAATGGCGCTTCATGATCTCGCATCTTCTAGAGGGGATAATTTTTATGAAAATGAAAAATCATTATGTCCACCATTATTTATGGGTGAAAATTATAATGGGTGGAAAACACTTATGGAAATATTTCTTAAAACTTTGGATATTGAAGTTTGGAATATTACAATTAAAATGCCCCCAAATATTTTAAATAAAAATGAAATGTTTTTAAATGCCAAATCAATGAATAGTCTATATTGTGCATTAGATCAAAATATTTTCAAACTTATTTATACGCTTCCTACTGCTTTTGAAGTTTGGAAATTTCTTGAAACTACTTATAGTCTTCCTTCCACAGATGATGAACAAGAGCAATTCCTTATGGATCCAAGAGAAGAAACCGATGAGGACTCATGCTTGGAGGAAGATATATCTAAGAGAGTCACAATATTGGACTCAATTGATGGCAAAACATCAAGCAAAAGAGAAGACGGAAACTATAGTAAGGTAAGAAAATCTAAATCTTCTCTTTTCATAACAAATTCTATTTCTACATTTCGTGTGCTTAAATTTGCTAAACGTAAAATTTCAAAGTTGAAACATGCTAATTCCAAATTACGTTTAGAAAATAAAACTTTAAAAGCAAACGCTAAAGTAGAATCTTATATTGATGTTTCAAATTCTTGTTCATGCTCTTTAATTGAAAATGCTAAACCTTGTTTTGATTATTATACATTTAAAGAAGAACTCAAGGTTTTGGAAAAAGGTCTTTTAACTTCAAAAGAGCATAATGAAAAATTGTTAAAAGAAAATGATAATTTAAAGGATAAATTAGAATCATTAAAAATGTTTATTCAAAACTTTTCATATAATAAAACTTCTTTTATTTATAGTTTATCAAATTATCAAAAGTCTAAAAGCTTAACTTCATATTATAAGAGTATGTCTATAAGAAAGAGTGGAAATGAAAATCATCAAAATAAGAACCAATCATTTAAAACATATTGTAACCCACTTTTTCAACATTCAATTCTTAAGAAAGACCATCACTCTTATAAACTCTCAAAGAATCAATATAATAAAATTCATTATGATTATCAATATCAATGTATTTTGAAAAATAATTTGAATAAACATAAATCCCAAATGAATTATTTTTCAAACAACTATCATTCCAAAAAATGTCAAATAATCATAATATGAATTTAAAAGATAAACAACCAAAGTATGAATGGAGGCCCAAAATTAAAAACGAAACACTAACTCCACTTGTAAATGCCCATTCATCACTATCTCTCCAAAAGCCTACACGATGTATTTGGGTACCCAAAGGAACCATCACACTTGGTCCCCTTTGGATACCTAAGTCTCTCATTCACTAGGAATCATTATATTGCATGATGTAGAAATTAATTAAAAATGAAATATCAGTACTCTACTTCATGATATGCTTAATTGCTTTTTCTTTTGTTTGTTTTCTTATTTTTGAGCCAACATGCTAAGGTCACTTAGATATATTATGAAATATGACTTTTACATTTTATGCCTAATGTTTATCAAATCAAAATTGAATTAAATTGAACATAAAGTCATAATTTTTAAGTGATCTATCTTTTCCTTTTGTTTTATCCTTTTTAAATCCTTTGCCTATAAATATCTTATATTATCATTATAAATTGAATGCTAAATTTTCTAAATGATATTATCAAGACTAATGAAATTACCTTCAAAATTGGATTTAAATGGATTTTTAGGGGTCTTAGGCTAAAATATTAAATGCGCAACTAATAGCATATTTGTCTATTTTTCGTTGCTGCATATAAAAGCCCCTATATTGAAAATCATAATCGAGAAAAATCAGAATCAAATAATATCAAAAACAATGTGTTTTAAATCAAATATAGTAACTCCGTCACTAACGCTGGCGGTAGCATATTTTCCTAAAAATTCTGATTTTCTCTGAAAAATTATTTTTACTATCATTGTTGTCAAATACCTTGTATTTGTTTTGTCTAATTTCTAAAAATTAAAATCAAAAAGAAAATTTACAAAAATGATGAATATGATTTCACAATCACCACCATGATCTATTAATATCCTATGCTAAAATTCACTATAATCATATATCATAATTCATGATCCACCAAGACCTATCTTAAATCAACTAATTCTATCAACCTTAGCAATTATGAAATATATGATTGCAATTGGTATTATAGTTTCATATCTTGTTTTGTGTGTGTGTGATGTGCATCTTTATTGTTTGCATGAATCTCATTATCTTTAGACCTATGAATTAACTTGATATCAACAAGATAAAATCAAATAGAATTGTCACTTCTTTCTAGGTCTATGAAAATTCAAAACTCTATGTTTGAGTACATGCAACTCAATCTTATATTTGTCCATCTTTACTTAGTTTTGCACCATGCTGTCCTAATTCATCACACTAGCATTATCCCGTACCACAGATAGAAATCAATGCTCATGCTAGTTATATCTTGCAATGCTAAAGTAAATTATATCATTAAAATATGAAAATCTTATTTTCCTTTTTAGTTATTTGCATGAATAAAACTTTTCTAAATGGATTTCAAATCAACAATCTTCGATAAAATTGTAAATCCAAAACTAATCATGAAATTATAACACAGTTAATATATTTAAGGCTTACACGCTTAGTATATCCATAATCAATAAACCTATGACATGTGTCTCACAATAGCGAGGGCGTAGGATTGTGTGCATTAGAGACCTAACCTCTAAGTCATGTCTTGTCCTTAACTGGGGAGGGTTCCAGTGGGGCCTTGAGAGGCACTGGGGGGAAAGAGTGCTAGGTTGAGCATCATCTTTTGTATGCATATGGGATTAACACCCCAACCTACGGCATGTGTGCAGCTCCTCATGCCCATCCGTCACTTAGTACCGGGCTAGAGTGTAGTCATGTAGTTAAGGTATCTTGATCTTAGATATACTTATATTATATTCATTGCATGAACATTATCTCACTCTTTATACATAAATCATGCATTTTTTTTTATTCTAACATTGCATCATGTGTTTGCATATTTTAATATTTCGAGCTTTAATGATTTTACCAAACACAAGTATTTGAAAAATCACCAAATACATGCTAAAAGAGCCTTCAAATCTAATCAATATACTCTGAAATTTCAACTAAAGGAAGGTCACTTTATAATACAAATGAATTGAGAAAAATATTTTTCAAAACATCAAGAAATGCAGTTCTATTTTGGCGTTAAGAAGTTAATGCCTGGCATTAGCTCCTTTGCTCCAAAATTTTTTTTTTTTTGAATTATTTCTGGTATTATTATAATATTTTGTGTGTTTGTAAATATTTTCAATCTTTTTATTCCTTTTAAAACAAAAGTTTATTTCTTTTAAAATATATATATATGTATTTTCTCATACATTATTTTTGTTTGTTTCTCTGGCATAGATTATCATTTACTGAAAGGGCTATTAAAGACTTCTATGATTTCCAGAGAATATATATAAAAAAAACAAATACAAATTTACAAAACAATTTCAAAGAACAAAAATATGTTTTTCTTTATGTGTGTTTATTGTTTTGTGCATATATAAAAAAAATTCAAAAATTTATAAAAAAAACTGATTGTTATTCATTGCCATTGTCAAGGATGGACGATTAATTATATCAATTAAAGATTAAATACAATGTTTAATTTAACTTTCAAGTTTCTCAAAAACATTGTTTTGTATTTGACATGCCTTGAAAATTATCTTGTTATGTGCAATGAAATTGATTGTAGATAAACATGTGTAGAAAGTTTTAGCATGCCTCTAAGTATGAGTAATGTATTGATAATGATTCATTCACTCACTTATTTTTGATAGCCTACATGTGTTTACAATCTTATTCTTACATGATTGTGTAGTGTAATAACATAAATAATTAAAATGCCTAAATAGATTACCTACACAACATTGAATTGGTTATTACAATTCTTTGTTTTTCATGCACTTATTCTTTAGATAAATGTGGTTTAAAATGCTATGTTTGCAAAACAAGTGAATTCGGAGTCCTTAGTCACTAAACTAAAAAGCAAATAATAAAGGACAAGGAAAACTCCACCAAGCACTACTCACCCTCCTGATAAGTCTTAATGAGCATTGTGAGGTTGAGCACCTTGGCTAAGAATTTTAAAGTGTCTTGTAGCAAACAATTTATACACCACTTCTCTTTAGTACACCGGATCACAAAAAAATTGAAAATAAAGCTAAAAAGTATAAAAGTGATTCCTCAAGCACTACTTTGCACCCTGATAAGTCTTAATAAGCATTGTGTGTGCAGAGCACCTTGGTAGTTGTACTGTTTATTCATGTGCATTGAAATAGTGTGGAAGTAATATTATTTGTGTATTTTAATGTTGTGTTATTTCATTATATATGTCATGTATTTTGATTGATTCACTTGTATACTTTATCAAAACACTACTTTGTACACATCATTATCTTTCATAAAACTTCTACTCATGAGAATTGGATCATAATGCTCATCGACTCAAATCTCTACAAACTTAAGTAAATGCACTAGATAACAAAGCATGACCGCTACAATGTTTATGTTTACTTGAAATGCAAAATTTATTACATTGTAGTTTGTGTATCTTTTCTTGATATTATGAAATCATGCTTGCAATTTTTTATCTTAATGGAATAGCATCTCTTCAATCTTTAACTCAAACATCAACTTTTCAAATTTAAAACTCATTATCCTTTATATGGTTTTATCTTCTAAAATGATGCTTATGTTTAAGAGTGCTTATTATTTTTAACACCGTGTTTTCCTTTAAACAAGTGGTATCTTAAAATAGAATGCTTACTTTATCATCTTAGCTATGTTGCTTACTACTTTATGTTACATCATGCTTATATTGTTCTCAACAAGTAGTATTTAACAAGCTTTTGATTGCATCCTATTTTTCTTCTCGACATAAAATATATTACTCCTTATTATACATACTCAATCCAAAACACTCTTTTGATTCTACCAAAAGGGGAGATTAAATTGCATAAATCTAATATTTAGGGGGAGTGCATTATAATGATATTAAACTCAAAAATGGGTATATTTGTAGGGGGAGTAATCATATAGGAGGTGCATACACTATCATATGCTCGATCATGAAAATCCTTCAATAAATGGCTCCTTACCTTTCTTAAAAGATATACACTCATCCCTACCAACTTTTGTTAATAACAAAGGGGGAGAAGAAATTGAGAAATCTAGTAAAATAGATATTTAGGGGGAGTAGTTTATAAGAGACACTAATGTAGGGGGAGGACTTGATATAGAAAGAGTAGGCATTATCGCTTTCAATTCTATCACGCTCTTAATATGTTATTCATGCATATCTTATTACCGCACTTATCTATAAACACAAATTGTCTTAATCTCACTAATTTCTCATACGGGTATTTGTTATTATCAAAATGGGGAGATTGTTGGAGCCTATGTTCCGCATCTCTTGGTTTGAGAATAACAAATACCGTGTTGTATTTGATCTACTATTTTGTGTGTTTATAGTGTCCAGGTTGTACAGGTTCAATGAGGAGACAAGTCCTCGTTCATGGGCATGATCCAAGAGTGTGTACACATTAGAAAAAGCAAAAGGATGAGTTTTGTGTGCTGATCTTAAAATGGCCATAACTTTCAATCCAGGAAGAGTTACAGAACGTGCCACCCCATTTAGGAGATGAGAACGACTCAATCTACAGTCTGGAGAAGTTTCAGACGGCAAAAATGAACAGGAGCTGTCGCCCAGGCGACATCGATGTCGCCCAGGCGACAGCGCAAAAGTTACAGCAACTGCCCGCACGACAGCACGATGAACAGCAGTTTAGCGCTGTCGAAAAATCCGACAGTCGATGTCGCCCAGGTGACAGTGAAAATCTATAAATGGGTTCATTTTGTTCGTGCATTCAGAGCTTTGAAGATTCTAAATCCTTTCCTGAGTTCATTCGAACCAGAGAGCTCCAGAACCTCATCAACTCCCATTTGTGCTTAGAAGGTTTGAAATTGAAGACGAGATCAGACGCACTTCTACATCAACGATCATCTCGATGCTTCAACCTTCCTTTCAGAGATCTGAATTTCTAGGGAGTTGTTCATTTCATTTGTATTTTCATTTACGTACATTTCACTTTGTATTGGTAGGGAAATCGTCTCCTTGTGCGTGACGTCTAAGTCCTTGCGTGGCTTAGGGGAAAATCGCTTCCTTGTGCGGAGCATCCAAGTCCTTGCGTGGTTTGGTAGGAAATCGTGGCCTTGTGTGCTACGTCTAGATCTAGAGGGTAGGCTTGGGCTTGGTCTAGGGAGAGACAAGTGATAGCCTTCCGATCCTTGGTTGAAGGACCGGTAAATTGAAAAGAATTTTATTTTTATCATAGCCTTGATTTTAAGCTTTATTAAGATCGACAATCCTTTGTATTCATCACTTGTGGAAATAAAATTTGATTTCCAATTTCTTATGATTTTCTAAGTGCTTATTTGGGTTGTCTAAAAATCTACTTGTTTATCCGTTAAAATTATCATAATATATTAGAAAAATATCAAAGTAATTTTTAGCCCTTATTCACCCTCCCCCCCCCTCTAAGGGCGTCACAAGATCCAACACTACCTCCTTCCTAAGGAGTTTGTTATCCTTTCCGATCATGAGGCATTATGGTTCATCAACTCACAACGTAAAATCAGCCCCCGCCACACAAAATGGGTCTCATACCTACAGGAGTACTCCTTTAACATTAAACATCTGAAGGGCAATCTTAACCGGGTAGAGGATGCTCTTAGCTGCGTCTCTCTGTTATTGACCACACTAGAGGTTAAGGTCATAGGTTTTGAGCGTATTAAGGACGAGTATGTTCATTGTCCGGATTTTAAGGAAATCTATTTATCCACCCAAGGCGAGTCACCCACGACCATTTCAGCGTATTATCTCCGTGATGGATATTTATTTAAGCACGCTAAGCTATGCATCCCTCGTTCTTCCCTTCGCCACTTCATAGTGTGGGAATTACATAGTGGCAGTCTCGGCGGCCACTTTGGGCGTGATAAAACCATTACCTTAGTGGAGGAAAAATTTTATTGGCCGGGTCTCAAGTCTACGGTACACAAGGTGGTTGGAAGTTGTAGAGCGTGTCAGTTAGGAAAAGGTAATAAGATGAATGCGGCTCTATATACCCCCTCCCAATTCCTTCCATTCCATGGGAAGATGCTAGCATGGACTTTGTCCTAGGCCTTCCCATCACGTTTAGACGTCACGACTCCATTATGGTGGTCGTTGACCGGTTCTCGAAGATGGCTTATTTCATTGCATGTCACAAAACCGATGATGCGGCTCACGTCGCTAAGTTATTCTTTAAAGAGGTTGTTGGGCATAGGGGTGTCCCTAAAACTATTGTCACTGATAGGGACGTGAAATTCACGAGTTATTTTTGTAAACTTTATGGAAGATCATGGGCACCAAGCTCTTATTTTCCTCGGCTTACCATCCGCAGACGGATGGCCAAACGGAGATTGTTAATAGGAGTTTGGGTAGCTTACTTCGTGGTATTGTGGGGGATCAAAAGGGCACTTGGGATCTCATCCTCCCACATGCTCAATTGACCTTATTTAAATTACTATTACATTTCATTATGTTATTTTAGACATTTAATCTGGCCTGCGTTTAGCCAACCTTTGTTGCATTTACTTATGTTGGTCTGCGTTTAGCCGGCCATTGCTGCTTTTAGTTTATTTGGGCTGCATTTAGCCATTGGTGTGTGTAACGCTATATAAGGCCATGACTTTGAGATTAATATTCAGATTATGATTGAAAAATTGAAACCCTAAGAATCTCCTCTCCTCTAAACCGCCTCCCCCTCTCTTTCTCCTTCTCTCTTGGTTCGACCGAGAGCCCTCTCTTCTCTTCTAGGCCGCCGGCCACCACCTCTCTTCTTCCCTTCCCTCTCTTCTCCTTCCCCCTACACTTCCGCCTCCTTTCCCCTCTCCTATATCCTTCTTTCTCCGTTACGTTTCTCACGAACCTTCCTACCTCCTCAAGGAGATTCGACCAGCAATAAAGAGGAAGATCCAAGGTACAACATATGACTGGGGGAAACTCACTCGGGCGCGGTTCGACGAAGACGGACGTGTACATCTTCTTCGGCTCATCTTCGGTGGGCTAGTGGAGGAAACGATCGATTGTTGTGGCTCCAATATCTCGGATCTACAAACTTCGAGTTGGTAACGAAACTTCCTACCAAAGAGCTTTTCTTTTTTCTTAGATTTTTCTTGTGGTGGTAGAGTTTTGGCGTGATTATGGAAGCAACGGATTTTCGTGGTTATTTTCTTGTGGATTGGTGTCATCTTTGATATTTCTGAAATGTACGAAAAAAAAGGATTGGCGATCCTTGCTTTGTTCTTGTTGGGGAAACATCCAGCCTCTCCGAATCGATTTGTTTTGGTGGATTTTTCTTTGGTACAACACCGCGCTCGTTTGAATCATGTGTGGATCCTTTTAGCTTGGGTGGATATAGGCCTATATTCTATATTCATACTCTAACGATTGCTACCCGTACACTGCGTTAAATTAATAATAAGCATATTCGAGGGCTACATTTAATTTGTGTTTGGGTAGAGCGGAGCGGCGAGAGTCCTTTGTTCATAATCGCGTGCGACCACCTCAATCCGGTGGCCTACATCAACATCTTAACTAAGTTTAATAATGGGAGTTAGGAACATAAAGGATTTGTAAATCAAAATCAAAATCACCATTATTTACAAAATCATGTTTCTCCCAACTTAAAAATAAAACTACACAAATTTCCTATGAACAACACTTTTAATAATCATTATAATCATAATCATCAATATAAAGATTATCACAATGGAAATTTCACATATAAGAATAACACTAAACCAAAGTTTAAATGGAGGCCGAAAATTAAAAATGAAACATTAACTTCACATGAAAGGACCCATTCATCACTAACTACCCACAAACCTACACGTTATATTTGGGTACCCAGAGGAACCACCACACTTGGTCGCCTTTGGATACCTAAATCTCTTATTCATTAGGTATCACCAAATGCATGAAGTAGAATATTTTCAAAATGAAATATACAATTTTCTACTTCATGATATGCTTTAATTTTTCTCTTTTATTTTAAGCCATCATATCATGGTCATCTAATATATTGTTGGAAATATGATTTGATCTCTTAAAGCTTAATGAGATTATAAATCAAATTAATCAAAACTCAAAGTCATATTTTATTTTGATGACCTATCTATCTTTCTTAAATTTATTGCCTACAATCATCTTATATCATCTTTATAAATTAGATACTCAACTTGGTATAAGATATTACAAAAAATAATAATAAAAGGATTGATTATGAATAGTGTGTCATGAATCTTTTTTATGCAAAACCAAAGATCAATACATTCAAGTAATAAATGCAATGATATTATTTCAAAACTTTATTTAGTTGACTTGTCTTTGATGTGATTGTATTATGTCTAAAGATTGCATGTACATTTTTTCTTTGACTATAGAATAAATCTTGCTCATATAAAGGTTCATTATTTCGTTCTAGATCCTAAGAAAATCAAATTGAAATTCCTCTTTGTGTAGATGCAATACTAGCATCTATCAAATTGATTTATAACATTATGACATTGCACCAACTCTCATTATCTCAGCATCACATCCTAGTATAAGTTTACTTTTGGTGCTCATAATAGACATATCACTTAAAATGTCATGCTAAATCAAAAGGTAGAAAAACTATGTGAGTCTAAAATTTTTAACTATAAAATTCAAACAATGTCATAGTTTATAAATCAATTGCTAAGACTTGAATTAAGTGACCTGGACCTCTCGGGCCAAGTAAAATATGAAAACTCAATCGTTTCATGCAAACTTATACTACCTAGACATCTCATAAAATCCTAAAATTTCAACATAAACCTACCATTGGTACACTTAATCAAGATCAATAATCAAAATTTTCAAAATCTCAAAAAATCGTGTGCTATATTTCGCGCTAGCGCTAGCGCCGGCGATAGCTCGAGGTTCTGATTTCTGTCTTTTTTAAAATTTCCAAAAATCAACAAAAATATGTATTTCTATATTTCCTACTTATTTTTGCTTTACTGCATTTCAGTAATTTTAGAAAAATTAAAATACAAAATTAGAAAAGCCAAAATGACAAAACATTTATTTTTTGTGAGTATTTGTCTTTTTTGTGCAAACAAAAACAAAATCAAATACAAAAATATAAAATCAATTTTATATCAAAAAAACTGTATGGACTCTATTGTAAATATAAAGCATGATTTCTTCTATCATTTAATACCTTCTACAATATTGTGATTCATATTTTCAAACTACTTTAAACATTATCTTTATCATGCTTTGATACTTTTAAACACATGTGCATAAATTATATTGTAAAAGTTGTGTAGAACCAAGCTTAGCAAGCCTCTAAGTATGAGTAAATGTTTTATGTTTGATAATGATATTTATTCACTCACTTATTTTGGCATTGTCTACATATGTTTTTAATCTAAGAATGCTTGTGTATGTTTTGTAATAGTACAATGAATTAAAATTGCACAGTTATCTTACCTACACTACCTTTATTTGCACTTTTAAAAGTTAAGAAAATTGGATATGTTTTCGTAAATTATATTGGTTTGCAAAACAAGTGTATTCGGAGAACTTTGTACAAAACAAAAATCATAAAATAAAGTGACAAAGATAACTCCACCAAGCACTACTTGAAACTCCTGATAAGTCTTAATAAGCGTTGTGAGGTTGAGCATCTTGGAAAGAATAGTAAAGTGTCTTGTGCAAACCTTATATTTCTTTCAAAAAATCAACCACTTACTCTTAAGTACACCAGATCACTAGTCTCAATATTAAAATAAAATAAATATGTGATCCCCCAAGCACTACTTTGCACCCTGATAAGTCTTAATGAGCATTGTGTGTGCAAAGCACCTTGGTTGTTGTACATATTTTTGTGCATTGAAGTGTGTGGATGTAAAATTATTTGTGTTTTATTGTGCTCTTTACTTTACATATTTCTTGTATTTTTGATTAAATATTTGTTTACTTTATTCAAAATACACCTATGTGCACATCATTATCTTTCATAACACTTCTTCTCATGAGTATTGGATCCTAATGCTAATTCTATACTACTCTTTATTTATGAAATGCACTAGATAACCTAGCATGCTCTCTACAATGTTTGGTATGTCTTGAATTTGTGAATTACAATAACATTGTAGTAGCCTCTTATTGATATATTTCTTTCATGCTTGGTTACCTTATTGTCAAAAGATTTTACAATAACTTGATTTGCAAAAAACCTCTTATTTTTTTGAATTTAACTCATATTTCTTCTTATGAATAATCATGATTACAAAAAAGATGTTTCCTGTATCTCTACAAGTCTTCCGCATCATCACCATATATTTTTACCTTGCGCTTTCATGCTTATATCAAAGTCTTAAGTATCAAAATTCCTTTGTCAACAAATGGTAGACTTGCTTGGTAGAATTTATGTTGGTTGCTCTAAACATGAAAATATTATAATGCTAAAACTCTGATTTATTAATGGATTTCAAATTAGCTATGTGACCTTTTCTTTAAAAATTCAAATAAAAAATTAACAAACCCATAAGCTATGAACTCATCATTAGATTCAAACATTAAATGTTTTCAATTATTATCCCATGACTACATATCTCACCATAGCGGGGGCGTAGGGTTGTAGACATTAGATTACCTGACCTCTAAGTCATGTCTTGTCCTTAACCGGGGAGGGTTCCAGTGGGGCCTTGCGAGGCACTGGGGGGAAAGAGCGCTACGTTGATTTTTGTCTAGTGTTTGCATATGGGACTAACACTCCAACCTATGGCATGTATGTAGCTCCTCATGCCCATCCGTCACTTAGTTTGGGGCTAGGGTGTAGACATATTGTCTGGGTAGATTGGTTACTTGGAAATCATTACCTTTTTCATGCTTAAAACTTTTATATAAAGGGGAAGAACTAACATGATAATATTACTTGGCAAATGTTATATTGTTTCATCTTTAAGCTAAAAACTCTAATATATTTCTATGAAAATACTTATGCTAAGAACTCTGATTTATTTCTATGAAGATTATTCTACAAACTCCTTATCATTTCCTTCTCTCTCAAATCTCGATCATGCCATTATCTTATTATTAAAACGTTCATGTGTTTTGCTTAACTCATATGTATACTTTTATCAAAAACACTACTTGTGTACACTTCATTATCACTTGTAAGCCTTCTACTCCTAAGAATTGGAGTCTATTACTTATCTATAGTTTATCACTAAAATCCTTAGTTGATGCACTAGTTTTGGTTTTAACATGATCATTACAATGCCTAACTGTACTTGTTTCTCTTGGACATTGAAATCTCTATCTTATCTTGATATGTTGTATCATCCTTACATTCTTTTAGTTTGTCTTCCGCTTACGCCTTGTCTACTCTTTCTTGCTTACTTTTCAAAACAAGTCTTTGTTGGTTAGGTTAAAAAGCAAAATCCTTCGTGTTGTCTAATTGCACACCATCTATTTTTCTCTACTAGAAACTCCACATTTTTTTGCTATGCTTTAGATTCCTATAATGATGGTTTCTTCTACAACTGGTGCACACTGCTTTCCACCTCTTTACTACTTATTCTCTTGATCATGAATATTTCTTTTTCAACAAGTGTGTTATCTTGAATTATCACTGCTCTTTCACTCCTACACTTTTTTTCTCTTCCCTACGTATTATCTCGTTCTCATGCTCATTTCTTCTCTACTAAAAAAAATTACACGCCTTCACTTTTGGCTTTCTCTCCACCCACTTTTGATAAAACCAAAAGGGGGAGAATAAATTTGAAAGAAATTCACATATATGGGGAGTAGATTCAAAGGATGTTCTGTAGTAGGGGGAGAACTCATTTAGGGGGAGATTTCATTTAGGGGGAGCATTTGAACAGGCCTAATTTTCATGTTATCCGTATTAGTTCTTATTATAAACACAAATTCCTATCTCTTGAATTATTTCTTTCTAAGGGGATTTGTTATTATCAAAAGGGGGAGTTTGTTGGAACATGCTTTCTGCATCTCTTGGTTTGACAATAACCAAACCTATTGTATTTGATCATATTTGTTTTTGTGTTTATAACATGCAGGATCCTGTGCATTCAAATCTCCATTGGAATATGTTGTGTTGTTGCTACCACGGAGTATTAGCACTACCGCTGGCGCTAGCGAATCGACGAAATGGTGTTCGACAAAAATAGATGCCATTCGACAAAAATGTCATTCGACAAAATGGTGTTCGACGAAAGTAGATGTCGTTCGATGAACTGGCGTTCGACGAAATTAGATGTGTTCGACGAAATGAGATGTGCTCTATCGCGGCGCGGAATGTCTATCGCCCGGCGGTGGCTTTTGGAATCCTCCCGTCTGCATGTGATTGAGGAGAAAATGTGGAAGGAGATATTGGCTGAAGGAACATTATCATGCTATTGCGGAGCGTTAGCGTTACCACGATGCGCTAGGCAGATCTCAAAGTTTGGCGCTCAAAAGTTGCCTAAGCTGCCACAATCCGTGTGCTTGATCATTGCCTAATGTGGCTACTGCAAGGCGGTAGTACTACCGCAGGCGATAGCGGCTGATTCTATTTACAAACGCGCGCTTCCTCCGTTGTGGCTTGCTAATATAGAACGAATTGAAGCCATATATTCAGAGCACTCGTGAGAGCCTTCCCCAAGCAGCTCGAAGAATTCCGTCAACGTTCGTGAATGCAAAGAACTTGAAGACCGATCCGATTGCATCTACACTGACATCAAGTTCTTCTTTTGAGGGAGTTTTTAGTGTTTGTTTTGTTTTAGTTTCTAATTGTAACCTTTATATCTTTTGTTCGGTAGAGAAATTCGCCACACGGCGACTAGGGCCTTGCGGGGACTAGGGGAAATTCGCCTTGCATTGGCGACTAGGTCTAGGGTGTAGATCTAGGGAGTGCTCGAGGCCTTTCCGGTGAGGGAAGGGCTAGAGCGGCTTGAGGCCATATCTGGTGAGAGATAGGCTAGAGCCAACCGCTCCTTGGGAGAAGGGTCAGTATAGAAAACCCAATAGAGTTTTTCATTCGTCTACTCTTTCCAAGCGTCATTGGGAAAAGATTTTGTAAACAAAATTATTTTTTGTTAATGAAAATATGTCTTTCTTCATCTCTGTTTTGTGTTCTATGATTTTCATTACTATAACATAAACATATTTTCTCTGTCACTAACGCCGAGCGATAACACTACCGCTCGCGATAGCAACAGAGAATCATTTTTCATTTAAATATTCTTGAAAATCTTAGAACCCTTATTCACCCCCCCCCTCTAAGGGCGCCTACAGATCCAACAAGTGGTATCAGAGCCAGGTTATTCCAAATCGGCTTAACAACTGGGAATAATGGCGTCTCATGATCTCTCTTCAATTAGTGGGGAAAATCATTTTGAAGAAGAAAAATCTCTTGCACCACCTTTATTCGAAGGAAGAAATTATAAAGGGTGGAAATTGTTAATGGAAATTTTTATTAAAAATTTAGATATCGAAACATGGAATATAGCAATCGTAAGACCAGCAAATGAAACAAATAAAAAGGAATGTCACTTAAATGCAAAGGCGTTAAATAGCATATTTTGTGCCTTATCCCAAGAAATTTTTAAATTGATTTATTGTTTTTCCAGTGCAGACAAAGTATGGAAATTTCTTGAAGAAATGTATGATCTTCCTCTCGCAGGTATGGAACAAACACAGGAGGAGAAGGACATACAAGCATCCCCCATTATTCCAGAAGATTTCTCTCATAGCAAAACCATGGAGATCATGGAAATCAACTTAGAAAAAGAGAGCAATACATCAAAAGAAAAAGAAGATGAAAATTCATCTATGATGGAGGAAGGCCTAAAAGATGACAAAGGAACTTCATGCTAACATTCTGCCTCTTCCAATAGCGCTGTAAGAAAGTCTAATTCTTCCTCTAGTGTGATAACTCCTATCTCTAGTTTCAATATACTAAAAATGGTTAAACGTAAGATCAAGAAATTAAAAATTACTAATAAAAAATTGCGCTTAGAAAATAAAGATTTAAAAGCAAAAGTTAAAGTAGAATCAAATTCTGATTTACGTAGCTTTACCCATATCACTTCAATTGAAAATACAAAACCTTATTTTGATTGTAATGATATAAAGGAAAAATTTAAGGAACTTGAAAAGGAAGTTATTTGTGTAAAAGAACATAATAAAAAATTATTTTTAGAAAATTCATCTTTGAAAAGTGATTGTGCTACATGCCAAAATTATAAAATTGAGATCAAAGAGATGGACGAAACATTTGAAGAATTTAGAAATGACTATCAAAATCTTATTGACTCTATTGTTTCTACTTTTAAAAATAGCACAATAGCTTATAATAAAGCTAGGCATTATCTAAAGATCAAGAATGATGAATTAAAAAAAATCAACTTGCTTATGAAAATTGTAAATACAAATTCACAATACCAAACTATATCTAAAAACAAGTTGAAAATGAATATGAACTTTTAACTAAGTTTAATAATGGGAGTAAGGAACATAAAGGATTTGTAAATCAAAATCAAAATCACCATTATTTATAAAATCATGTTTCTCCCAACTTAAAAATAAAACTACACAAATTTCCTATGAACAACACTTTTAATAATCACTACAATCATAATCATCAATATAAAGATTATCACAATGGAAATTTTACATATAAGAATAACACTAAACCAATGTTTGAATGGAGGCCCAAAATTAAAAATGAAACATTAACTTCACATGAAAGGACCCATTCATCACTAACTACCCACAAACCTACACGTTATATTTGGGTACCCAAAGGAACCACCACACTTGGTCGCCTTTGGATACCTAAATCTCTTATTCATTAGGTATCACCAAATGCATGAAGTAGAATATTTTCAAAATGAAATATACAATTTTCTACTTCATGATTAGCTTTAATTTTTCTCTTTTATTTGAAGCCATCATGTCATGGTCATCTAATATATTGTTGGAAATATGATTTGATCTCTTAAAGCTTAATGAGATTATAAATCAAATTGATCAAAATTCAAAGTCATATTTTATTTTAATGACCTATCTATCTTTCTTAAATTCATTGCCTACAATCATCCTATATCATCTTTATAAATTAGATACTCAACTTGCTATAAGATATTACAAAAAATAATAATAAAAGGATTGATTATGAATAGTTTGTCATGAATCTTTTTTATGCAAAACCAAAGATCAATAAATTCAAGTAATAAATGCAATGATATAATTTCAAAACTGTATTTTTGTGACTTTTGTCTTTGTTGTGATTGTATTATGTCTAAAGATTGCATGTACATTTTTTCTTTGACTATAGAATAAATCTTGCTCATATAAAGGTTCATTATTTTGTTCTAGATCCTAAGAAAATCAAATTGAAATTCCTCTTTATGTAGATGCAATACTAGCATCTATCAAATTGATCTATATCATTATGACTTTGCACCAACTCTCATTATCTCAGCATTACTTCCTAGTATAAGTTTGCTTTTGGTGCTCATAATAGACATATCACTTAAAATGTCATGCTAAATCAAAAGGTAGAAAATCTATGTGAGTCTAAAATTTTTAACTATACAATTTAAAAAATGTCATAGTTTATAAATCAATTGCTAAGATTTGAATTATGTGTCCTGGACCTCTCGGGTCAGGTAAAATACGAAAACGCAATCATTTCATGCAAAGTTATACTACCTAGACATCTCATAAAATCATGAAATTTCTGCATAAACCTACCATTGGTACACTTAATCAAGATCAATAATCAACATTTTCAAAATCTCAAAAAATCGTGTGATGTATTTCGCGCTAGCGCTAGCACCGGCGCTAGCTCGAGGCTCTGATTTTCTGTCTTTTTTAAAATTTCCAAAAATCAACAAAAATATGTTTTTCTATATTTCCTATTTAATTTTGCTTTACTTCATTTCATTAATTTTAGAAAAATTAAAATACAAAATTACAAAAGCCAAAATTACAAAAACATTTATTTTTTTTGAGTATTTGTCTTTTTTGTGCAAACAAAAACAAAATCAAATACAAAAAATATAAAATCGTTTTTATAATAAAAAAACTGTATGGACTCTATTGTAAATATCACGCATGATTTCTTCTATCATTTAAGACCTTCTACAATGTTGTGATTCAAATTTTCAAACTACTTTAAACATTGTCTTTATCATGCTTTGATACTTCTAAACACATGTGCATAAATTATATTGTAAAAGTTGTGTAGAACCAAGCTTAGCATACCTCTAAGTATGAGTAAATGTTTTATGATTGATAATGATATTTATTCACTCACTTATTTTGTCATTGTCTACATATGTTTTTAATCTAAGAATGCTTGTGTATGTTTTGTAATAGTGCAATGAATTAAAATTGCACAAGTATCTTACCTACACTACCTTTATTTGCACTTTTACAAGTTAAGAAAAGTGGTTATGTTTTCATAAATTATATTGGTTTGCAAAATAAGTGTATTCGGAGAACTTTGTACAAAACAAAAATCATAAAATAGAGTGTAAAGATAACTCAACCAAGCACTACTTGAACCTCCTGATAAGTCTTAATAAGCGTTGTGAGGTTGAGCACCTTGGAAAGAATAGTAAAGTGTCTTGTGCAAACCTTATCTTTCCTTAAAAAATAAACCACTTACTCTTAAGTACACCAGATCACTACTCTCAATATTAAAATAAAATAAAATAAGTGATCCCCCAAGCACTACATTGCACCCTGATAAGTCTTAATGAGCATTGTGTGTGCAAAGCACCATGGTAGTTGTACATCTTTTTGTGCATTGAAGTGTGTGGAAATAAAATTATTTGTGTTTTATTGTGCTATTTACTTTACATATTTCTTATATTTTTGATTAAAACATTTGTGTACTTTATTCAAAATACACCTATGTGCACATCATTATCATCCATAACACTTCTTCTCATGAGTATTGGATCCTAATGCTAATTCTATACTACTCTTTATTTATGAAATGCACTAGATAACCTAGCAAACTCTCTATAATGTTTGGTAAGTCTTGAATTTGTGAATTACAATAACATTGTAGTAGCCTCTTATTGATATATTTCTTTCATGCTTGGTTACCTTATTGTCAAAAGATTTTACAATAACTTGATTTGCAAAAAATATCTTTTTTTTGAATTTAACTCATATTTCTTCTTATGAATAATCATGATTACAAAAAAGATGTTTCCTCTATCTCTACAAGTCTTCCGCATCATCACCATATATTTTTAACTTGCTCTTTCATGATTATATCAAAGTCATAAATATCAAAATTCCTTTTTCAACAAATGGTAGACTTGCTTGGTAGAATTTATATTGGTTGCTCTAAACATGAAAATATTGTAATGTTAAAACTCTGATTTATTGATGGATTTCAAATTTGCTATATGACCTTTTCTTTAAAAATTCAAATAAAAATTTAACAAACCCATAAGCTATGAACTCATCATTAGATTCAAACGCTAAATGTTTCCAATTATTATCCCATGATTACATATCTCACCATAGCGGGGGCGTAAGGTTGTAGACATTAGATTACCTGACCTCTAAGTCATGTCTTGTCCTTAACAGGGGAGGGTTCTAGTGGGGCCTTGCGAGGCACTAGGGAGAAAGAGTGCTAGGTTGAGTTTTGTCTAGTGTTTGCATATGGGACTAACACCCCAACCTACGGCATGTATGCAGATCCTCATGCCCATCCGTCACTTAGTACGGAGCTATGGTGTAGACATATTGTCTGGGTAGATTGGTTACTTGGAAATCATTACCTTTTTATGCTTAAAACTTTTTATATAAAGAGGAAGAACTAACATGATAATATTACTTGGCAAATGTTATATTGTTTCATCTTTAAGCTAAAAACTCTAATATATTTCTATGAAAATATTTATGCTAAGAACTCTGATTTATTTCTATGAAGATTATTCTAAAAACTCCTTATCATTTCCTTCTCTCTCAAAGCCCGATCATGCCTTTATCTTATTATCAAAACGTTCATGTGTTTTGCTTAACTCATATGTATACTTTTATCAAAAACACTACTTTTGTACACTTCATTATCACTTGTAAGCCTTCTACTCCTATGAATTGGAGTCTATTGCTTATCTATAGTTTGTCTATAAAATCCTTAGTTGATGCACTAGTTTTGGTTTTGACATGATCATTACAATGCCTAAATGTACTTGTTTCTCTTGGACATTGAAATCTCTATCTTGTCTTGATATGTTGTATCATTCTTACATTTTTGTTGGTTAGGTTAAAAAGCAAAATCCTTCGTGTTGTCGAATTGCACACCATCTATTTTTCTCTACTAGAAACTCCACATTTTTTTGCTATGCTTTAGATTCCTATAATGATGGTTTCTTCTACAACTGGTGCACACTGCTTTCCACCTCTCTACTACTTATCCGCTCGAACATGAATATTTTTTTTTCAACAAGTGTGTTATCTTGAATTATCACCGCTCTTTCACTCCTACAGTTTTTTTCCTCTTCCCTATGTATTATCTCGTTCTCATGCTCATTTCTTCTCTACTAAAAAAACATTAAATGCCTTCACTTTTGGCTTTCTCTCCACCCTCTTTTGATAATACCAAAAGGGGGAGAATAAATTTGAAATAAATTCACATATATGGGGAGTAGATTCAAAGGAAGTTCTGTGGTAGGGGGAGAACTCATTTAGGGGGAGATTTTGTTTAGGGGGAGCATTTGAACATGCCTAATTTTCATGCTATCCGTATTAGTTCTTATTATAAACACAAATTCCTATCTCTTGAATTATTTCTTTCTAAGGGGATTTGTTATTATCAAAAGGGGGAGTTTGTTGGAACATGCTTTCCGCATCTCTTGGTTTGACAATAACAAATCCTATTGTATTTGATCATATTTGTTTTTGTGTTTATGACATGTGGGATCCTGTGCATTCAAATATCCATTGGAATATGTTGTGTTGTTGCTACCGCGGAGCGTTAGCACTACCGCTGGTGTTAGCGAATCGACGAAATGGTGTTCGACGAAAGTAGATGTCGTTCGACGAACTGGCGATCGACGAAATGAGATGCATTCGATGAAAAGAGATGTGCTCTATCGCGGCGCAGAATGTCTACCACCCGCGGTAGCTTTTGGAATCCTCCCGTTGCATGTTATTGAGGAGCAAATGTGGAAGGAGATATTGGCTGAAGGAAGGTTATCTCGCTATCGCGGAGCATTATCGTTACCGCAGCGCGCTAGGTGGAGCTCAAAGTTTGGCGCTCAAAAGTTTCCTAAGCTGCCACGATCCGTGTGCTTGATCATTGCCTAATGTGGCTACCGTGGGGTGGTTATACTACTGCAGGCGATAGCATCTGATTCTATTTAATGACGCGTGCTTCCTCCGTTATGGCTTGCTGATATAGAACAAATTGAAGCCATATATTCAGAGCACTCGTGAGAGCCTTCCCGAAGCAGCTCGAAGAACTCCGTCAACGTTCGTGAATGCAAAGAACTTGAATACAGATCTGATCGCATCTACATCGACATCAAGTTCTTCTTTTGAGGGAGTTTTTAGTGTTTGTTTTGTTTTAGTTTCTAATTGTAACCTTTATATCTTTTGTTCGGTAGACGAATTCGCCACACGGCGACTAGGGCCTTGTGGGGACTAGGGCAAATTCGCCTCGCGTTGGTGACTAGGTCTAGGGTGTAGATCTAGGGAGTGCTCGAGGCCTTTCTGGTGAGGGAAGGAGTAGAGCGGCTTGAGGCCATATCTGGTGAGAGATAGGCTAGAGCCAACCGTTCCTTGGGAGAAGGGTCGGTATAGAAAACCCAATAGAGTTTTTCATTCGTCGCCTCTTTCCAAGCGTCATTGGGAAAAGATTTTGTAAACAAAATTATTTATTGTTAATGAAAATATGTCTTTCTTCATCTCTGTTTTGTGTTCTCTGATTTTCATTACTATAACATAAACATATTTTCTCTGTCACTAACACCGAGCGGTAACACTACCGCTCGCGATAGCAACAGAGAATCGTTTTTCATTTAAATATTCTCGAAAATCTTAGAACCCTTATTCACCCCCCCCCCCCCTTCTCTAAGGGCGCCTACAAATCCAACAATATAATCTCAATTCATTAAAATCAAGGATAAATCTTAAACATTCTAAAGAAGAGAAAAAAAATCTAAATTAATTCATGACTTATATCATTTCTTAGATCATCTCGATCGAGTACAACAGAAGTAAAAGAATACATGATGAAATAAAAAGGGAATAAGAGAAGAAATAACTATTTTATTGATTTTTGCAAAAGTAAAATACAAGCTAATGGAATTGAATTTGTAAGTACAAAGAGAAAATTGAAGTACAAGAACTTAGAAATAGAAAAAATAGTACAAGAAATACAGAAAAGAACTCCCAATTTCTTTTTTTTAGTTTTGGAGAAGCTGCCTTTAAATAGGCAAAAGTCTGATGTTACAGGCCCTCGGTCACGCCAGTGACCCAGGGCGTATATGAAGTGGTTGTGGGAGAGACACTTTTTGGATTAATTGCAGGTGTTACACGGTGCATCACGCCCTCAATCACAACTGTGACCAAGGGCGTGTAATCTCTGAACTACAGTTTGGCAGGAGAACTTTGGCAGGATGGTGCGTGATTCTGGCGGCAAAGAGTTACCCGGCCATGATCTTTGAATTACATGGGCGTGATATGTGCGAAATATCCTCGGGGCGTGATCGGAGGCGTGATCTGGGATGGGCGTGTGCAGCGCGGTTGGACATGGGGGTGACTTGAGAGTCACAGGTGTGTACTGATGAGTCCCATTTATACACACTTTTAGGGACTCATCCGGGCTAGTTTTCACTCTCATATGCGTCAATCCAGGAAGAGTTACAGAACGTGCCACCCCATTTAGGAGATGAGAACGACTCAATCTACAGTCTGGAGAAGTTTCAGACGGCAAAAATGAACAGGAGCTGTCGCCCAGGCGACATCGATGTCGCCCAGGCGACAGCGCAAAAGTTACAGCAACTGCCCGCACGACAGCACGATGAACAGCAGTTTAGCGCTGTCGAAAAATCCGACAGTCGATGTCGCCCAGGTGACAGTGAAAATCTATAAATGGGTTCATTTTGTTCGTGCATTCAGAGCTTTGAAGATTCTAAATCCTTTCCTGAGTTCATTCGAACCAGAGAGCTCCAGAACCTCATCAACTCCCATTTGTTCTTAGAAGGTTTGAAATTGAAGACGAGATCAGACGCACTTCTACATCAACGATCATCTCGATGCTTCAACCTTCCTTTCAGAGATCTGAATTTCTAGGGAGTTGTTCATTTCATTTGTATTTTCATTTACATACATTTCACTTTGTATTGGTAGGGAAATCGTCTCCTTGTGCGTGACGTCTAAGTCCTTGCGTGGCTTAGGGGAAAATCGCTTCCTTGTGCGGAGCATCCAAGTCCTTGCGTGGTTTGGTAGGAAATCGTGGCCTTGTGTGCTACGTCTAGATCTAGAGGGTAGGCTTGGGCTTGGTCTAGGGAGAGACAAGTGATAGCCTTCCGATCCTTGGTTGAAGGACCGGTAAATTGAAAAGAATTTTATTTTTATCATAGCCTTGATTTTAAGCTTTATTAAGATCGACAATCCTTTGTATTCATCACTTGTGGAAATAAAATTTGATTTCCAATTTCTTATGATTTTCTAAGTGCTTATTTGGGTTGTCTAAAAATCTACTTGTTTATCCGTTAAAATTATCATAATATATTAGAAAAATATCAAAGTAATTTTTAGCCCTTATTCACCCCCCCCCCCCCTCTAAGGGCGTCACAAGATCCAACACTACCTCCTTCCTAAGGAGTTTGTTATCCTTTCCGATCATGAGGCATTATGGTTCATCAACTCACAACGTAAAATCAGCCCCCGCCACACAAAATGGGTCTCATACCTACAGGAGTACTCCTTTAACATTAAACATCTGAAGGGCAATCTTAACCGGGTAGAGGATGCTCTTAGCTGCGTCTCTCTGTTATTGACCACACTAGAGGTTAAGGTCATAGGTTTTGAGCGTATTAAGGACGAGTATGTTCATTGTCCGGATTTTAAGGAAATATATTTATCCACCCAAGGCGAGTCACCCACGACCATTTCAGCGTATTATCTCCGTGATGGATATTTCTTTAAGCACGCTAAGCTATGCATCCCTCGTTCTTCCCTTCGCCACTTCATAGTGTGGGAATTACATAGTGGCAGTCTCGGCGGCCACTTTGGGCGTGATAAAACCATTACCTTAGTGGAGGAAAAATTTTATTGGCCGGGTCTCAAGTCTACGGTACACAAGGTGGTTGGAAGTTGTAGAGCGTGTCAGTTAGGAAAAGGTAATAAGATGAATGCGGCTCTATATACCCCCTCCCAATTCCTTCCATTCCATGGGAAGATGCTAGCATGGACTTTGTCCTAGGCCTTCCCATCACGTTTAGACGTCACGACTCCATTATGGTGGTCGTTGACCGGTTCTCGAAGATGGCTTATTTCATTGCATGTCACAAAACCGATGATGCGGCTCACGTCGCTAAGTTATTCTTTAAAGAGGTTGTTGGGCATAGGGGTGTCCCTAAAACTATTGTCACTGATAGGGACGTGAAATTCACGAGTTATTTTTGGAAAACTTTATGGAAGATCATGGGCACCAAGCTCTTATTTTCCTCGGCTTACCATCCGCAGACGGATGGCCAAACGGAGATTGTTAATAGGAGTTTGGGTAGCTTACTTCGTGGTATTGTGGGGGATCAAAAGGGCACTTGGGATCTCATCCTCCCACATGCTCAATTGACCTTATTTAAATTACTATTATATTTCATTATGTTATTTTAGACATTTAATCTGGCCTGCGTTTAGCCAACCTTTGTTGCATTTACTTATGTTGGTCTGCGTTTAGCCGGCCATTGCTGCTTTTAGTTTATTTGGGCTGCATTTAGCCATTGGTGTGTGTAACGCTATATAAGGCCATGACTTTGAGATTAATATTCAGATTATGATTGAAAAATTGAAACCCTAAGAATCTCCTCTCCTCTAAACCGCCTCCCCCTCTCTTTCTCCTTCTCTCTTGGTTCGACCGAGAGCCCTCTCTTCTCTTCTAGGCCGCCGGCCACCACCTCTCTTCTTCCCTTCCCTCTCTTCTCCTTCCCCCTACACTTCCGCCTCCTTTCCCCTCTCCTATATCCTTCTTTCTCCGTTACGTTTCTCACGAACCTTCCCACCTCCTCAAGGAGATTCGACCAGCAATAAAGAGGAAGATCCAAGGTACAACATATGACTGGGGGAAACTCACTCGGGCGCGGTTCGACGAAGACGGACGTGTACATCTTCTTCGGCTCATCTTCGGTGGGCTAGTGGAGGAAACGATCGATTGTTGTGGCTCCAATATCTCGGATCTACAAACTTCGAGTTGGTAACGAAACTTCCTACCAAAGAGCTTTTCTTTTTTCTTAGATTTTTCTTGTGGTGGTAGAGTTTTGGCGTGATTATGGAAGCAACGGATTTTCGTGGTTATTTTCTTGTGGATTGGTGTCATCTTTGATATTTCTGAAATGTACGAAAAAAAAGGATTGGCGATCCTTGCTTTGTTCTTGTTGGGGAAACATCCAGCCTCTCCGAATCGATTTGTTTTGGTGGATTTTTCTTTGGTACAACACCGCGCTCGTTTGAATCATGTGTGGATCCTTTTAGCTTGGGTGGATATAGGCCTATATTCTATATTCATACTCTAACGATTGCTACCCGTACACTGCGTTAAATTAATAATAAGCATATTCGAGGGCTACATTTAATTTGTGTTTGGGTAGAGCGGAGCGGCGAGAGTCCTTTGTTCATAATCGCGTGCGACCACCTCAATCCGGTGGCCTACATCAACATCTTAACTAAGTTTAATAATGGGAGTTAGGAACATAAAGGATTTGTAAATCAAAATCAAAATCACCATTATTTACAAAATCATGTTTCTCCCAACTTAAAAATAAAACTACACAAATTTCCTATGAACAACACTTTTAATAATCATTATAATCATAATCATCAATATAAAGATTATCACAATGGAAATTTCACATATAAGAATAACACTAAACCAAAGTTTAAATGGAGGCCGAAAATTAAAAATGAAACATTAACTTCACATGAAAGGACCCATTCATCACTAACTACCCACAAACCTACACGTTATATTTGGGTACCCAGAGGAACCACCACACTTGGTCGCATTTGGATACCTAAATCTCTTATTCATTAGGTATCACCAAATGCATGAAGTAGAATATTTTCAAAATGAAATATACAATTTTCTACTTCATGATATGCTTTAATTTTTCTCTTTTATTTTAAGCCATCATATCATGGTCATCTAATATATTGTTGGAAATATGATTTGATCTCTTAAAGCTTAATGAGATTATAAATCAAATTAATCAAAACTCAAAGTCATATTTTATTTTGATGACCTATCTATCTTTCTTAAATTTATTGCCTACAATCATCTTATATCATCTTTATAAATTAGATACTCAACTTGGTATAAGATATTACAAAAAATAATAATAAAAGGATTGATTATGAATAGTGTGTCATGAATCTTTTTTATGCAAAACCAAAGATCAATACATTCAAGTAATAAATGCAATGATATTATTTCAAAACTTTATTTAGTTGACTTGTCTTTGATGTGATTGTATTATGTCTAAAGATTGCATGTACATTTTTTCTTTGACTATAGAATAAATCTTGCTCATATAAAGGTTCATTATTTCGTTCTAGATCCTAAGAAAATCAAATTGAAATTCCTCTTTGTGTAGATGCAATACTAGCATCTATCAAATTGATTTATAACATTATGACATTGCACCAACTCTCATTATCTCAGCATCACATCCTAGTATAAGTTTACTTTTGGTGCTCATAATAGACATATCACTTAAAATGCCATGCTAAATCAAAAGGTAGAAAAACTATGTGAGTCTAAAATTTTTAACTATAAAATTCAAACAATGTCATAGTTTATAAATCAATTGCTAAGACTTGAATTAAGTGACCTGGACCTCTCGGGCCAAGTAAAATATGAAAACTCAATCGTTTCATGCAAACTTATACTACCTAGACATCTCATAAAATCCTAAAATTTCAACATAAACCTACCATTGGTACACTTAATCAAGATCAATAATCAAAATTTTCAAAATCTCAAAAAATCGTGTGCTATATTTCGCGCTAGCGCTAGCGCCGGCGATAGCTCGAGGTTCTGATTTCTGTCTTTTTTAAAATTTCCAAAAATCAACAAAAATATGTATTTCTATATTTCCTACTTATTTTTGCTTTACTGCATTTCAGTAATTTTAGAAAAATTAAAATACAAAATTAGAAAAGCCAAAATGACAAAACATTTATTTTTTGTGAGTATTTGTCTTTTTTGTGCAAACAAAAACAAAATCAAATACAAAAATATAAAATCAATTTTATATCAAAAAAACTGTATGGACTCTATTGTAAATATAAAGCATGATTTCTTCTATCATTTAATACCTTCTACAATATTGTGATTCATATTTTCAAACTACTTTAAACATTGTCTTTATCATGCTTTGATACTTTTAAACACATGTGCATAAATTATATTGTAAAAGTTGTGTAGAACCAAGCTTAGCAAGCCTCTAAGTATGAGTAAATGTTTTATGTTTGATAATGATATTTATTCACTCACTTATTTTGGCATTGTCTACATATGTTTTTAATCTAAGAATGCTTGTGTATGTTTTGTAATAGTACAATGAATTAAAATTGCACAGTTATCTTACCTACACTACCTTTATTTGCACTTTTAAAAGTTAAGAAAATTGGATATGTTTTCGTAAATTATATTGGTTTGCAAAACAAGTGTATTCGGAGAACTTTGTACAAAACAAAAATCATAAAATAAAGTGACAAAGATAACTCCACCAAGCACTACTTGAAACTCCTGATAAGTCTTAATAAGCGTTGTGAGGTTGAGCATCTTGGAAAGAATAGTAAAGTGTCTTGTGCAAACCTTATATTTCTTTCAAAAAATCAACCACTTACTCTTAAGTACACCAGATCACTAGTCTCAATATTAAAATAAAATAAATATGTGATCCCCCAAGCACTACTTTGCACCCTGATAAGTCTTAATGAGCATTGTGTGTGCAAAGCACCTTGGTAGTTGTACATATTTTTGTGCATTGAAGTGTGTGGATGTAAAATTATTTGTGTTTTATTGTGCTCTTTACTTTACATATTTCTTGTATTTTTGATTAAATATTTGTTTACTTTATTCAAAATACACCTATGTGCACATCATTATCTTTCATAACACTTCTTCTCATGAGTATTGGATCCTAATGCTAATTCTATACTACTCTTTATTTATGAAATGCACTAGATAACCTAGCATGCTCTCTACAATGTTTGGTATGTCTTGAATTTGTGAATTACAATAACATTGTAGTAGCCTCTTATTGATATATTTCTTTCATGCTTGGTTACCTTATTGTCAAAAGATTTTACAATAACTTGATTTGCAAAAAACCTCTTATTTTTTTGAATTTAACTCATATTTCTTCTTATGAATAATCATGATTACAAAAAAGATGTTTCCTGTATCTCTACAAGTCTTCCGCATCATCACCATATATTTTTACCTTGCGCTTTCATGCTTATATCAAAGTCTTAAGTATCAAAATTCCTTTGTCAACAAATGGTAGACTTGCTTGGTAGAATTTATGTTGGTTGCTCTAAACATGAAAATATTATAATGCTAAAACTCTGATTTATTAATGGATTTCAAATTAGCTATGTGACCTTTTCTTTAAAAATTCAAATAAAAAATTAACAAACCCATAAGCTATGAACTCATCATTAGATTCAAACATTAAATGTTTTCAATTATTATCCCATGATTACATATCTCACCATAGCGGGGGCGTAGGGTTGTAGACATTAGATTACCTGACCTCTAAGTCATGTCTTGTCCTTAACCGGGGAGGGTTCCAGTGGGGCCTTGCGAGGCACTGGGGGGAAAGAGCGCTACGTTGATTTTTGTCTAGTGTTTGCATATGGGACTAACACTCCAACCTATGGCATGTATGTAGCTCCTCATGCCCATCCGTCACTTAGTTTGGGGCTAGGGTGTAGACATATTGTCTGGGTAGATTGGTTACTTGGAAATCATTACCTTTTTCATGCTTAAAACTTTTATATAAAGGGGAAGAACTAACATGATAATATTACTTGGCAAATGTTATATTGTTTCATCTTTAAGCTAAAAACTCTAATATATTTCTATGAAAATACTTATGCTAAGAACTCTGATTTATTTCTATGAAGATTATTCTACAAACTCCTTATCATTTCCTTCTCTCTCAAAGCTCGATCATGCCATTATCTTATTATTAAAACGTTCATGTGTTTTGCTTAACTCATATGAATACTTTTATCAAAAACACTACTTGTGTACACTTCATTATCACTTGTAAGCCTTCTACTCCTAAGAATTGTAGTCTATTACTTATCTATAGTTTATCACTAAAATCCTTAGTTGATGCACTAGTTTTGGTTTTAACATGATCATTACAATGCCTAACTGTACTTGTTTCTCTTGGACATTGAAATCTCTATCTTATCTTGATATGTTGTATCATCCTTACATTCTTTTAGTTTGTCTTCCGCTTACGCCTTGTCTACTCTTTCTTGCTTACTTTTTAAAACAAGTCTTTGTTGGTTAGGTTAAAAAGCAAAATCCTTCGTGTTGTCTAATTGCACACCATCTATTTTTCTCTACTAGAAACTCCACATTTTTTTGCTATGCTTTAGATTCCTATAATGATGGTTTCTTCTACAACTGGTGCATACTGCTTTCCACCTCTTTACTACTTATTCTCTTGATCATGAATATTTCTTTTTCAACAAGTGTGTTATCTTGAATTATCACTGCTCTTTCACTCCTACACTTTTTTTCTCTTCCCTACGTATTATCTCGTTCTCATGCTCATTTCTTCTCTACTAAAAAAAAATTACACGCCTTCACTTTTGGCTTTCTCTCCACCCACTTTTGATAAAACCAAAAGGGGGAGAATAAATTTGAAAGAAATTCACATATATGGGGAGTAGATTCAAAGGATGTTCTGTAGTAGGGGGAGAACTCATTTAGGGGGAGATTTCATTTAGGGGGAGCATTTGAACAGGCCTAATTTTCATGTTATCCGTATTAGTTCTTATTATAAACACAAATTCCTATCTCTTGAATTATTTCTTTCTAAGGGGATTTGTTATTATCAAAAGGGGGAGTTTGTTGGAACATGCTTTCTGCATCTCTTGGTTTGACAATAACCAAACCTATTGTATTTGATCATATTTGTTTTTGTGTTTATAACATGCAGGATCCTGTGCATTCAAATCTCCATTGGAATATGTTGTGTTGTTGCTACCACGGAGTATTAGCACTACCGCTGGCGCTAGCGAATCGACGAAATGGTGTTCGACAAAAATAGATGCCATTCGACAAAAATGTCATTCGACAAAATGGTGTTCGACGAAAGTAGATGTCGTTCGATGAACTGGCGTTCGACGAAATTAGATGTGTTCGACGAAATGAGATGTGCTCTATCGCGGCGCGGAATGTCTATCGCCCGGCGGTGGCTTTTGGAATCCTCCCGTCTGCATGTGATTGAGGAGAAAATGTGGAAGGAGATATTGGCTGAAGGAACATTATCATGCTATTGCGGAGCGTTAGCGTTACCACGATGCGCTAGGCAGATCTCAAAGTTTGGCGCTCAAAAGTTGCCTAAGCTGCCACAATCCGTGTGCTTGATCATTGCCTAATGTGGCTACTGCAAGGCGGTAGTACTACCGCAGGCGATAGCGGCTGATTCTATTTACAAACGCGCGCTTCCTCCGTTGTGGCTTGCTAATATAGAACGAATTGAAGCCATATATTCAGAGCACTCGTGAGAGCCTTCCCCAAGCAGCTCGAAGAATTCCGTCAACGTTCGTGAATGCAAAGAACTTGAAGACCGATCCGATTGCATCTACACTGACATCAAGTTCTTCTTTTGAGGGAGTTTTTAGTGTTTGTTTTGTTTTAGTTTCTAATTGTAACCTTTATATCTTTTGTTCGGTAGAGAAATTCGCCACACGGCGACTAGGGCCTTGCGGGGACTAGGGGAAATTCGCCTTGCATTGGCGACTAGGTCTAGGGTGTAGATCTAGGGAGTGCTCGAGGCCTTTCCGGTGAGGGAAGGGCTAGAGCGGCTTGAGGCCATATCTGGTGAGAGATAGGCTAGAGCCAACCGCTCCTTGGGAGAAGGGTCAGTATAGAAAACCCAATAGAGTTTTTCATTCGTCTACTCTTTCCAAGCGTCATTGGGAAAAGATTTTGTAAACAAAATTATTTTTTGTTAATGAAAATATGTCTTTCTTCATCTCTGTTTTGTGTTCTATGATTTTCATTACTATAACATAAACATATTTTCTCTGTCACTAACGCCGAGCGATAACACTACCGCTCGCGATAGCAACAGAGAATCATTTTTCATTTAAATATTCTTGAAAATCTTAGAACCCTTATTCACCCCCCCCCCCCCCCCCCCCTCTAAGGGCGCCTACAGATCCAACAAGTGGTATCAGAGCCAGGTTATTCCAAATCGGCTTAACAACTGGGAATAATGGCGTCTCATGATCTCTCTTCAATTAGTGGGGAAAATCATTTTGAAGAAGAAAAATCTCTTGCACCACCTTTATTCGAAGGAAGAAATTATAAAGGGTGGAAATTGTTAATGGAAATTTTTATTAAAAATTTAGATATCGAAACATGGAATATAGCAATCGTAAGACCAGCAAATGAAACAAATAAAAAGGAATGTCACTTAAATGCAAAGGCGTTAAATAGCATATTTTGTGCCTTATCCCAAGAAATTTTTAAATTGATTTATTGTTTTTCCAGTGCAGACAAAGTATGGAAATTTCTTGAAGAAATGTATGATCTTCCTCTCGCAGGTATGGAACAAACATAGGAGGAGAAGGACATACAAGCATCCCCCATTATTCCAGAAGATTTCTCTCATAGCAAAACCATGGAGATCATGGAAATCAACTTAGAAAAAGAGAGCAATACATCAAAAGAAAAAGAAGATGAAAATTCATCTATGATGGAGGAAGGCCTAAAAGATGACAAAGGAACTTCATGCTAACATTCTGCCTCTTCCAATAGCGCTGTAAGAAAGTCTAATTCTTCCTCTAGTGTGATAACTCCTATCTCTAGTTTCAATATACTAAAAATGGTTAAACGTAAGATCAAGAAATTAAAAATTACTAATAAAAAATTGCGCTTAGAAAATAAAGATTTAAAAGCAAAAGTTAAAGTAGAATCAAATTCTGATTTACGTAGCTTTACCCATATCACTTCAATTGAAAATACAAAACCTTATTTTGATTGTAATGATATAAAGGAAAAATTTAAGGAACTTGAAAAGGAAGTTATTTGTGTAAAAGAACATAATAAAAAATTATTTTTAGAAAATTCATCTTTGAAAAGTGATTGTGCTACATGCCAAAATTATAAAATTGAGATCAAAGAGATGGACGAAACATTTGAAGAATTTAGAAATGACTATCAAAATCTTATTGACTCTATTGTTTCTACTTTTAAAAATAGCACAATAGCTTATAATAAAGCTAGGCATTATCTAAAGATCAAGAATGATGAATTAAAAAAAATCAACTTGCTTATGAAAATTGTAAATACAAATTCACAATACCAAACTATATCTAAAAACAAGTTGAAAATGAATATGAACTTTTAACTAAGTTTAATAATGGGAGTAAGGAACATAAAGGATTTGTAAATCAAAATCAAAATCACCATTATTTATAAAATCATGTTTCTCCCAACTTAAAAATAAAACTACACAAATTTCCTATGAACAACACTTTTAATAATCACTACAATCATAATCATCAATATAAAGATTATCACAATGGAAATTTTACATATAAGAATAACACTAAACCAATGTTTGAATGGAGGCCCAAAATTAAAAATGAAACATTAACTTCACATGAAAGGACCCATTCATCACTAACTACCCACAAACCTACACGTTATATTTGGGTACCCAAAGGAACCACCACACTTGGTCGCCTTTGGATACCTAAATCTCTTATTCATTAGGTATCACCAAATGCATGAAGTAGAATATTTTCAAAATGAAATATACAATTTTCTACTTCATGATTAGCTTTAATTTTTCTCTTTTATTTGAAGCCATCATGTCATGGTCATCTAATATATTGTTGGAAATATGATTTGATCTCTTAAAGCTTAATGAGATTATAAATCAAATTGATCAAAATTCAAAGTCATATTTTATTTTAATGACCTATCTATCTTTCTTAAATTCATTGCCTACAATCATCCTATATCATCTTTATAAATTAGATACTCAACTTGCTATAAGATATTACAAAAAATAATAATAAAAGGATTGATTATGAATAGTTTGTCATGAATCTTTTTTATGCAAAACCAAAGATCAATAAATTCAAGTAATAAATGCAATGATATAATTTCAAAACTGTATTTTTGTGACTTTTGTCTTTGTTGTGATTGTATTATGTCTAAAGATTGCATGTACATTTTTTCTTTGACTATAGAATAAATCTTGCTCATATAAAGGTTCATTATTTTGTTCTAGATCCTAAGAAAATCAAATTGAAATTCCTCTTTATGTAGATGCAATACTAGCATCTATCAAATTGATCTATATCATTATGACTTTGCACCAACTCTCATTATCTCAGCATTACTTCCTAGTATAAGTTTGCTTTTGGTGCTCATAATAGACATATCACTTAAAATGTCATGCTAAATCAAAAGGTAGAAAATCTATGTGAGTCTAAAATTTTTAACTATACAATTTAAAAAATGTCATAGTTTATAAATCAATTGCTAAGATTTGAATTATGTGTCCTGGACCTCTCGGGTCAGGTAAAATACGAAAACGCAATCATTTCATGCAAAGTTATACTACCTAGACATCTCATAAAATCATGAAATTTCTGCATAAACCTACCATTGGTACACTTAATCAAGATCAATAATCAACATTTTCAAAATCTCAAAAAATCGTGTGATGTATTTCGCGCTAGCGCTAGCACCGGCGCTAGCTCGAGGCTCTGATTTTCTGTCTTTTTTAAAATTTCCAAAAATCAACAAAAATATGTTTTTCTATATTTCCTATTTAATTTTGCTTTACTTCATTTCATTAATTTTAGAAAAATTAAAATACAAAATTACAAAAGCCAAAATTACAAAAACATTTATTTTTTTTTGAGTATTTGTCTTTTTTGTGCAAACAAAAACAAAATCAAATACAAAAAATATAAAATCGTTTTTATAATAAAAAAACTGTATGGACTCTATTGTAAATATCACGCATGATTTCTTCTATCATTTAAGACCTTCTACAATGTTGTGATTCAAATTTTCAAACTACTTTAAACATTGTCTTTATCATGCTTTGATACTTCTAAACACATGTGCATAAATTATATTGTAAAAGTTGTGTAGAACCAAGCTTAGCATACCTCTAAGTATGAGTAAATGTTTTATGATTGATAATGATATTTATTCACTCACTTATTTTGTCATTGTCTACATATGTTTTTAATCTAAGAATGCTTGTGTATGTTTTGTAATAGTGCAATGAATTAAAATTGCATAAGTATCTTACCTACACTACCTTTATTTGCACTTTTACAAGTTAAGAAAAGTGGTTATGTTTTCATAAATTATATTGGTTTGCAAAATAAGTGTATTCGGAGAACTTTGTACAAAACAAAAATCATAAAATAGAGTGTAAAGATAACTCAACCAAGCACTACTTGAACCTCCTGATAAGTCTTAATAAGCGTTGTGAGGTTGAGCACCTTGGAAAGAATAGTAAAGTGTCTTGTGCAAACCTTATCTTTCCTTAAAAAATAAACCACTTACTCTTAAGTACACCAGATCACTACTCTCAATATTAAAATAAAATAAAATAAGTGATCCCCCAAGCACTACATTGCACCCTGATAAGTCTTAATGAGCATTGTGTGTGCAAAGCACCATGGTAGTTGTACATCTTTTTGTGCATTGAAGTGTGTGGAAATAAAATTATTTGTGTTTTATTGTGCTATTTACTTTACATATTTCTTATATTTTTGATTAAAACATTTGTGTACTTTATTCAAAATACACCTATGTGCACATCATTATCATCCATAACACTTCTTCTCATGAGTATTGGATCCTAATGCTAATTCTATACTACTCTTTATTTATGAAATGCACTAGATAACCTAGCAAACTCTCTATAATGTTTGGTAAGTCTTGAATTTGTGAATTACAATAACATTGTAGTAGCCTCTTATTGATATATTTCTTTCATGCTTGGTTACCTTATTGTCAAAAGATTTTACAATAACTTGATTTGCAAAAAATATCTTTTTTTTGAATTTAACTCATATTTCTTCTTATGAATAATCATGATTACAAAAAAGATGTTTCCTCTATCTCTACAAGTCTTCCGCATCATCACCATATATTTTTAACTTGCTCTTTCATGATTATATCAAAGTCATAAATATCAAAATTCCTTTTTCAACAAATGGTAGACTTGCTTGGTAGAATTTATATTGGTTGCTCTAAACATGAAAATATTGTAATGTTAAAACTCTGATTTATTGATGGATTTCAAATTTGCTATATGACCTTTTCTTTAAAAATTCAAATAAAAATTTAACAAACCCATAAGCTATGAACTCATCATTAGATTCAAACGCTAAATGTTTCCAATTATTATCCCATGATTACATATCTCACCATAGCGGGGGCGTAAGGTTGTAGACATTAGATTACCTGACCTCTAAGTCATGTCTTGTCCTTAACAGGGGAGGGTTCTAGTGGGGCCTTGCGAGGCACTAGGGAGAAAGAGTGCTAGGTTGAGTTTTGTCTAGTGTTTGCATATGGGACTAACACCCCAACCTACGGCATGTATGCAGATCCTCATGCCCATCCGTCACTTAGTACGGAGCTATGGTGTAGACATATTGTCTGGGTAGATTGGTTACTTGGAAATCATTACCTTTTTATGCTTAAAACTTTTTATATAAAGAGGAAGAACTAACATGATAATATTACTTGGCAAATGTTATATTGTTTCATCTTTAAGCTAAAAACTCTAATATATTTCTATGAAAATATTTATGCTAAGAACTCTGATTTATTTCTATGAAGATTATTCTAAAAACTCCTTATCATTTCCTTCTCTCTCAAAGCCCGATCATGCCTTTATCTTATTATCAAAACGTTCATGTGTTTTGCTTAACTCATATGTATACTTTTATCAAAAACACTACTTTTGTACACTTCATTATCACTTGTAAGCCTTCTACTCCTATGAATTGGAGTCTATTGCTTATCTATAGTTTGTCTATAAAATCCTTAGTTGATGCACTAGTTTTGGTTTTGACATGATCATTACAATGCCTAAATGTACTTGTTTCTCTTGGACATTGAAATCTCTATCTTGTCTTGATATGTTGTATCATTCTTACATTTTTGTTGGTTAGGTTAAAAAGCAAAATCCTTCGTGTTGTCGAATTGCACACCATCTATTTTTCTCTACTAGAAACTCCACATTTTTTTGCTATGCTTTAGATTCCTATAATGATGGTTTCTTCTACAACTGGTGCACACTGCTTTCCACCTCTCTACTACTTATCCGCTCGAACATGAATATTTTTTTTTCAACAAGTGTGTTATCTTGAATTATCACCGCTCTTTCACTCCTACAGTTTTTTTCCTCTTCCCTATGTATTATCTCGTTCTCATGCTCATTTCTTCTCTACTAAAAAAACATTAAATGCCTTCACTTTTGGCTTTCTCTCCACCCTCTTTTGATAATACCAAAAGGGGGAGAATAAATTTGAAATAAATTCACATATATGGGGAGTAGATTCAAAGGAAGTTCTGTGGTAGGGGGAGAACTCATTTAGGGGGAGATTTTGTTTAGGGGGAGCATTTGAACATGCCTAATTTTCATGCTATCCGTATTAGTTCTTATTATAAACACAAATTCCTATCTCTTGAATTATTTCTTTCTAAGGGGATTTGTTATTATCAAAAGGGGGAGTTTGTTGGAACATGCTTTCCGCATCTCTTGGTTTGACAATAACAAATCCTATTGTATTTGATCATATTTGTTTTTGTGTTTATGACATGTGGGATCCTGTGCATTCAAATATCCATTGGAATATGTTGTGTTGTTGCTACCGCGGAGCGTTAGCACTACCGCTGGTGTTAGCGAATCGACGAAATGGTGTTCGACGAAAGTAGATGTCGTTCGACGAACTGGCGATCGACGAAATGAGATGCGTTCGATGAAAAGAGATGTGATCTATCGCGGCGCGGAATGTCTACCACCCGCGGTAGCTTTTGGAATCCTCCCGTTGCATGTTATTGAGGAGCAAATGTGGAAGGAGATATTGGCTGAAGGAAGGTTATCTCGCTATCGCGGAGCATTATCGTTACCGCAGCGCGCTAGGTGGAGCTCAAAGTTTGGCGCTCAAAAGTTTCCTAAGCTGCCACGATCCGTGTGCTTGATCATTGCCTAATGTGGCTACCGTGGGGTGGTTATACTACTGCAGGCGATAGCATCTGATTCTATTTAATGACGCGTGCTTCCTCCGTTATGGCTTGCTGATATAGAACAAATTGAAGCCATATATTCAGAGCACTCGTGAGAGCCTTCCCGAAGCAGCTCGAAGAACTCCGTCAACGTTCGTGAATGCAAAGAACTTGAATACAGATCTGATCGCATCTACATCGACATCAAGTTCTTCTTTTGAGGGAGTTTTTAGTGTTTGTTTTGTTTTAGTTTCTAATTGTAACCTTTATATCTTTTGTTCGGTAGAGGAATTCGCCACACGGCGACTAGGGCCTTGTGGGGACTAGGGCAAATTCGCCTCGCGTTGGTGACTAGGTCTAGGGTGTAGATCTAGGGAGTGCTCGAGGCCTTTCTGGTGAGGGAAGGAGTAGAGCGGCTTGAGGCCATATCTGGTGAGAGATAGGCTAGAGCCAACCGTTCCTTGGGAGAAGGGTCGGTATAGAAAACCCAATAGAGTTTTTCATTCGTCGCCTCTTTCCAAGCGTCATTGGGAAAAGATTTTGTAAACAAAATTATTTATTGTTAATGAAAATATGTCTTTCTTCATCTCTGTTTTGTGTTCTCTGATTTTCATTACTATAACATAAACATATTTTCTCTGTCACTAACACCGAGCGGTAACACTACCGCTCGCGATAGCAACAGAGAATCGTTTTTCATTTAAATATTCTCGAAAATCTTAGAACCCTTATTCACCCCCCCCCCCTTCTCTAAGGGCGCCTACAAATCCAACAATATAATCTCAATTCATTAAAATCAAGGATAAATCTTAAACATTCTAAAGAAGAGAAAAAAAATCTAAATTAATTCATGACTTATATCATTTCTTAGATCATCTCGATCGAGTACAACAGAAGTAAAAGAATACATGATGAAATAAAAAGGGAATAAGAGAAGAAATAACTATTTTATTGATTTTTGCAAAAGTAAAATACAAGCTAATGGAATTGAATTTGTAAGTACAAAGAGAAAATTGAAGTACAAGAACTTAGAAATAGAAAAAATAGTACAAGAAATACAGAAAAGAACTCCCAATTTCTTTTTTTTAGTTTTGGAGAAGCTGCCTTTAAATAGGCAAAAGTCTGATGTTACAGGCCCTCGGTCACGCCAGTGACCCAGGGCGTATATGAAGTGGTTGTGGGAGAGACACTTTTTGGATTAATTGCAGGTGTTACACGGTGCATCACGCCCTCAATCACAACTGTGACCAAGGGCGTGTAATCTCTGAACTACAGTTTGGCAGGATGGTGCGTGATTCTGGCGGCAAAGAGTTACCCGGCCATGATCTTTGAATTACATGGGCGTGATATGTGCGAAATATCCTCGGGGCGTGATCGGAGGCGTGATCTGGGATGGGCGTGTGCAGCGCGGTTGGACATGGGGGTGACTTGAGAGTCACAGGTGTGTACTGATGAGTCCCATTTATACACACTTTTAGGGACTCATCCGGGCTAGTTTTCACTCTCATATGCGTCATTCTCGAGCTATTATTGCATCTATCTCTCTTGTGCTCATTTATGCGCACTTGCGTGCTTCGCGCTCCTTTTAAGCCCGTTTTGGTGTGCATTTGCGCTCCATGTTATTGGGTGTAAGCACATGGTGCTCCCCAATCCTTTTTCTCTGTCTGATTGGTGCTGGAGGTGTATTCCCAGCTGGATTGTTGTGCTTGCAGGTGGTTCAATCATCTCCTTTTGCCCAGAAATCATGATTGTGTATATCGCACGGTCATGCATTTTCTTGACGCACGGACGGCTGCGGTCGTGTGCCTTCATCTGGGTAGAAAACTGGTGATCTGAATTTATTCGTGCATTTTTATGCACGGGCGGATTCGCCCGTGCGCGAAGGAAACGCACGATCGCCTGTTTTGACTGATTTTTAGCCAATCTGAATTTGTTCGTGCGTTTTTACGCACGGGCAGATTCGCCCATGCGTGAGCAAAATGCACGGGCACTGATGCTTCTTCCTCAAGCCATTTTATTCGTTAAATAACGCACGGGAAATGCACGGTCGTACGTTCGCACGTGCGTGACTAAATTTTGGACTGTTTAGTATTTAAGGCAGGAATTCTGCTGCAATCTGATGCCCCATGGGAAAAGCTTCAGAAGCCCACCATTTTCTCCCAGTTCGCCTCTCCACCACCGTTCGACCTAGGATGAGCTCCGACAACCATCGTCTTGCAAATCTTCGGTCGAAGCTCCCTCCTTAGCCTCCTCCATCATTCTTGAGCTCAAGAACGCCATAGACGGAGAGCTTCCACTGCATTCAAGGTGTCGAACAAGAGCTACCTCGAGCTAGACCACGAAGAAGATGGGTAATAGTAGGGGAAGGTGACAGCTCCTCCGGACCCCGGACGCAACTGAAGACCGAGCACGGACGAGGCTTGACAACCCTACGATTCCGGCCGAGAATCTTCAGCATAGTCTTCGAGCTTTGGTTTTCTCTTTTCCCCTATGTTTTGCTTCAGAGTTTTCCTTGTATGTGCTTGTTATTGTGGATGATGTTCATAAACTCTTTGTTTTAGTTATTATGATTTCATGTTATTGAGATCTTTTGTGGTTTATGAGATTTTAGGAGCGTCGTAGTCCGCCATCCACTCCACCGCTTTGTAATGCTCCGCACTAGCAATTGCTAGCTGCGTGTTCAGCGACGAGGTGCCTACGACCCTCATCCGCTAGCCTTCTCGTCCACCTGCTCACCGAAGCATGACATCGCGGCGTGCACTCCATCCCGACAAGCGAAGCGGAGCTCTAGGCCCTCATTTTCTTTGTCTGTTGCTAGCTTAGGAAAACCACCATCAAAACCCTTTTTTTATTAAGTGTTTGAGAATCTATAGAAGCGTTTCCCTGACAAGGAATCATACACCCCATCTTGCAGTCCTCTGAGAACAATATTCGGAGAGACTCTCCCAATTTTATTACTTGTACGACCAGTGCACTTGCCGAATTCGCATCAAGTTTTTGGCGCCGTTGCCGGGGACTGTAAAGGGCGCTGTGATTTTTGTTAGGGAAGATTGCTTGTAAAGATTTCCTCTAATTTTCTTTGTTTGTTTGTTCTTGTTGTTTATCCCTTTTTCTTGTTTTTATTATAGGGTGCTGCAACCGTTTATTGCTAGGTGTAGTATTTTGTGCATTTGGTTCTTTCTGTAGGATCTGTGTATCTTCATGCAATGTGGGGTGCATTCAACATCCGTTGCCGCTAGTGTGGAGATATCTCCCATGCTAGTGATAGATGCCCCTCGGGAGATGGTGGCCCTAGTACCTTAGACTCAATGTATCGGCCGCCGAAATCATACGGTAACCCTTATAGTGTGCCTAAGTCCTATGATTATCCTTCTACCCCGCAGATACCGTTTCTGAATTCATCTCTGGTCCTATTTGGATCAAAGAAGAATACAAAACAATGTCTGTTTTGTCAGAGCACTGACCATGCTTTGAAGGATTGTGCCGAGTTTCTTTGCCAAGTGGACGAGGATGATGAGTCGGACATCCGGATCATCCCAACTCCTACTTATGGTTGCACACCTTCAACATCCAGTTATGTATCCGTGTCACCTCCATGCTTTGAAAGGAATGATTTGGATACAGATATTAGATGTGTTGTTAATCTGGACTCCGACATGGCGGTGCCCCTCTCTCATGTGCCCACGTCACAGTGTGATGATCCTATTCTTTGTGAGGTAGTGGTGCATAAGCCTTGTGCGAGCACTATTTCTCCTTCTTTTGTGCATATTACTACATCTGCTTCTGACGGCATTGTTGAGAGTGTTTCACAGGATGAGGCAGGAGATCTTTGTATTGATTACATCCCTATGAAGGGGGAAAACCCTCAAGGTGAAGGGGAATCTACCTTTGCACCAGAAACGGAACCCCAAATCATGGGCAAGACCACTATTGATACTGCCAAAACCTGCATAATTATCAATGATGCTGATACTTTTTCTTTAGGCCACTCTATTGGGAATGATACCGAGATCCCTCCCAAGGATGAATTTCTTTTATGTCATTCTTCTAATTTGTTTCTTTACCCCACTCTCGTGTTCGATTCATCGCAGGAATCCGCATTGGATCTGATTCAGGAAGTTGTCGGGCCTTCTGTGCAAACCAACGATGGAATGAACCAGCTGCGCATGAAGACGGACATTGAGACGTCTTCTTCATACTTCTTACCCTTGCCCAACGTTCAGTGCAGGTATATATACTCAGGTATGGGGGTAACTATTTTTCACCATATCCGTACCCGCTACCGACATGAATAATTAACCAGTTGCCTGTTCACTTCTCTTTTCATAGACCAATTTGCTAGAGCTGTAATTAGCGCTAAATAAGTCGTGTTGGGAAAACAGAAAACCCAGTAGTTATCTAGGCATAGGAGTAGTTAATTTACGTTTTATCATCATTATAGTTTTCCTTTTTATTTGCATTTTTCAAGTGTTATCTCTTGTTTTTGAGAGTTTTTCGTGCGCCGCGCACCCTGTGGAGTTTTTCGTGCGCCGCGCACCCTGTGGAGTTATCTCCAGAGGTTATCACATCTCGTTGGCCATGATGGTAGCATTCAAGCTAATCCAGAAGGTGCGGATTGGAGACAATTGGGGTTACGAAGTCCGTGAGGCTGGGTCAGGGCGTGTTGAGCGAGATGTTCATGCCGACGTTGCCGAGCCTAGCACCTTGGCTGGTACGAGTAGGCATCCCCCCAATGTTCACCATTCCACCCATCCTGCTGCTCAATGGCACGCCCCTGAGGCAAAGCATTGAGCAACAGTATCCTGACTCTTACGACAGCTTCGTACGCATGGAGGACGCTATGGCCATGCAGTACGAACTTTCTGCGCGGATTGGCGCTCATTTGGGAGTCGAGCCTCCTGCTGTCCCTGCCCGGGCTTCTACATCGCGATCTAGGTGGATGCGCGCACCTCCTCCTCCCTCGCAGTCTCCTCCGTCATCTCCCCAGTGATTGTTCCACTGCGGCTTCCAGACCATTTTGTTGTTTTTTGTAGTTCTATTTCTTTTAAATTATCTTGGCCGTACTTTATTTTGTTCCTGTATATGATATTATTCTGCTAGGGCATCGTCCCTAGGGTGTGGTTCTGGACAACTTTCTTTCTATGATATATCTTTTTATCATTGTTGTATTGTCTGTCTTTGCCGCTTATCTCTTATCATGATAAATATTAGTGCCGAAAATTTTGCCTTTGTTATCCGTGTGTGGAGATGTTATTTTGCAGGAATGGTGACTTTCGTGGCGGATACATGTTGGCGCTAGTTCCAATTTAACGTCAATCTTCTGGCATGCTCATTCATGAGCATAGGTCCACTCTACCCCTATTTTCCTTATTCATGAATTCTTTATTTTGTATGGTGTTGATCAAGTCTGGGGGAGAGATCGAGTTATGCACATGCACGCACTTTGCATAGCATGTTAGAATGTGCTGAGTTAGGATTTTCAATTTGTTGCACACATTGCATACATTTGCACCTAGTTCATGCGTACTTGATCGCAAACGCTTATTGGGTATTGCTGCGAGGTTTCCCGCTCGTAAGAATTGGATTATTAGTGTAGGAGTGAGGGGTGGAGAAAAATGTTGACTCGAGTAGTACTTTAGTCAAGTGCTCCCGTCACGCCTAGAAATTCAATTAGAGTAGAATGAAATTCAATGTTATAATTTAATTATTTCTATTATAGTAGTTGCAATTTATTTTACTCTAGTGGTGAATCCGGTGAATCCAACGGTAGCATAGGGTCGAGTGTAGCAGAATTAGTAGTAGCTTATTACTAGGGTCGGAAGGAATGATAACCTTTCTCGGTGGCTAGAACTTGCACTAGGCGACTCTTGAAACGATTGCGTTGAATAACTCGTTTTAAAGCGTGATGTAGGCCGTTTCTTGATCCGTGTGTGCTTTTGAAATCCTAACCAATGTAATCACCTTTGCAAGCCAACTTGAGCCTACCTATCCTTCTTGCTTAGCTCCACTTAAATTCCACCAAAGCCATACGGCCAAACCTATCTTCGCACCAACAAATGAGTTTGAAAGGAATTTATATATCTTTCACGTTTGGTGTTATCTCTGTTGTGTATGGCGGCTTTGAGAAAGCTAAAGGAGAAGTTTATAAAGTGCTTACACAAGATTTATTTGTCGAGAAAAGAAAAAGGAAAAATAATTATGCAAAAAAAAAAGAACTTTCAAGTACAATCTCTCGATAAAACAATGTATGGTTGGCTTTCCACACACCTAATGTCCAGTTGAAGTCGGGGGGTGTTGTGTGGTTCTTGAAAGTGTTGTATTGGTGATTTTATACTCTTGAGTACTCAGGTTTGGTTGTGTGCGATGCCCATCGTTCTTCTACTTATCTAACCTAAACTCAGCCTAAGCACAATCTTAACCTATAAGTCCTATTGATTTTAGATATGAGTCATCTCATGCAGTGGAGAGACTGCGAATGTGCAAGCCTATGGACAACGACTTTGATGGATTTCTTAGGAGATTGTCCCGAATTTTGATTCGAGTAATACTCTACTCATTAGTCACGCTATTGTCCCTTGTGCGCGGCCGAAAGACTCACCGGGATTCACCATCCGAGTAAACTAGATTTCAAATTACTGTTCTAGAAATAGTTAAATATAACCTTGAGTTAAATTCTATTCTAGCGTATTTCTACGCACGTGAGCATGGGTCTCTACCGCTCAAAATCACTCCAACAACCAATTGTTCCGATGGGAGAGCTAAGTAGTTTGCCTGAGACGTGCAAATGGTTAAGTCTGGGGGTGTGATGAGTCCCATTTATACACACGTTTATGGACTCATACGGGCTAGTTTTCACTCTCATATGCATCATTCTCGAGCTATTATTGCATCTATCTCTCTTGTGCTCATTTATGCGCAATTGCGTGCTTCACGCTCCTTTTAAGCCCATTTTGGTGTGCGTTTGCGCTCCATATTATTGGGGGTAAGCACATGGTGCTCCTCAATCCTTTTTCTCTGTCTGATTGGTGCTGGAGGTGTATTCCCAGCTGGATTGTTGTGCTTGCAGGTGGTTGGATCATCTCCTTTTGCCCAGAAATCATGATTGTGTATATCGCACGGTCGTGCATTTTCTTGACGCACGGACGGCTGCGGTCGTGCGCCTTCATCTGGGTAGAAAACTGGTGATCAAAATTTATTCGTGCATTTTTACGCACGGTCTGATTCGCCCGTGCGCGAAGGAAACACACGATCACCTGTTTTGACTGATTTTTAGCCAATCTGAATTTGTTCATGCGTTTTTACGCACGGGCGGATTCGCCCGTGCGTGAGCAAAACGCACGGTCGCTGCTGCTTCTTCCTCAAGCCATTTTATTCGTTAAATAACGCACGGGCAATGCACGGTCGTGCGTTCGCCCGTGCGTGACTAAATTTCTGACTGTTTAGTATTTAAGGTAGGAATTCTGCTGCAATCTGATGCCCCGCGGGAAAAGCATCAGAAGCCCGCCATTTTCTCCCAGTTCTCCTCTCCACCACCGTTCGACCTAGGAGGAGCTCCGGCAACCATCGTCTTGCAAATCTTCCGCCGAAGCTCCCTCCTTGGCCTCCTCCATCATCCTTGAGCTCAAGAACGCCATAGACGGAGAGCTTCCGCTGCATTCAAGGTGTCAAACAAGAGTTACCTAGAGCTAGACCACGAAGAAGATAGGTAATAGTAGAGGAAGGTGACAGCTCCTCCGGACCCCGGACACAACTGAAGACCGAGCACGGACGAGGCTTAACAACCTTACGATTCCGGCCGAGAATCTTCAGCGTAGTCTTCGAGCTTTGGTTTTCTCTTTTCCCCTATGTTTTGCTTCAGAGTTTTCCTTGTATGTGCTTGTTATTGTGGATGATATTCATAAACTTTATGTTTTAGTTATTATGATTTCATGTTATTGAGATCTTTTGTGGTTTATGAGATTTGAGGAGTGTCGTAGTCCGCCATCCACTCCACCGCTTTGTTATGCTCCGCACTAGCAATTGCTAGCTGCGTGTTCAGCGACGAGGTGCCTACGACCCTCATCCGCTAGCTTTCTCGTCCACCCGCTCACCGAAGCACGGCATTTCGGCATGCACTCCATCCCGACAAGCGAAGCGGAGATCTAGGCCCGCATTTTCTTTCTTTGTTGCTAGCTTAGGAAAACCACCATCAAAACCTTTTTTCATTAAGTGTTTAAGAATCTATATATGCGTTTCCCTGACAAGGAATCATACACCCCATCTTGCAGTCCTCTGAGAACGATATTCGGGGAGACTATCCCAATTTTATTACTTGTACGACCGGTGCACTTGCCGAATTCGCATCATGTACTTGGCAAAATTCACATCATGGCTTCGGGTCACGCCCGTCTGAGCTGGAACCGTGCTTTAAGTTGACACGTCCTCGGTTACGCCCGTGACCTAGGGCGTTTACTTGGCAAATGTTCTCAGATTGAGCCCAGGATGGTGGCAACAGGTCAGGAACACATTTTATGTTGTCACCCCCGTGACCTTGGGTGTGTACTTACAGTTTTTGCTCAAAATGTCCAAAAAACCTGAAAAACATAAATAAAGCTTAAGTTAGTATATAAATATGAAAAGAATCAATTTATTTAGGATAGTACATACAAATTATATAAATTCATATTAAAACTATACTAAAAAATGAGTATAAAAACTACTCATCAAACACCCCATACTTGAGCCTTTGCTATTCCAGAGCAAAAGAATGAGAGATTATTTACAAGACATTGATATTATTTCTAACTGACTAAATATTTATTAAACCAAAAGTAAGTTAAAAACAAATTCTAGAAATTCAAGAATTAAGTCATAAGTTATGGTATTAATTTTAAAAGAGAATCATGCTTAGCTACAGACTTCTCAGTATAACTATTTAGCAAACGAAATTGTAGAAATCTTCATAAAAAATTAGATTGTGATTATTGAAACTCTAACATAAAAGAGACTTAAGGAGAAGACACCTACCAAAATATTGCACTCTTAATAATTTGATTTAGGACTAGAACCAATAAAATTGGCTAAGGAGGGGTTGTAATCAAAATGGCAAATGAAAAGATCCTGAATTTGAGGTTATGAAACCTCACTCATAAATTCAATTTTTGTATATGTCTAGGAAAATGATGAATTTTATCCTCTCATTTTCCATGCCATATAATCTTTTAAAAATTTCTCTTCAAACAAAAACCCAAAATGTATATGTTTAGAAGTAATGAATTTTATTCTCTTACATCATGACATATAGTCTTTTAAATGATTTTTTGGTGCATATGTTTAAGGGATAATAAATTCTATCCTCTTATTCCCATGACATATGATCTTTTACTACTCTTCTTATATTTGCCAACAAAGGGTGGGGGATAAATAAATATTTCTAGTTTTTATATTAACTATTTTGAGAGCTAATTTTTAGTGGAATGAAATTTCCTAAGATCTGAAAGTTAGTAGAGAATATAATAAAAATCCAAGGATGTTTAGCCAATTTACTACAAAGTGAAGCCATTTAAAATAAAAAAGAGAAGTAGTGCTAAATAAATTCTCTAATCGAATTAAAAACAAAAAGTGTTTATTAAAACAAAATTACTTCAAATTTAAATTTAACAAATTCTGATAAAACAAAATATTAGCTAAATTAAAAACATAAGAACACTTGTAGTCAATAATAAAAGTAACAATTAAGGAGTATTTATTTATTTAAGATAAATTCTTGGACTTTTCGAGGTATTTCCTATGAAGGGCTCTCACCGGTACTAGGTGATATGATGGGGTGACATCCCAAACCTCCCTTTCCATGAATTTAGATTTTCTACGTCCAAGTAACATTGAATAAGATCGACTTCAAAATCATCATGCTCACGACGCAACACTTTCTAAATTAAATCTTAAGGGAAACCCAAGTCAGTCATTAATTTGCCTAATAAACAAAAGGTAAGCCCCAATAAACAAAAGATAAGCCACTATCTATATTGGGCTAAGTATTTTTTGGTGTCACTATGTTATATTTGTCCTAGGAATGCAAGCAATCCTTAAGGCATACAAGCTTAGACTTGGGGTTCTATCATGAGACTTGTTTATATACTCCATACTTTAGACTCTTCAAGGTACCCTTTACGACAACCTTATCAGGGTCAACATGTGACCCAATCCCAACGGGTCTCTCCTGAACTTAAATTCTTATCCGACCCTCGATGTTTGTCATGGTGGTTGTCTTAATGTAATCATGTCACCGATACGAGGGTTTAGTCGATGAGTCTCATACCATTCTGCTTACGTGTCAATCTCTCTATCTCTAGCCTCTTTGGGGTATCCTCGTACCTTAATCAAATTTATACCTACGGTCTACTTCAGGCTAGGGCTGGTACAAATTGTCATGGTGAGTCATGTGTCCTAGTGGGGTTGAGTCTAACTCATTGACTAAAGGACTATCGAAGGAGATCTTTGCAGCTGGAGGTATTCCCTGCTGGGGGCAGAGTTCGCCGCAGGCTACGAAAGAAAACTTGCCACTCACAAGGAGATTTGGCTAACAAAAAATTCAGTTAAAAGTGGATTTTTTTCATGTGATTTCCTCATATGAGCACACCATTGCTTCCGCTGCTTAGTTTGTCCTCAAACTAAACTTGCGCGGGGTGTCCCAGGGTTTGTGGACTTCTTTTGTTTGGATTGAGGCTTGCTTTGATACCAGTTTGTAAGACCCCATTTTTTTGCTACAAAACCGGGTCTTATGCCCAGAACCCCCGCTTTGCGGTGACACCAATACACGAGAGGGTCACCACTACAAAGCGTCGATCCTGCCGGCCATATCGATCACAAAGTAAGAAAAGTATAAAGGAACAAATAGAAGTTCAAGTCCACAATCACATGCAATATATAATAAATATCCACATGATATAACTGAAGTAACAAAGGTTATAATAATAAAGGGCTCATGCCCAGTACATCATATCCTCACTACAAAGTCTCTCGCGGAAGCAAACCTAATGGTCACTCACTGATCCTGAGACTGATGCTCCTGTACTAGACTGTCCCGCCTTCATCTGCACCGGCCTCTAGTGCTGCTGCGTGTCCTCGATCCCCTAAAATGATATGGTCCACCAACCATTAGTCAAAAAGACTAAGTCTTATGTTCCCCACCCCTCCCCCATTGGCTCCTAGGTACCATGCGGGAGGATGAAGCGGAGGACAGCAATGGGTATAGAACAAAGCAGATGACGACGAATCTAGTCTACAGGAAATGTCTACCGCTACTCAAGTGTATATATACATTTGAAGCAATAAATAAAGTGTGGTAAAGAGCAAGTAAAGAATAGTAAGTAAAGACAAGTATATAATAAAAAAGTAACCAATGATTTATAGGAATGCCCATATAAACCTATAGACCAAGGGGTCGTTTAGCAGGGCCTATCGTATAAGAAGTCCCATAACTATTTAATACGATAGGGGTAGGGGTTGAAATGAAATGCTTATGCTATGACATGCAGTGTTATGCCAGTTAATGCTATGATCACACAAGTGCAACACACACTTCGACTCTATGCGCACAGACCTATAATTCCCCCTTTTTGGAGCTAGCATGACTCCTGGGATACTCCCGTAGTGGCAAACGGAAGCGGTGGGTTGGGCCTCACGTACCTCTAGGTTGGTATTAACACTACCTAACCTAGACCTATCGTACGCCACAACGCAAAACCGCGGAGCATCTGCGTACTCTTACTGGCTGGACCACAAGACTTTTCTTGGTTAAGTACAAGTCCACACTTGCTAAGTCAACATATTAACGTCGGTGTGAACGACCATCAATACCAAAGACCCACCACCTATATGCACATGCAAATATGTTTACCATCTATCTCTGATCCATAAGCCCCCGGGATAACCCGCCCGTCGCCATAACCTTCTGAGCCACCGGCTCACCGGACCGACCCGCTCGTACCAACAAGCATTACTAAGTCACAAACTCACCGGACTAACTAGACCGCCGCTACGACCACCGAGCCTACTGCTCGTAAGACCCAACAAACTAGCCTCCCATAACTACGGGGTGTGGGTGTGTGGATTATTAAGTTAATCTTGTACATCAACTTATCCCTACAATTTATGGTTAATCTTGGACGTCCCGAGGTCTACCCTGTGAGGGGCTCGCAGCGATACTAGAAGGTGCGATGGGATGATAGCCCAAACCTCCCTTTATCAAGACACTTAATGTTATTGGTAACTACCCATAAGAATACCCTTTTTATCATTACACTTGGATTATCCCCCTAAGTGTTTTCTGACTCCCCATGGGAAAGGCGATCTTTCGTCAATCCCGAGCATAACTTTACCCTTAACTCACCAAGCACACTCTCATCACCTAAACTCCTTTTTGGCGACCTTCAATCTCCTAAACTAGGCTAGGTACACCAACTACCTTCCATTCCCACCTATTGGTCTTCAATTTAATCAATTTAAAGTTTTACTATACGCAGACCAAATGAGATATATGAGTTGCATAAGAGGAGGTACTCCAAATATTCATCCAACTGACCCAAGATTATTACTGGGACTCTATCATGATATTCTAAAACTAAATCTAAAGGATCATATTTTTCCTTAATTATTTGGCATTTATTATAATTTTTCTAACATTTGCCAAGCATGAAATTGAACATGAAGTGTAATATCTTCTTATAATATGACCCCCATAAAATTATGGAAAATCTATGATGTCAAAATAACAGTAAATACATAATATCACAGTTTTGTAATAAGGGGTTGACCTCTAATTATAATATTGAATAAATACGCCAAATTAGAAATTAAAGAAGGAACCACCACAAATACTTGTCCAAAATTTTTGGGAAAATTACCAGACCTTTATATTGATCAGAAAAGTCTACTGACTAAATTTAAGAATTTATCAGATTAGTCACATAAATAAATATTCTAAGTAAACCCATACTAGGGAAAATTGTGAAGTAACCTACTGATAAATAATTCCATAAGTTATATTCACAGAGCTTTCTAATGCCCTAAAATGTCCTACCACCAAGCCTCACAATTTTCCAAAGATTATTTGGCACTGATTTATTTATCATAATCCTATGACAAAATAGATGACTTGTGAATGAAGTACTAATTAAATCAATTTAAAAATTACACAAAAATTACCAAAGGTCTATATCATGATTTTATGTAATCTACCAAACTTTCATCAACATTCAAGATAATTTGAGCATGTAAATTTCTTTTATAAGAAGGTTCCATAAAAAGGTTATAACCTAAATCAGATGGGATAAGTGCTCCTAAAATTCTCATAAAATTTCCTAGGGCATATTTACACCCTCCAAACTTATCTACCAAGTTTCATGACCATTCATGGACATATGCCCCTATGTCCTTCACAAGACTCAAAGTTCAACCCTAGGGTTAGAACTAGGGTCCTATGGCATATCCACCCCACATCACCCCAAATTTCTCATGGGTGTGTCTTATGCGATCCTAACCCAGTGGCCAAAGTTTCACATCACTTTGATGAGATTTGACCACCTAACTTCATCATGTGCACTTTTGACATAGTTTGACCTAGTTTGACCAAACTTGGGTTAACTAATTACCCAACCAAACCAGTCCCAATTGGGATAAAATTTTTAGCAGGGTCATATAATAACCCTAATAGGAATCCACCAAAATTTGGAGGGTATTGGACGCCATTAGACCTATAATTAATTAATGTATGGATTATTAAATTTTTACAAAAACCTTAGAAAAATGTTATTCAAAAATTCCCATCTTTGGATATGTTAAGGGTGTATATACAAATAGCATATGTTGCAATTTTCAAGTCAATATAATTTCCCAATAAAAATTTATTCAAGAAATAGTGGCTGTCCTACCCTGGGGACCAGTCCCACCAAAATGGCCCTACAGGGAGCTACACTGCTCCTTTTGGGATGAAACCAATTTTAAATTAAAGTACACACCAAGGGATTCAACTTTTGTGTTGAACACTTTTTCTCTAGAGGGCCCTAAGTATTTTCTACAATTTATTCAAGAAACTACATAAAGTGTGACATAATTACATTACATAAACAATTAAATAAAATAAACTCAACACACATCTTGGCGCAGAACCGATGGCATCCGTTCATATTCAAGCTTGAGCTGACGGTCCCGATTGCCCGCGCCTGGAGCTCCTTCATCCCCACTTGCTCGGCCACCTGAGCACCGCCCCGGCCGGCCAATGCCACCACCACCTTCGTTGAGGTGGTGGCCGACGATTAGCGGTGGTTGCCCGACCGGAGGTGGACGGAATGGGGCTTTTGAGCGGGATTAAAAGCTTCATTTCTGGAGCTTTTGGTGAGCCCGATTCACTACCAATTGTCCCTGAATCGAGCGCCCAATGATGAAAGATCTCACCACAGAGAGAGAGAGGAGAAGAACCAGACCTGTGTGGAGGGGTGATTCCTTGTCGATCTCCTGTTAGCCATGGCCGACCTTGAAGCTCGTGGATCCATTGCATCCTCCACACTAACAAGCTCAATTCCTTCAAGTGAAATGGGGGGAAAACAATCCTCTCAGTCCTCGGAAGGTTTTTAATTAGCCAATTTGGGGAGAGGGAGGGTCATGGCATCAATTGCCGTGAAGGCCATTAATGGCCATTTTCGTCCATAGTGGAAACCTCCCAATTCAGCCCCCATGTGGGATGGAAAAACTCCTAAAATTAATGTAACAGCCAGAGGAGATGAATCCACATCAATTGGGAGATCAATTGGCCTCCTTTGGCCATGAATGCTATTACTCCTCTCTTTCTCTCTCCACTATTTTTGGGGAAAATATGATTTTTCTCTCCTAGTCATCATTTACAGAAATTGAGTGGCAACTACTGGTAATTATCATCCTCCTAAGCTAATGGGCTACTCCAATTAGGCCTAGCCCAAGTTGATTGGGCTTGATTAGGTCAAATAGGTCATTTTGACCTTATTTAGGGTGGAGTTGACTTTGTTCAATTTGACCATTTGGGTTGGCCCCAATGGGTGGGTAGTGACCTATTGGCCTCCCCTAAGGGTTAGGAAGGTCAAGGTAGGGTTATTTTTGCAAAGGGAGGGCCAATTGACCCTTAATAGGGCAATTTGACCAAAATAGGGCTAAAGTTGACTTAGGTCAAATTGGCCAAATTGGTGGCCGCATGATGGGGCTTTTTGGTCCATTGGGTCCCTAATAACCTTATAATTTTAGGGGTAACGTCAATATGGTATAGTGGAGGTCAATTGACCCTAATTAGGCTACTTTGACCAATTTACGATTAGGGTTGACTTTTGTCAACTTGACCTATTTGGTTGACCCCAATGGGTCCTTGGTGCTCTAAGGGAACCCATAAAGGGTTAGGTATGCTATAGTTGGGGTCAAAGGGTCAAGGTGAGGCCCTAATGTCCAAGCCTAAGCTTGGTATCTGGAAATTGCTATTTGCAGACCAAGGTGCTTTCCTTCTTCTTGGCTAAGGCCAAGTGGTCTCTTCAAGCTTCCTAGGGTTTTGTCATGACCTACTCATGACAAAACCACTCCAGGGGTCTAGTTTTTTGGGGGATGTTACACAGGCAACTCCCTTAATTCACGCTTAGGAGAATGTGTCGATGTCGGTTGCCCGATTCTCCGCTTGTCCTTGAAATTGAAGATGTAAATCCAAATCACCTATACATACCTTAGGTTATTTGGATTTTTGAGGATGAGCGGCATATGGATCATCAAATAATTGTGGTGGCAACAACTCATCTTCAATCTAAAAATTATTAATATAAAAAGAATCACAGACAAATGAGTCAGAAAATTTTTCACAAGGAGGAGGTTCTTGTGAAAATACATGATCAAGTTTCGGTTGTTCATTTTCTACAAAAAATTGATATTCAAAAATTCATTTGGAATACTAAGAGGAATATTTTCATGATTTTTATTTCCAACATAATTAGGCAGCGCGTGCAAAAATTCATGGAAATTGGAGTGAAATCGGGCGGAGTAGGAGAAGAAACATGTTCATCTTCTCATTCGTCGTTTGCACCCATAATATTAAGAAATTCTTGATATAATAAAATTTCTTGATCTTTTGTGAGAGATACGATAGGAGTACATGAAGAGTCATGCACCTCCATAGATGAATTAGGTGTCAAAGAATGAATAATAAAACTAGAATTATGAATGATCTCATCAAAATTTTGGGAGTCAACATTGAATTTGTATGGTGTGAATTCCTCAAAGTTAGATGTGTAGCATTGTGGTTCTAAGGTGGAGGAATAAAAATTAGGATCAAATGATTTTTCTTCAACGCACCGTAAATTATTCTGGTGATCTTGCCACCATGAATAATTAGTATTAGAGCAAGACAGAATTTCATTATTATCATATCCAATCGAAGAATTATTTTGATTATAAAATTTTTTAGATTTAAAATATAGATATTCCTCGATAGGATGATCATTATGACCACAAAAATTACAAAAAATATATTACTTCCTCGCGGCTTCCAAAATATTAAGTTTGTATGTAAGCTCGACAAGTACAGCAGCCAACTAAGATAACATATATAATAAAATAAAATAACCTTCACTTGAATGAATGGAATTTGAGAAGAGAAATAGAGAAGAGGAATAATTAAATTAAACATAGAATTGGGGGTGCGGGGAAAGAAAAAGAAAAAGAAAAGATAAAATTATTAGGCGAATTTTGATTAGTCTTGGACTTCCCAAGGTCTACCCGGTGAAGGGTTCGCACTGGTACTTGGAGATATGCTGGGGTGACATCCCAAACCACCCTTTCCAAGAGTATTGTTGCACCTTTTCAAAAAAATGAAAAAAAGAAATGATAAAATTAATAGATATTTCTTTTCTCAAAATATCAAATTAATTCCCCGACAACGACACCAAATACTTGATGCGTAAAAAATTAGATTCGTTAGCCGATTGGAGATATGAAAATCAAGTGATAAATGATGATGTTCTCAAATCCTATATCAATAAAGGAAAACGTACCTTATCGAATATAGTATAGGATATTTGAATTATTAAGGTCGTATAAAAATCTGGGCGAGTTGAATAATTTTACTTCAAGAAAATCTCTATTATTCTATCAATAGAACTTTGGGTTTGTTTGTTATAAGAAAAGCAAGGTAAATTAAAATGATGAATGACACAAGGATTTAGAAGGCTAGCACTCGATTTTTGAATCACCTCGGAAAGAAAATAAAATAGAAGAAATATGATTCTAATTCTCTTTAAAAAATGATTCAACCGTAGAGGTTCCCAAATTCTAAATGCACCTATCTTGAGGATACATTCAACTAAGTTTTGGTTGATCAACCAAACTTTTGTTCTATAATTGAAACCCCTAGAACTCGCTTTATTGTGGTGAACCCCTCTATTGGATTTTACTCTTATCTGAAAGATTTATGTCATCCTTTGTCGAGGGTTGCATGCAACTCTCTTTATCCTTGAATGATCGATTCGAATTATGAGCCTTTTGGCTACTAGATTACGAAAACAAGAATGAGAATCATATATCAAAAATATAATCTCAATTCATTAAAATCAAGGATAAATCTTAAGCATTATAAAGAAGAGAAAAAGAAAATCTAAATTAATTCATTACTTATATCATTCCTTGAATCATCTCGATCGAGTACTAATAAAAATTTGGATACTCATTGAGATTGAGGAATCAACAAAAGTAAAAGAATACATGATGAAATAAAAAGGGAATAAGAGAAGAAAGAACTATTTTATTGATTTTTGCAAAAGTAAAATACAAGCTAATGGAATTGAATTTGCATGTACAAAGAGGAAATTGAAGTACAAGAAATTAGAAACGGAAAAAATAGTACAAGAAATGCAGAAAAGAACTCCCAAAATTTGTTTTTTTAGTTCTAGAGAAGCTGCCTTTAAATAGGCAAAAGTTTGAGATTATGCGCCCTTGGTCACGCCCGTGACCAATGGCGTGTAAGGCGCGTGTACGAAGCAGCTATGGGAGAGATGCCTTCTAGATTAATTGCAGGTATTACAAGGCACATCACGCCCTCAGTCATGCCCGTGACCAAGGGCGTGTAATCTTTGAACTGTAGTTTGGCGGGAGACCATTGGCGGGATGGCGCATGATTCTGGCGGCAAAGAGTTACACGCTCGTGACCTTTGAATTACATGGGCGTGACATGTGCGAAATATCCTCGGGGCGTGATCGGAGGTGTGATCTGGGTTGGGCGTGTGTAGCGCTGACAGACACAGGTGTGACTTGAGAGTCATGGGCGTGTACTTGGAGAAATTCATATCATGGATTTGGGTCACACCGGGTGGAGCTGGAACCATGGTTTATGTTGACACACCATGGGTTGAGCCCATGATGGTTGCAGTAGATCTGTAACACATTTTATGTTGTCATGCCCTTGGTAACGCCCGTGACCTTCTGCGTGTACTTGTAGTTTTGCTCAAAATGTCCAGAAAACCTGAAAACATAAATTATGCTTAAGTTAGTATATATATGTTAAAAGAAACAATTTATTTAGGATAATACATATAAATTATATAAATTCATATTAAAACTATACTAAAAATGAGTATCAAAACTACTCATCAATTTGATCTCTCTCCTTATTCTTTAAGACTATACCCAACAGATCTCTGTACAACATTCTTCTTCCACAAGCTGCAGAAAGCTTCTTCTTCCTCTATCTCTGGGAGAAGCTAACCATAAATACATAGATAATTCTGAAAGTCTGGATCAATGCTTATAATCCTTGCATCTTCTTCTAAGCCCATTCATCATCTGATAAAGGATCCAGAACACTTATTGCCTAGAATCCTCAGTGAATGCTGTAAGGGGATTCAAATCAGAAGATTACACTTCATCTTATTCTTCTTATTCTTACTCTAATTCTCATTTCTGTAAACTGAGTAAAGAGTTTTAGGAATCCCTCTTCAATGAATTCAGTTGTTGGTTGAAGATCTCCATATCAAAAGTTCTGGGTTTGGTTCTAAGAGTCTCCTTAACAAAATACTCAGTCCCTGGTTCTAAGAGTCTCCTTATCAAAGGACTGAGTGGTTCGAAGAGTGCCCTTATCAAAAGACTCAGGCACTATGACATGTGATAGTGTATTCCAACCAAAGTGGTAGAAGAGTGGACTACCCAGATTTTGGGGAACCACTATAGATTTTGTCTTCTGTGTTTATCTCTTGATTTTTTATATTATTCTGTAATTGTATGAATTCTGGTTAGAATCTTGGATGACTAGTAATTAAGATTAATTCTCTATGCACTTCTTAGTAAAAGTTTTTTAAATCTCTATTCACCTCCCCCTCTAGAGAATTCTCAGGGGAGTTACTATGCATTTTCAATTGGTATCAGAGGGAGGTTGATAAAAAAAAAAGATTATCACAATGATCCTCTCAGTTATATTTTTTTATTTCAAAACTATTTTAAGAAAATGAGTTTTAAGGACTATGTATCCACTAGACCATCAGTGTGTAACCTGGACGAGTTTACACTCTGGAAGACTAGAATTAAATTTTATATGAATTCTATTGATGAGGACATTTTAGATGTTGGGTTGACATGTCCTCCTAAGACATACAGAAAGGATTCAAGTGGAAATAACACTCAATAAATTGTGCCAAGATCAGAATGGTCATATACTGAAAAGAAGGCTAAGGGATGCGATTCCAAAGCTATGAATATCCTGGTGTCAACAATGACTGATGCTATATTTCAGAAGGTTGTTGAGTGCCAGTTAGTTAAGGAAATCTAGGATTCCCTTTTAGGTATAGTTGAAGGAAGCTCAGATGAAAGGAAGGACATAAAGTCTCTCCTTATCTTATAATATGAAAACTTTTAGAAGAATGCAGAAGAAAGTGTTGGTGACATGTATTGCCAGATTCAGTATGATTGTCAGTGAGCTTAAGAGCCTTGACAAGGAAATCTCGCTAATTGAGATTAATGATAAGATTCTCATGTATTTTCCTAGCACATGGGACTCAAGAGTTTGGGCTATAAAGGAGTTAAGATGTCACAAGAATATATGAACAGATGCTCTCCTTGGGAAGTTGAAATCATATGAGATGCTGTTAAAGAGTAGGGCTGAAATAGAAGCCAAAGAGAAAGCTTCAACTTTATTAAGAGGCAGAATAATAACTTTAAAAGCTTCTAAAACTGTACCCTCTACTTCAGAAGAAGAGATGTTTAATCTTCTATCCAGAAGATTCAAGAAGTGGATCAGAACTAAAGACTAAAGGAGGAGAGACAAAAGCTCCAACAAGCCAAGATATGATCAGACTCCTAACAAGGAGATTGCATGATATGCATGTAGGAAGCCATGACACATTACAACTGAGTGCCCTGATCTTCAGAAGGGAAAACCTTATAGAAATAAGCTCAATAAACAACCATTCAAAAGGTAGGATATGAAGATAAGGGGAGGATTTGTTGCTGAAACATGGAGTGATACTGAATCTAGCTCCACCAGCTCCTCAGAAAGTAAAGAGGAAACAAAGACTGTAGACCCTTGCCTAATGTCACTTGAAGATTCCTCTAAAGATGAGGAGGTATCTTTCTTTGATAAATGTGATTTTTCATCAGATGAATTTAGAAACTATTTTATAGAATTTTGTGATGATCATATAGAGACTCAGAATGAAATTAAGTCCCTTGGAAAAGAATTAGAAGAACTTAAAGAAGAAGATGCATGTTATAATAACTATGAATTAAGTGTGATATATATAAGATGTAAAAGGAAATAGATAAATTAATTGTTGAAAATCAAAAACTTAAGGAAGAACTTACAAAGGCAAAAACCTTTGAAGATTCTTTAAATGGGAGAAGTCAAAAACTAAAAGAAATCCAGAGAATCTCATTAAGAGGCTTAGATATCTTAGATTAGGAGCAAATTATTCAATTTGTAATGTAATTTCCAACAAAACTGCATGGGAAAGACCAGTAGCATTTGTTTGATCTAGTGAGACTCAATTAAATTAGTGCATTGAAACTTGGGAAGAATTGCAAAATCATCCTGATAAAATTACAGTATTTAATAGAATGAACATAAATAATCAACAAGGAATACTTGGCAAACATCCTGTAGAAAAATCCATGAACAATAATCAATATTTTAATAAAAGGAATTATGCGTCGAATAGAACTCGACGCAACTTTAAAGATGCATCGAATGCTATTCAAAGGAGTTCTTCAAGTGCTTCGACATCAATTCGAAGAAGGTATGAATGTGTGTCGAATCATACTCAATGCAACCAGTATCATGCATCGACCTTTTTTCAACGAAACTATGCGCACACGTCAAATTCTGATCGACGCAACCCTAAAGTTGCGTCGACTTCTTCTCGAGGTATGTTTCCAGAAAATATTTTAATTAATTCTAGATTCTCTCCTGCAAGTTCTCACTTCAACTTTAAATGCTATTATTGTTCCAAATTTTATCATAAAGCAAAACATTGCTGGTGTAATAAACCAACACTTCATCAACTCAAGGGGTACTCTGAAAGACCTACTTATTCTATCATAACTCCTTATGATGGTAGAAGAAAGGGACTCCAACAAGTGAGGATCCATGCTAATGTTTAAAAGTATATGCATAAAAGAGACTGTCCTACCATAAACCAGCAGTGGTACTTGGACAATGGATGCTCCATGAATATGACTGGAGCAAAAGATTTGTTGGAAAACTACAAGGCTAAGGAAGGCTCCACGAAAGAAGATCTACTTGCAAGAACATTTAGTATTATGACTCTGATACATAAAAATTTATATTATATTTATAAACAGAATAGGAAAGCGTACCTACCATTCATACAATAAGATATGAAAGACATATCAAGGTCATATAAATCCACGAATCTGTCGAATACTTTTACTTCTAGAAAACAAACTATTATTTTATCAAATAAAACTTTAGAAGAAATTTATAATTAAAAAGACTAAAATAAAGAAAGAAAAGAAATCTAAACTTGATTAAAGCACACTTCGAGTGTAATTGGAAATATAAATTTATAACTTCTCATTGACTGTGGAGATTCCCGGATTATAAACGCACCTTGGTCGAGGAATATGCCCAACTGAGATTAGGTTGATCGACCGAACTCTAGTTCTACAATCGAAACTTCTAAAACTCACTTTATCAAGGTGAATCCCATTATAGTATTTGACTCCTATTTAGAATATTTACGTCATCCTCTCTCGAGGGTTGCGTGTAACTCTTTTTATTCCTGAGCAATCGATCGTACTCACGAGTTGTTCGGCTAACTAGAGTGCAAAAACAATAATCGAAATTCACAACCGATATATGAACTCAATACATTATTATTCAGGAATAAATTGAAGGAGGAAAAGAGAGATAATAATGAAGAAGAAGAATATCATCCAAAGCTTGCAATTTTCAAGAACTAGAATATTAACCTAATTGACAAGAAAAAAAAAGATAAAGGGATGGAAAATACATTATATTAAAATAAAATTGGATTACATAAAGAAAGTAATTCAAGAAATTGAAGGCATTTGCATGAAATAAAATCTAAGACTACATTGCATAAATTGAAATTACATGGAATTGAAATCTAAGCTTGAAAATAGACAAGAAAATACAAGAAAGAAGAAAAGCATTTCTGCCCCAAAAGGGGGCAGAGGAAGTAAGTTTCGGCCCAAGAGGGCGGAAAAAGGATGTCCTTTAGATCTGGAGGAGCTGGCTTTAAATAGGCAAAATTTTATGTTACACGCCCTTAGTCACGCCCGTGACCAAGGGCATGTACCTGGTGTGTACAAAACAACTGTGGTAGAGACGCCTTTTGCAGTAATTCCAGGAAATATAAGGCGCATCACGCCTTTGGTCACACCCATGACCATGGGCATGTAATTATTAAATTGTAATTGGTGGGAGACTTTGGCGGGATGGCACGTGATCTGGCGGCAGAGAAGTTACACACTCGTCACCTTTGAATTACACGGGTGTGACAAGTGCGGGATTTCTTCGGGGCATGATAGAAGGCTAGATCTGGGCTGGGCATGTGGAGCACGGTCGGACATGGGCGTGACCCTTGGGTAACGGGCGTGTACTTGGCTGAAATCACGTCATTGCTTCAGGACACGGCTGACTGAGTTGGAGGCTGGTACATGATCGTGACATTAGAAAGTCACTGGAGTGACTTGAAGTACACTGGCGTGTACTATGAATTCTTCACGATAGGAGACTGGAATTTAACTTTATGTTGGCACACGCTTGGTCACGAACGTGACTGAGGGTGTTTTCTTGCAATTTTGGTCAAAAGCTCCAGAAATCTTGAAAAACATAAAATAACCTTAAGTTAGTAAACAATTATAAAGGGAAATGATTATCTAAGTAAAATATACATATTATTTACAAATTTATATTAATATTAAACTAGATACTATATTAAAAGTAGGTCAAAGTACTACTTATCAAATACCCCATACTTAAGCTTTTGCTATTCCAGAGCAAAAGTATGAGAAATATTCATAAGACATTTATAAGATTTCTAATTAAATTGAATTTTTATCAAATCAAAATAAAGAAAAAAATAAAATTTAGGGATTTATCAGATGTCCTAAATTATGAAAATAAGATGAAAAGAGAGAAATATTTAGCCAAGAATTCTCAAATAAATTGACTAGTACACAAAATTGAGTAATTTGCCAACAAAATAAGATTAAAATTATAAAAACTTAAATTTTATGGAGGATTATTGAAAATTACAAACTACTACTTATGCTCTCCCAATATTTTAATTTAAGTCTAAAATCAATTATATTGGCTAAAGGGTTTGGGTAATCATGAAGATTACTTAGATTGGAGGTGATGAATTTTATCCTCTCACCCCGTCTTTTTTTTACTTGTATATGTTTAGGAAAATGATGAATTTTATCCTCTCATTTTCCATGGCATATAATCTTTTCATAATATTCTTCATAGAAAGGGTGCATATGTTTAGGAAATAATGAATTTTATCCTCTTATTCACATGACATATGATCTTTTAATATATATTTGATAGGGGAAGGCTAAGGGTAATGGGCTAAAAGGTTAAAAAGGCTAAATTCTATACTAAATTGAAACATTTTGAGAGCAACTATAGTAAATTGAAATTTCCTAAGAATCTAAAAGCATGAGTAGAAATAATTAGAATCTAATGGTGTTAAGCACAACTACTACAAAATAGAAACTAATTAAAATAAAAGAGAAAAAGTTCTAAATAAATTACTCTAATCAAATTAAAATAACAAAATATTTATTAAAATTAAATCTAACTAACCATGATAAAACAAAAGAGTAGCAAATTAAAAATAATAAAATGCTTATAAATAAACTCACTAATGTTTGATTTTGAAAATAATAAAAAACAAAAATAAGGAAATACACCCCCATACTTAAAATTCAACATTTAAAAAAAATTCAAAATTTTCTAAGTTAAGAATTTTTTTTTAATTAATTTTTTTTCCAAAAATTTTAAAGATAAGGAAATACACCCCCATACTTACAATTCAACATTGTCCCGAATGTTGAAAACTAAGTATGAAGTAAAACAAAAAAGACAAGACCATGAATATTGAACAAAAGGGGCGAAAATCACACGTCCCTGATTTGGAGACGGAGAGACCACCTCGAATACCTACATAAAAAGTTAAAATAAAATAACAAAACACAAAACAAACAAACGGGATTTTTTGTATATATATATAATTGTTTTCAAAAAAAAATTTACATGTTTTAATTAGTCTTGGATTTCCGAAGGTCTACCCAGTGAAGGGCTTACAAGGCACTAGGAGTTGTGATGGGATGACACCCCAAAGCTCCCTTTCCAAGAATTTAATTTTAAACATAAAATTTTAATTTTTTTAATAAATGGGGGGAGAGAAAATAAAGATAAAATTAATAGCATTTCCCTTTTTCGAAATATCAACAATAACTCACCGACAATGGCGCCTAAAACTTGATACATAAAAAATTATATTATATTTTTAAATAGAATAGGTAAGCGTACCTATCGTTCGTAGCATAGGATATGAAAGACATATCACGGTCGTATAAGTCCATGGGTTTGTCGAGTACTTTTACTTTGGGAAAACAAACTATTATTTTATCAAATTAAACTTTAGAAGAAATTTATAATTAAAGAGACTAAAATAATGAAAGAAAATAAATCTAGACTTGAGTAAAGCGCACTTCGAGTGAAAATGGAAAGATAAATTTATAACTTATAATCTGATCCTTGATCGTGGAGATTCTCGGATTATGAATGCACCTTGGTTGAGGAGTACACCCACCTGAGATCAGGTTGATCGAACGAACTCTTATTCTACAATCGAAACCTCTAAAACTCGCTTTAAGAGGTGAATCCCACTATAGGATTTGACTCCTATTTAGAAAATTTACGTAATCCTCTCCCGAGGGTTGATACATAAAAATTATGGTTTAATATTATAAACGGAATAGGCAATACCTATCGTTCATAACATAGGATATGAAAATATCAAGGTCGTATAAAGCCACTGGTCTATCGAGTACTTTTACTTCGGGAAAACAAACTATTATCTTATCAAATAAAACTTTAGGAGAAATTTATAATTAAAATTAAAATAATGAAAAGAAATCTATACTTGATCAAAGCGTACTACGAATAAAATTAGAAAAGATAAATTCTAATCCGATTTTTGACCGTGGAGATTCCCTAATTATGAACGCACCTCTGTCAAGGAATACACCCAACTAAGATTAGGAATATCAACTAAATTCTCAGTCTATAATCAATAACCTAATACTTGCTTTACGAGGTGAATCCCATTATAAGCCTACTCTGAAGATTTACATCATCCTCTCTCGAGGGTTGCGTGCAACTCTTTTTATTCTTAAGCGATCGATCCATACTCATGAGCCTCTCGGCTAACTAGAATGTGAAAAAAACTATCAAAATTCACAACCGATTATATGAACTCGATAGGTTATGATTCAAGAATAAATCAAAGGAGGAAGAGAGAGATAATAAGGAAGAAGATAATATTTCATTCAAAGCTTATTATTTTCAATATCTGACTATTAATCTAAATAGCATGAAAATATGAAGGCGAAAGGAATGACAAAGAGATATTGCATAAAAGGAAAATTAAATCATCATTACATGAAAAAGGGAATTCAAGAAAAGAGGGCATTACATGAAATGAAAGGACAATTGCTGAAAATGAAATCTAAGACTAATAACATAAATTGAAAGTATTTGAAATTTAAATCTAAGCTAACAAAAACAAGAAAATACAAAAAGAGAAGCATTTCTGCCCCAAAAGAGGGCAGAGGAAAGGAGTTCCGGCCCAAGAGGTGCGGAAAAGGGATCCTTTGGGATATGAAGGAGCTGCCTTTAAATAGGCAGAAAGTTGAGGTTACACGCCCTCGGTCAAGCCCGTGACCAAGGGCGTGTAAGGGGCGTGTTCGAAGCATCTGCGGAGAGGGTGTTACATGTGTGTCATGCCCTTAGTCAAATTGCAAGCATTACATGCGTGTCATGCCCTCGGTCACACCCATGACCAAGGGTGTCTAACAATAAAGCTGCAATTTGGCGGGAAATTCTGGCAGGATGGAGGGGTGATCATGCACTAGAGAAGTTACACAGGCGTGACATTGAAAGTCATAGGCGTGTACATGGCTGGATTAGGGCATAACTACTGGATAAGTGGCGGTATTGACTGGAGGTTACACGGGCGTGACTGCTGGATGTCACAAGCATGACTTGAGCAATTCGGGCGTGTACTGAGTAATTCAGCTGAATGAACTAGACTCTGACTAGACATGGCCATATCATTTTACACGGCCTCGGTCACGGGCGTGACATGCATTTCTTCATGAATTCGACTTTAGATCACGGTAGTGAGCTGGAATTGATCTTTCTTTTGACACGCCCTTGGTCACAAGCATGACTGAGGGCGCGTACTTGCATTTTCGGGCAATAACTCCAGAAATCCGGAAAAATAGAAAATAATCTTAAGTTAGGAAACAATTATCAAAAGAAATAATTATTTAAGTAAAATAGACATATTATTTTCTAATTTATAGTAATATTAAAATAAATACTCTACTAAAAGTAGGTCAAAATACTACTTATCAAGGGTTACATGCAACTCTTTTTATTCCCGAGCAATCGATTCGTACTCACGAATAGTTCGGCTTACTAGAGTATGAAAACAACAATCAAAATTTATAACCGTTATATGAACTGGATGCGTTATTATTTTAGAATAAATCGAAGGAGGAAAAGAGAGATAATAATGAAGAAGAATAATTTCATCCAAAGCTTGCAATTTTGAAGAACTAGACTACTATTCTAATTGACAAGAAAATAAATAGATAAAGGAATGGAAAAGACATTTTATTAAAATAAAATTGGATTTCATAAAGAAAGGAATACAATAAATTGAAGGCATTTGCATGAAAAAAATCTAAGACTACATTGCATAAATTGAAATTACATGGAATTGAAATCTAAGCTAGAAAATAAATACGAAAATACAAGAAAGAAGAAAAGCATTTCTGCCCCAAAAGGGGGCAGAGGAAGGGAGTTTCAGCCCAAGAGTGGCAGAAAAGGGATGTCCATTGGATCTGGAGGTGCTGACTTTAAATAGGCAGAATTTTTATGTTGTGCGCTCTCGGTCACGCCCATGACCAAAAAGGCATGTACCTGGCGTGTACGAAATGGTTGCGGGAGAGACACCTTCTGGAGTAATTCTAGGTGTTACAAGGCGCGTCATGCCCCCGGTCACACCCGTGACCAAGGGCGTGTAATAATTAAACTGCAATTGGCGGGATACTATTGGCGGGATGGCGTGTGATCTGGCGTCAGAGAAGTTACATGCCTATAACCTTTGAGTTTCATGGGCGTGACAAATGTGTGATTTCCTCGGGGCGTGATAGGCGGTGTGATCTGGATTGGGCATGTGGAACACGTGTAACATCCACCAAACAACTAGACCCCTAGGAGGGTTTTTGTCATGACTAGGTCATGACAAAGCACTAGGAAGACCAAAACGACCATAAGAATCGAGCCAATAGGTAAAGTCACCTTGGTCTACAAATAGTAAATTCTAGTCACCTAACCTAGGGTTGGAGTTCTAGGTATCAAGTTGATCACCTAACCCTACCATGACACCCCTAACCCGTTAGGGATCCCCTTGGGTCATAAAGGACCCATTGGGGTCAACCCAATTGGTCAATTTGAACAAAGTTAATCCTAGCCCCAAATAAGTCAAACCACCCTATTTAGGGTCAATTAGGGTTCAATTGGGCCAATTGACTTTCCCCACGTTCCCCTAATAACCAACAGAGGCCAATGGGTCAACATTGACCCATTGTGCCTAATTAATTTCACCAATTTGACAAAAGTCAACACTTGGTCAATATTGCCCAAATTGGGTTAAATATGCCCAAAGCTCAATCCCTTTGGGCTAGGCTCAATTTCAATGGCTCAAATGATTATTCACCATTGTAATTACATGAAATGCCATCCAATTTCTGGAGGGGGTGACTAGGAGAGAGAAATTTGGAGTGTTCCCCAATTTGAAGAGAGAGAAAGTGGTCATTCAAGGTGAATTCATGGCATTCAAGGCAAATTGACACTCCATTCTCTCCCAATTGATGACGATTCATTCACTCTATTAGTTATGAGGAGTTTTCTGATGATTTCATGCCAAGGGGAGGTGAATTTTATGGGAGTTTCACATGGCCAAAATTTATAATTAATGGCCATTAAGGGCATTCAACTTTGTAACCCCCCTCCCCCCCCCCCCCCCCCCCCCCCTCCCTCTCTCAATTGAGCCCTTTATCACCTTAAGAGGTTTGAGGGAAGTGAAACCACCATCATTCCAAGAGGATTTCGTTCTCCCTAGTAGGAGGTTGTCATGGCCCCAAAATCTCCTCAAGCAACCATGGCGGACCGGCGATCGGCACGGCTACAAGCCACAATTCAGGTCCTCTCCTCTCATCTATTTCTTAGTGGGTAGATCTCTTCATTTTGGCCACTAGATTTGGGGCCAATTAGTCTTGGATTGTCATGGCCGAAGCTTGTTTTCAAGCTTTTCTTCTCTTGTTCAAGATCCCGATTCCGGCCGCCTCCGGCCGGCCAACAACCGTACATTGTCGGTCGCCACCTCAACGGAGGTGGTGGAGGCATTGGCCGACCGGGAGAGCATCTAGGTGTCTGGGAAATCAGCTCCCAAGTTGCTACAGGATGGGCCAACTGTGGTCGTTGGCTGATTGGAGAAGATGAAGGGATGCCCTTCGTTTGTGCTTTAAAATCTGTGCAAGTTATGTAATAATATATTTGATTTTCCTATTTATGTCCCTTTACTGGCAGTATTTAAAAATAATTATAGAAAATACTTAAAAAACTCTACTGGAAAAGTGATCTGTACCAAACTTGTAGCCCCTGATGTCTATTTAATTTAAAATTGATTTGAGCCGATTTGGCTCACTGGTTTAACTGCAGCACTCAAAATGGTGCATCCTATACATAGGGTTAACCTGAGAATGATTTGAGTGCCCCCATTAATCCAGACATCCAAATGCTTTGAAATCTTAAGCATAGGTTATATTTGCCCTTACCCGCAATATATCCAAAAATGGCAATTTTTGGAGAAACTTTTTCAATAGTTTCTGTAGACATTTAATAATTCATGTAATAATTAATTATAGGGTCTAATAACATCAAAACCCCTCCAAATTTATGTGGGTGGTCCTTAGGATCATTTCATGTCTCTGGTAAAAATTTCATTCCATTTGGGATTGATTTGGTTAAGTAATTGAGTAACCCAAGATTGGCCAAAAAAGGGTTAAAAGGTCAAAAGTGCACTTGTTGGGTTGAATGGGCAAATCTCATCCAAAAGTGATGAAACCTTGGCCACTAATTTAATATCACATAAAACACCTCCTCCCAAGACTTGGGGAGATTTGGAGTAGTTGCGCCCTAGAACCCTAGTTCAAACCTTAGGGTTGTACCTTGAACCCTTTGAAGGACATAGGGTCATATGTCGTCGGATTGACTTGGAACTTGGTACAGAGTTTCATAGGGTGCTTTCAAGCCCTCGGAAATTTATTTAGAATTTTTGGAGACTTTTATTCTCTCTGATTTAATGAAGAATTATTTAGGGCTCTTTCTTACTAGAATGAATTACATGCTTATATAGCCCATGATGTTTATGAAACATTGGCAGTGAGTTTTTATTGATGATATTATTCTCTGATAATTTTGTCAAGTTGAAGTGTTATTTATGGTACTTCATTCATAACCCTCAATCTGTGCCCTTGTTGTATAAAAGTTAATTATGGGTTTAATACTCACTGAAATTCAGGTTTGACTATTATTTTGCTGTTATCTAGTTGTACAAATTTTAGTGAAGCCATACCATGTCAGAAAACCATACTTGATGTAAGTTTCCCTGATTTTGGAGAAATTATAATAAATACCAAATTGTGTAGAAAAATTATGAATTTCTGGAGATGGTGTTAAAATATCATAACACACACCCCAGTAATAATCTTGGGTCGTTTGGATGATTATTTGGAGTACCTCCTCTCATGCATCTCATGTAGCTCGTTTGGTCTGCGTATAGTAAAACTGTAGAACTTGAGTAACTTGTAAACCATTAGGTGGGAATGGAAGGTAGATGGTGTACTTAGCCTGGTTGAGAAGATTTGAGGTCATCAATAGGGAGCATGTACGTTGAGTGTGCCCGATGAGGTAAGGGGGAAGGTTGTGCTCGGGATTGACGAAAGATCTCCTTTCCCTTGGAGTGGAATATAAAACACTTAGGGTTAACTCAAGTGAAATGGTAAGAGGGGTATGTTTATGGGTAGCTATCAGTAATAGTAAGTGTCTTGGAAAGGCAGGTTTGGGCTATCATCCCATCGTACCTCCTAGTACCGCTGCGAGCCTCTCACAGGGTAGACCTCGGGAAGTCCAAAATTAACCCTAAATTGAAGGAGTAAATTGTTATGCAAGATTAACTCAATAATATATTCACCCACACCCCGCTGCTGCGGGTGTTACCTTGTTGGTCAGACGAGCAGTAGGCTCGGTGGATGTGGTTGCGGATGGGATTGTCCGGCGAGCAGATGGTTCAGATGGTTGTTGCGACGAGCGGGTTAGCTCGGGGAGCCTATGGCTCGGAGGTACACAGTAATCATATTGCATGTGCATAAAGGTTGTGGGTCTTCATTATAGACGATCGTTCATACCGACGTCGATTCACTGACTCGGCAAGTGTGGATTTGCAGTTAGCCAAGAAAGTCTAGTGGTCCAGCCAGTAAGAGTACGCAGGTGCTCCGCGGTTTTGCGTTGAGGCGTACGATAAGTCTAGGTTAGGTAGTGTGAATACCAACCTAGAGGTGGGCGAGGACAAACCCACCGCTTCCGTCTGCCACTACGGGGGTATCCTAGGAGTCTTGCTAGCTCCAAAAAGGAAGAAATAAAGGTCTGTATGCATAGAGTCGAAGTGTGTGAGTTGCATTTGTGTGATCATAACATTACCTAGCATAACACTTCATGTTATAGAATAAACATTGCATTACAACCCCTACCCCTATCGTATAAATTGGTTATGAGACTTTTTATATGATAGGCCTTGCTAAATGACCCTTTGGTCTATAGGTTTGTATGGGCATTCCTATAAATCAATGGTTACTTTTCTATTATATACCTGTCTTTACCTGCTTACTGTACTGTTCTTTACTTATTCTCTATCATGCTTACTTATTGTTTACTACTTCAATTATATACAAACATTTGCGTAGTGATAGACACTCCTGTAGCTACGACATATCACCTGCTTTGTTTTATACCCCTTACTGTCCTCCGCTTCATCCTCCCGCTCGGTGCCTAGGGCCACTAGGGGATGAATGGGTGGAACGAGGCTTAGTCTTTTGACTAACGGTCGGTGGACCATATTATTTTAGGGGAATAAGGAGACGCAGCACCACCAAAGGCCGGTCTAGATGGAGGCATGCCAGTCTAGCACAGGAGCACCAGTTTCAGGATCCATGAATGTCTTCTAGTAGATTTTGCTTCTGCGAGTGATTTGTAGTGAGGACATGATGTACTAGGCATGAGCCCTTTTTATATCTATCTTATATTTCAGTTACTTTATGTGGACATCTAATTTATGAAATCTATATAACATGTGATTTGTGGACTTGTCTTCATTTATACTTCTCTTTTCTGTGATCGATATTGCCGGCAGGATCGATGCTTTGTAGTGGCGACCTTCCCGTGTGTTGGTGTCACCGCAATGCAGTGGTTCTGGGCATAAGACCTAGTTCTGTAGCGAACAAAATGGGGTCTTACAACACGACCGGACACAGGTGTGGCCCTTGGGTCACGGGCATGTACTTGGTAGAAATCACGTCATGGCTTTAGGACACGGCAAGCTGAGCTGGAGGTAGGTACACGAGTGTGACATTGGAAAGTCATGGGCATGACTTGAAGTACACGGGCGTGACTTGAAGTACACGGGCGTGACTTGAAGTACACATGCGTGTACTATGAATTCTTCATTGCTTGAGCCTGAAACATGGCAAGAGACTAGAATTTAACTTTATGTTGACACGCCTTTGGTCACGGGCGTGACTGAGGGCGTGTACTTGAAATTTTGGTCAAAAGCTCCAGAAATCTTGAAAAACCTAAAATAACCTTAAGTTAGTAAACAATTATAAAAAGAAATGATTATTTAAGTAAAATAGACATATGATTTACAAATTTATATGCATATTAAACTAGATACTATACTAAAAGTACATCAAAATACTACTTATCAGACTCTCATCAGGCGGCCAAATAGAAGGGATCGACTACAACAAGACAAATTTTGATGGAGCTCTCTAGTTCACACATATTATCTAATAAATTCTATATTCCAATAGAATGTTATTTCTGGGAAAAACAACAAAAATTTTGAGAAAAATGTAAATGTTCATTCAGAGCTGCGTGTAATACAAATTTACGCACTGTTGATTTCAAGTCGACGCTAGCTTCGAGAGCTGTCTGGGATACTTAATTCAAATAGCACTCGATGCAAAAATGAATTCATATCGACGCATGAGTTGACTCAATAGTTGTTGCATTTATTCGAAGTCACGTTGATTGCTAATCGATGCAATGTCGACATTTCAAGCGCGCGCAGAATTTTCTTCTAGAAGCTACTTAGATTGTTTTTGGCGCTTGCATCTATTTATTTTCGACATTGCTTCAAGTAAAACCCTAAGTTACGACGAATCATCTTCTAAAAGTAACACAGTCGTTAGACTTCATTGTGCAGGTATTCTCATGATCATCAATGGCCCCTCCGAAGGTAAACTCTGGATTTGATGCTGATATAGCTTCCTTCAATACTGCTGATGAAAACTTCAAATGAATTTTAGGCCTCTTAGAAACTATCGGACTCATAAAAATAATCTCAACCAGAAGCAAAATCTATGATATCGAATTAAATAAGATAAAAGACATCAACTATATTGATATGGATGTGTCTCTACGAGGAAGAATTTCTGATATAGATATCCACATTACTGAGGAGCTGATGAATCTCACCTTTGACTTACCAGTGGTGAGGATTCATCTAAACTATCAACATTGGAAACCCAACAAGCCTTGTAGATCATGAACTTCACGAAAGAGAAAATGATCAATCTAAAAAAGAATGATCTCTATGAAGACTATGTTGGATCTGTAGGCACCCTTAAAGCGGGTGGGGGTGAATATGGATTTAAAACTTTTTAAATTTAATTGAGTTTATTCAAATACGCTTATAGTATTTATAAAAATATCTCAGATTAAACACTACAGTAAGCTTCTTATGAAAGTGGGTTGCATTTAGCACGACAGATGAAAACTCTGTTACTACCGCCAGCGGTAGTGTTATCGCTCGACGTTAGTGACAGAGAATGTCTTTTCGTTTAGATTTCAAAGATCAGAAGTTGTAAAACAATATTAGTGAAAAAACCAATAGTATTATGGCTTTTAGAGATCATTACAAAAATTTTATCCCAATGACAGGTTGAGATTAAGGCGAACGTGTAAAAAACTTTTTGGTTTTCTATACCGACCTTTCTCCCAAGGACCGTTTGGCTCTAGCCTATCTCTCCCCAGATAAGGCCTCGAGCCGCCCCATAGCTTTAACCCTAGACCTAGTTGCCACACCCACGCAGCGAATTCTCCCTAGTCCTCACAAGGCCCTAGTCACCAACCACGCAGCGAATTCTCTATTGACAAAACGAGTTACAAATAACTAAAACTAGAACATAGAAGGAACTCCCTCAATGGTTGAAACTTGAAGATGAAGTATGTGTGATTGATCCTTCTTCAAGTCCTTTAGCGTTCACGAGCATTGACGAAGTTCTCTTGGATGCAAAGAGGAGGCTCACATGAATACAAGAGTTATGGCTTAGATGTCTCATCAAATCAGTAAATCAAAATGGAGGTGGGCCGCTCTTTAAATAGACTCGGATCCTAGAACCTGCGGCCGTGCTACCATCGGCTGGTAGCCTCTTTAGGCAACAAGCTGGCACAAGGATTGAGTCATTTTTAGCAACATTCTGGCACCAAATTTGGCATCCCCTCCTACCGCGCAGCGGTAAGGATAGTGCGCCATATTAGCATTATCTCTTTCCTAGCCGTCAGATCTCCTTCCTTTTTTGCTCCTCAATCAGCATCATAATCATGGGACTTCCATAAGTTACCGCTAGGCATTAGCCGTAACACGCCGCGGTAAGAGTTGCTATATTTAGTCTCGATGACATTCCTTTTATGATGAATGTTTCCTTCTCGACAATGTTTCTAAATATGTAGAAGCTATCACCAGCAGTAGCGTTAGCGCTCCGCATCAGCAGTAGATGTTGGGGAAATGATTTATCTTAACCCCTAGAATTGAGTAGAATATAACTTCTAAGAATGAAAAGTTAGTCTAAGTAAATATGCGTCGAATAGTATTCGACGCAATGTCGAAATATAGTCGTTGTTTCTCTCAGAATGAGTCGAAGTAACTCTAAGAAGAATTCGACATAATCTTAGTCGACGTACCTCTGACTTCTAGTCGACGCATGTGATAAAGTCGACGCATCTTAGTCAACGCACCTTCCTTATTCTCCTCTCGACGTCCAGCCAGGATGAAATCGACGTTTACGTTGAATAATAATCGACGCACGTCGATTTCTATAAGTAATTCAAAAACACGTCAGATCTCTTTCCTTCTTTCTGTAGATCTGATTTATATGGAATGATATTATTCTTTTATAGCCGTTCTGAATCAGCCTTTCCTTACATTTGATTCTTGGCTAATTTGATTAAGACTATTATGGATATTATTTGAAATCAGAATGAATTCATTTCCTTCTACAGAAATATTGATTATGGAAACTCTAAATCTCTTTCTAATTCTCTGCTGCTAATTGATTATTCTCCTTTAGCAATATCTTTTAAGCAGAGCTATATATAAGAAGGAGGTCGGCAGAGAATAATAAAAAGTGATCCACCATATACATTTTAAAAAGAGGAAGAGCTCCCAAGAGAAGAGTGAGAAAGCTTAGAAAAGAGATAGTGTGCTGCAGCAAAAGAAAAAGCCTTCATCTTCTCCTTCTTCTGAAGCCATTCTGCTGCAAATTCTGAAAGCTCTCACAAAAGAGAGAAAAGCTTACAATCTCCTTCTCACTATAGAAGAGAGATCATATTCACTATACTTGTGCTTCTAATCTTCTTGCTAGGAAGAAGATTCCTTCTTATATATATTGTCTTCTATTCTTCTACTTGTTCTACTTCTTCTTCTCTTTCTTAATTCATTTTCAAATCTTGTAAAAGAGTTTTTAGAATCTCTCTTCAAAAAATTCAGTTGTAGTGGTTCTAAGAGTCTCCTTACCAAAAGACTCAGTTTGGATCTAAGAGTCTCCTTATCAAAAGACTCAGCCTGGTTCTAAGAGTCTCCTTATCAAAAGACTCAGTGCAAGTTAGTGAATTCCTACCAAGGGGGGTAGAAGAGTGGACTACCCAAAGTTTGGGGAACCACTATATTTTCCTATGTTGTGCTGTGATTTTCTTGTTGTCATTTTTCTTCTTTACTTACTTAATTCTTGTTGGTGTGTGGGAAGCCTAAATCTGTGATTATTACATATATATATATATATATATATAATAGCACAAAGTATTTTTAAATCTCTATTCACCCCCCCCCCCCTCTAGAGAATTCTAGTGAGATTAACTGTGCACTTTCAATTGGTATCAGAGGGAGGTTGATCTAAAAAGGTTAACTCCTTGATCAAAAAGATCCTACCTCTTTCATACATATATATATATATATTTCTAAAAATATTTTTCACATGGCACAAATCAAAGATTATGCTTCCACCAGACCACCAATGTGCAATCTTGAAAAGTTTGCAGTTTGGAAAACAAGAATTAGGATTTATATGAATTCGATTGATGAAGAATTATTTAATGTTGTCTTGACAGGTCCTCCCAAGCCTTATAGAAGAGACTCAAGTGGTGAAGTGACTCAAACACTTGTCTCAAAGGCTGAATGGACAGATGAAGAAAAGAAAGCTCAAGCATGTGATGCCACGGCTATGAATATCTTAGTCTCAACTCTCTCAGATGAAATCTTCCAAAAGATTGCTGAATATGAGTCAGCTAAGGAAATATGGGAAGCTCTCAACAAAATGGTAGAAGGGAGTGCTGATGAGAGGAAGGATAAAAAGGTATTACTTATCTCTCAATATGAAAACTTCCAGAAGAGAGAAAATGAAAGTGTTGCTGACATGTATGCCAGATTCAGCCTCATAATAAATGAGCTAAAAACACTTGAGAAGGACATATCTCTCACTGAGATAAATGACAAATTGCTGACTTGCTTCCCTAGCTCTTGGGATTCAAGAATCTGGCCAATTAAAGACTCCAGAAGTCAAAAAGAAATCTCAACAGATGTCCTGTTGGGTAAATTAAGAACTTATGAACAGCTGCTGAAAACAAGAGCTAAAAAAGAAGAGAAAGAAAAGGCTTCTCCACTCTCAAAAGAAAAGAGCATTGCTTTGAAGGCTACTGAAGGTGAACCCTCTACAAATGATGAAGAGCTAATCAGTCTACTGGCCAGAAGGTTCAAGAAGTGGATCAAAACAGAAGGATCCATAAGGAGAGACTCAAGAACCAGGTATGACAAAATTCCTAATAAAGAGATTATATATTACTTTTGCAGGGAACCTGGACACATTGCACCTGAATGTCCTAAAGAGATCAGCAATAAGAAAGATCTGAAAAGAACGGATCTAAATAAGAAGAAGAAGAAAGAGAAAGAACATGATGCCAAATCATGGAGTGAGACAGAATCAGAAGGAAGCATCTTTTCTGAAGATGGTAAAGAAAATAGCCTTATTCTCATAGAGGAATCTGAGGATAAGGATGAGGTAAGCATTTTTGATGACATAGATTTTCTGTGTGATGACTTCAAATATGATTTTAAGGAATTATGTTTAGATCAACTAAAAGCTAAACAAGAAATTAATAATCTAAAAGAACAAATTAATGTCATTAAAAACCAGAGAAATATAAAGGATACTTGTTCTAAAAATCATGAGTTAAGGGCTAATATCATAGAAAAAGAAATAGAGAAGGCTAAAATAGAAAACCAGCTTCTTAACAATAAGGTATCCCAAGCAAAAGCTTTTGAAGAATCAATAAAAATGAGAAGCCAAACACTTAAAGAAATCACAGAAAAACAAACAAAAAGACATAAAAATCTTGGGCTAGGAGCTAATCCCTCAGCTAGTCTAATTCCATCCAACAAACCTGCTTGGATGAGCCCTGTTAAATTCACTAAACCCATTAAATCAATAAACCAAGAAAAAGACACAAAATAAGGAAGAAAACTCCTTCAATGAGATAAACCATTTTGATGAAACATCATACTATACAGATGAAGACTCTCAAACTACTTTTAAGAAGGCAACTAAGTCAAAAGAAACAACTCATAAAGAAATAAAATCAGAAAAAGGGAAAAATAAAATTTGTAAAGACACAATTGCGTCGACCTCATATCGACGCATGAATGATAGTACGTCGAATTCTACTCGACGCAATCTCTCAGATGCTTCGACCTCAATTCGACGCTTGAATAAAAGTACGTCGACTTCAAATCGACGCAACTTCTTCCATGCATCGATTCCAGATCAACGCAATCTGGAGAAAGCACCGAATATAAATCGACGCAACTATCAACATACGTCGAATAGATATCGACGCATACAAACTCAGAGCAACATAAAGAAAGAACACTTCCATTCTCCAAAAACCTTCCATCTTAAACCCCATTCAGGACCCATTCATCCTGATCATAATTTTTATCCTAATCAAAACTTATATCCTAACCAAAAATTCTATCCTAATCAAAATTTCTATCCAAATCAACATCCCTATTCCTCCCTAAACTCAAATTTTCTTAGTCAAAAGAAAATCAGGTGTTATATTTGCAATAAAATTGGCCACACTACCAAACAGTGTTGGCATAATCAATCAAATTATTCATAAAACTAGTCCTAGGATAACTTAGAAAACTTTAGGATTAGGAAGAAAGAATCCCTCAGGAAAACCCAGAATCTGTCAAATAAAGTCACGTCGACTTCGAATCGATGCACCGTCGATAACTCAGTTCAATAAATAAAATCGACGCATGCATTGACTCCAATCGATGCATACGTCGATAGGAAACCCTATCATCCCAAACCAGACTATATTGACACTCACGTCGAATTCCACTCGACGTAACGTCGACTTCATGAAAATGAGCGGCAATACTAAAATATTTTCGGTCACATCCACTGTTGTACCGAATAATCCTCGAAATGTGCCTCGTTTCGACGTTTCACCTGACTTAAATAGACTCTTCAGTTAGAAACCTTCACGACCTCTGCATCTTTCATCCTTCTTGCTCCTCAGTCCAATCATTTCTTCCTCTCTCTCACTGACCTAAAATGGCTCCTAAGACCAACTTAGGCTTTGACATTGACCTCAAATCTTTCCAAGCTGCCGCAGAAAATTACAAGAGCATCATAGCTCTATTTACTGAAGCTGGATTAGACAAGCTCATCTCCACAAGATGCAAGCTCCTGGAGACAGAACTCACAGAGCTCATGACTCATGTTCAGATATCTGAACAAGGAGAAATCCAAGGAACAATCCATGAGACACCTATCTCAATCTCTGCAGAACACATTAGGACCACCTTTGATCTTCCATCAGGTACATTCCAATGTTATCTTTGTTCAACTCAAATAGGGAAAGAAAATCAGTTTCTAAAGAGCAACTAAACAAGTCTCCTTCATCATTCCCTTATCAGGTGATGAACCTGTGGAACTCACTCCTGATGAAATCAAGAATCTGTTAATCACCATGAAGTTTTCAAAAGACAGACCAATCCATCTGAAGAAAATTGACTTTTCTGATGAATATAGATTACTGGCAGATATAGTAGGAAAAATTCTACTATGCAAAATTTCTGCCCATGATGCAGTACCCAAACAACAACTGAACATCATGGGGTCCCTTGTGCTGAAGAAGAAGGTAGACTGGGCCAGCCTCCTGCTCAAAATGATAGGCTACAAATATTCTCACAAAGAGAATGTCTATATGAGAATCATGAGTCAAGTACTCTTCCACTCCTTCCCTGACCTATGTAGGTCAAAAGGAATCCCTATCCCTCCAGGAAAAAGGATGTCAATAGCCCTCTTCTCTAAATGTACCAGGCAAATTCCCAAGCCTGGTTCCATTCCTGAAAGGCTCCATCTCCTCCTAACTCTCCTACTCATCCATCTTCACCTCCTCCTCCTCTTCATACAGACATCTCTTATGTACCACCATCATCCACACCTTCACAAATACCAACCCAATCACCTGCTCAACCCTCATTTATTCCTCCACCATCTCCATCCAATACACCTCATCAAAATGATACAGTCCCCTCTTCACCTTCATCACATACAACAACTCCTCCTCCATTGACTCCTCCTCCTCCAACACATTTTGAACCATCTCCATCCACTGAAAACCTCATCACTAAGTGCATCCAATCCACAGCCCAAAAATTCCAAGCAATGCTAGATGGGCACTGCTCCAAGATTCATTCCTCCATCTTACACATGCAGACCCAAATAGATGGGGTCAGTGCCTCTGTGCAAAGCCTGAAGACCTCTATCTCTTCCTCTAAGGTCACCAGATCTTTCTTAACCTCCTTGGCTAAGAAGGTCAAGAAGGGGGAGAAGTTAGATGAAGAGCAGCTCTCCAGCCACAAAACTCCCTCTCACAAAACCCCTCATTCTTCAAAATCTGACAGTTTAGCTCTACTCAAGACCATTGGGAATGAAGTAGTACCAGAGCTACATACTGAAGAGCAGATATCAACTGTACTGATTATAGCAAGAGAGGGTGCACAACAAGTGGATCTATTGCAAGGGGAGGCAAGTAGAGCAGAGAATGAAGCTGAAGAGGAGGCTGAAGCTCAGGGGGAGCCAGATGCTGGTATACCTGAAACTGGAGATGAAAGAGAAACTGAAGAAGAAGCAAAAGGCTCAAAGGAAGGTCCATCCCAGGGGGAGCAAACTACTTTGACTCAGGGGGAGCAAATTGTTGAGACTCAGAGGGAGCTGAGGGAATCACCTGCTGCTGAGAAGGAGCAACCCACAAAAGTATTCACTAGAAAAAGAAAAACTCCTCCTACCCCTGAACAATGATGATATACTCTATTTTAACAAATTGTCTATGCTTAAATGCTGATTAGTCAACAGAACATGAAAGTTATTTATATAATTTCTTATTCTATCTTCTTCTGATTACTTAGCATATTTCTTCTCTATATAAATGCTTTGTATGTTGATTAAAAGCTGATACAATCTCTCTTCAAATAGCGTTAAGACAAATAGGGGGAGATTGTTGGGGAAATGATTTATCTTAACCCCTAGAATTGAGTAGAATATAACTTCTAAGAATGAAAAGTTAGTCTAAGTAAATATGCGTCGAATAGTATTCGACGCAACGTCGAAATATAGTCATCGTTTCTCTCAGAATGAGTCGAAGTAACTCTAAGAAGAATTCGACGTAATCTTAGTCGACGTACCTCTGACTTCTAGTCGACGCATGTGATAAAGTCGACGCATCTTAGTCGACGCACCTTCCTTATTCTCCTCTCGACGTGCAGCCAGGATGAAATCGACGTTTACGTCGAATAATAATTGATGCACGTCGATTTCTATAAGTAATTCAAAAACACGCCAGATCTCTTTCCTTCTTTCTGTAGATCTGATTTATATGGAATGATATTATTCTTTTATAGCCGTTCTGAATCAGCTTTTCCTTCCATTTGATTCTTGGCTAATTTGATTAAGACTATTATGGATATTATTTGAAATCAGAATGAATTCATTTCCTTCTACATAAATATTGATTATGGAAACTCTAAATCTCTTTATAATTCTCTGCTGCTAATTGATTATTCTCCTTTAGCAATATCTTTTAAGCACAGCTATAAATAAGAAGGAGGTCGGCAGAGAATAACAAGAAGTGATCCACCATATACATTTGAAAAAGAGGAAGAGCTCCCAAGAGAAGAGTGAGAAAGCTGAGAAAAGAGATAGTGTGCTGCAGCAAAAGAAAAAGCCTTCATCTTCTCCTTCTTCTGAAGCCATTCTGCTGCAAATTCTGAAAGCTCTCACAAAAGAGAGAAAAACTTACAATCTCCTTCTCACTATAGAAGAGAGATCCTATTCACTATACTTGTGCTTCTAATCTTCTTGCTAGGAAGAAGATCCCTTCTTATATATATTGTCTTCTATTCTTCTACTTGTTCTACTTCTTCTTCTCTTTCTTATTTCATTTTCAAATCTTGTAAAAGAATTTTTAGAATCTCTCTTCAAAAAATTCAGTTGTAGTGGTTCTAAGAGTCTCCTTACCAAAAGACTCAGTTTGGTTCTAAGAGTCTCCTTATCAAAAGACTCAGTCTGGTTCTAAGAGTCTCCTTATCAAAAGACTCAGTGCAAGTTAGTGAATTCCTACCAAGGGGGTAGAAGAGTGGACTACCCAAAGTTTGGGGAACCACTATATTTTCCTGTGTTGTGCTGTGATTTTCTTGTTGTCATTTTTCTTCTTTACTTACTTAATTCTTGTTGGTGTGTGGGAAGCCTAAATCTGTGATTATTACACATATATATATATAATAGCACAAAGTATTTTTAAATCTATATTCACCCCCCCTCTAGAGAATTCTAGTGAGGTTAATTGTGCACTTTCAGTAGAGTATTGATCTGATAGGGAATCGTCGTCTTTCTTTTTCGTACTCATTGAGTCTTGAAAGTAGAAGTTCCTGCACACTATAAACACATGATAAGTATGATCAAATACAATGAGATTTGTTATTCTCAAACCAAGAGATGTGGAAAGCATGTTCCAACAAACTCCCCCTTTTGATAATAACAAATTCTCTTTGAAAGAAAAACATTCAAATTTAAGACTTGTGTTAATTGTAAAGGATAGGCGTGATGGTACGAATATGCCCCCTATATAGATGCTCCCCCTATATGAGTGCCCCCCTACATCAAAGCATCCTATGTATTTTACTCCCCTTAGGTGTGAATTTCTTTCAAAGTTATTCTCCCCCTTTTGGTATTATTAAAAGAGGGTGGAGGTGTGGAGGGAAAGGGCATGATAAGGATTTATAACTTAGAGATGGAGTTTTAATTACTTAGTTATTCTGCCCCTTTTGTAGGAGGCGTGGAGTAAGAATGAAGTATTATTAGATAAGCAAATACCACTTGTAGGGTTAGAAAATATTCATGATCGAGCGTACAAGTAGTAAGGATAGTGGAAAGCATGTTTCGAGATAAATAATCATCTTTATAGGAGTTTGAAGCATAGTAAATGAGTAAGAGTTTTGTTTTAGAGGAAAATAGATGATTTAGCACTTTAAGGCAAAGTGCACAATATCATTTGTTATTAAAAGATAATAGCATTTGTGTAGAGATTCAATAGTCAAGATTGAGCATACAAGGCGTAGAGGAAGATTAGTTCAAAAAACTATTAGCACTCTCCAAAGAAACATCCTTTTAGAAATTTGCAATCATAGAAAATAAATAAGAGTGCTAGTTTTTGAAATAAGATGTTTGTGATTTTGAAATACAAGATATGCTTTTGGTAAACAAAAGTAATTCAAGCTTGATTTAATTTATCAAGGCAAGATAGGAAACTACAAAGTTCTAAATTCGCAATTCAAGTATGCTTAAACATTGTAGAGATCATGCAATGTAATCTAGTGCATCTACTAAAGAGTTTAGAAAAAAAATGTAGATATGCATTAGAGTCTGATGAGCCCAGATTATATAGGGTTTTTCGGAATCATCTGAGCCTATTTTCTCACTCGTGCACTACACCTTTTATTGTAAAATGCTCATATTTTCCGTGGTTAGAATTTTACACTTAGTGCTCAATTTTCGCCCATCAGGGTGTGCAATTGCGCATTCTGTGTTGGGGGTATGCCTTCGGGGGCTCCCCATGCATGTTCTTGCTTTTATTGTGGATGTTATTTATGTTCCCTGTGCAGTAGGAGCTTGGGTTTTGAATATGTGTAGGTGGATTTTGCCCATGAGCTGAGCATTGCAGTTTGGGTAAATCTAACGACCGTGCGATTATTGTTAACGCACCATCGAGGCGATCATGCGATTTACTCAAAACTCTATGTGATGATGCTCATCGTGCTTTTTTCTTAACGCACGATTGAATCCAATCATGCGTGAAGGTAATCGCACGACCTACCTGAATGTCGTCAAAATACGCGTCCTGTCCTACCCCATGCATTTTTAGTCGCGCGCGAGCATGTCGCTCGTGCATGAACAAAAATGCACGACCTTCCTGTAGCTTCAGGCACTGTTCATCTCTTTAAATCGCACGATCTAAATGCATGGTCTTGTGTTTTGGTCGTGCGTTTCTTAACTTATCGCCTCTATTTAAGCGCGCAGGTTTTTCATCCTAGCATCAGATTCCAGAGTCGTTACCCGTCGGGAGGAGCGGGAAAAGCTCTAGTTTCTCCCCACTTAGCTCCATCTTGGGAGAGGAGTTCTGACCACCATTTCTCTACAAATCTTAAGCTAGTACTTTGTCTCCGGCCACTGCCATCATCGCCAACTGTCAAGCATCGTTTCATGACATTTCTCGCCGCATTTGAGAAGTTCTCTAGCGAGGTTTCTACCGGCGGAGATCCGTGAAGAATATGGCTTAATAGAAGGAAGTGCAACCCTTTTGTACCTCGGATGTCAGTCATGGACCGAGCTCGGACAAGGCTTGACAACCCATGATTCCCACCGTGAATCCCGACAAGACTTTGTGCACTCGGTTGTATCTCTTTCCTCCTTCCTTTATTGTAGTATAGATAATGAATTTGTGGGATGTTGTTGTGATGTGTAAAATCCCTAACATTGCTTCATTATGTTAATCATGTCAATGTGGTTAATCTTGTGGTTTTTACCTTAGTGGTGTGCCTATTTTTCATCCTTGTGCTGCTGCCTATTGTGTCCGTGTCATCCTAGCAATTGCTAGGAGCATGCTTAGCGACGAGGTGATTGCGACCCTCATTATTCTTCCACCCACCCCATCACCCATTTGGGTAATCCACCCAAGCGACGCGGTGAAGGCGACCCGCATTTTATTTCTTGTTTGTAGCATACGAATCCAATCACAAAACCCCCATTTGGTTTGTATTGCACTTACAATTCTTTTTCTGAATAGGGAACTCACACCTCCTACTTGCACTGCTCGAGAGATCGATACTTGGTGACTTACTCTCATCTTTATTACTTGAGCCACCGGTGCACTTGCCGTCTGCGCATCAGAGTCCAATACTCATGAGTAGATGTGTTACAAGAGATAATGATGTGTACAAATTGTGTTTTTTGATAAGAGTATACACATGATTTAATCAAAGCAGATGGCATGTATAATGGAATAAAAAAAACATTATTGAAATGCTTTTTTAGAAATACATCCACCCAAAAAACAATATTTGATTTCAATGCACATAAAAATAGTACAATTCCAAGGTGCTCTACACACATAATGCTCATTAAGACTTATCAGGGGTGCAAAGTAGTGTTTGGGGATCACATAATTTTTCTCTTTTCTTTTATTTATTTGTGATATGGTGTACAAGAAGAAGTGGTGTATCGAAATGTTTTCACAATTCACTTTACAATTCTCTCTAAGGTGATCAACCTCATAATGTTCATTAAGACTTAGGAGGGTGAGTAGTGCTCGATTGAGTTATCTTTGTCATTTATTCATTTGAATTTTAATTTGCTGACAAAGTTCTACGAATTCACTTATTTTTGCATACGTGGAGTTTTTTTTTGAAAGAACACACTTCTTCAAATATGGGTGCATGAAAGAGATTTTTATTGTGGTGTAGGTAAACTAATCACACATTTAACAATGTTAAGTTACTACACTACACAATCATGCAAGAGTAAGATTAAGGTCATATGTAGATTATCAAAGATGTGAGTGAGTAAACCATTATCACATATAAAACATTACTCATACTTAGAGGCATGCTAAGCAACCCCACATATGATTTTTATAATCCATTTCATTGCACATTACAAGATAATGTTCAAAGCATGACACAAAACAATGTTTTAAGATATTTGAAATAGAAAATTTACCATTGTATTTTACTCTGGAAAAGGTAAACCTAATCATCCTTGAAACATTTAAATGAAAAGCAATCAGTTTTTATGTTTTTTACACAAATACAAAGCAGTAAACACACATAAAGGAAAATCATATTTTGGTTCTTTGAAATTGTTTCAAAATTTTGTATTTGATTTTCAAATTTAAATACTTTTCTGGAAAACATAGAGGTTTTTTACAAGCCTATCAGTAATGATATTATATGCCAAAGAAGATGTAAAGGAAAAAGAAAAATATCGATTTTATGTTTTCTCCAGCGCTTGTACTATCGCGTGGCGCTATCAACAAGGATTTTGTATTTTGCTTAGAAAACATGATTTTATAATTTCTCTTTCTGATTTTTTTGATCCTTGTTTTCTAAGATAAGAGACACTAAGTACCACACCAAGTTTTGAATAATAGTGTGAAAGATGCAGATAAATTTTTTTTTGGCTTAAGGTGTCAAAATACTCTTTCAGAATACTTATGTTTTTCAAAATCATGAAAGTCCAAAGAGTATATAGTATGGAAAATATAAGATAACATATATGAACATAATATGCATGAGTGAAATGATCATAAAGAGTGAAATAATTTTCATGCACTAAGTGACAGATGGGCATGAGGAGATGCAGACATGCCGTTGGTTGGGGTGTTAATCCTATATGCATACAAAAGATGACACTCAACCTAGCACTCTTTCCCCCTAGTGCCTTGCAAGGCCCCACTAGAACCCTTCCCTGGTTAAGGACAAGACATGACTTAGAGGTTAGGTCTCTAATACACATAATCCTATGCCATCACTATTGTGAGACACATAATGCTGGTGAATGATCATGGACATTCTAAGCGTTTAGACCAAAAATACCAATTTATTGATTACGACATTATTTTTAGGAATTTTTGAAATGAGTTTAGTTGATTTAATGCCAAACTAATTTTCATGACTTTCAAATTTCATTATTCTATTTTACTTTAACTTATCATGGTATGATATAACTAGCATAGACATTGATTTCTACTTATCGTAAGAGATGATGCTAAAATGACGAGTTATGGTAATAAGGTGCAATGTTATGTAAATAATAAATATATAAATGATTTGCATGTATTCAACATGGAGTTTCAATCTAAATGTTCATATACCTAGAGTGACATGATTAAGCTTTGTGAGTTATTTTCAATAATTATAAGGTTGATTCTAAGGTCTAGACAAGAACGAAATACATTCAAACACAAGACATAATTCATACGTAGAGCAAGTTATGAAAATAATGGAATTAATCCAATTGTATTTATTAAGAGAATTTTTATAAGATCAATATTTCTTAAGATGATTTAGACATGAGATAAATAAATTATCATTTACTTCATCATATGATAAATTATTAATATTTATTTTAATTATTTATAGTGAAGGATTAATTATGAGATGTTATTGGTTATTTGCAATGATTTTTGCAATTTTTTTCTTTGTTTTTCATTTTTGTGAATATGACCAAAACATATACAAGTTTTTCTGAAAAAGAAGAGAATTATAATTAAAGCAGTAATATAAATTTTTAGAAAATAATATTTGGAGAAATCAGAATTTTCAAGAAATTGTGCTACCATCATCATTAGAAACTAACGCCAGGCGCTAGTAACAGAGTTAAGATTTTTTCTTTACATCTCGTGATTTTTGTGATTTTTCGATTTTGATTTTTCATGACTTATGATTAAACATGATAGGGGCTATCAAATAATGCAAAGATATTAAATAAAATAAGCAAAAATTGCACCTTTTATACTTTTGTAATACCCCAGTTTTCAAGTACACTGAATTCAAAATGTTATGAAGTCATAGAGCTAACAACTGGCGCTAGGGCTAACGCCGACGATAACTCGAGAGGACTTATGCGTGTTGTCGACGAGTCGACGGAATCAGGAGTCGATCGATGGGATCAAGGCCCGATCAACGGGAGATAGTGCCAGGCGCTAGGGCTAGCGTCGTCGGTAGGTCTCTTGTTGTTGATCGACGAGTCGACGGGACCGCAACCCGATCGACGGGAGATAACGTCGATGTTAGCGCCGACGGTAGCTCTCCCGTCGATCCCTTAAGCGGTTGTGGATAAGATCGGTCATACCGCCTTAGGGCTAACGCCTTGCATTGGTGCTAACGCAGATATAAGCTAAGAAAATATATAAGGCAGCCAAGTTCAGTTTCCCTTCTAAAGTCTGATTTCAGTCTCTTTCCTAAGGCAGGGAAGTCGAGATCAGAAGAAAGAAGGTAACTTTGGACTAGCAGTTCGTTAAGCTGAGGGCAAATCTACGAAGGAGATTCTTGCGTGCTTGTGCCATCGTTGACTTCGTGGAGAGACAGCTGGTTCAGCAAATTCCAACCGGTGCAATCTCAGTTCCATGGCACCAAAATGAGCACTGAGGGTAACGATTCTCCTCCCTAATCTTTGGACATGTGCGTCTTTTGATTCGCATATTATTGGGAAGACTTCTACTAATTAGTAGATGGGTTCTTCCGGTGGGTTGATGTTATCCCCACAGGAATTGCATATAGAGTCCGGATTCGAGGCACGAACATAGACATGCTATTTGAAGCCCATCTAGACAGGTTGGTCTGGATTGGTGATGTTTATTGCTTGTTGCATGTCGGAGAAAACTCCATGTCATATGCTGTGTTTTTTGGGTTCTGAGTGATGAGGCATGCTGCAAGGAGTTCTGAAGGGGTTTCCAAGAAAATACCCGGAAAAAGTTAGCAGAACTGGGTTCTACTAGTTAACGCTCAGCATTAACCGTAACGCTGGCGTTAGATCCTGGTCGAAACCAGTGAAGTCTGTGTAGCACTGGGTATGCACATCAGAAGCTAAAGTGCCCGGAGAGCCTAGATTTGAGAAACGGGCACAAGGGGAAGTCATACCCGCGTCAAGTAGTTAATTTACCCGACGGTATGAGCACGAGCAAAGCTGAACCGAACCCATCCCTTAGCCAGTCAGCGATGAGGTCGCACCTTTGTTCACTGAGGGAATTTTGGGAAAAGGAACTGTAGTACGAGGCGGTCCTGACAGTAAATCTCATAGCTGTCTAAGTTGAGATAAGACTTAGCGTGAAGGCGTAACTCGGGGAGTATGCCAAAGTGTGCCTTGAGAGAACGAAGCAGACGGCTGTGAATGATTACGCTGGTGCTGATTGTGGATATATGTGTATATATGCTGCTAACTCTTGCCTACAGGGAAGGAGTGCCACCTCCCCGGGAATGGGGTGGGGTCGTTATAATCTTGGTCAGCTAAAGCTGACTGGTTGCTTGTTTTTCCACTCATTGGTGGATTTGTTTGCACAGGTCCTGGAGAGACGAGCGGGAAATATCGGGGTGGAACCCCACCTGCTGAGTTTTGCTGTCCCTCGAAGGCCAAAGTGTTTTGTTTACTATTTTTCATGTGTGGTCGGCCTGCGTGCCGATGTTTGGAAGCCACTTTTGATGTAAACATTTTATAAACAAACTTTGTTGTATTTTCATTCCTAGTTGTTAAAGTGGACAAGTTGTGAACTGGTTTTACCTTAAATTAATAAATGCTTCCGTTGTGAGACTCTGTGTGCTGGAATGGTTTTCTTATAAACTATTTGAACTAATTAAGTAACACGCTCTTCTCTTTGTTTAATATGGCTTGGGGTCCCGGACGGACCTACTGCTATATTCTATGTAACAGGGAGGGTATTACAAATTGGTATCAGCTACGGGTCTCATTCCCTTTCCGTCTAAATTCGTGGTCGAATTCTTTTAAGGGGTGGTGAAGCACGTGTGTGCGTCGCCATTAATACATGTAAATAACTAGTAACTGACCACTTTAGGAATGAATTACAAGTATGATTGTGGCATTAGGATGGAACTTGTGTGTTCCTTTATTGTTCCATGCTATCTCTTAGTCGCTAATTGTGTTTTGTGCAAATGTATAGGCGTCTGGGAGTAGCACTAGGCCATCTCACCCCCCACCCCCACCCCACCCCCCCCCCCCCCCCTCCCCCCCCCCCCCCCCCCCCCCCCCGCATTTGACTGTGAGCAGTGCAGCAGCTGAGGTGCCTACTCGTCCTTCTACTGAGACAGTAAGGATGCTAGCTGAAGCGGTGTTCACTTTGTTCACTGCACAACCTAGAGGGCATGCCCCTAGATAGACTCCTACCCTAGGGGTGGCTCCGGTGCCGGTTGTGGAAGCTGAACCTATGGTCGAAAGACCAGTGCCGATGAGGACACAAAGAGCTCCGGACCAACAGCTACAGTACTTTCTGAGTTTCCACCCTCCGACGTTCACGGGGGCAGGAACCCCGACGTAAGCTGAGGATTGGCTATCGAGATTGAGAAAAACCTTGAAGGCCACTGATACGGAGGAAGGTCAGAAGGTTACATTAGCAACCGTCCTTCTTGATGGGGAGGCGCAGCTGTGGTGGGATGAGTTGGAGTTGCATCAGCTAGCAGGAAGGCAGCTGACGGACATCTCTTTTGAAGAGTTTTCGAGAATGTTCTTGGTGCGGTATCTCCCACCTGCTCAACAGATTGAGATGGAGAACCAGTTCAACCGTCTAACTTAAGGTGATAGTATGATTGATGACTATCTGCACGAGTTTATCCAGTTGGGGAGGTATGCAGGCATGACTTTTGCAGATGAAGCTCATAAGACCAATCAGTTTTACAAAGGTCTACGGGAAGAATTGTGGTTCCTTCTGTCGGGGCCAATGACGCAAGGGTTTATGACCCTGGTCAATACGGTTCTTTCCTTGGAGAAGGACATGAAGCGTTCCCAAAGCAGAAAGGACTTGGTTGTGGTAAGGCCAGAGTTCAAAGTACCGATCTCTGTGAGGTCTGGGCAAGGCAAATGGAGGAAAAGAGCGAGACCTTCTGGATCAGCTCAATCTGTTGTATCGGAAGTGACTATTGGGGTGCCAGAATTGCCCCCAGCGCTGTGGTGCTATTCAAAGCGGAAGGGTGTGTCCCCCGTGGGTCTAACTGACTGCCCCATGGATCTGCCCGAAGATAGCCGACTCTATAAAGGAGCGGTAGGAGCCTTGACCAACAGGCCGGTCTTTTGGTGCAGTTGGTTGCGTCGCATCCCTACAAGTTGTATTAGAGGGGGTCACGGGTTCGAAACCCCGGGGTCATTTCTGGGGAGGGTATTGTTAGGGTGCCAGAATTGACCCCAGCGCTGCGGTGCTATTCGAAGAGGAAGGGTGTGTCCCTCGTGGGTCTAACTGACTGCCCCGTGGATCCTCCCGAGGATAGCCAACTCTATAAAGGAGCGGTAGGCACCTTGACCAACAGGCTTGTCTTTTGGTGAAGTTGGTTGCGTCGTATCCCTACAGTGACGACTGGGTGAGTCCCACTCATCTGTTATAATTGTGGCAATTCGGGGCATTATGCTTGTGAATGTCGCAGCAGCTCCTAGAAAGGGAAGACATTGGAGAAAGGAAAGGCGGTGGAGTCAACCGCATCCCATACTGCTCCAACCCAGCCTAGGGTGTACAATCTTGGCCAACAGGAAGCCATAAAGCAAAGTGACATGGTGACATGTATGCGTTAGTATACATCTTTTTTGCTTTTTATACTTCATACCTTGTGCATTGCTTGTTAACCTTGTGTGTATTCGGCTTTGTCCTAATATTTGACTCTCCGGGAGAGCATTGTTTGATACGAGAGCTTCACATTCCTTTCTATCAGAGGCCTTCATACAACAACTTGGAGTGCCTTCATCTTTTATAAAGTAAAGGTTAGATGTGATGCTACCCAATGGGTGTTCAATGCGTGCGGATCGAGGTTGTGTTATAAAGGCACAAATCGGAATTCAAGATTTTGATTTGGAAGCACTGATACTGCCGCTTTCGGAGTTCAATGTGATCTTTGGTATGGACTGGCTGTCGGCGTAGTAGACCTACATTGATTACACTTCTATGGAGGTCACACTGGGGCAGAATACCGAATGTGCGACTACGTTTGCTAGTTTGCGTGGATCGAGCAAGATGTTGATGTCAGCTGTCCAAGTAGTCAAGGCAGTTCGGCAGGGCGCAGAATTGTGTTTTGTGCTAGTGGGGGCTGCAATGCCTCAACCCAATCTGAGTGACGTTCTTGTTATTTTTGACTATCCAGATGTGTTTCCTATAGATCTTCCTGGGGCGCCACCTCAGTGAAAGATTTACTTTACAATAGAGTTGGTGCCAGGTGCCATGGCTGTGTCACGATCTCCATACAGGATTGCGCCAAAGGAGATGGCGGAGTTGAAGGTTCAGTTACAGGAATTGCTAGATAAAGGCTATATATGCCTAAGTACATCCACTTGGGGTGGTCTGGTCCTCTTTATGAAGAAGAAGGATGGAAGTCTGCGTCTATGCATAGACTACCGTGAATTGAACAAGCTGACCGAGAAGAACAAGTATCTGATTCCTCAAATCGATGACTTGTTTGATTAGCTAATCGGATCAACGGTGTATTCGAAGATGGATCTTAAGTCTGGCTAGTACCAGTTGCGAATTCGGGAGTGCATAATTCCCAAGACGGCATTTAGTACCCGCTACGAGCACTATGAGTTTACTGTGATGCCGTTTGGACTGATGAATAAGCCATTAGTGTTCATGGATTTGATGAATAGGACCTTTAGAGAGTGCCTTGACCGGTTTGTGATCGTCTTTATTGACGATATTCTGGTTTACTCTTAATCAGAAGAAGAACACATGATTCATTTATGCGTAGTTTTGGAGACCATGCGACATAGTCAGCTGTATGCCAAGTTCTCCACGTGTGAGTTTTGGCTAGCCTCGGTGGCATTCCTTGGTCATGTGGTTAGCGGTGAGGGTATCGCAGTGGATCCAACGAAGATAGTTGTTATCCAGGAGTGACACGTTTTGACAATTATAGCAGAAGTCAGGAGTTTCCTTGGACTTGCCGGCTACTATCGGTGCTTCGTGGAGAACTTTTCGCTGATTGCTCTTCCTCTCACAACATTGACATGGAAAAATCAGAAGTTCATTCGGTCACCAGCGTGTGCACGCGCTTTTGAGGAGTTAACGAGTTGTCTGACCACGAAACCAATCTTGTGTTTGTCATGTGGTACAGAAGGCTATGAAATATATAGCGATGCGCAGGGAGCGGCTTAGGCTGCGTACTTCTTCAGAATGGTCAAGTGATAGCTTATGGCTCTCGCCAGTTGAAAGTGCATGAGCAGAATTATCTGGTCCACGACTTGGAGTTGGCGGCCATGATCTTCGCTCGGAAATTGTAGTGGCACTACTTGTATGGCATGAAGGTTGATATCTTTACAGACCATAAGAGCCTAAAGTATCTACTAAATCAGAAAGAGCTCAATATGCGACAGCGAAGGTGGATGGAGTTCCTGGGGAACTACACTTTCGAGATACACTATACTCCCGGGAAGGGAAATGTCATCGCAGATGCTTTGAGCCGGAGAGCTTCTGCGCAAGCCAGCTGGATTCAGATATATGATTCACGTCTGATCAGTGACTTGGAAGCCTTAGAGATCTCCTGTGTGGAGAGGAGTTCTAGTGCGAGTGCGTGCTTAAACTGGACGGAGGTGCAATACGACCTCGCGGACACGATATGACAAGCCCTAGAGCTTGATTCGAGCATGCAACGCTACTTGGCAGAGACCGGGGTTGGGTCTGCTTCAGAGTTTGTGATGGACGACGGTCTTATGTGGAATGATGGTCGGTTGTGCGTTGCAAATATGGGCAAATTGCGGGAGGAATTGATGTACGAGGCATATTTTACAAAGTACTTAATACACCTGGGGAGCACAAAAATGTACCAAGATATGAAAAGGCTATTTTGGTGGCCAGGTTTGAAGAAGGACATTGCCCTTTACGTGGCAAAGTGTAAAACTTGCACACTTGTGAAGGCCGAATGTCAGAAACCTGGTGGGTTCCTGAAGTCATTGCCTATTCCGGAATGGAAATTTGATGACATTTCTATGGATTTCATGCACGGTTTGCCGAGATCACAGGGTGGGAATGATGATATTTGGGTGATCATGGATTGCTTGATGAAGGTAGCCTACTTTATTCCAAACCAGCAGGATGATTCAGTGGAACAGTTAGCAAATTTATACGTTGATAGCATTTTACGATTGCACAGTGTGCCCCGTAGCATAGTAAGTGACCAAGATGGGTGCTTTACTTTGAAAGGTTGGAGGCTAATCCACCAGTTGTTGGGTACAGAGTTGAAGTTTAGTACTGCCTTCCACCCTCAAATGGATGGACTGACTGAACGTACTAATAGAACTTTGGAGGATATGTTCTGCATGTGCGTCCTGGACTTCAGTAAAAAGTGGGAAGATCATTTGTTCATGATCGAATTCCCTTACAATAGCAGCTATCAAGCAAGTATAAAGATGGAACCCTCTGAGGCCCTCTATGGTAGAGCTTATCGTACTCCCTTGGCTTGGGTGGAGACGGGTGAGACGAAGCTGTTTAAGCAGAAGGAAGTCGAAGATGCGAATTCAACTGCCCGAACAATCCGGGAGCGATTGTTGGTGGTGCAAGATAGGCAGGAAAAATACTACAATGCCAAACACAGAAATGTTGAGTTCACCATGGGCGACTGGGTGTATCTCAAGATCAAGCCTTTCAAGGGAGTGTCAAGGATTCGACGTTTGAATAAGCTGAGTCTGCGATACCTTGGCCCGTTTGAGATACTAGAGTGTGTTGGTGAAGCTGCCTATCGGCTCGCTCTTTTGACGGAGCTGAGCGGTTTGCACGATGTGTTTCACATCTCTGTGCTGCGGAAAGCTGTGCCAGATCCTAGCTAGGTGCTGGTGGCGAATCAAGTGTCGGTCGATGATGGGCTGAAGGCGATGGTCATGCCTATTTGCATCAAAGACACTGATGTCAAGCAGCTGCGGAATAAACTTATCAAGATGGTCAAAGTTCGTTGGAACAATTACGGTCGTGAGGAGCTTTCATGTGAGCGTGAGCAAACCATGCATGAGGAGTTCCCTGAATTGTTCCGTTGAGGTACAAGTTATATTTTGTATCTTTATGTTTCGTTGCACTGTGCAAATTTCGGGACGAAATTTCTTTAAGGGGGAGAGAATTGTAAGACCCCAGTTTTCAAGTGCACTGAATTCAAAATGTTATGAAGTCTTAGAGCTAACGCAGGCGCTAGGTCTAACACCGACGGTAACTCGGGAGAACTTATGTGTGTCGTCGACGAGTCGACAGAATCAGGAGTCGATCGACGGGATCAAGGCCCGATCAACGGGAGATAGCGCCAGACGCTAGGGCTAGCGTCGACGGTAGGTCTCTTATTGTTGATCAACGAGTCGACGGGATAAGATCGGTTGTACTGCCATAGGGCTAACACTGGGCATTGGTGCTAACGCCGGTGTTAGCTAAGAAAATATATAAGTAAGCCAAGTTTAGTTTCCCTTCTAAAGTGTGATTTTAGTCTCTTTCCTAAGGCAAGGAAGTCGAGATCAGAAGGAAGGAGGTCATTGTGGACTAGCCATTCATTGAGCCGAGGGCAAATCTGTGAAGGAGATTCTTGCGTGCTTGTGCCATCGTTGACTTTGTGGACATACAGCAGGTTCAGCAAATTACAGTCGGTGCAATCTCAGTTCAATGGCACCAAAATGAGCACAGAGGGTAACGATTCTCCTCCCTAATCTTTGGACATGTGCGTACTTTGATTTGCATATTATTGGGAAGACTTATACTAATTAGTAGATGGGTTCTTTTGGTGGGTTGATGTTATCCCCACAGGAATTGCATATAGAGTCCGTATTCGAGGTACGGACATAGGCATGTTGTGTGAAGCCCATCTGGATAGGTTGGTATGGATTAGTGATGTTTATTGCTTGTTGCGTGCCGGAGAAAACTCTGTGTTATATGCTGTATTTTTGGGTTCTGAGTACTGAGGCGTGCTGCAAGGAGTTCTGGAGGGGTTTCCCAGAAAATTAATATTGGGATATTATCCAAGTGGACTCGTCAAATACTGAAACCAGGTCAACTTCCACTGTCACTTCCCGCCTCTCCACCTTCTGAACAACGTACATACTCTATACCTGGTACCCCGTCTGATATTTATCAAGCATAGATTCCTCCTCAACAACCACAATATAGCACTACTCTATAACCAAACATTACAGCCATTCTCCTGCTTCTCTAGAACAGGCATATTCAACAATTCCCTGCTATTAATATCCCTTCTACCTCCCAACAATCCCTACTTTTGATATTGAATAGGCAATCCGTAAGGCAGTTGATTTTGCAATTGGAACCTTTTCTGAGTTAATGCAAATACATGCCAGGAAGTTTCATCATCAATATACAGAGATGGAAAATGAAATGAAGGTGACAAAGGACTCCATGCAATTAATCAGGACACAGATTTCTTCCACTAAGATCACTAAGTTTTTCTTAACCACACTAGCCATCAAGGATCAAAAGGGGGAGATGATGAGTCCCATTTATATACACATGTATGGACTCATCTGGGCCGTATTTCTAGTCGATGCACTACACTTTAGGCATGTTTTCGATCATATTTGTTATTCCTTGCTAGGTGAACTCTTAGGCCCGTTTCGGGTGCATTTGCGATCCTTGTTATTGGGGGTAAGCACATGGTGCTCCCCATCCCTTTCTCTATGTTTATCTAGTGCTGGAGGTGTTTTCCCAGCTGTTTTATCTTGTATACAGGTGTTCAGATCATCCAATTTTCCCCCAGAATTCATGATTGTGTGCAACGCACGATCGTGCGTTTCCTTGGCGCACGGATGGTTGCGGTCGTGCGTTCTCATCTGGGCAGAAAACGGGAGATCTGAGTTTGGTCGTGCGTTTTGACGCACAGGCGGAATTGCCCGTGCGTGAGTAAAACGCACGGTCGCCTGTTTCTTCCTCTCTTTTTTTTGCTTTTCTGAATTTACCCGTGCATTTTGACGCACCGCTGATTTGCCCGTGCGTGAGTAAATCGCACGGGCGGCGCAGCTTCGTCTTCACGCCAGTTTTTATCATTAATTATTGCACGGGCAGCGCACGATCATGCGTTCGCCCGTGCGTGACCAAAACTCTGCCTGTTTAGTATTTAAAGCAGGAAATGCGGCTAACAAGAGCCCCCGATTCCCCTCGCAGGAAAAGCCAGGAATCCCGCCATTTTCAGCCTTTCCACCGGAGGAGACAAGAGGAGACCATTTCCAGCGATCTCCTTCGCCATTCCTCCATCCGGGAGCATTTGCAAGCATTCTCCACCACTAGTTCAAGCATTCTTCGCCGAGGAGACCATATAAGCGCTGAAGATCATTGGAGAGGTGACAGCCTCCTTCGAGTCCGCACACCATCTGAGGGCCGAGCCCGGAGAGAGCCCGACAACCTCTCACTCCGGTCGAGAACCCAAGACGCGGTGACATCTTCTATGTGGTCCTTTCTAAACTTTAATGCGTGTGCTTTCTCTTTGTATTGTTGTACGAATGCTTGTTAGGTTAATGTTATGGATCCTTGCTTGTGTTCATGTGCAATGATGATGTGGTGGTGAGAATAGCTTTCGTTGTTGTTGTGATAGCCTAGGTTGTTTGTGTGTGAAGCCATCTAGCAATTGCTAGTGGTGAAGTTGGCGAAGAGGTGAGTACGACCCTCACAAAACCTCGCACTGTGGCCACTCCATCCTCTTACCGAAGCGCGGCATAGCGGCCGCTGCACTTACCCACACCTTGCGAAGCGGTGCTTTTTGACCCGCATTTCTCTTATTTCCGCAATAGCTTAGGAATCAAATCACAACGCCCCTGTTTTACTTTATTCGCTCGTGTAACAATCAACTCACCACACGTTTCGTTCACCAGAACCTGTATTCCTCAAGAGATCGACATTTGGGGAGTTCCTCCCTATTTTATTACTTGAGCGACCGATGCACTGCCGTCGTATCGCATTTTGTGCTTGCTAATTAGCGGTGCTGAAATCGCGCATCAGGAGATTATCCAAGAGGAGGAAGTACCAGCCCCAAACATTTTAGAAATTTTAGGAATCCATTTTGTAGTGCCTGCACAGACCCAGGGGGAGCTTCCCACACCTGGCGAACAAATTCAAGAGGAAATACATACAATTGCTCAAGAAGTTATCCTCGCAGTTGAAAATATTGCATTAACTCAGGGGAAGTTTCAAAAGGATGCTGACATGGATGCAAAGTATGCTAGCAATGCAGCTGAAACTATTGCATCAACTAGGGGGGATTCAAAAGGATACAGACAAGGATGCTGACAAGATCATTGAGGAGGAGGAGGAGGAGACACTCAAATTTCCAAAGAGAAATATGTCGATACAATATGCTTCTAGAAAGAGAAAAGCTTCTCCAAAAGATAAAGAGAAATCACAGCCAGGTGAGAAGGGACTATAAAATTATGCTGAGAACAATTATATTTTTGCGTAACTCAATTATTATGGACATAATTGTTGGGACCATTGCCCACAATGTCCTAGATTTGGAGAAGTCCATTCCTAAATCAAAGATATACCTCACAATGTATTTGATATATTATCTAGAATCATTGTGCAGGAGATCAGGTCAAGCTAAATGAGTTCATCTAAGTCCACAAGCGTCGAGACACTACACATCGCTCGACGCCTGTGACTCAAAAGCGTCGACCTATGTTTGTTGTCTCAACGGCAAGGTCACTGACTGAAGATTTGAGATTAAGTCAAGAAAGCGTCGAACCAAGGAACATCACTCGACGCCGAGGAATAAGAAGCGTCGACTGAGTTACACACTAATCAACCATCTGCCTGAAATGCTCAAAGTAAAGGATTGCGCTACAATATATCTACAACAAGCTAAGCAACGTCGAGACGACGACTATGTCTCGACGCCTTGTCAAATACTAAAGCCACTGAAGACAATTGAGGATCTGACATCATGCTGACATGGAGGAGCGTCTCAGATGGCACGGATTGCTGGTTATAAATAGAAGGCATGATCTGTAATTCAGATATAGTTCTAGCCATTATCTTCTCCATCTTTCAAGGCGCAACTTGAGGAAGTATCCAAGGAAGAATATCCAGGAAATTCATCAAGATTTGCAGCTGGAATTCATTTCCTATTCTAGAGATATTTTCGTTACAATCAAGGATACAAAAGAAAGGTTTCCATTGAAGAGAAACATAGTTTTTGTCCTGCAAATCAACGGCTCTCGAAAGAAGAATTAGAAGAAAACTTCTCCTCCTTCAGAATCGTTTTGACTTGAGGAAATCATTCCAGCAATCTGTTGCTGACATTTTTCTGAAGAAAGAAGGTCAAGGAGGAAGAACTTATCTTCCTAAAGAACACCAGTTATCACAGCCTGTGCGATTCAAGAAGATGATTTTGTTGTTGCTGATCTGTTGAAGTATTCTGTCTGATCATTCAGATAAAATAAAATGCTCTATACATTGAAGAACTGGAGTGTGGTGATATTACAATCCATTTTCAATTTCTGTTGGATCTTTTGAAGATCTGAGCTGTAGGATCTTTTGTGATCTAAGTTGTAGGATTTAAGGGTGGATCTGAGTGTAGGCCTGTGGTTATAAAGGCTGAGTTAGGATCTGTTGAGATCTGAGACTGTAGGATCTGTTGAGATCTGAGACTGTAGGATCTGTTGAGATCTGAGACTGTAGGATCTGTTGAGATCTGAGACTGTAAGATTTGTTGAGATCTGAGCTGTAAGACCTTTTTATGGTCTGAGATCTAGAGGAGATATAAGCCATATCTGGGACACTGCTAGAGGGGAGAAAGGGGGAAAGTGGATTACCCTAGATAGGGGAACACTATAAAATTCTGTGTGTTTGAGATTGTTTCTTGAAAGCTCTGATTATAACTCACATACACTTAGGATTTGATCAAGAAATTAAATAAAATTTAAAATAATCTATTCACCCCACCTTCTAGGTGATTAACTACTCTTAAATAAAGACTTTCAAGTGGTATCAGAGGCAGGTAGTTCAAGAAAAGGTTTAACAGCCTGAACAAGACCTCCTAAGGGTAGATCTGTTAAGTCTTCATGGCAAACAGTGAAGGGAACAAGGAATTCACATCCATGAAGTTACCAATCTGTAGAAAAGAGAATTTTGGGATTTGGAAGGAAAGGGTTAGATTATTCATGGAAGCCTCTGACCCTAGGATATACATCACAATACTAGAAGGACCTTTTGTTCCTATGAAGGTCTCATTCACAGATGGAAACATCAAGACTCCCAAAAATATTCTGAGATGACTAAAGATGAAGTAACTCTAGCCACCATGGATAAGAGAGCCCAGAACAACATTGTTAGTGCAATTGAGGATTCAACTTTCCAGAATCTAGTGCACTGCAAAACTGCCAAGGAAATGGGGGATTCTCTCATTGTCTATATGGAAGGGACTGAAGAGGTCAGAGATGACAGGAAGTGTCTTCTGAATCAGCAATATGAGGCTTTCAGACAAGACAAGAAGGACTCAATAGCAATATGTTATGAGAAATTCTTCAAAATTGTCAATGGTCTGAAAACCTATGGAAGAACATTTACAGACTATGAGCTGAATGATAAATTCTTGAGATCCCTTAACAAAGAATGGTACATCAAGATCTGTACTATCAGGGAAATGGGAAATCTGGGAAACATTCAGCCCCAGAACCTATATGGGAAACTTCTGTCCCATGAACTTCACCTGAATACCGGAAAAGCTGAAGAAGGACACAACAAGGAGAATCCTATTGCTCTGAAGGCAGAAAGTTCTAAGAGAAGCAAGGAGAGGATGCCATCACTCCCCAGGATACCATCTGAATTTGAAGCATCAGTGACCAACAATTTTGACTCTGAAATATCAGATGGTGAACTGGCACTCTTCACCAAACAGCTGAAAAGGATGCTCAGAAGAAAACAACACTGGAAAACTAGGCCTTCTTAGTCATCCAGATCCAAGAAGCACTCCAACTATTCAGAAGGATTCAGACCAGATTCCAAGAAGGACAGGTATAATTCTAAACATAATAAATTTAATTCAGAAGAAACTGTGTGCTTTGGATGCAGGAAACCTGGGCACATGATTGCTGATTGCCCATCAAAAAGAAAGAACAATAAGAAGTCTGATGAGAGGAGGCGCAAGTCTGACAAGAAACATGAGAGGAGCCTGATAGCCAAGAAAGGCAAAGTCACTCTCAGTGACAGTGAGTCTCAACCAACTGATTTTGACAGTGAAGAGGCACTCATGGCACTGATGGCTGTCCAAGAAAGTGCAAACATTCTGAACCATAGACCTATGATTAGAGCCCCACCATCAAGGTTTGATAGTGAAGAAGATGAAGATGCAAATATAGGACTCATGGCCCTTAGGGATGAAGAGGATCAAGAGACAATCTCCACTGTGAAGGTACTTGATAGAACTCCTTTATCTGATTCTGAATCTGAACATAAAACCATTTCAAAACCTGAAGCAAATTCATTTTCTTCTGATGAGAGTGACTCAAAATCTAACTTTCATGTAGATGAAATGGTTGAGAAATATGAGTCACTTCTTAAAGCCCTCTGATGAGTAATTTATTTACTCATCTTTTAGTATAGTTTTATTATTATTTTAATATGAAATTATGTCTTTTATCTAAATTATATCATATAAATCTTTCCTATTTTAATTCATAAGCTAACTTAAGTTTATTTTGTGTTTTCAGGTTTTCTGGATATTTGGACCAAAAAGTACATTTACACGCCCCAGGTCACGGGCGTGACCAATGGGTGTGTAACCTGCACGGTGTTCCAGACATGCTTCCTCCACCCCTGGGTCGTTCCGTGAAGAATTCGCCAAGTACACGCCCTAGGTTACGGGCGTGACCCATCGTCACGGCCGCGACCCACTGAGACGAACCAGAACCGCTGAGATCAAGCCTGTCACATCAATTAAAGTTACACGCCCCCGGTCACGGGCGTGACCAGGAGGCATGACATCCAGTCACGGGTGTGACTCGGCCCGCGCTTCTTCCAGCCAAAGTTTCCCGCCAGCTGCAAGATTTAGAGATTACACGCCCCAGGTCACGGGCGTGACCTAGGGCGTGACACGGCTGAAACACACACAATTACTCCAGAAGGCGCCCTCTCCGCTGCTACTGCAATCATGCCCCTTACACGCCCCTTGGTCATGGGCGTGACCAAGGGCATGTAACATCAAATTTCTGCCTATTTAAAGGGAGCCTCTCCAGAACTCAAGGGACGAATTTTTAGGACTTAGACTTTTCATTTCATGTCTTTATTTTCATGTTTTAGTAGTTCTTGTACTCCTTTTCTTCTTGCAATTTGTACGTTCAATGAAAATAGTTTGTAATTTTCAATTCCTAGCTTGTAACTTTCTTACTAATTTAATAAAATAGTTCTTTTCTTCTCTCATTTTCTCCCTCTTTTATCATGTGCTCTTTTATTTATTTTGATTCCTCAATCTCCATGACTAGCTAAAATTCTATTAGTACTCGACCGAGATGATCCAAGGAAAATATTATTCATGATTCTAGCTTCTCTTTCTCTTCCTTAGAGTACTTCAGATTTATCCTTGAACTTTAATTAATTGAGATTATATTGTCGATATATAATTCTCATTCTTGTTTTCGTAATCTTATAACCGAGAGGTTTTGAATTCGAATCAACCATTTCAAGGATAAAGAGAGTTGAATGCACTCCTCAAGTGAGGATGACATAATTCTCCCGGATTGGAGTCAAATCCAATAGAGGGGTTCACTACGATAAAGCGAGTTTTAGGGATTTTGATTCTAGAGCGAAAGTTCGATTGATCAACCTAAACTCAGTTGAGCGTATCCTCGAGAGAGGTACATTCATAATTCGGGAACCTCCACGGTCAAGTGATTTCTTAAGAGAATTAGTAGTTTGGTTTTTAATCTTTATTTTCCAAGGTGATTCAAAGTCAAGTACTAGTCTTTCAACTCATAATTTCAAAACAAGTTTTTTTTTGTTGCAAAACCAACCCTCAAATTTTAATTGATAAAATAATAGAGACTTTCTTGAAGTAAGAGTACTCAACCGCCCCGAGTCTAATACGACCTTGGTTTTTATAACCTATACTTCATTCGATACAGTACACTTGCCGTTGTCGTTTGCGGATATAGTTTTGCGCATCAAGTTCTTGGCGCCGTTGCCGGGGACACGATTGATATTTCGAAAAAAGAAATATTTATTAATTTTATCGTTCTCTTTCTTCTCCCCCTTCTCTTTAAAATTTTAAAAAAAATCTTAAAAAGCGTAATCTAAATTCTCGGAAAGGAAGTTTTGGGCTTGAATTCTCATCACAACCTCTAGTACCTTGCGAGCCCTTCACCGGGTTGACCTTGGGAAGTCCGGCACTAATTTAACCCGCTTTTTGAAAAAAAAAATTATATAATAAAAATATTTTTAAAATTCCATTCATTTGAGTAAAGGTTGTTCCCTTTTTATTTTTATGATGAAAGAATCTGAATTGGCCGTTAAGGTTGCCGAACTTCGAAACCAACTTTATCTCTTACAAGCCGCACGAGAACGCCAATTTAGTTGTCATTATTGTGGTGCGCCTCATCAAAGTGAGGAATGTTATTTACATTCATATTCTCAAAATAATTATTATGAAAATAATTATCCTAAATATTATGCAAATAGTTTTGATAATAATTATGATCATAATTTTTCATCTCTTAATGAAAATAATTTTTCAAACTTTGATGAAAATAATTTTTCTAATTATAATGAGAACAAATTTTTGGCATTTAATAATTGTTCTTCTAGCTCCATAGTTAATTATTCTGGGTGGCAAGCTCACCCGGATAATTCTCGGAGCGACGAAGATAATTCTTTAGATCCGAATTTTTATTCTTCATTTTATACACCGCAATTTTCGTTCTCTAATTTTGGGGAAATTTTGCCAATTCAAATAGATACTTCCCCCCAAAATTTAGAGGAAAATATTATCTCGTCTAGTGTTTTTTCTAATTTTCACAAGAATAATTTTTCGTCTTCTAATAATTTTTCTTCTAGCCCCGAATTATATTATTCTTGGTGGCAAGGTCACCCGGATAGCTTTCGGAGCGATGAAGATAAATCTTTTGATCCGAATTCTTGTTCATATTCTTTTGCGCCGCAACCTTCGTACTCTAATTTTGGGGAATGTCTGCCGATTCAAATAGATACTTCCCCCCAAAATTTAGAGGAAAATTTTATTTCTTCTAGTATTTTTTCTCCATCTTTAGATAATTTAGTTATGGAGGAACATGTGGTTTCATGTAATCTCATAACTTCTTTTACCAAAGATGAAGAAAATTACTTTACCAAGATTTTCTTAAAGTTATGGGCACCCCGAATGAAATAGAAGAAGAACAAGTTTCTTCTCCTACTTCACCCGGATTTTATTTTCCTTGTCATGAATATTCGCGAATTTCTTCTATCAAACCAAAAATTCATGAAAATTTTGTGTCTGGAAATTTTATTCCGCTTGGTAATGCACTAGATTTTCCTAATGAAAATTTCATTTTAGAAAAGGAACAACCGGAGCTTAATTTTATATTTTCGCAAGAGCCTCCTCCTTGCGAAAAATTATCTGAATTGTTTATTTGTGATTCTTTAAACACTAATAATTTTCAGGTTGAAGATGAGCCGTTGCTACCCCAATTAATTGAAGATCCATATGCCGCTCATCTTAGCAAATTTAAATCACCTCAGGTATGTATAGGTGATTTGGATTTGCATATTCAAATCCAACGACAAACGGAGAATCACTTGTTAAGCGGAGGAGTAGCCATGCGACTGACATCGGCACATTCACCTCAGCGCGAATTAAGGGAGGTGCCTGTCCACCTCTCTTTTAAATTTCCTTTTTCCTAACACTAACCGTCTAGCTTAAAGACGGGAAAAAGTAAGCGCTCTTGGGAGGCACCCCTTGCTTATCTTTAATTTTATGTATTTTTCTTTTACAAGTTTATTTTTCAAGTTCTCTTCATACTTAGTTTTAAACATTGGGGACAATGTTTAATTTTAAGTATGGGGGTGTAGCATTGCTTTCTTTGAATTTCTATTTAGCAAAAAAAATTTTAAAATTTAAATTAAATTTCTTGGAAAGGACGCTTTGGGATTGAATTCCCATCACAGCCTCTAGTACCTTGCGAGCCCTTCACCGGGTTGACCTTGGGAAGTCCAAGAACTAACAAAAATATTAATGTTCATTTTTTTTATTATCAAAACGTCCATGCTTGCTAAAATTGTAAGTTCTAAAGTAGACTTATTTTTCATATGGACTAAGAATTTTTTATGCTAGAATAGTTTTTTTTTTGAAACTTTTGAGTAAAATTGTTGACTCATGTAGTGCTCCTAGTCATATGCATGTCTTTGAGTAGTGTTAGTGTAAAATTAAATTCTTGGCATAGATCAAAAATTATGTTTTAATTAGTTTGCGTAGTAATAATTTATTTTACTTTTAATTTGAATCCAGTTTTATCCAAAAGTAGTTTAGGTGAGTGTGTAGAAGATTGTTAGAAAGCTATTACTCGAATTGAACAAAAGGGTGTCCTTTCTCGATGTCTAGAACTTGCCCTAAGCTATTTTCAAAGCATGTGCACTTTAGTCAAATTAAACCTTACGGAAATGATTCAGGCCTTTCTTTGGATAGTTTGAGCATTTGCACCCAACCTCAATTTACTACCATTGTTCACACAATTTTGAGCTTTGCACCTTTATTTGAACCACCCTCACCATTTCGTCACCAAAACCAAAAATCCCAAACCCCAAATGAACACTTGAAATTTTGAGCTAAATGATTGAATATATTTGGGTGTTGTTTAAAAAAAGAAAAAAATTCATAGTGATATGCGGCCTAGGTATGCTTATGCATATTTAGAATGATCTCAACTATGAAGAAAAAAAATTATTATGGGTATCAATTCAAAAGAAATATTTCTATATCAACAACAACAACAACATAACCCATATAGTCCCCAATCATTGGGGGTATGGGCGGGGGAAGATTGGAAACAGACCTAACCTTTGGCACTATGCACAAAGTGGCTTCTCTCAGAGGAGAAAGACCTAACCTTTGACAATAAATGCACAAAGTGGCTGCTCACAGAGTACCACTGAAATAGTGGCCCCCTATACCGTCGCGTTTGCTGCGGAATCATGCCCTCAAATCAAAGCCAAAGACATTAGAGAGGGCAGACCCAAGAATCCATTTTGATTTATGTGCACATAACCATGCTTCCTTCATTCAGCATCCAGAGCATTGGTGAAGCACAATATGCAAAAATGATTGAAATATTTCTATATCAAAATGCAAAAATCTCATAATGATATGCGGCCTAGGTATGCATATGCATACTTGGAATGATCCCAATTATGATGAATTGTGATATAATTTTTGGTGAATGAGAGTGTTTCCCTTAGCAAAACATGAGTATGGGGGTAAAGTTTCTTTATTTTGTGGTAGTCATTTTAGCTCAACACTTTTCGTTTAAGTGGTGTACACCTTCATTTTTATCAAATTTCACCTCGCCATTAAACCCAAGCCTTAATTTGCATCCTAAAGGTCCATAGTGTTGATTTAGTTTGAAGTGTAGTGGAGAAGGTGCAAACGGGCAAGCCTATGGCCGTCGACATTGATGGATTTCTTTGGAGGCCACCTCGAGCGTCTACAGCTAGTAATTTAAATCTCAGCAATCACGTTATTTTCTCCCTTTTCATAACTTTTTGATTGACCGTCGACTCATTTTAAAAGTGATAATAAATAATTATAACGCATTTTGAATTATTTCATAAATTAGTATTTATACCAAGAACGTCTTTTTACTAAAATATCTACGCATGTCGGCATAATACTTCGCATTTTACTCTCTAGTTTTCATAATTCTTTCTAGCATTAGTTTTTCCTACCCTTATGAAGAATGATTTGCTCGGGACGAGCAACGAGCAAGTATGGGGGTGTTTGATGAGTAATTTATTTACCATCTTTTAGTATAGTTTTATTATTATTTTAATATGAAATTATGTCTTTTATCTAAATTATATCATATAAATCTTTCCTATTTTAATTTCATAAGCTAACTTAAGTTTATTTTGTGTTTTCAGATTTTCTGGACATTTAGAGCAAAAAGTACATTTACACGCCCCAGTTCACGGGCGTGACCAATGGGCGTGTAACCTGCGCGGTGTTCCAGACCTGCTTCCGCCACCCCGGGGTCGTTCCGTGAAGAATTTGCCAAGTACACGCCCCAGGTCACAGGCGTGACCAAGGGCGTGACCCATTGTCACGGCCGCGACCCGCTGAGATGAACCAGAACTGCTGAGATCAAGCCTGCCACGTCAATTAAAGTTACATGCCCCCGGTCACGGGCATGACCAGGAGGCGTGACATCCAGTCACGGGCATGACTCGGCCCGCGCTTCTTCCCGCCAAAGTTTCCCGCCAGCTGCAAGATTTAGAGATTACACGCCCCAGGTCACGGGCGTGACCTAGGGCGTGACACGGCTGAAATGCACACAATTACTCAAGAAGGCGCCCTCTCTGCTGCTACTGCAATCACGCCCCTTACACGCCCCTTGGTCACGGGCGTGACCAAGGGCGTGTAACATCAAATTTCTGCCTATTTAAAGGGAGCTTCTCCAGAACTCAAGGGACGAATTTTTAGGACTTAAAATTTTCATTTCATGTCTTTATTTTCATGTTTTAGTAGTTCTTGTACTCCTTTTCTTCTTGCAATTTGTACGTTCAATTAAAATAGTTTGTAATTTTCAATTCCTAGCTTGTAACTTTCTTAGCAATTTAATAAAATAGTTCTTTTCTTCTCTCATTTTCTCCCTCTTTTATCATGTGCACTTTTATTTATTTTGATTCCTCAATCACCATGAGTAGCTAAAATTCTATTAGTACTCGACCGAGATGATCCAAGGAAAATATAATTCATGATTCTAGCTTTTCTTTCTCTTCCTTAGAATACTTCAGATTTATCCTAGAACTTTAATTGATTGAGATTATATTGTCGATATATAATTCTCATTCTTGTATTCGTAATCTTATAACCGAGAGGTTTTGAATTCGAATCGACCATTTCAAGGATAAAGAGAGTTGAATGCACTCCTCAAGCGAGGATGACATAATTCTCCCGGATTGGAGTCAAATCCAATAGAGGGGTTCACTACGATTAAGCGAGTTTTAGGGATTTTGATTATAGAGCGAAAGTTCGATTGATCAACCTAAACTCAGTTGAGCGTATCCTCGAGAGAGGTACGTTCATAATTCGGGAACCTCCACGGTCAAGTGATTTCTTAAGAGAATTAGTAGTTTGGTTTTTAATCTTTATTTTCCAAGGTGATTCAAAGTCAAGTACTAATCTTTCAACTCATAGTTTCAAAACAAGTTATTTTTATTTATTTTTGCAAAACCAAACCTCAAGTTTTAATTGATAAAATAATAGAGACTTTCTTGAAGTAAGAGTCCTCAACCGCCCCGAGTCTAATACGACCTTGGTTTTTATAACCTATACTTCATTCGATACGGTATACTTGCCGTTGTCGTTTGCGGATATAGTTTTGCGCATCACCCTCAAAAAGAGTAAAAGGAATAACAAGAAGCTACATAAAGAAAAAACTGATCTAAAGGAGACTAACTCCCAATACTCTGAGGCAGCTGAGAGGCTGAATCAGGTAAGCAAGGAGCTTAGCAAATTGAGAGTTGAGTCCATCATTCAAGTTGAGACTATATGCTATAGAGAGAAATTAATAAAAGAACTTGAGACAAAGCTCCTAGCTGAAAGGAAGCTTGTGGCAGAATTTTCAAAACCACAAACTGTCCTTCCCATAATAGACACATTCTCTGCACTACACAGATGTGGCATAAGATACAAAGGGAAGGCAGAAAATAAATCTAAAGATAATGACAAGGCACCCATGCACCCCATAAAATTAAACAAAGCCATGCTTACCACAAATGAGTATGATCTAGAGGGTGTGCATGGACATTGGAAGACTGAGTGTTCCACTAGCAAAGCTCACTCAATTCAACCAAGTATTAGTGCTGCCAAATTTCTACACAAAGAAAAAGAATTATTTCATCATGGCCCCTTTGTATTTGGAACAAACACCAAATCCAAAGGAGAGAAACTGAGACCAGCAGTGATGACTACTGCTGTCGAGAAATCTGAATCTGCAAAATTCACTGAAAAACATTACAGAAAATCTCCTCAGAAAACTCCATTAATTAGGATAACTAGACAAAATGTGAGTCAACCCAAAGAGGTGAAAATACCTCAAAGGAGGTATAACAAAAATGAATGTTGGTGCTGTTGAAAGGTTGGTCATTTTGCTCTTGATTGCTGGTACAACCCAACTGTCCCAAGAATTAATTCTAGAAAACCAGTACTCAGACCAATGGCAACACACACAACACAAAGGATCAAACAACAAGTAAATAAACCAGCTTATGCTAACAAAGTTCTAGGACCCAACTTTGTGTGGGTTCCTAAGAAAAAGTAATTTCTTACTGCAGGTATGTCCAAAGACCAATCAAACTCCTATCTGGTATTTAGACAATGGGTGTTCCATGCACATGACTAGAACAAGAAGTCTACTGAATGATTATACTTCTGTGAAGGATGGACCAAAGGTTATATTTGGAGGATCTGACAGAGGTAAGACTAAAGGATATGGTAAAGTCACAAATGGAATTGTAACCATCACCAAAGTTGCTTATGTTGATGGATTGCAACACAATCTCATCAGCATAAGTCAATTATGTGATCTTGGGTATGACATTTCATTCCACAAGGATGAGTGCCTAATTAAGAAAGAGAATGAGATAATTCTCTCAGGCGCTAGGAGTGGCAACATTTACTGTTTAAACTTTATATGTTCTGAACAAGAAAATCCTATGTGCTTAGTAGCTGAGAATAAAGCCTCTAGTAGTGTGCAATGGCACAAAAGGTTAGCTCATATAAACTATAAGACTATAAATAAGCTCATTTCAAGAGAACTAGTGAGAATAGGGCCAAAGTGGAAGTGTGTGCAGGAGGGTCCCTGCCATGCTTGTTAAATGGGTAAGCAAACCAAGTCATCCTTCAAACCAATTGCTGAGAAGGATTCCACAAGATGTCTATACCTCCTACACATGGACCTGTTTTGCCCAATGCCAATTCACATTTTAGGAGGAAAGGTTTACACTCTTGTTATTGTTTCTCTAGTAATGCAGATCCTGCACAGAAATTGAAGGAGCTGAATATCAATGAACAGCACAATGAAGACAATGATGAAACTAATGGGACTTTGACTGCGACTAGAGAGGATGAGTCTCAAGAAGAAGACACACATGAAGAACCAATTGATGTTGAAGAACCACAACATCCAGAACCTCAAGAATAGCCAACTCAAATAGCTGCACCAGAATCACAAAGGGAAAATGAGATGTGGAGAAATGCAACCAAGCACCTGAAGGATCACCCCAAAGAACAGATTATAGGAAATCCCAATGAAGGTGTGCAAACAAGAAGAGGAAACTCAATAAATGAGGCATTGCATCATAGCTTCCTATCAAAAATAGAACCTAAGAAAATTGAAGAAGCCAATAGGGACCCTTCATGGACATTGGCTATGCAAGAAGAGCTAAATCAATTTGAAAGATGCAAGGTCTAGATATTGGTACCAAGACCAAAGAAACACAAAGTCATAGGGACCAAGTGGGTATTCAGGAATAAATTGGATGAAAATGGAGTGATTATCAAGAACAAAGCAAGGTTGGTTGCCCAAGGATACAGACAGGAGGAAGTCATAGACTTTGATCAAGTGTTTGCATCTGTGGCAAGACTGGAGGCAATCAGGCTATTCCTGGCCTTTACAGCACATCTTGGATTCATAGTATATCAAATGGATGTGAAGTCAGCATTCCTTAATGGAACAATATTGGAGGAAGTATATGTAGAACAACCCCCAGGTTTTATTGACTCTACTCACCCAAACTATGTCTATCTATTACTAAAAGCCTTGTATGGTCTAAAACAGGCTCCTAGAGCCTGGTATGAGACATTGTCTAGGTTTCTCATTGATAACAAATTCTCAAGGGGAAAGATAGACACGACATTGTTTCTTAGGGTAGTTAAAGGTCATATACTACTAGTACAAATATATGTAGATGACATAATTTTTGGCTCAACTGATATTAACCTTTGCAAAAGGTTTGCAAGACTTATGCAACGGAAATTTGAAATGAGCAGCATGGGAGAGCTCAAATACTTATTGGGACTCCAAGTAAAATAGTCTGAGGAAGGAATTTTCATTTCTCAGACCAAGTACACCAAGGAGATCATCAAGAAGTTTGGAATGGAAAATTCCACTGTCATAAAAACCCCAATGGAAACCAACATGTCACTGGACAAGGATGACAAGGGGAAACCTATTGATGAAACCTTGTATAAAGGCATCATTGGCTCATTGCTCTACCTAACTGCTAGTAGGCCAGACATTGTGTTCTCAACATGTGTGTGTGCTAGGTACCAAGTGAACCCTAAAGAATCTCACTACACTGCTGTCACAATAATCCTGAGATATCTGAAGGTTACTCCCAATCTTGGCCTATGGTACCCTAGGAGCAATGATTTTGAACTGACTGGATTTTCAGATGCAGATTTTGCAGGATGCAAGGAGGACAGGAAAAGCACATCATGCACCTGTCAATTCCTTAGCAAAAGGCTAATATCTTGGAGTAGCAGGAAGCAGACCAGTGTATCTATCTCTACAGCAGAATCTGAGTACATCTCAGCTGGAAACTGCTGTGCTCAGCTACTATGGATTCAACATCAACTCCAAGACTATAAAATCCAGCTAAGTAAATCCCCTTTATATTGTGATTCAACTAGTGCCATTGTTATTACTAATAACCCTGTATCACATAGTAGAACAAAGCACATAGAAATTAGATATCATTTCATTAGAGAACAAGTAGAAAATGGGGATTTCACAATTGAATGTCCTCACAGACAAACAAGTGGATGATATATTCACTAAACCCTTGGATGAAACAAAATTCAATAACTTCAAAATTGAATTAGGAATGCTAAATATGGAATGAAGTTGTCTTGAAATATAAAATAATCCAAAATAAAGCTAGAATAAATAATAATTTTCAAATAGTATAGAAAATGTAATAAATAAATAAAAATAATAATTGAATTAAGTCCAAAAAGGTGAGTAAAATTATATTTGGCGTCGAGCGAGGATAACTGGCGTCGAGCGAGGATAACTAGCGTCGAGAGAGGATAACTGGCGTCGAGCGAGGATAACTTGCGTCAAGCGGTCTCAACGCTTTTTACGGAAAGAGCAAGGCCGTCTCGAGACAGGGTGAATTTGAACCATTTGATCATTCTTATCAAACAAGTCTTGTGCGCGGCATTTCAATTATCAAGAACTAGAAACTCTATATATAGGGAAGATACTTCGGTAGTACCTATGCTTTCTTAAACCTAGAATTCCCAGTTCGAAATTCTCTGCCCTAGAAAATCTCATTCTCAAGACCTTCAATCAAAAACCTACAACAACAATGCCTCCCAAGAACAGCAATTACCTCTACGAAGGAGGAGAGCTAGTTCGAAATGGTTTCCAAGCCCACCAAACGAAATCAAGAACACTATCGAGTTAATTCATAAATCAGGGTTAGAATACCTCTTATCTGAATCGACATTAATCTGGAAACAAGAAGTCTTAGAGTTATTCTCTAATGTAGTAGTAGACACCGCCAATTCCAAGCTCAAATCTACCGTAAATGGAAAGAAGGTTAAGATCACACCTAAAAGACTTGCTAAGGTACTACAACTGCCAGGGCACAAGAGTGATGAAGAAGAAGAAGAGGTAAGTTCTGAACAAATTAGGTTAGCTCAAGTTTGGTGTGGGATTGAAACTTCACACGAAATATCTGGAAGCGTGTTGAGGAAAGGAATGAATTCAAGAGGAAAGCTATTATCAGACATAATTGGAAAGGGACAGTTATGTAAGACAGACTCCCATGACAAAATCTCAAGGAAAATGTTCATTCTATTGACCAGAATCATCTATACTCTTAAAACTGACTGGGCACGGGTTGTTTTTGATAGAGTGATAGAATGTATCCAAGCACCCAACATGGGTAGGATACTGTCCCTTTACCTTGTAAAGGTGATCCCAGATACATTGAACCAAAGACTTGGCTCAAAAATAAACCATATGAAGAAAATGGACATAATGATGCTGGAACGGTGGGAAAGGATTCTGTCAAATCAACAACCAGCAGAGACATCCTCCAAGCCAAAGAAAATTCAAAAGAAAAAGAAGAAGCATGTCTCTTCCAGAACTTCAAGCTCATCCTCCTCCAGAAGGAAATCAAAATCCATCCCAATCCACAATCCTGATCTCACAACATCTGAAGAAGAAGAAGTGAAAACACCTAGGGACAGTAATCCTGACACACAAACAGGTACTGATCCAATACTGGATGTGGCTGCTAAGATCAACAAGGAACAAGGTGAGAATGAGCAAGAAGAAAAATAGCGAGATGCTCCATCTGGATTCCCGGCTATAGCTGAGGGGGAGTTTCTAATTGAGGGGGAGGCTCAGGATGGGATCCCTGCTCAAGATAATACTAAGTTAGACAATGTAGCAGTTGAGGGGGAGTCTCAGCATGAGATCCCTGCTCCAGGAAACCTTGATATTGATACTATGGATGTGGGAGAAGAATCTCAAACCAAAAAGACAATAGCTGAGCAAATTATCAAAATAGAATCATCCTCCAGTTCATATATGAGCTATAGAATAGATTCTTTGTTCAAAGAAGACAGCAGTTGCAGTGCTAATGAAGCAAGAGCAAATAATGTGGACCTAAGTTCTATACTACCCCAGCTGGAGGGTTTGCTTAACAGTCAAAGAAGATCATTGGAGCAGTATATTGAGGAAAACAACACTAAAATGAAAAATGAAATAAATTTTCAAATGAAATTAGTAAGTTTTGAAGTCAACCTTCAGATGACTGCACAGAGAGATGAAATGGTCAAATTTTTCAAAAGAGCTGCTGCTTCTGTGGATTACACAACTGACCAATTAAATGACATCAAAGAGACTTCAAAGACCATTAAAGCAAAACAAACAAGTATTGAAAAGACTGTAGATGATGTTCAATGCAATCAGGGCATTTTGAGCAACAATATGCAAGTTTTATATAAAGAACAAGTTGCACAGATTTTGAAAGGAACGGCCAAAATAGAAGCCAAGTTGCAACAACATGATACTGATATCTAGCTAAGATTGATGAGAGCTCCTCTACATTAAGAAATCAAGTAAAAATGACTACAGATACCATTGATGATCGCCTTCTCAAGGTCAAGAAAACTATTGAAGGAGGAGTCAATCATCTGGAGGGTCAGGTTAGATTTCATAAAAATGTACTCAGAGATCGTATAGTAGAAGAAGTCATAAAGGGGGAGAGGTCAATAATTAAAGCCAGCTCTGATCATGCTATTTGGACCTCCAATTGCATCAGAGAAACCTTAGGCCATCCTCCCATAAACTATGATGATCAAGTTTCTGAATCCAAGCCTGCATCTCCTACCCAAATTCAAAAGAACATTGTTGAGATGTATAGTCCTGAAGATAAGAACAAGAGTAAGAATATTATTTATGAGCAAGTAGAATCTAGCAAGAGGAAATTCAGAGAAGAAATTGAAGCAAGGGATGATTATGAACACTGGTCTCCCTCCTCAAGGGACATAATTCTGGCAGCATGGAGAGCAGTTAAAACTAACCCAGGAGAAAGAGAGAAGTGGTACTCTGAAGTTGAGTGGAGAAAACACAGGGATCAGGAGGAGCTGATTATAAAGTTCAAAGCTGACAAGATGGCTGGGAGAGTTCAGGCAAATGCTAAGGAGCCAATCAGATACTTCCCAAAGCCATTTGACTACTTCCAGAGAAGGCAAAGAGTTGCTGAAGCTCAAACCAAGACAACCAGGAGAGGACCGGAAATCAAGGAACCAGAACAACAATAGGACTTGAATTTTTTTTTATAAATAGAATCTCAGACAATATATTGTGTAAATTGGACAATCTTAATGAGCTCCCAGTGCAAACTGATTTTTCTTTGACTATCATCATATATATTTTCCTGTGATGTGATGTTTTCACTATATCTACATGATTAATTCTTAACTACTTGTGATGTAGATCATGTAATCTGTGATTCTGTGCTTATGTTATAATTCAAGCCTGAGATGTTTTCTCTTATTAGATTGATATGGTAATCTGATTTTATGAAAAAATGTTATATTAATCATATTATGATTGCCTGTGTAGAAAATATTGGTTATCTTTGTAAAAAGGGGGTATATCATTGAATAAGGTTATGAATTCTTCAAAAAGGGGGAGATTGTTGGGACCATTGCCCACAATGTCCTAGATTTGGAGAAGTCCATTCCTAAATCAAAGATATACCTCACAAAGTATTTGATATATTATCTAGAATCATTGTGCAGGCGATCAGGTCAAGCTAAATGAGTTCATCTAAGTCCACAAGCGTCGAGACACTACACATCGCTCGATGTCTGTGACCCAAAAGCGTCGAACTATGTTTGCTGTCTCAACGGCAAGGTCACTGACTGAAGATTTGAGATTAAGTCAAGAAAGCGTCGAACCAAGGAACATCATTCGACGCTGTGGAATAAGAAGCGTCGACTGAGTTACACACTGATCAACGCCCTCTTCCTAAAATGCTCTAAGTAAAGGATTGCGCTACAGTATATCTACAGCAAGCTAAGCCACGTCGAGACGACGACCATGTCTCGACGCCTTGTCAAATACTAAAGCCACTGAAGACCGTTGAGGATCTGACGTCATGCTGACATGGAGGAGCGTCTCAGATGGCACGGATTGGGGGTTATAAATAGAAGGCATGATCTGTAATTCAGATATAGTTCTAGCCATTATCTTCTCCATCTATCAAGGCGCAACTTGAGGAAGTATCCAAGGAAGAATATCCAGGAAATTCATCAAGATTTGCAGCTGGCATTCATTTCCTATTCTAGAAATATTGTCGTTACAATCAAGGATACAAAAGAAAGGTTTCCCTTGAAGAGAAAAACAGTTTTTGTCCTGCAAATCAAAGGCTCTCAAAAGAAGAATTAGAAAAAATCCTCTCCTCCTTCAGAATCGTTTTGACTTGAGGAAATCATTCCAACAATCTATTGTTGACATTTTTCTGAAGAAAGGTCAAGGAGGAAGAACTTATCTTCCTAAAGAACAACAGTTATCACAGCTTGTGCGATTCAAGAAGACGATTTTGTTGTTGCTGATCTGTTGAAGTATTCTGTCTGATCATTCAGATAGAATAAAAGGCTCTATACATTGAAGAACTAGAATCTGGTGATATTACAATCCATTTTCAATTTCTATAGGATCTTTTGAAGATCTGAGCTGTAGGAACTTTTGTGATCTGAGTTGTAGGATCCAAGTGTGGATCTGAGTGTAGGCCTGTGGTTATAAAGGCTGAGGTAGGATTTGTTGAGATCTGAGAATGTAGGATCTGTTGAGATCTGAGACTGTAGGATCTGTTGAGATCTGAGACTGTAGGATCTGTTGAGATCTGAGACTGTAAGATTTGTTGAGATCTGAGCTGTAAGACCTTTTTGTGGTCTGAGATCTGGAGGAGATATAAGCCCTATCTGGCACACTGCTAGAGGGGAGAAGGGGAAAGTGGATTACCCTAGATAGGGAAACCACTATTAAATTCTATGTGTTTGAGATTGTTTCTTGAAAGCTCTGACTATAACTCACATACACTTAGGATTTGATCAAGAAATTAAATAAAATTTAAAATAACCTATTCACCCCCCCCCCCTCTAAGTGATTAACTACTCTTAAATAAAGTCTTTCAATAATTATTCTTTATTATTTAGAAGTCTCAAATTTTATCTCAGAAGACTCTCTAAAGTTTATATGTTACTGTCTTTTTCATTTTCTAATTATATTTGTATTCTTTTCCTTTTCAAAATGTTTGAAATCACTTAGGAGTCTGTAAAATTTACTAGGTTAAATAGGGGAGATTGTTGCGAAAAATACCCTCATGATTTACATTACAAATTATGTAAAAGTGATTTCATTCACTAAGATTTATTAGCCATGTTGTATAGTGAGGGTAATATGGTCTTTAGATGTCCTAGGATGACATATTCACCTTAGAGTGTCAAAGCCTAGTCAAAAGTAGATCAAAAACCAATTGAGTTAAATCTACGTTGAAAAGAAGTCGACGCAGCTTCGATTGAGAGTCAAAGTAACTTTGAATAGAAATAAAGATAACTCAGATTGGCAGTCGACGCTTCATTGGAAGTCGACGCAACAACAAATGGTAATCGACGCAGAAGTCGGAATTTGAAGTCTACATTCTTTATCTCGACGGATACATCGATAATGAGTCGACGCAACGTCGATATTAAAGTTCAATTGAAAGCTGAGGTTTTCTGAAGCAGATTTCGAAGCTGTTTCTAGTAGAATTCAAAGGTGCGTCGATATGAAGTCAAAAGTTATTCGACATAATGTCGAATATAGTCAAAGAATTGGAAACTTCCTGTAATGGATTCTGATGATTATTCAGAAGGTATATATGGAAGATATTTGAAATATAACAGGTCGCACATGTACAAGAAGATAAAAATCATTCCCGAGATTCAAAAGTAATTAAATTGGAAGTTATATAAAAGGTTATTGACGGGTTGTCAACATAGATAGAAAGAGAGTAATAATTCTCTCTGGGCATTCCAACTATAATGTCGTCCAGACTGTCAACATAGAATGAAAGTGAAAGTCATTCAATTCCAATTCAAATGGATCGATAGAAGGATTATTACATATTCCTGGAAGGAGTATAACAGAAAAAGGATTTGATCTCTCTCCTTATTCTTCAAGACTCTACCCGACAGATCTCTGTACAACATTCTTCTTCCACAAGCTGCAGAAAGCTTCTTTTTCCTCCATCTCTTAGAGAGGCTAACCAAAGATAGATATATCCATCTGAAAGTCTGGATCAATGCTTATAATTCTCGCATCTTCTTCAAAGAAAGGATTCATTATCTGATAAAGCATCCAGAACAGTTAGTGCCTATATTCTTATGTGACTGCTGAAAGGGGATTCAAATCAGAAGATTACGCTTCATCTTCTTCTTCTTCTTACTCTAATTCTCATTTCTATAAACTGAGTAAAGAGTTTTAAGAATCCCTCTTCAAAGAATTTAGTTGTTGGTTCAAGATCTCCTTATCAAAAGATTTGGGTTTGCTTCTAAGAGTCTCCATATCAAAAGACTCAGTCCTTGGTTCTAAGAGTCTCCTTATCAAAAGACTCAATGATTCTAAGAGTCTCCTTATCAAAGGACTCAGGCACCGTGATAGTGTATTCCTACCAAGGTGGTAGAAGAGTGGACTACCCAGATTTTGGGGAACCACAATAACTTTTGTGTCTTCTGTGTTTGTGAATTTTCTGTGTTTGTCTTTTGATTATTTCAATTATTCTGTGATTGTACTAATTCTTGTTGGAATCTTGGATGCCAAGTAATTAGGATTAATTCTCTATGCGCTTCTTAGTAAAAGTTTTTTAAATCACTATTCACCTCCCTCTAGAGAATTCTCAGGGGAGTTATTGTGCACTTTCACTTATTACCTGCTAGGTTGTTTTTGTCAGAGCCTTGACCTCCAGCCATTTGGAGAAGTAAACAATCATGACTAGGTCAAACCTCCTATGTCTGCTGACCTGGGGGAAAGGGCCTACCAGGTCCATCCCCTAAATCACAAAAGGACACAAAGCTGTGATAGTCTTGAGCCTCTACGCTGGTAAGAGATGAAGCGGCGCGAAGAGATGACACTTCTGACACTTCTTCACATACTCTGTCGCATCCCGGCTTATCGCCGGCCAGAAGTAGCCCTAATGCAACTCCCTCTTCTCCAAAGTCTGACTCCTGGAGAGACTGCCACACTACCCGGAGTGGATTTCCTCTAGAAACCTAGGGACGTCTTCCTCGGAGACACATCTTGTCAGGAGCCCTGACAGGGTCTTCCGGCATAGGTCCCCTTCATGAAGTACATTGTAGGCTGACTTGTACCTGAATCATCTCTTATTTAGAACCTCCTATGGAAATTTTCTAGAGGTCAGAAAAACAATGAATGGGTCTATCCACAAGGGACGCCGATCGATCTTTATTAGTTCTCCCTCTTCAATGAATGGATGAAACAACTCCATCATCGTTCCTCCCATGCGAGGGCCATACATTGCCAAGTAGGCTGCCTAAGTGTTCTCCTCCCTCGACACATACTGAATGGAGAAGGTGCGGAACAAACCAATAAGATCCTTGACCTTTGTCAGGTATCTCTGGAGAGACAGCTCCATTGTCTCAAACTCCCTCTTGACTTTAGATGCCACCACCATCGAGTCCTTTGAATCCTTCCCATACTAGACATCTAGCTCCCTTGCCAAGCGGATCCATGTTGTTACCACCTTGTACTCGGCTTGGTTGTTGGTGAGATGGAAGCAGATGTCGATTGCTTGCTCGATCTTCATCCCCGGTCGACATACTAAAACCACTCCCCATTTCAGGGAGTACCTTCCTGATGCCCCATCAACTAGCATCTCCCAAGCTACGTACTTGGGAGCCTTAGATTCTTCTAGATCAATCACATACTCTGTCAGGAAGTTGGTCACTGCCTGCGCATTCATTGATGGCCGGGACACAAAAAAGATCTCAAACTCACTTAGCTCCACCACCCACTTTGCCAGTCTTCCTGAATGCTCCACCCCTTTCATGATGTTGCAAAGTGGGTGGTCGGTCACTACCTTGATCGAGTACTCCTGAAAATATGGCTGGAGCTTACTAGAGAAGATGATCATGGCAAACGCCAACTTCTCAAAAGTGGGATACCTGAGCTTTGCGTTCTTCAGGACCATGCTGACGTAGTAGATGGGTAGCGGCTTCTTTCCTACCTCCCAAACCAGGACTGAGATTATTGCCTCAGCACCCACTCCAAGGTACAAATCCAAGTCCTCCCCTTCTCTCGATCCTTGGAGTAGCGGGGCCTATGTGAAATTCTTCTTCAACGATAGGAAAGCATCCTCGCACTCCGACGAACACTCAAATTTTTGATTCCCTTGTAACACCATGATGAAAGGTGAACAATTCTACCCTACTCGGGAGAGGAACCTACTCAATCCTGCCAGCTTCCCTATTGGACGCGGAACTTCCATTGCATTCTTAAGCGACTCCAAATCCAAGATTACCTACACCTTATCGGGGTTGGGCTCTACCCCTGCCAGGGTGAGAAGGTGACCTAGAAACTTTCCCCTACCTACCCTGAAGACACACTTGAAGGGGTTGAGCCTCATCTTGAACTTCCTTAGGGTGGCAAAAGTCTCTGCCAAGTCCTGGAAGTGAGATCTGATATACCTGCTATTCACCATCAGGTCATCCATGTAGACCTCCAAATTTCTCCCATTTTGCTCCCTGAAAACATAGTCCATCATTCTTTGGTAGGTCGCTCCAGCATTCCTCAATTCAAAGGGCATCATTTTGTAGCAATAACATCCATCGCCCGTGATGAAGGATACATCCTTGCCATCCAACGTGTGCGTTCGGATCTGATGATAACCTGAAAAAGTATCTAAAAAGCTCATCACAGGGAAATCGACGGCTGAATCTACCAGTGCGTCAAATCAAGGCAGTGGATAATAATCCTAGGGGCACGCTTTATTCAATAAAGAGAAGTCTACACACATTCTCCACCTCATATCACTCTTCTTTACCATTACAACATTGGAGACCCTGCCTGGGTACTGGATCTCCGACACAAAGTATGCCTCCATCAGCTTTCCTACTTCCTCCGGATGGGTTTGACAAGAGTGGTTTCCACCTCTCTCTCTCTTCTTCTGCCAGATAGGGGAAATGCTTAGATCAAGGTTGAGGCAGTGACATGCCACATATGCATTGATGCCCTACATGTTTGCTTCACTCCACGAGATGACATCAATATTTCATTGGATGCACTTCTAGACCCTCTCCTGGTACTCCCTGCTCAACCTCCCGCTAACTTGCACTTTCTACGGCCTATCGCCTTGGGTGATGACTTTATCGACCTGTTTCTAGCCTGGCCCTGTCCTCCCTTGCCTTATCGACCTCCTTTGCTTCCTCCTTCTTGGAGATGGTGTTGACAACCGTGATGTTGCACTGCCTAGCCACCTTGGGATATCCCTTAACCCAAATCTGGACTCATCTGATGTTGTATTTCAAGCACTGGTGGTAGGAGGAAGGCACGCATCGGAATGCGTTGATGAGGGTTTGCCCAAAGATGCATTATAGTTGCTAGGGGCATCCACAATGATGAACCAACAGTTCTTTGACGTCCCTCCCAGAGTTATGAGCTCAGCTCCTCCCTCCACTTACTTCATCTCTCAAGAGAATCTAAAGAGCAGACCATCTGAGTCAAGCACCCTTTTTGCCTCCACCTTTGCCTCATCAAAAATTTTCTTGAAAATCATATTCACAGAACTCCCGTTGTCCACCAGCATTCTAGAAACCGTGAAGTTCTCAATCATCGTCTGGATCACCAACGCATCACATAATGGGTCTTCGTGCTCCGATATATCCTTCACCAAGAAGATGATCTTCTCCTTTGGGGTTGGGTTATAGAGGTCAAAGAGACACTACGATGGTAGATGGCATGTAGGCTCCCCTTTTGGGTTGCCTCGATCCCTACCACTCCATGGATTATTCTAATCCTGCCCTGGGTACCCACATCGACCCAGTCTTCACACCGGCCTTCTGCCTCTGCTCCTCCGTCCCCCTCGATCTATAATTGTGGCTACTGCCCTCTTGGGGCTCTCACTCCACCTCTTAACCCTAAGAATTCTTAGCAGGTGGCAGTCGTGTGACCTTTTTCCTGGTGAAAGTCACAGTATAGCAACACCTCCCCCACCTTCCTGCCCCTCCTGGGCGAAACATTATTTCCCTTCATACTCATAGTCCAATCGCTAGGTCTTGTAGGTGTGGGGGTTGGAATGGCCTCAGACTCGGTCGCAACTCGGGGGAGTTGAACCATCTCTGCCCTGTCTGGAAGTTTCCTCCCCTGGAAATAGCCCCTTCCTTGGCCCTGATGAGGTCCTCTCGGTGGCCTCCAGATTGTTTGGTTGACCGGTGGTTGAAACCTGCACCCTGGCTCCTACTCCACGAGGGGCCCCCTGAAACCCCCCTCCTGGACTCTTCTCTCTTCTTTATTTCCTGCTGTAGAGAACCTCCTGACACTTTCTCCTCGCACCCTGACAAATTGGCCAAGTTTTCTACAAAGACGATCTTAGTGGCCTCGCTCTTGATTTCCCGCCCCGCTCGCTCTATCATCTCCTCATAAGACAGAGGGGGCTCCCGGGCGAGACCCATCTTGAACATACCATATTGCATCCAGAGGGTGAAGGCAAGCTATAAGGTGTGTTTGGGCACCTCATGGACAAGAAGAACCTCCTCTTGGAATCAATCCATGTAGCTCACCAATGATTCCTCAGCCCCTTGCTGGATTAGGTAAAGAACATCGGCTCCTTTCTTCCTCTTCTTAGACATGGCGAACCGCAACCGAAAGCTCTGACACAGGTCTTCAAAACTATAGATGGTCCCTGAGAGAAGCTGGTGGAACCAATCCCTTTCCTTTCCTTTGAAAGATATGTCATGCAATTTGCACTCGAAGGCGTCTGTCATCTTCCTGTTGGAGACGACATCTTCTAACCACTAAAGGTGTTGGAGGGGGTCATCCTTGCTAATGCAGCATGACATGACGGGCTCAGTGAATCCACCTGGAAATGGAGTTAAGAGAATCAGCTCGCAGAAAGGGCACCCTGCCCCACCCAAACTAGTGAGCTGGGGGGACTCGTCCGGTCTCCTCGCCTGGGTAGCGAGTACCCAGTGGGCTGGGGAACAAAACTCGTGTGTGGAGGGCTTGCTTGTCCTACTCCACCTCCTTCCCAGACCATATGCATGGTGCCTTCCCACCCAAGGCCTGCTAGGCATGTACCAAGATTGTCGGGGTTGAGTAATAGCCCGATGACGAGAGGGCAAGGCGAAGGTATCCCAAATCGACTTCCTGAACTCATCGAAGTCACTCTTCCTGATGTACTTGCATGAAGAGGGCGAGCTCCCTCGGTCATCTCCTAGCCCTTCATCTCCATCCACGGAACTTAATTAGGATTTTCCAAACAAGCTACGATCCATGCTCACCACACCAGAATGTTGAATCTGGACACCATGGTTCAAGAGGAGATTAGACCGATATAGTTTTCTTTTACTTCTCCTGAGTTGGAACACTAGGCCAGACGCTCAGAGGTTTGAACCTCACTCACGAAGGTGGGTAACTAGAAACATACCACATGAGCTATACCAAGGAGGTCCCGCAACAAACCCAGAAGATCAAAAAGAGCTTCCCCTCCCAAGCCAATGCTGAGCCAGACATACTGGATGGCACTGGAGAGCGCCGGACTATTAGCCCAGAAACCACAGCAAATAGAGTGGAATCATGTTATTTGGAATGGCTAAGTTCAAGACAAAATGGGATTTCCTGGAAAATAGTCCACGACACAAATGTGCGAGTCCAGCTATTCTAGGCCTGCTCGCCTGAGCGAGGCGAGTCCCAAAGCATTTCTAGACCAGCTCGCTTGGGGGTGGTGATTACCCGGTGAGGCTGGAACATGCCACTCGCCCTGAGCATGGGGCGAGTGCAAGCTGATTTGCCCCACTCGTCCCCCTGGCTCGCCCTGGTTCTGTCTTGCCCCGACTACTTAAAGGCTCGAAGAATCCACTCGACAAATACGGGGTTGTTAATTGAGTAAATTTTTTTTAAATCTCTATCCCCCCCCCCCCCCCCTCTAGAGTATTCTCAAAGGAATAAGTCATAAATGTTCACACTTTCAATTGGTATCAGAGGGAGGTTGATCAAATAAAAGCTAATACCTTGATCTTAAAGATCTGAACAGTTATAAAATTAACTACTATTATATAAATCTATTTTCAAAAATGAGAACAATTTCAATGGATTTGCATCCACATGACCTCCAATGTATAAATTGGAAAAGTTTACACTCTAGAAAGCCAAAATAAAATTATATATGAATTCTACTGATGAAGGCTTATTTAATTATCTGCTTTCAGGTCCATTAATGCCTTACAAGAAAGATGCCAGTGGGAGTGCAACTTAAGAACATGTCCTTAGAGCTAATTGGTCTAAAGAGGAAAAGAAATCAAAGTACTAGGATGCCAAGGGCATGAATATCTTGGAATCCATAATGTATGATGAGATATTCCAGAAGATTTCTGACTGCCAGTCAGCTAAGAAATTTTAGAATCTCTGTCCAGAATTGTTAATGGCAGCTATGATGAAAGAAGACAAAAAGTCTCTTATCATATCCCAGTATGAGAACTTTCAGAAGAAAGTTGAGGAGTCTGTTGCTGAAATGTTTTAGATATTCAACATTATATTCAATGAGCTTAAGGGACTGAAAAAGGAGGTATCATTGACAGAGATCCATGATAATCTTCTCATGTGCTTCTCAAGCACATAGGATTCAAGGATCTGGCAATCAGAGAGTCCAGATGCCATGGGGAAATCACCATTGATGCCTTGTTAGGTAAGCTGAAGTTCTATGAGCTTATCCTGAAGAGCAGGGGTTGAGACTGAAGCAAAGGATAAGATCTATACCCCTAAAGAAAAATCCATTGCATTGAAGGCATCTGATGGAGAGTCTTAACCTATTGAATAGGAGATGTTCAATCTCATAGCCAAAAGGTTCAAGATATGGATTAAGAATGAAGACTCTAGAAGGAGAGACAAGAGTGCTAGCTAGACAAAGTTTGATAAGACTCCTAATAAGGAGGTTATATGCTTTGCATGTCGAAAGCTAGGACATATTGCTCTAGAATGTCTCGAGGAACAGAAAAATCATGCTAACAAGAAGGAGCACAAGAATTTGTCCTTCACGAAGATGGACAAGAAGAAAGGAAGAGGTTTCATTGCAGAAACCTGGAGTGACTCAGACTCTGAGTCAAGTTCTTCATCTGCTAGTGAAGAAGAAACTGTTGTTGAAGAAGCCTGCCTGATGGCTTTGGAGGCATTCTCTGAAGATGAAGAAGATCAGGTATCATACTTTGATGATTTTGATTTTGCTTCTAATGATTTCAAAGAATGCTTTACAGATTTCTGCCAAGATCACTTAGATACAGAAAACAAAAAATAAAAATTAGTAGAAAAGAATTAGAAGAACTAAAAGGTAAAAAAACTTGATGAAAATAACTATTGTGAAAATTATCAACTTAGAATTGATATAAGAAAACTAGAAAAACAAATGAATGAATTATCTTTGGAAAATAAGTCACTAAAATAAGAGCTTGCAAAGGCAAAATCCTTTGAAGTCTCACTGAATGGAAAGAATCAAAACCTTAAAGATATCTCTGAGAATCTTTCAATAAGATTCAAAAACCTAGGGTTAAGTGTTGAGCCAACAAGCTTAGGAAAATCTTCCAGCACACCTGCTTGGAAGAATCCTGTAGTTTTTGTTAAGGCTAAAAAAAGCAACCCATACTCATTAATGATGAAGATCCAGATAAAATCACTATATTTAATAGGGCTTGTTCATATAACCATCAGGGTATGTAAGGAAAAAAACCTATAAATAATCATGCTTCAAAATACAATAATTATGAAAACTGGAAGCATGCGTCGACTTTAACTCGATGCAAATCTACAGGTGCATTGATTTTTAATCAGTGCAAGTATAAAGCCGCATGTACTTCTTCTCGACGCACCTTCAAGCCATCGTCGACCTCATATCGATGCAACCAGGCAGTTACATCAATTTCTAGTCGAAGCAACTTTCCACTTAACAATTTTAATAGATTTGAAACACAGTTGTTTACTGATCATTCTTCTCATAAACCAAAGTGTAATTACTGCTATAGAATTGGACATGATGTTAGAAGTTATTGGTTTAATAGACCCACACTCTTCCATCCTAAGGGGTACCATGAAAGGCCTTCTTATACTTTCATAACCCCATACAATCGTTGAAGCAATGGGTCCTAGGTAACATGGGTACAAACTAATGTTTAATAACATGTGCAGGTCAGGGGTTGTCCATCTACAAACCATCTATGATGTTCGGACAATTGTTGATCCAGACATATGACTGGGCAAAAGGAATTGCTGGAACACTATAGGTATACAACACCGTGTTTGTCGAGTGGATTCATCGAGCCATCAGATGTTCTGCAGCAGAATTGGGTCTAGGCGAGTCGGTTGGGCGAGTGGAGCGCCTCAGCTCGCACTCATGCCTAGCAGGCACTCACCCCAAGATCAGTGCGAGTGGCGAGTCCCTGTGCTATCGGGCACTCGCCACCCCGGCGAGTTGGCCTAGGACAGTCTGGACTCGCCCATTAGGTAGATGGCATGTTCTTCAGGGATTCCCATTTTGGCCTGCAGTTAGCCATTTCAAACAATGGGATTCCGCTATTGATAGACCAATTTGGGATGCTTTTAGTAAAACCAAGAGGCAGGATTTAGCTATCTGCAGACCATTTTAAGAAAACTATAAATAGACCCCTAAGGAAACCTTTGTAAGGGAGGTTCCGACTTGTTTCTCTCTCCTCTGGTTAGCTTTGCTTTGCTAGTGAGATCCGACTTGCGGCTCCCCGTGGATTCCGGGTGGGTGGGCAAGAACTCTCTGGCACTCTCCAAGGTGCCCAGCTCAGCAACTGGTTTGGGAGGGGAAGTTCTTTAGATCTTCCAGGTTAGTGGTGGGACCTCCTCACTGCGGCTTGGGGGTCTGATTTTAGTTTTCTACCTTTTCCGAGTGAGCTTCCTAGTCCCGAGTGCCCGGTCTAAAGATTGAACTCAAAAAACGTAAGAGCAAATTACACCAGTCTGAACTCCTCATGCCGAGGTTTTCAGGTTCAATGGTTGAATTGTGGTTTCCTGGTTCAACATTTTTTGTGCGGTGAGCATGGACCGTAGTTTGCTTGGAAAATCCCGAGTAAGATTCAATGATTGGAAGTGAAGGGAAAGGAGGTTACCTTGGGAACCCGCCCATTCGAGCGAGTCCGTTAAGAAAAGCTACTTCAATGAATTTAGAAAGTCAATTCTGGAGACCTTACGCATCACCCTCTCGCCACCGGGTGAGTGCACAACACCCACAGTTCTAGTACTTTCCCTGCAAGCCCTGGGCGAGTTCAGACGCAGAGGGCGGCCCGGGAAGGAGGTGCATGCTAGGGAAGATGAGCGAGCCAATCATGCACGGGTGCTATTTCTCAGTCCGCCGAGTGCTCGCTATTCAGGCTTGGAGGCCGGGCGAGTGCTCCCGGCTCACCAAGCAGGGTCAGGAAGTCCGTTTTGCGAGCTAATTTTCTCAGCTCCTATTCAGGAGGGATTCACGAAGCCTTCCATGTCCCAATACACGGGCAAGGATGATCCGCTCCAGCATCTCCAGTGGTTTGAGAACATCATCTCCATCAAGCAGATGACAAACGCTTTCAAGTGCAAGTTGTTCTCCATATCCTTCAAGGGGAAGGAGAGGGACTGGTTCCACCAACTCCCTTCCGGGACCATATACATCTTCGAGGATCTCTACCGGAGTTTCCTGTTGCAGTTTGCGACGTCAAAGAAAAGGAAAAAAAAGGGGGGTCGAGGCTCTCTTTCTGATCCAGCAGAAGGCCGAGGAGTCGTTGGGAAGCTACATGGACCGATTCTAGGAAGAGGTCCTCTTGGTCCATGAGGTGACAGGGCACACCCTGCAACTGGACTTCACCCTTGGACTGTGGCAAGGGCTGTTCAATATGGGACTTGCTCGAGATCCCCCTCTGTCATTTGAAGAATTAATCGAGCGGGTGGGGCGAGAGATTGAGGGGGAGGCCACCAACACCTCTTTCGTGGCGAACTTGGCCAAGTTGGCGGAGGAGAAGAGAAGGGAGGAGGATCCCAGCAGCAGTATATGAGAAGAATGGAAGAGCCAAGAAGGCAGGAGTTCTAGCCCCCCCCCCCCCCCCCCCCCCCCCCCCCCCCCGAGGGGCAAGATCAAGGAGGGAGGTTTCAACCACCCGTCAATCGGCCGGTGTGGAGATCACCATGAGGATTACCTCCAGGTTAGGGAAAAGGAGTCGCCTAGGGAGGGGGGCCCTTCCAGGAAAGAGGGGGCAATATCAAGAGGGACAGGGATGGTTCAACCACCCAGGGTGGCAGCTGGGACTGAGGTCTTTCCATCCCCCACCTCAGCATGCCATAGCGATAGGCCAAGGAGGAAGAAGAGGAAGAAGGAATCGCCCAGGAGGGGCAGAGAGGGGGAGAGAGACATTATCATATTGCGACTTCCACCAGGAGGAAGGTCACGCAACGACTACCTGTCCCGAGTTCATGGAGATAAGAGGAGGAAGGAGAGTCCCAACGGGGCCGCAAAAACTTCAAGATGCCGAAAGAGGAGGAGCGGAGTTAGACGACCGGTGCGAGGACCGGGTCAATGTGGGAATCTGAGGAGGGATCAAGGTGATCCACTGGAGGGGGGGGGGGGGGTAGGGATCGAGGCCACCCGAAAGGGGAGCCTCCATCACATCTATCATCGAAGTTTCTCCTCGACCTCCAAGACCCCACCCTAGGAGGAGAAGATCACCTTCACCAACAAGGAGATACCCAAGCATGACGATCCATTCTGCGATGCGCTAGTGATCTAAACTGCATTGTAAAAGAAGCCTTGTTGTCGAAAAGGCTAAGGGAGAACTCTTGAAGATAGCTTATGGAAGAAGAACTGCTTGTCGTCAGAATGATCAAGACAATATCGTCAAAATGACAGTATAGTTTCGACGACATCGTCGGAATGACGGTATGGTCTCAATGACATCATCGAGAAGACAGCTAGATGTCAACAAGATTATGATGACATGTTTAAGATGACTTTATGTCATCTTAAGTGTAAGTACATCTGTGATATCCTGTATCGTCGAGATATTATTATCTAAAGAAGATTGAAGAAGACTTGAAGATTTGTCCAAGTCCAAGATGGATCATCGTAACGGCAAGTTCTGTCATTGAGATGTTGTAAATATCGTTGAGACTGTTGAGAACTCCGCTATCGTGATCTCGGTAATCTCCCTGCCTCCGAACTTGTGCACTTCCTGTTCAGCCCACCAACGCTCTGCCTCTCCGTTAAGGAGGAAGGTGGCTAAAGTGACCATCATAACTTCTTCTGTTGCTGTCGCCCTTAGAATTTTCCTAACCGTTGACAGCCAGTCCTCCGCCTCCGTTGGGGATCCGGTCCCCGAGAAAGTTGGAGGATGGAAGCTTAGAAAGTGTTGCAGCTGTTGATCACGTGCTCGTGCAACAACTACACGCTCTACCGGACGCTCCACCCTTTGCACCGCCGCAGGTTCCACTGCAGGTTCGATCACCGGGGCCGCATCTGTATTAGGCGTAGCAGGCTGTGCAATCCTTTGCGGTTGAGCATTGATCATCGCGAAGACAGCTTCTGCGATTAACCTGATCATCTCAGCAGGAGGAGTGGTCGCTGGCACTTCAGCCGACCCACTACTTTCAGCGGTGTTACGGGGTTGAGACGGCCCCGCACCACTTCTAGTCGCCTATAATCGTGTAAGACACAATTTAGTGACTGAAAACATAGCAAACAACAATCATGGAACGCTCAGGTTCCGCAAACAAGTGTTTTCTCATTCCTAAGTGGACATTCTTATTAGTTTTTGTCGTTTTAGGTGAATGCACATCCCGTGCACACCACCCCTTAAAAGGAATTCGTCCCGAATTCGCTAAACTACGGATCGACGCCTTAAGTCCGATACCAAATTGTAACACCCTGCCAGTACGAGTAATATAACAGTAGGTCCGGCCGGGACCCCACGCCATACTAACCACACTAGCTAGGAGTTAAAAGGTGATAAACAGAAAGAACCTACAACAGAGTATACTAAACACTAGCGGAAGCATTAAGATTTAACATTTCCATTAGAATTGTCCACTATCATAGGAATGAAACCAAGAAAGAGAGTTATGGCCTTAAGGCCTTACATTTAGCAAATGTACTGAAAACTCCAAAACATACATCGGCACGCAGGCCGGCACTACATGAGAAAGCTAAAAAGGAGGCTGGCCTTCAAGGGCCAACTCAGCAAAAGGGGCCGCCGCCCGCTATTTCCCGCTAGGCTCACCTGCACCTGCATAAGAACATTCCACCAAGCGGTGGCAAACAAGGTAACGGTCAGCACAGCTGACCAAATTATAACGACCCCACCCCTTTCCCGGGGTGGCGGAGATTCTACCCTGCAAGCAAGCCATACTAGCACAAGTACTAAAATAAAGAAAGTGCAACTACACAAGGTGAGGTTTCAAGCACATTCAATCTTCTAGGTTGAGCATCAAAAAGGAGGGAACCTAGGTATGCACATGATGTTGGTTGGGTTCACCCGAAGGTTCCCCGCAACCGCCTAAACAACCGCATGAGGCTAACAACATCAATTCCACAAACACTCCACCATAAGGGCCATCGTCTTATGTGGGAAAAAGAGCTTTTGGTCGGTCTAGGTAAACCACCTTCCACGACCTCTCCCATGATCACACGGCTACATGAGGTAGGGACCTCTTACCGATCTGCATGGAAACGGGTTCGGTTTAGCTTTGCCCGTGCTCTAATCGTCGCGATCTGTCGCACGACGCGGGTACGGCTTCGCCTCGGCCCGTAAGGGTTTAGCACCTTCAAGTGCTACACAACTATAAGCTACGCACCTAATCCCTTCACAAGGATCTAGGCTTCACAAATACTCAAAAAGGGGAGGTATAATACGCTCCGCATCAATTTCGCGGTGAAGGTTTGCCTTCAACAAATCTCAAAGCATGGGGCTTTCGTTAGGATCTTCACAAGATGCCTACACTTAAATCCCGCACTACTATAGATGATTTCACGGAGTCATTCTCCGGCACGCATTCTAGGCTTAACCTAAATGCAACGTCGCAATCCAAGCATCACCGATTCGGGCTCACGGCCACGAATAGGCTTCACACAAAATGCCTAAATCCGCACGACTACCGGATTTTCTACATGCAATATGCCGGGGACGGACACAATCGACCCGGAGTTCCGGAGAACTTGAGGGAATCCTACACTTCACCCATTTGGTGAAAGGGATCCCTCATGCAAGCATAGAGAAACGAAGGAGAGGACAAAAGACAAGTCCAAACAACGGGAGAAGAAATCGTTACCCTAGGAGCGTTCTTTTTCGCCATGGATCCGAGATTCTAGACGGAGGGAAATGACCGCACCGGGCTGCACTCTCCAGATCTGGAAACGGTTCGCGAAACGGAGCTCCGGAGCTCCGTCAATGGCGGAATCTCCCTTCTTCTTCCTTGGCTCCTCCTTCTTTCTCTAGGGTTTGGAGAGAGAATGACTTAGAGAATATGAGGTTTAACCCCCTCTCATCAGCCCTAAAGGTCTCCCGCAACTAAACCTAGCCGTTGGATCAAATCCCAAAAGATTTGGACGGTCCGATCTTCTTCTCCGCTCAAAATCGCGGAACAGAATAAACAGGGCGCACGATCGCTGGCGCACGATCACTGGTCGTGCGCGAAGAGGGAAATGGTCGTGCGCACTGTCCGAGACAGAACTCGATTCTCTTATGAATTAACGCACGATCGCTGGCGCACGATCACTGGTCGTGCGCGAAGAGGGAAATGGTCGTGCGCACTGTCCGAGACAGAACTCCGATTTTTTGCGGGTTGCGCACGATCGCTGGCGCACGATCACTGGTCGTGCGCGAAGAGGACCATGGTCGTGCGCATTGACCTGGTCTGGAATCTTGAGCCTATACCGAGCGCAACACCACCATTCCGCCTACCTCGCTGAACCACGATCTTTGGGGTGTTACATGCTAGGAGCCGAAAGACCTTGCCCTTGAAGAATACTTGAATCTAGAAACAAACCCCTTAAGCTTCAGCGAGGAGGTCCCACCACATACCCGGAAGCTCACAAGGAACTTCCCCTCCCAAGCCAATGCTGAGCCTGGGCACCTTGGAGGGCACTAAAGGTCACCTCACCATACACCTTCAATGACAGGGGGATGGAGGGGTAGTGCTAGCTCAAAACACCCAAGCGAGGGAGGGGGTACCAACATCCCTTCCCAAGGTGCCCATGGGGGTCTATTTATAGACTTCCCAAAATTGGGGTGCAGATAGCCAAAAATCTACTATCCGCAGCTCAACAACTAACCTGAATGACAAAAACAGGAGGGGGTGAGTGGAGCTTGAGACATCCACTCACCCTTGCCGAGGGTCAGGAGAGTGGACCGAATGGTCCACTGCCTGGGCTTGGGAGAGTGGGCCACTCGGTCCACTCTCCTCAGGGGCAAGTGGACCCATGGTCCACTCCCCTAAGTGCCCGGGGCGAGTGGACCATAGGTCCACTCTCCCCTCACCCTGGGCGAGTGGACCATGGTCCACTCTCCACTCACCCTGGGCGAGTGGACCATGGTCCACTCGCCACTCCTGGGCGAGTGGACCATAGGTCCACTCGCCCGGGGCTTGGGCGAGTGGACCACTAGGTCCACTCGCCCAGGAAGTGGACTTCCGGTCCACTTCCTCCCCCCTGGGACTGCATCTTTGATCCCGAAAGCCTCCAATTGGTCGATCTTCTGCGTCACGGTCACCCTCTCTATCCCGAAATCATCCGCATTGGGTCACACCGACTCGGAAAATATGAGGGTTGTACACAATCCCCGCTCTTTTCAAGCTTTCCTTAAGCTCGGAAAGAAAGTCCAACACACCTATTTGATGAGTAGGTGGGACCTTAGAGGAATCCATGAAGGGCCCTTCCAACGGGATACTCCTGCCGAATTTATCAGCTGGACCTGACTTGAGGCGGAAGGAGAACCTTTCTCCACTTAACAACCCTCCTATGAGCCAAGCTCAACTGGAGGTGGAGAAAGCTCAACACCTTAGGTCGAATAGAACTTGACTTGAGGTGGAGAAAAACTCAACACCTCTAGTCGAGCCGAGCTTGACCTGAGGTGGAAGGCAAACCTTTCTCCACTTAACAACCCTCCTATGAGTCGGTCTCAATTGGAGGCGGAGAAAGCTCAACACCTTAGGTCGAATTGAACTGGACCTGAGGTGGAGAAAAACTCAACACCTCTAGTCTAGCCGAGCCCGACCTGAGGTGGGAGGCAAACCTTTATCCACATAACAACCCTCCTATAAGCCGAGCTCAACTAGAGGTGGAGAAAGCTCAACACCATAGGTCGAATTGAACTTGACCTTAGGTGGAGAAAAACTCAACACCTCTAGTCGAGCCGAGCTCGACCTGAGGTGGAAGGCAAACCTTTCTCCACTAAACAGCCCTCCTATGAGCCGGGCTCAACTGGAGGTGGAGAAAGATCAACACCTTAGGTCGAATTGAACTTGACCTGAGGTGGAGAAAAACTCAACACCTCGAGTCGAGCCGAGCTCGACCTGAGGTGGGAGGCAAACATTTCTCCACTTAACAACCCTCCTATGAGCCGAGCTCAACTAGAGGTGGAGAAAGCTCAACACCTTAGGTCGAATCGAACTTGACCTGAGGTGGAGAAAAAACTCAACACCTCTAGTCGAGTCGAGCTCGACCTGAGGTGGAAGGCAAACCTTTCTCCACTTAAGAACCCTCCTATGAGCCGAGCTCAACTGGAGGTGGAGAAAGCTCAACACCTTAGGTCGAATCGAACTTGACCTTAGGTGGAGAAAAACTCAACACCTCTAGTCGAGCCGAGCTCGACCTGAGGTGGAAGGAAAACCTTTCTCCACTTAACAACCCCCTTATGAGTCGGGCTCAACTGGAGGTGGAGAAAGCTCAACACCTTAGGTCGAATTGAACTTGACCTGAGGTGGAGAAAAACTCAACACCTCTAGTCGAGCCGAGCTCGACCTGAGGTGGGAGGCAAACCTTTCTCCACTTAATAACCCTCCTATGAGCCGAGCTCAACTGGAGGTGGAGAAAGCTCAACACCTTAGGTCGAATTGAACTTGACCTTAGGTGGAGAAAAACTCAACACCTCTAGTCGATCCAAGCTCGACCTGAGGTGGAAGGTAAACATTTCTCCACTTAACAACCCTCCTATGAGTCGGGCTCAACTGGAGGTGGAGAAAGCTCAACACCTTTGGTCGAATTGAACTTGACCTGAGGTGGAGAAAAACTCAACACCTCTAGTCGAGCCGAGCTCGACCTGAGGTGGATGGCAAACCTTTCTCCACTTAACAGCCCTCCTATGAGCCGGGCTCAATTGGAGGTGGAGAAAGCTCAACACCTTAGGTCGAATTGAACTTGACCCGAGGTGGAGAAAAACTCAACACCTCTAGTCGAACTGAGCTCGACCTGAGGTGGGAGGCAAACCTTTCTCCATTTAACAACCCTTCTATGAGCCGAGCTCAACTGGTGGTGAAGAAAGCTTAACACCTTAGGTCGAATCGAACTTGACCTGAGGTGGAGAAAAACTCAACACCTCTAGTCGAGCCGAGCTCGACCTGAGGTGGAAGGCAAACCTTTCTCCACTTAACAACCCTCCTATGAGCCGAGCACAACTGGAGGTGGAGAAAGCTCAACACCTTAGGTCGAATCGAACTTGACCGAGGTGGAGAAAAACTCAACACCTCTAGTCGAGCCGAGCTCGACCTGAGGTGGAAGGCAAACCTTTCTCCACTTAACAACCCTCCTATGAGTCGGGCTCAATTGGAGGTGGAGAAAGCTCAACACCTTAGGTCGAACTAAACTTGAGCTGAGGTGGAGAAAAACTCAAAACCTCTAGTCGAGCTGAGCTCGACCTGAGGTGGAAGGCAAACCTTTCTCCACTTAACAACCCTCCTGTGAGCTGAGCTCAACTGGAGGTGGAGAAAGCTCAACACCTTAGGTCGAACTAAACTTGACCTGAGGTGGAGAAAAACTCAACACCTCTAGTCGAGCCGAGCTCGACCTGAGGTGGAAGGCAAACCGTTCTCCACTTAACAACCCTCCTGTGAGCCGAGCTTAACTGGAGGTGGAGAAAGCTCAACACCTTAGGTCGAACTAAACTTGACCTGAGGTGGAGAAAAACTCAACACCTCTATTAGAGCTGAGCTCGACCTGAGGTGGAAGGCAAACCTTTCTACACTTAATAACCCTCTTGTGAGCCGAGCTCAACTGGAGGTGGAGAAAGCACAACACCTTAGGTCGAACTAAACTTGACCTGAGGTGGTGAAAAACTCAACACCACTATTCGAGCCGAGCTCGACCTGAGGTGGAAGGCAAACCTTTCTCCACTTAACAACCCTCCTGTGAGCCGAGCTCAACTGGAGGTGGAGAAATCTCAACACCTTAGGTCGAACTAAACTTGACCTGAGGTGGAGAAAACTCAATACTTCTAGTCGAGCCGAGCTCGACCAGTGGTAGAAGGCAAACTTTTCTCCACTTAACAACCCTCCTGTGAGCCGAGCTCAACTGAAGATGGAGAAAGCTCAACACTTTAGGTCGAACTAAACTTGACCTGAGGTGGAGAAAAACTCAACACCTCTAGCCGAGCCGAGCTCGACCTGAGGTGGAAGGCAAACCTTTCTCCACTTAACAACCCTCATGTGAGCCGAGCTCAATTGGAGGTGGAGAAAGCTCAATACCTTAGGTCGAACTAAACATGACCTGAGGTGGAGAAAAACTCAACACCTCTAGTCGAGCCGAGCTTGACCTGAGGTGGAAGGCAAACCTTTCTCCACTTAACAACCCTCCTGTGAGTCGAGCTCAACTGGAGGTGGAGAAAGCTCAACACCTTAAGTCGAACAAAACTTGACCTGAGGTGGAGAAAAATCAACATCTTCCCAAACCAACTGGGGGCGGAGATCCAGTCCACGTCCCAGGTGCTTACCTTCACCTGGAGGCAGAGGAGCTCAACCATCTTATTGAAGCAGCTGAGGGTGGAGATCTAGTCCACGTCCTAGGTGTTTACCTTCACCTGGAGGTAGAGGAACTCGACCATCTTATCAAAGCAGCTGGGGGCAGAGATCCAATCCACGTCCGAGGTGCTTACCTTCACCTGGAGGCAAAGGAACTCGACCATCTTATCGAAGCAGCTGGGGGCAGAGTTCCAGTCCACGTCCTAGGTGCTTAGCTTACCTGGAGGCAGAGGAATTCAACACCTTTCCAAACCAATTGGGAGCGGAGTACCCGTCCACGTCCTAGGGGCTTAGCTTGCTTGGAGGTAGAGGAACCCAACACCTTCCCAAACCAATTGGGGGCGGAGTACCCGTCCACGTCCTAGGGTCCTAGCTTACCTGGAGGTAGAGGAACTCAACACTTTTCAAACCAACTAGGGGTGGAATACCCATCCACGTCCTAGGGGCCTAGCCTACCTGGAGGTAGAGGGACTCATCACCTCTCCAAGTCACTAAGCCAAGTAGCAAGTTGACCCAATGAGTCTCCCATCTTCCGGCATGACTGAGCCCGGAGAATGGTCTCTAGTCGGGGATCTTACCAACTGGGGGCGGAGTACTCATCCGCATCTTAGGTGCTTACCTTCACCTGGAGGCAGAAGAACTCAACACCTTCCCAAGCCACTTAGTCAAGTAGCGAGTCGACCCGATGAGTCTCCCATCTGCCGGCATGACTGAGCCCGGAGAAAGGTCTCTAGTCGGGGATCTTACCAAATGGGGGCGGAGTACCCATCCACGTCATTGGTGCTTACCTTCACCTGGAGGTAGAGGAACTCATCACCTCTCCAAGTCACTTAGCCAAGTAGCGAGTCGACCCGATGAGTCTCCCATCTGCCGGCATGACTGAGCCCGGATAATGGTCTTACCAACTGGGGGCGGAGTACCCATCAGCGTCCTAGGTGCTTACCTTCACCTAGAGGCAGAGGAACTCAACACCTTCACAAGCCACTTAGTCAAGTAGCGAGTCGACCCAATGAGTCTCCCATCTGCCGGCATGACTGAGCCCAGAGAATAGTTTCTAGTCAGGGATCTTACCAAACGGGGGCGGAGTACCCATCCACGTCCTAGGTGCTTACCTTCACCTGGAGGCAAAGGAACTCAACACCTTCCCAAGTCAATTACCGTAGGCGTTACCTGAAACCTTTTTCATTCATCATCGAGGAGCTACCTGCTTATTACAACGCGCCTCTCTGGGCCTACTTGGTCACATGCACCTTGACCATCTCCTTCATTACTTCCTCCATATTCTTTGTCTTCTTATTCCTTTTCTTTCTCCTGGTCCTTCCTGCTTCCCTTGTCAACGACCGCGACCTGTTGGGAGGAGGTGAGTTCATTGGCCCTTCGCTTCCAGCCATGGGACTTGCCCAGAGCTTTCTGAACTAGCTGCATCCACGCTCACCGCACCAGAATGTTGAAACCAGAGAACTGGTCTCGACGTTCGCAAGGGGGATGCAGCTAACCCTTACTTGACCCGAGCTAGAACCCTTGGCCAGTTGCTAAGAGACGAAAGACCTTGCCCTTGAAGAATACTTGAATCTAGAAACAAACCCCTTAAGCTTCAGCGAGTAGGTCCCACCACATACCCGGAAGCTCACAAGGAACTTCCCCTCCCAAGCCAATGCTGAGCCTGGGCACCTTAGAGGGCACTAAAGGTCACCTCACCGTCCACCTTCAATGACAGGGGGAGGGAGGGGTAGTGCTTGCTCACAACACCCACGCGAGGGAGGGGGGTACCAATATCCCTTCCCAAGATGCCCATGGGGGTCTATTTATAGACTTCCCAAAATTGGGCTGCGGATAGCAAAAAATCTACTATCCGCAGCTCAACAACTAACCTGAATAACCAAAACAGGAGGGGGGTAAGTGGAGCATAAGACGTCCACTCCCCCCCTTGCCGGGGATCAGGAGAGTGGACCGAATGGTCCACTGCCTGGGCTTGGGCGAGTGGACCACTCGGTCCACTCTCCTCAGGGGCGAGTGGACCCTGGTCCACTCCCCTAAGTGCCCGGGGCGAGTGGACCACATGTCCAATTGCCCCTCACCCTGGACGAGTGGACCATGGTCCACTCGCCACCCTTGGGTGAGTGGACCATAGGTCCACTCGCCCGGGGCTTAGGCGTGTGGACCACTAGGTCCACTCGCCCAGGAAGTGGACTTCCAGTCCACTTCCTCCACCCTAAGACTGCATCTTTGATCCTGATGGCCTCCAATTGGTCGATCTTCTGCGTCACGGTCACCCTCTCTATCCTGACCTCATCCGCGTTGGGTCACACCGACTCGGAAAATATGAGGTTTGTACAGGGAGGTGGAGAATGTGTATCGATTTCTCTTTATTGAACAAAGCATGCCCCAAGGATTGTTTTCCTCTACCTCAAATCGATGCACTAGTGGACTCTGCCGTCGGTTTCCCTGTCATGAGTTTTTTAGATTCCTTTTCAGCATACCATCAGATCTGAATGCACCCGCCGGATGTCAAGGACATTTCCTTCATCACTGACGATGGGTGTTATTGCTATAAAATGATGCCCTTTGGGTTGAGAAACTCGGAAGCCTCGCACAAAAGAATGATGGATCGGGTGATCAGGGAGAAAAAGTGTAGAAACTTAGAGGTCTATGTAAATGACCTAATGGTGAAGAGCAAGGACGTGGATCCTCGCCTTTAGGACCTGAAAGAGACCTTTGACACCCTGCAGAAATTCAAAATGAGGCTTAATCTATTGAAGTGTGTCTTTGGGGTAGGGAGGGGAAAATTTCTAGGTTACCACCTCACCCCTATAAGGGTAGAGCCTAATCCCGATAAGGTAAGGGTGATCTTAGACTTGGAATCCCCTAGAAATGCAAAGGAGGTCCAGCAGCTGATAGGGAAGTTGGCAGGGTTAAGCAAGTTCCTCTCCCGAACAGGGGAGAAGTGCTCGCGCTTCTTCAAACTGTTGAGGGGAAGTCAGAAGTTTGATCAGACTTTAGAGTTTGAAGAGGCCTTCCAGTAGTTAAAGAGGCAACTCATGCAGACACCCCTATTCCAAGGGCCTACGGTGGGGGAGGACCTAACTCTTTACCTGGGAGTGGGGTTGAGGCATTAAGCTCAGTCCAAGTTCAAGAAGAGGACAGGAAGCAGCTCCCCATCTACTACGTAGGTAGGGTATTGAAGAAAGCAGAAGTCAAATACCATATCCTTGAGAAGTTGGTGTTCACCCTGATTATCTCGGCCAAGCTTCGGCCATATTTCCAGGCGCATTCAATCAAAATAGTGAACGACCATCCCCTCCGCAACATCATAGAAGGGGTAGAGCATTCAGAAAGATTAGCAAAATGGTCGGTGGAGCTGAGCGAGTTTGAAATTTCCTTCTTACCCCGACTGTCAATGAAGGCGTAGGTTGTGGCTGATTTCCTGGCAGAGCATGTGGTTGAGATGGAAGGGTCCCAGTCCCCCGAACAGTTAGCCTGGCAGATGTTGGTGGATAGGGCATCAGGAAGGTACTCCCTGGGTGGTGGAGTGATCTTGATGAGCCTTCATGGGACAAATATTGAGCAAGCAATAGACATCGTCTTTCCGCTTACAAACAACCAAGCCGAGTATGAGGCAGTTGTTGGAACTTTAGGCACCCTTAGGGGGGGTGAATAAGAGTTTTTGAAAACTTTAGGATTTAAGACAATCTTTTGATATTTTATATGAAGTAAGTTAAATTAAAAGTAAAGAGCAAGAAATCAATTTTATTAAATAAATAAAGACATGATTATCATTTATAAAATTGATTGCAAAATAGGATTTCTATGATTCTGGAAATTAAAGGCGAATATAAATACACTTTGGTTTTCTTTACCGACTCTTCTCATTAAGAACCGGTTGGCTTTAACAAATCAATCCCCAGATCTGGCCTCAAGCCGCTCTAGCCCTTCTCTCCCCAGAAAGGCCTCGAGCACCCCCTAGATCTAACTCCTAGACCTAGTTAACAACAACCGCGATGAATTCCCCCTAAGCCGTGCACGGACCTAGTCACCAACAACCGTGACAAATTCACTAAACAATCACAAAGGATAAAGGTACAACAAAATATAAAGAAAATTAAAAAAACTCCCTATGAAGAATTCTGGAGATAGCAAAGACCCGCTGAATATCGTTGAAGTCGAAGCGTGCGATCATCACGTTGGGTTAGCGTTGATACGATCCTCCTTTAAAATATTCTCTTGAATTTATATGGGAGATGGTGGTCTAGAAATACGGCCCTCAGAGATCTTCTGAAGTGTTGGAATATGGCTCCTTGGGATCCATGGTTGAAGAGAACGAATGCCACCTATTTATAGAACAAGAAGCTAATGCCGGCATTAAGGATAACGTCAGGCGTTGACTCTGTATAGAAATAACTTGATGGCTCGGATCTTCAAAATAATAAGGAGATTCAGCATCTTTGAAAACATTCATTTTAGGCAACCTTAACGCTGGTGTTAAGGGTAACGCACAGCGTTAAGACAAATCATTCCCAAAATGCTCCTTCAATCACGACAGCTTCCCTCCATGTCATTTTCATCTTGGGGTTGAATGAAAGTCAACGTTGGAGTTAGCCTTAACTCCTGGCGTTAGACCATATTCTTCTTCTCAGCTTGTGAGCAAGTCCAAGACCAACAATACAGCATCCTAGTGTCATTTTTGTTCAAACCTGCATGCTAAAAACACAATGGCAAACTAGATCAAAATACAAGTAGGATTTGTTATTCTCAAACCAAAGGGATGCGGAAAACCGTGTTCCATCTATCTTCCCCTTTTGATAATAACAAAACCAATTATGATAAATCGGATTCAGATATAATAGATGTGTTTTTATTAAAAGATTGGAACTATGCTACAAAGAGATTTTAATATCAAAACATATTTAGAGATGTGTGCTCCCCCTATTTAAGTGCTCCCCCTTAGTGTATGCTCTCATAGACTAGATTTAGGCACCCCCTTAATCTAGTGAATCCTACTTCTTAATCATTAAGATTTACCATTTTATTCTCCCCCTTTTGTTAGTAGCAAAAGTGGGAGGAGTGAAACAAAACAAGGATAAGGAGGTGAAAGTTAGGACAACTAAGAGGGGATTAGGAGTTTTGTTGAAAATAAGTAAGTCATAATAAAGCAAAGAGAGAGTAGCACAGCGGAAAAAGAATATGATAAGCATGAGTAATAGCAATCCCATGTACATTACCAAGCCATTCTACCACTTGTTAGAAAATAATGAACAAAAGATTTTGAAAGATAACACTTGATGAAAAAAGTGAAAAAGAGTTTGAAAGACACAAGCGAATAAGGGACCTTAAAAAGCATGAAAAAGTATGGTAAAAATACTTGATCAAATCAATAATGCGGAAAAGGAAGGTAACTAAGATAAACAAAAAAAAATTATGCTTGTTATGGTTTGACATTTCCAACAATATTTCTAGACTTTTCACATATAATGAGCATTATCCTTAAAAAAATTTCACAACTAATAGGCAAGCATGATTTAACATATTCAAAAAGATAATAGCTACAATGTAACTAATTTGTATTTCAAGTAAAGCAAACATTGTAGAAATCATGCATTGTAATCTAGTGCTTTTACCTATCTTTTGAGAGAATCATGTAACTATGTTTTAGGATTCAATTCTCATGAGTAGAAGGTTTATGAAAAACAATGATGTGTGAAAATAGTGTTTTGATAAGAGTATACAAGTGATGTTAGTTATTGGGTGTCGACTTATCACCTAGAGGGGGGGTGAATAGGTTTTTCAAATTGTTTTATTCCCCTTTTGGTGTTCTTGTTTTCTGGTTAATAGATTTGGAGATTGAAACGCACAGCACAGAAAACACACAAAGACTTATAGAGGTTCCTCAAGATAGGGTGTCTTGAGTAGTCCTCTTTCCCTCTGCGCCTACCTAGCAGTGTGCTAGGCTCGGCAAACTCCGCCAATGTCTTCGGCCCACAAGCCTTACAACTCGGACCTGCAAGTCCCTACATCCTAGGACCGCAAGCCCCTTCACTGCACCCGAGTCCGCATGCTCGACACTGAGGCCCTCAAGCCCTACAACTCGGACCCACAAGTCCCTGCAGCCTAGGCCCGCAAGCCCCTTCAGTGCACCCGAGCCCGCAAGCTCGACACTAAAGCCCTCAAACCTTACACAGCACAGACCTGCAAGTCATGCCTGCAGCCTAGGCCCGCAAGCCCCTTCACTGCACCCGAGCCCGCAAGCTCGACACATTTGGACCCGCAAGTCCCTCTGCCCTAGCCCTCAATCCTCACAGATCTCAAGCCTTCAATCTTGACACACAGATCTGAAACCAGATCCACAGTTTCTGCCCGCAAGCCTTACAAGAAAGATTTATAATATGTTCTACTACCTTGTGGAGATCGGCTTCTTTTCTTGCTTTGCCTGATGTTGACTAGCTTCCTTTATTGAACGATTCTTAGAAGTCGATGAGACTAGACTGCAAATTGAAGAACACATGATGATCGTTTTGTTCTTCCTTTCTTTCTTTCTTCTTCACAGCAGCTTGTACTGTTGTATAAAAAATGCTCAGCGAGATACTTTTTCGTTCCTTCGTTCTCTCTCGTTTCTAGTACATCATTGTTCCCTTTTATAGAACGGATGAGCTGCTTAATGGTCACCTATGATGTCCTTTACTGACAGATGTCGATACCTCAGGAGCACATGCTGATTGGACAATTAGGCGGCGACATTAAATGCTGACAGCGCGTCCGGCTACTTTTGAATCTATCTCGACGATATTTCCACTGTCACGACGACATGGACAATATCTCAATGACAGGACTTGTCATTGTCTTGAACTAGGACAGACCTTCAAATTTCCTTCCCTCTTCTTCAGATGGAGATATCTCGACAACATGGGACATCCCTTCTGCACTTCCACTTAAGACAATCATGATGTCACCTTACTGATATCGGCGTGTTCTTGTCTGCTCAATATCGTTGTAACCACCTTATCTTGTCGATGACATAATTGTTATCATGTCGACAGACTATTCTTCAGCAACTGCCTATCTTCATATGACCTTCTTTAGTCTTCTCGAAGTCACGCCTTCTTTACGACGATGTCATCAGCATCAGTCTCATCGACGACACAGCTTCATTTCAACGATATCTTTGACACTGACCTTCCCTTTGCCTTTTCAACGACATTCATTCTGACTTAGCCTTATCGAAGTCAAGGCTTCTTTTCGATGATATTCATTCTGAGCTAGCCTTATCAATGTCAAGGCTTCTTTTCGACGATATCGTCGACATCTTGTCCTGTGTTGTGCTTAAGTCTCCTTCTTCATCTCAGCTTTCTGATATCATTGTGAGGTGATGTAGTGTTGAAGTCACAACGATATTATCATACGCATGCTTTCTCGACGATAGCTGATTTGATAACTCTGCTTTGCTTTGCATATCATTTCAACGATATGCCTGGTGTTGTCGACGATATGTTTGGTCCTTTTCGACGACAACAGACATGATCATTCTTCTGGGCTTTGCTCATCATTTCAACGATATGCCTATACTTGTCGACGATATGTCCAGTATTTTTCGACGATATTGTACTTAGGCAATTATTGAAGTACTGGACATATTGTTTGATCTCTGCAAACATGAACTTAATATAACTCTAAATACACCTTGTACTTACCATTGAGCTGAACACTTCTTCAAATCAGGAACACTACTGGGCACTGTTCCCAACAATCTCCCCCTATTTGAAGAAGTCATAACCCACTCAATGATAAAGTACATCTTAAGCAAATAAACATATAATAATGATATTGCAGTTATGTTTGAGTGAACACAGAGTTTGATAAATATCACTTCATTGACAATTTATAAATAGTGACAAATGTTTTAAAGTTTTCAGCATTTCAACATTTGCCCCTAGTGATTCAGCCATCTATTTCTCTGGTTCTTTCATAGTTGCTTCACTCTTTGCTTTCTTGACACTGGCTTCCTGCTCCTTCTCAGTTTGTGTGGTGAAGTATTCAAATGTCTTAGGGTGATACTTGAGAGACTCAGGAGTGTCTGCAGGGATTCTGCCTGCTTGCTTGTCCCTTCTGTATACTCTCCTTGCTTCTTCTTGATCTTCATACTTAGCCCATTCTTGAGGACAGTACACTTTGTACCTCTCACCTTTATTTACCTTCACCAGCTCCCATGCTTTTAATATAATGGCTCTGTACTTAGGACTCCATCTCTCATAGTTATCCTTTTTCTCCATTTCCTCCCTATATTTTCTTTTTCTCATTTTTACCTCATCTTCTTCCAATATTTCCTTTCCTATACTTTGATCAGTAGCAGCATCAGGAATGTCTGCGTATTGATCTTCAGTCGGGTACTCTTCAGTAGGCTCATCAAAATGGAGAGGAGGGAGATTCATTGCTTCCCTGATGGTATTGGTGGTCCAGATGGCATGCTCACCACTGGCCTTTATCATTGATCTCTCCCCCTTTATGACTTCTCTTGACATCTCCCTTTGGAGGTTCTCCTGAAGTACTAGTATCTTTTCTTTCAGCATATAAATCCCTTTCTTCAAATGATTCTTTGTCTCCAGCAGACGACTGTCCAGCTCTTTGCTGTGATGATCAAGTTTATCCTGGGTATTTGTCGTGTGTTCAACCATCCACCTGTTGGTTGCTATATAAGCCTTCTCTATGTTGTTGCCGAGCATTATCTGATTATCCCCTAAATCAGATAGACCCTAGTGAGTAAGTTTTATCTCTTTGGTAGTATACTCTTATAGATTCTTCACATCATTTCTCAGGCTTGCAGTTTCAGCAGATAGTTCTCTTTTTATATCATTGATGGCTGAGTTAACATGACCTTCAATTTTTATCCTTTGCTCTTCTAGGAGCATTCTTATTTGAGGCAATAGTGAGGACTCCACTATCCTATTCTCTGGAGGTGAACTGGCTTGTCCTGGTTCCTCTTTTTTAGTCCCATCAACCATTGGAGATGGAGATTTTCTGATGGGTGACTGGTTTGACTCATTTTCCTTTTCAGGACTTGGCAGATCTCTGCTAGTCTCATCAGCAGGATTCTCTTGGTTGTCTTCTTGGGGATCTTTACTTGGGTCCTCTTGGTCTGCTGATCCAGAATGGACAGCATCCTCAGCCCCAATGATCTTATTGATCACTTCTTCAACTTGAGCAGGGATCTCACCATTCTTCTTCCCCTCAGTCTCAGCATCCTCTTGCTCTGTTCCTATTATTACCATTGTCCCGGATGCCAGTCTTAGGGCAGAGGTCTGGAGGGAGACATTCCTTTTCTCTACATGCACTTCAGAGTCAGACGAGTCTGAGCTGTTTCCTGATTCACTTTCTTCAGATGAGCTTTCTCCCTTCCTCTTCACATTCTCAGTAGTCTTTAGCTTCTTGGGAGACTCAGTCAGAACTTTCGCCCACCTTTCCAGTATCCTGATATCCATTCTTCCCATGTGATGGATTTTTGCGCCATACTTCTTGTCAAAGCTTTCAGGGTAAGATATCAGTAGAAATAGAGATAGTAGTCTTCCTAGATTTGGAACTTGAAAGCTTTCTTGTATTCTCTTGAAGATGATCTTGTTGGAACATGGTCTTCCGCATCTCCTAGGTTTGAGAATAACAAATCCTATGTGTATTTGATCTTGTGTGTTCAAGTGTGCAGGATAACATAGTCCATATGACTCAAGGAGTACTCATGATGACTGCCCCCAAAATTGAAGCCAGAATTCGAAGAGGCTCACTAGCGTCGGCGGTAGCACCTAGCGTCGGGCGCTAGCGATGAATAGCGCAATTCCAGGAGCTTTTATAGAAGGCTCTAACGCTTGGCGGTAGCTACTAGCGCTGGCGGTAGCATGGCTCACAAAAGGCATAGAGCAAAATGTTGCCGCGGATGGGAGATCCTGCCGCGCAAATTGTTTCCTAATCCGGGCTAGCGCCGGCGGTAGCGCTAGCGCCGGCGGTAGCGCTTGGGCTATAAAAGGACCCCCTCTCCTCTTGTTTTCGTACACACCCATTGCATACACCTCAGAGAGAGAGTACTAGAATTCCAGAGGCTTATCTTAGCCGAAATTTGAGGTCCCAGCGAAGCTCTGCCAATTTCTGAAGGAGAATTCCATCACGCCGAATCCAGACAAAGTCCGCTTCAACAAACACTGATTCTACAGCTGATCTTCGTCCCTGACTTCAGAAGTTCTTCTTAAGGGAGGTTTTGTTATTTTATTTCTCTTTCTTCATTGTAAACGGTAGTGAAATTGCCTCGTGTTGGCGACTAGGTCTGGGGTAGACTTAGCGCTGAAATTCGCCTCGTGTTGGCGACTAGATCTAGGCTAGTTCTAGGGGGTGCTCATGGCCACATCCGGGGAAGAATTGGCTAGAGCGTCTTGAGGCCGAATCTGGGGAGGATAAGGCTAGGGCCACCGGTTCGTGGGGAAGCGAGTCGGGATAGAAAACAAAAAGACCTTTTTTATTATTCGCCTCCGATCTCTAGCATCATCGAGATCAAGTTTTGTAAAACTTATTTATCATTAATAAAACTTGTCTCTCTTTTTGTTTTACTTAACTTAGTTCATGTCTTTAATCTTGCAATAATACAAAGTTTTTCAAATATAGTCTAAAGTTTTTGAAAACCCTTATTCACCCCCCCCCCCCTCTAAGGGCGCCGACCGATCCAACAAGTGGTATCAGAGCGGTTTTATTCCAATCGGCTTAACAACCGGGAATAATGGCGTCTCATGATCTCGCTTCAACTAGTGGGGCAAATTTCTGTGAAGATGAAATATCACATAAACCACCCTTGTTTGAAGGAACAAATTATAAAGGATGGAAAATCTTAATTGAAAATTTTATTAAAACTTTAGACATCGAAGTATGGAACTTAGCAATTATAAGAATCAAATAAAAAAGAACGTCAGCTAAATGCCAAAGCCAAACACTATCTATTTGTGCACTATCTAATGAAATTTTCAAATTCATATATTGCTTTTCTAGTGCATACAAAATATGGCACTTTCTTGAAGAAATGTATGATATTCCTCTCAGAGGTGTGGAACAAACACAGGAGGAAAAGAACGTACAAGAATCCATTATCATCCAAGATGATCTCTCTCGGAGCAAAGCCATGAAGAATATTGAAATAGAGAAAGAGAACAATACATCAAAAGAAGATGAAAACTCATCTGTGATCGAGGAAGGACTAAAAGATGACAAAGGAACTTCATGCTCATATTTTGCCTCCTCCAAAAGCGCTGTAAGAAAGACTAAATCTTCGTCTTGTGTAATAACCTCTATCTCTAGTTTCAACATATTAAAAATAGCTAAACGAAAGATCAAAAAATTGAAAATTGCTAATAAAATTTTACGTTTAGAAAATAAGAGGCTAAAGGCAAAAGAATCAAATTGTGATGTGTCTTCATCATCTTGTTTTTTACTTGAAAATACAAAATCTTGTTTTGATAGTAATAATATTAAAGAAAAAATCAAAGAACTTGAAAAAGAAATTATTTGTGTGAAAGAACATAATGAAAAACTATGTTTAGGAAATTCATCGTCGAAGAATGATTGTGCTAAATGTAAAGACTACGAGATTGAAATTAAAGAGATGGACGAAACATTTGATGAATATAGGGATGAATATGAAAAACATATTGAATCAATTGCTACCACTCTTAAAAATAGCACAATCGCTTACAATAAAGCCAGACACAATTTACAAACTAAGAATGATGAATTAAATGCTAAAATCAACATGCTCATGGAAATCATAAAGAAAAACACTCATTCACAATACCATGATATATCTAAAAGCAAGTTAAATATAAATTCTCAAAATATTAATAAATCAAACAATGGAAATAAAAGACATCAACAAATTAAAATTGAAATTCCAAAGTACAATTATTATCATCAAACTTCTCCCAACATAAAACTTCACAAATTTCCTATGAAAAATGCTTTCTATAATCACTACAATTATAATCCTAAAGATAATGATTATCACAATAGAAATTTGACTCATAATAATAATATTAAACCACAGTTTGAATGGAGGCCCAAAACCAAAGATGATACACAAACACCACAAAAAGGGGCCCATTCATTTCCATCTCCCCAAAAGCAAATACGTTGTATTTGGGTACCCAAAGGAACCATCACACCCGGTCCTCTTTGGATACCTAAATCTCTCTTTCATTAGGTACCACAAAATGCATGAAGTAGAATATTTTCAAAAGGGAAATATACAATTTTTCTACTTCATGATGAGCTTTAATGTCTTTAAATCTTCTTTGTTTTCTTACTTCTTTGAAATTATCATGTTATTGTCATCTTGTATAGGAAACATGATCGAAAATTTTAATGAGCCTATAACTCAAAAATCTTATCAAGATGACCTACTTATTATTCATATATTCATTATACATATATTTATCAACAATTTAATTCAAAATCTTCTATGCGGTGGTAAAATATTTAAGATTTCAAAAAGGTATACCACATAAAAATTCTTCTCAAATATCACCACTTCATAACATCAAATTATAAATAAAACATTCTAGTATCCAAAAGATAACAAAATAAACATAATTCAAAGAACAACAACATCCAAGACATAGGTTCAAATTCCTGAATTATTACATAAAAATTGTTCTTCTCACAACTACTCCTCCTCATCTATGTCCTCCACACTAGGACTCTCGTCTCCTGCGAATCCTCCGGATCGAGTGGCGGGGCGGATCTGAAACTGGACTCTCCCACTCCCTCCGCTCTGGTGTAGATGGGTTTAACATTAAAGCTTTCATCATGAACTTCATCATTTTTTTGATCCCTGTGACATCCTTCCTTGTCACAGAAACATCCTCCTCCACCCGTGTCATCCGCTCACCCATCTCCTCTCGAAAGGACCCATATGGAGCATCTCGAGCCCCTCGAGAAGATGCTCCTCGCCGGAGTGGTGGTTGAGTTGATGATGATGGCTCGTCCGAGACCAAGGATGTTCGCAAATGTGAGGTACTATAAATAGGAGGATAGCAATCTACTAAAAAGAAACCTAAGTCAATAGTAGGATACAAAACCTGAATAACTCGCTGAATGATGCCACCCAGGGGCAGGTTGTTGAATCTCTAACGGGTTGGTTGCGGCAACTTGAAGGAATAACGGATCAAGGAGAGTAACAAATCCGCAACATCAAACCTCTCCTTCTCTAAAATAAAATAGGTAACATAACTTAGTTGCGCTGTGACCTTGGCAGTATCACCCAACTTCAGTAGCATTGTATGGCGCTACACATTTTGCACGACCAAGGCATCCACGGTGAGAGTCGAAACGGAAGAGATCAGACTCCTGCAATCCTTGTTATGCAGCGCCATGTTCACTTGAGTCCAATCTCTGTCTGCCCTGAACCTCTCAACTATTTCCAATCTATGTGAATGCTGAGTCAATCCGAACACGATCCTCAACTGTTCATGGGTAATAGTAACCATCTGCCCCTGCACTTGTGACTAGACTCCTCCATCCAGCTCTGTCGTTGATGGATCTGCCGACAACTGCAGCCTTTATCGAAGGCAATTGTTATTAGCACATCAGTTTTGGCTATTCGCACATCAATTTCTATGAGTTATTACGCATCTTTTAAAAATACATCTTGTACATGCATTTTTAGGAAAAGTGTTCAACACGAAAATTGTAGATCTCGTTGAGATCTATAAATTTCGTGTTGAACACTTTCCTAAAAATGTATGTACAAAACGTATTTTCAAAAATTCTTCAAAAATTTGCTATAATTACGATCAGGGCGACAATACGTCTTGTGCGTGCATTTTTAGGAAAGTGTTCAACACGAAAGTTGTAGATCTCGATGAGATCTACAATTTTCGTGTTCAACACTTTTCCTAAAAATGCATGGACAAGACTTATTTTCAAAAGGCACGTAATAACTCATAGAAATTGGTGTGCGAATAGCCTAGACCGATGTGCTAATAACAATTGCCTTATCGAATGCACTGGAAATAAAAGGCTGAAGACTTGGATGCCCTTCATCGTTTAGTCCGTGTTTTGGCCGGCAACAATCTCGAGCAATCCGCCGCCGCCCAGTCACCAGCTTTTCTTCCCCGTCTTTAAACAGAGAGTCGGACTCGAATCCGACACAGTAAAACATTTTTTACGGCGGACAGCTGGACATGCTTCCCCTCATCGCACTATTGCTTCTCTCCACCGCCGCCTCTGTCGGCGCTGCAGCGCTTCAACCAGCTCCTAAGAGTGACATCTTCATCCTGGCCGGCCAGAGCAACATGGGCGGTCGCGGCGGCGTAAACGGCAGCCGGTGGGACCACTTTATCCCGCCGGAGTGCCGGCCGAGCCCCAGCATCATCCGCCTCAGCGCGCGCCTGCACTGGCAGGTGGCTCGCGAGCCTCTCCACGCCGACGTCGATGCGGGCAAGACCTGCGGCGTGGGGCCCGGAATGACGTTCGCCCACGCCGTTCTGGCTGACGGCGCGGCGACGCCGCCCATCGGCCTAGTGCCGTGCGCCGTCGGGGGGACGAAGATCAGCGAGTGGGCCCGGGGGACGCATCTGTACAGCAATTTGGTCCGGCGAGCACTTGTTGCGGCCGGCAGCGGCGGTCGGTTGGCGGCGATGCTTTGGTACCAGGGGGAAAGCGATACGATTTTGGAGGCGGATGCGAGGGCGTATGGGGGCAGGATGAAGCGGCTGGTATCGGATCTTAGGTGGGATTTGCAGGATCCGAATCTGATCGTGATCCAGGTATGTGGCTCGTGGGCCCAGTTTTAATGAGTTGGTCTGCGTTTATTTCGGCCGGCGTGATGCAGCAGGCACGGTGTCGCCAGTAGAAGAGCCGTGTTAAAGACACATCATAAATGCATGCGTGAACATCAGTGATAAGACGTAACAAATTTTTTATTTTATTTAAGTTGGTGGGCTCCCCGGTGGAGCCCACACAACCTGGTATTTTTATTGGTTCCTATATTTGTACATTGCATTTTAAATATTTAATTTGGTCTCCCTCAAAGGCTCTAATATTAGCATTTTGCACCATAAATATTTAATTACGATGATGCAAAATGTCAATACTAAGGACTTTGAATGGTACAAAGTGTCAAAATTAAGGCTCCGTTTGTGCTAATAACAATTGCCTTCGATAAAGGCTGCAGTTTTCAAATACTTGTATTTTACAAGATTATTAACGCTCAAAATGATAAAATATGCAAAACACAAGAAAAGCATGTTCAATCAAACCAAGAATGCATGAAGAGTGTAATCATAATGAGTGCATGCAATATATATGATATAGGTATGTCCTAGATTATAATACCTTCACTATATGCCTACACACTAGTCCCGTACTACGTGATGGATGGGCATGAGGAGCTGCACACATACCGTAGGTTGGGGTGTTAATCCCATATATACACACTAGAGAACGCTCAACCTGATACTCTTTCCCCCCAGTGCCTCGCAAGGCCCCACTGGAACCCTCCCCAGTTAAGGACAAGAAATGACTTAGAGGTTAGGTCTCTAATGCATACAATCCTATGCCCTCGCAATAGTGAGACACATAATGTGGGTGAATGATCATGGACATACTAAGCATTTAATCCTAGGAAAATGATTTATAAACTATGGCTTTTATGAGAGATTGATTTCTAATTGTACAACCCCGTATTCGCCGAGTGGGTCCCAAAGACCCCGTGGGGGGTCAAGATGCAAAATAGGAGACCAAGGGCACTTGGGCGAGTGAGGCCCCACTCGCGGGGCACTCGCACGGTGTCAAAGCAGATAGGTGAGAGCGGGTATGCAAGATCTCGCCCGTCGAGCGAGTCGGACGCCTGGCGAATGGTGTCCTCATGAGTCATTCGCCCGGTGAAATATGGCGGGCAAGGAGCCTGGCGAGTGGTGCCTTCATGGACCACTCGCCCAGAAGGCTTTGGGCGGAAATTACCTAGGTACCCTTTGTGGGTTGCCAATAGCCCTTCAGAACAGTGGTGTTAGGCTGTTAGCAGACCAATTTGGGTGCGATTAGTAAAACCAAAAGGCGGATTCATGTTATTTGCAGAGCAGCCTAGGAAAATCTATAAATAGACCCTTAAGGGCATCTTGGAGGATATCAAATCTTTTTGAGCTCTCTCCTCCAGGCTAGTTTCGGAGTTGGCTGCTAGTGCCCTCCAAGGTGCCCGGTTGAGCATTGGTTTGGGAGGGGAAGCTCTCTGAGATCTTCAGGGTGTGTGGCGGGACCTCCTCGCTACAGCCTTGGGTCTGTTCTAGATTTTCCATCCAAAGTCTGGTGGGTTCAGTGAGGGAGAAGTAGGCGCGGGCTACACCCCCCAGTGGGTCCAAACTCTAGAGACCGGTTGCCGGTTTCAACATTTTTGGTGCGGTGAGCGTGGACCGTAGCCAGTGCAAGAAAATCTCAGGCTGAGCTTGATTGCGGGAGATGGAAGAGATGGTTCCAACCCAGGTCACTCGCAGCCGCCGGAAGCAATTGAGTGGTTGGAGTTGTTCGAGAACTTCAAGCGAGAGGTCATGCAGACCATGGAGGTGGCTCTCGCCGGGAGAGTCGAGTGCTAGACACCTGTGGTTCCGGTGGTTCCACCCCAGTAGATTGGTGAGAACACTCAGGGCTAGCGGCTTGGGAAGGAGGTAGCGGCGGAAGCAAGCGCGCGAGATCTCCCCAGGCGGCAGCTATTCAGCTGCCCGACGAGTGAGGAGGTATGCAAGACGGCTCCGCGCGAGAGGACCACTCGCCGAGCAGGGGAAGGGAGCCCCTTCTGAGAGCTGATCCCCTCGGCCCCGGTTCCAGAGGGGTTCAGAGGGCCGGAGATGTCTTACTACACCGGCAAAGATGACCCAGTCCTGCACCTGCAATGGTTTGAGGACATGGTCTCGATCCATCCAATGACAGACGCCTTCCAGTGTCGGCTCTTTGCCACCACTCTGAAGGAGAAGGCGAGGGAGTGGTTCCACCATCTCCCCATGGGTTCTATCTACGCCTTCGAGGACTTGTGTCGGAGCTTCAGATTGCGTTTCTCAACGTCAAAGAAGAGGAAGAAGGTTGCAAAGGCGCTTTTCAAGATCAAGCAAGGGCCTGGGGAGTCGTTGGCCCATTACGTGGATAGTTTCCAAGAAGAGGTCCTGCAAGTCCAGGAGGTGCCAGGGTTTACCCTCCAGCTAGCCTTCATAGTGGGGCTGTGGGGGGGGGGTCTTTAAAATGGACTTGAAGCGAAAGGCCCCTCTATCCTTCGAGGAGATGATGGAGCGGGCGGCAGAAGAGATCGAGGGAGAGTCCGCCAACCCCTAGTATGCAAAGAGGTCGGCATGGCTGAGCGGGCCAGAAGTGAGGCAGCAGGAGGGAAGAAGAAGGGATGAACCCAGAGGCCAGGGGTTTCGGGGGCAGCAACGGGATTGGGGGTATCAGGAGCCCAATAACCGGCTGGCTTGGAGGCCCCAGGAGGGACCGACGAGAGGTCAAGAAAGAGATCACCAGCGAATGGGGGGGAGGGGAGGGCCAATCATCCGGGATGGAGGCAAGGTCCCAGACCACCTCACCCTCCTCGAGAGAAAGCCATGGCGGTAAGCCGAGGAAGAGGAGGAAGAGGCAAAGGAGGAAGAAGACGAAGAGGGGGCAAGGTGGCGTTGCCCTATTGCGACTTCCATCAGGAGGAAGGTCAGGCGGCGGCCACCTGCCCGGAGTTTCTGGAAATGAGGGGAAGAGGTCAGCAGCAGCAGCGACCTGTAAGGATTGAAGAAGTGTTACCCGGAGAAGAGGAAGACGGATCCGAAGATAGGGCAGATGTAGGAGCCAGGGGAGGCATCAGAGTGAACCATGGTGGGGTGGGAATAGAGGCGGCTCGCAAGAGAAGCTTCCATGCAATGTTCTGGAGGAGCATCACGTCGACCTCCCAAACCCCACACCCTTCGGAGAAGCTCACCTTCTCATCAGAGGATATGCCAGACTTCGAAGACCCATTCTGTGACGCCTTGGTGATCCAGACGGCGATCGAAAACTTCACGGTCTCCCGAATCTTGGTCGACAACGGGAGCTCCGTGAATGTGATTCTCAAGAAATCCTTTGACGCGTTGGAGGTGGAAGCAAAGAGAGTGCAGGCCTCAGATGGACCCATGTTTGGGTTTTCAGGGGAGAGGAAAGAGGTCTAGGGAGGAGTTGGCCTCCAGGTAACATTAGGAGGGGTACACAGGAACTGCCGGTTCGTCATCGTTGACGCTCCAAGCAGCTACAATGCCATATTCGGACTCCCTCTCATCAGCACCTAACGGTGTGTTCCCTCGTCCTTTCACCAGTGCTTGAAGTTCTGCAGTGGAGGAGTCCAGGTCTGAATCCAGGGGGATGCAAAGGTGGCGAGGCAGTGCTACGTGACTGCCGTCCACACCATCTCCTGGATGGCGGTGGCTGAAAGGGTGGACAAAGAGATGAAGGTACCAAAGGGGCCAGGAGAAGAAAGGAAGGAAGGAGAAGGAGGGAGCGATATCCCAGGAAAGGAGGGGAAAGTGGCTCCGGAGGAGCGTGATGAGCCGATGGAGGAGGAGGTTACGGTGGAAGAGGAGACCCTGCCAGAGGGAAGGGAGGCAAGGGATAGATGGGAAGAGACAGCCCGTCTTGAGGCGGCTGAATAAGTGGTCAAGATGGAGGTTACCACCAAGGAGGGAAGAGTGGAAAAGGTGCGGATCAGCGGGGGCTTGGCCCGGAGGACAGGGAGAGGATGCTCGAGTGCATCCAAAGGAGCGTGGATATCTTCGCATGGGGTGCGACGGACATGTCGGGCATCGATGAGGATGTGGCCTACCACTGACTCAACCTCAAACCAGGGGCCCGCCCCATCAGGCAGAAAAGGAGGGCCATCGCCGACAAGTTGGAGGGGTCGATCCGTGAGGAGGTGGAATAGCTCCTCAAAGCTGGTTTTGTATCGGAGATCCTGTATCTAGGTTGGGTCTCCAATGTCGTCATGGTGAAAAAGGGCGATAGACGCTGGCGTATGTGTATCGATTTTTCTTTGTTAAATAAAGCTTGCCCTAAGGATTGTTACCATTTGCCTCAAATCGACGCGCTGGTTGACTCAGTCGTCGGTTTCTCTGTAATGTCTTTCTTAGATGCTTTTTCAGGTTATCACCAGATCAGGATGCATCCTCCGGACGTCAAAGATGTCTCCTTTGTCTCGAGAGAAGGGTGCTATAGCTATAAGATGGTGCCGTTCGGACTGAAGAACGCGGGGGCAACATACCAAGGAAATGATGGACCGGGTCTTCCAGGAGCAGAGAGGAAGAAACTTGGAAGTTTACATGGATGACCTCATGGTGAAGAGTAAGAGCGTGAGCTATCACCTCCAGGACCTCTAGGAGACCTTCACCACTCTGCACAAGTACAAGATGCGGCTGAACCCCATGAAGTGTGTATTTGGGTCCAACAAGGGGAAGTTTTTGGGTCACCTTCTTACCCCGGCAGGGGTGGAACCAAAACAGGACAAGGTTAAAGCCATAATGGAGTTGGGATCGCCGTGAAGAACCAAGGAAGTCCAGCGTCTAATGGGGAAGCTCGCAGGGTTGAGTAGGTTTCTCTCCCGGGGTGGGGAGAAATGCTCCCCTTTCTTCAAAGTATTGCGAGGCAATCAGAAGTTCGAATGGACGAAGGAATGTGAGGAGGCCTTCCAGGCTTTAAAGAGCCAACTCACCAAGGCTTCGCTGCTCCAAGTGTTAAAATTTTTGATTTGAATCGTTTAGGAGTAAGCAGGAGTTGCATCAACTGAGTTATAGCCAAACAACCACAATGCCATAGAGCAACACAAATCTTTATTGAATCACAAAACTTGATTACAGTGTGAGGTATACATGGCGAGATATGATTCATAAGAATCACGAAGGAGAGGAGAACAAAACACACACAAAACAAATCTGGCGGCTTGACAAGCAGAGACCGCACAGACAGCTGAACTCCAGAGACCGCCCGGCTTGACCTGAGACCGCACGAACAGAAAACAGGCAAGATGACCTGCACTGCAAGACCGCCACCTCAGACCGCACAAACTGGAGCTTATTGAACTGAACAGAGAACAGAGGCTGTCGCCAGACCACAACTCAGATCGCCTAACTGCTGAAGGTCGCCTGATCGCCGAGCACGCTGCGAACAGCACAAGAACAACATAAACCAGTTCGCAGACAGACCGCTGCCGAACTGTTTATTCGAGCCACTGATAAATCACCAAGGAATGAGACCGCAACCTGCTGACTGCAAACCTGCGAACACAACAAACAGTCAACTCGCTTCCGAGACCGCCCGACCTCAAAGTTGAGACCGCACGAAACAACCCAGGCTCAAGTTCTTACAATTCTCGTTATGAATGACGGGCCATGCACCACTATTTATAGGCGACAAGACGGATGTCGTCACCGCCGCAAGAGAGATACAGTCACCACCCGTCAGATCGCGAGCGGTCTCACAGAACAGACCGCGCGATCACATCACTTGGACAATATCCTGTCCAAGACAGCAAGTCAGCAGCAGACCGCGCACAAGTCGCGCGGACACACACCACTCCTTCCTTAAACCGCAAAGAGCAAATCAAGAAACATCTGGCCTACTTCAAACAAGTCGCCAGAGCAACCTGCATAAGCCGCCCGGTCACAGCGGTTACATAAGAACAGACCGCCCGGTCTTCTTACAAAGAAGATAGAACAACCAAGCAGAGCAGACCGGAGAGAGACCGCAACAGGATAGAACAAACAGGCCGATCACACCAGACCGCCAGAGCCAGACCGGCAGAGCACCAACACAGAGACCACGCGGCCTCTGCGGTCACTACTATACAGACCGCCGGCCACCTTCCACTTCACTTCAACAATTTCAACACTCCCCCTTGAAGTGGGAAGTGGAAATTAACCCAAGTAAACTCCGCAGCCGAGTAAACGGCCCCTTCGCCAGCGGCTTTGTGAAGATGTCTGCAAGATTGTCCACACTCCGAACATGCTCTACCATAAGAGATCCTCCCAACACCTTTTCACGAATGAAATGGTGCTCAATCTCAATATGCTTGGTCCTCGCATGACAGACTGGATTATTAACCAGCTTGAGAGCACTCTCATTGTCCCCGCGTAGCATAGTGGGACCTCGAACCTCCTCATGAACGTCCTCCACCAACCTCCTGAGCCAAACGGCTTCCTGAGCTGCCAAGGTCGAAGCCTTGTATTCCGCTTCTGTGGTAGATACAGACACCGCGTCTTGCTTTTTGCTGCACCAAGAAATAGCTGTGGGGCCTGCCATAAAGACATAACCAGACGTTGATCTCCGATCATCCACGTCTCCCCCATAATCAGCATCCATGTACCCATGCAACTCCAAGCTTGACCCTCTCCTATATAGGAGACCCAGATCAGAGGTCGACTTCACATACTTCAAAATTCCTTTTGCCGCCAGAAGATGAGGCTTCCGTGGTTCCGCCATGTACCGAATCACCTTGCCAACTGCATAAGCAATATTAGGCCTTTTGATCGTCAAGTAGATCAAGCTCCCAACCAGAGCTCGGAACACCAACGGTTCAGATAGAACTCTCCCCTCATCCTTCCGAAGTTTATGATGCTGCTCCAGAGGTATAGAGCTGCTCTTCCCTTCCTCCATGCCGAATCGTTGATCGATCCGCTCTGCATATCCAGCCTGAGAAATGAGCACTCCGCTCTCCCGCCTCTGAACCTTGAGTCCAAGGAAATGGTGAAGCTCACCCAGATCCTTCATCTCAAATATGATAGCAAGTTCGGCTCTCAGCCTTGCTACTGCCTCCTTCGAGTTCCGGGTGACAATCATGTCATCCATATACAGCAGAACAATAACCCGAAGTGCCCCCTCCTTCTTGACGAACAAGCTATAATCAGAGTCTGAAGCAAAGAACCTCCTAAGAAGTTGCACCTGACTAAGAAGTTGCACCTGACTAACCACCTCCTCAGCTGCTTCTTCTGTGCTAGCTCCTCTTCCAGACAAACTTGGAGCATCGCTCCCCCTTCTTCCAGAACCTGAAGCCTCCATCTCAGAGCTTGACACAGCTGGAGCTCCTGGTGAAACAGGCAACTCCACTTGAAGATTTTCCGCAGCCTTCTCTTCTTCATCAACCATGCTCTCCGGCAGTTCAACTCCTGAACTCCCCTTGTAGGAAGTCACCTCATCGAACACCACATCCTGAGATACCACTGATCTCCGTGTCTCAGGATCCATGCATCTCCATCCCTTCTTCCGCTCATCATATCCAATAAAGACTAGCTTCCTTGCTTTCGCATCTAGCTTTGTCCGAAGAGCATCAGGAATATGCACATAACAGGTTGACCCGAACACCCGAAGGTGTGCAACACAAGGTTTCTCCTTGAACATCAGTTTGTGAGGGGTCTTCATGTTGATAGGACTTAGAGGCATCTTGTTGATGACATATGCCGCACAAGACATTCCCTCCGCCCAAAAGGACTTTGGGATACTCTTGGCATGAAGCCAGCATTTGCAGGTTTCCATCAGATGACGGATCTTCCGCTCTACAACATCGTTTTGCTGTGGAGTATGGGCACAAGTGAGCTCTCTCCGAACGCCGTGCTTTCTGCAAAAACTTGAGAACTCACCAGAGGTGAACTCCCCACCATTGTCAGTTCTCAATTTTTTCACCCGTAGGCCTAACCGACCTTCCACCAGCTCCTTGAACTCCATGAACTTCGCAAAAGCTTCTGACTTCTCTTTTAGAAAATACACTCAGACATATCTGGTATAATCGTCAATCAACACCAACATATATATGTTGCCTCCAAGGCTTGGGGTGGCAGCCGGTCTCATCAAATCACCGTGAATGCACTCCAATGGTGCTTTGCATCTTGTTTGCGATTTATCAAATGGAAGTCGATGAGACTTACCAAACTGACATCCAGCACAAACGTGACTGTCTCCATAGGAGGACAAGCTAGGCAAGCCCTTGACAAGGCCCCTTACCGCCATAGCCTTCAATTTGTCCATGCCTACATGCCCCAACCTTTCATGCCAGATAGTCGCACTATCATTGGTCCTCATCTTGTCAACATAAGTATTTGTCGATAAAACAAACAAATCCTTCACCCGCTTTCCAACATGAATAACGTCTCCCTTTATCTCTGGTTGAGTTTTAAGAAACTTCACTTCTGTTGGGCCAAACAGAACGTGATAACCGGCATCGACCGCATTGGTCACAGAGAAGAGATTCTTCTTCATACCCGGCATGTGATAAACACTCCTCAAAGTGAGTGGACCCTTTATCACTGCTCAGAGAGACAACACCTTCTTGTTCTACTGCATGAACAGAATTATCAGCCGTAATGATTGCATCGTTACCTGAGTAAGGTGTCAAAGAAGAGAACTTTGATTCATCTCCGGTGAGGTGATGCCCACACCCTGAATCCACAATCCAATCCTCTTCGAAGTTGATGGCAGCCAAGGCCTTAACGGGCATCGCCGTCATATTGGCCGCAAAGGCTCCTCCCCATGCACCTTCATCAGACTTTGGCTTCTCCTTCTCCGCTGCATGTCCCGGCTGAAGATTAACCCGGCAATCCTTCTTGAAGTGGTCGGTCTTATTGCACCTGAAGCACCTTGGTCCCTCTCCCTTCTTCTTCCCATCAGACTTAGGATCATAACCCCTATCCTGCTGACCTGAAGTAGAGGTTCCATCATGACCTGGCTTCTTCTTCTCCCACTTCTTCTTCTTCTTCCCAGAGAACAACACATCACTATCTCCCCAGAGATAGAAGTCTCCGCCATCTGTCTTGCCAAACTTTCCTGCGAAGCAAGTAAGTTATCCAGCTCCAACAGAGATGGATGATTTGCCCAACCCTGAACTGACGTCACAAAGGCAAGATACTCCTTCCGCAACCCGCGGATGATATGCCTCTTCAATTTTGCCTCCGAGATGGGCTCATCAGGGTCCAATGCAGAAATCTCTGTTGTGAGGTTCTTCATCTTAAGAAAGAAGGTAGAAATTGAAAGATCACCTTGAGAGGCTCTTGCCAACTCATTTTCAAGAAACTGTAGCCGAGTTACATTCTTCTTATTGAACAACCCGTCCAAAGACGTCCAAATCTCAGCAGCAGAATTACATCCAATGATGGGATCAAATAACTCTGGTGAGATAGCCCTCTTGAGTGTGAACTCTGCCTTAGCATTAGTCCTCCTCCAAAGTCTCACCTCTGCCATATTATCTCCTGCAAGATAAACATCTTGTGTGTCCTCTCCTCCAACTATATCTCATAGATCCTCGCCAAGCAAATAACTCTCCATACAGGACTTCCACTTCTTTAAGTTAGTCGATGTGAGGAGTTCAATACCAAGCCCTCTTGCGTATCCAGCTTCCATGACAAACTATGTGGTCTCTTCTTCACAAAGACGATGGAAACTCTCCATACACTGCTTATCCACTCCAACAACCTCGCTTTGATACCATGTTAAAATTTTTGATTTGAATCGTTTAGGAGTAAGCAGGAGTTGCATCAACTGAGTTATAGCCAAACAACCACAATGCCACACAGCAACACAAATCATTATTGAATCACAAAACTTGATTACAGTGCGAGGTATACATGGTGAGACATGATTCATAAGAATCACGAAGGAGAGGAGAACAAAACACACAAAAAACAAATCTGGCGGCTTGACAAGAAGAGACCGCACAGACTGCTGAACTCCAGAGACTGCCCGGCTTGACCTGAGACCGCACGAACAGAAAATAGGCAAGATGAACTGCACTGCAAGACCGCCACCTCAGACCGCATGAACTGGAGCTTATTGAACTGAACAGAGAACAGAGGTTGTCGCCAGACCGCAACTCAGATCGCCTAACCGCTGAAGGTCGCCTGATCTCCGAGCTCGCTGCGAACAACACAAGAACAACATAAACCAGTTCGCAGACAGACCGCTGCCGAACTGTTTATTTGAGCCACTGAGAAATCACCAAGGAAGGAGACCGCAACCTGCTGCCTCCAAACCTGCAAACACAACAAACAGTCAACTCGCTTCCGAGACCGCCCGACCTCAAAGTTGAGACCGCACGAAACAACCCAGGCTCAAGTTCTTACAGTTCTCATTATGAATGACGGGCCATGCACCCCTATTTATAGGCGACAAGATGGATGTTGTCACCGCTACAAGAGAGATACAGTCACCACCCGTCAGATCGCGAGCGGTCTCACAGAACAGACCGCGCGATCACATCACTTGGACAATATCCTGTCCAAGACCGCAAGTCAGCAGCAGACCGCGCACAAGTCGCGCGGACACACACCACTCCTTCCTTAGACCGCCAAGAGCAAATCAAGAAACATTTGGCCGACATCAAACAAGTCGCCAGACCAACGTGCATAAGCCGCCCGGTCACAGCGGTTACACAAGAACAGACCGCCCGGTCTTCTTACAAAGAAGATAGAACAACCAAGCAGAGCATACCGGAGAGAGACCGCAACAGGCTAGAACAAACCGGCCGATCACACCGACTGCCAGAGCCAGACCGGTAGAGCCAGACCGGCAGAGCACCAACACAGAGACCGCGCGGCCTCTGCGGTCACTACTATACAGACCACCGGCCACCTTCCACTTCACTTCAACAATTTCAACACCAAGGTCCTGAGGAAGGGGAGGACATAACCTTATATCTCGGAGTCGGGGCTGAAGCCGTGAGCTCCGTCTTGGTCCGGGAAGAGGGTAGAAAACAGCTGCACATTTACTACCTGAGCAGGGTTTTGAGGAAGGCGGAGCTCCGATACCCGATTTTGGAAAAGCTGGCTTTCGCTCTGGTCATCTCAGCCAGAAAGCTCAGGCCATATTTCTAGGCCCACTCGATCTAAGTAGTGAATGACCATCCCCTTCTCAAAATCTTTGAGGGGGTAGAGCACTCGAAGAGGCTCGCAAAATGGTCAGTGGAGTTAAGTGAGTTCGACATCACTTTCGTCCCTCGGTTGTCGATGAAGGCTCAAGCGGCTGTAGATTTCATGGCAGACTACGTGGTCGAAATGGAAGAGTAGCAAACCCCACGTCACGTCCCCTGGAAGCTCTTAGTCGATGGGGACTCAGGCAAGAACTCCTTAGGAGGAGGGGTGGTGTTGGAAAGCCCTCATGGAGTGAAAATTGAGCAAGCACTGTTGATACATTTTCCTGTCACCAACAACCAGGTGGAGTACGAAGAATTGATCGCCGGCCTACATTTGGCCCAGGATTTGGGGGTTCATGATGTGGAAGTCCTTACCAATTCGATGGTGATAGCCTCGCAGATTAAGGGTGAGTTCAAGGCAATAGAGCCCACCCACATGAGGTATCTGGCCAAAGTAAGGGGTCTCATCGGAGTATTCAAAACCTTCTCCATCAGGCACATACCGAGGGTAGAGAATGCCTCTGCGGATCGGTTAGCCAAAGTCGGTCCTCGGGTTGGAGAAACCTTGACAGATCTATTCCTCCCTTCGATTGAGGAAGGGGAGATTATGGACATAGAACAACGGCCCTCGTGGAAGGACCCTTTCGTGACCTTTCTGGCGATGGGCAAGTTTCTGAAAGAGGTCCCAGATCAAAGGCGTTTTCGATACAAGTCCACCTACTACATGCTTCATGAAGGGGACTTGTATCGGAAGACCCTCTCCGGACTCTTGGCGTGAGGCGTCTCGAAGTAAGAAGCCCTGAGGGTCCTGGAGGAGGTTCACTCCGGCGAATGTGGCAGTCATTCGGTGAGCAGGACATTGGAAGCAAGGATAATGAGGCAGGGGTACTTTTGGCCGACCCTGAGAAGGGACGCGGCGGTGTTCGCCAAGCAATGCCAGAAGTGCCAGTTGTTCACCCCACTTCAACTTTTGTCGGCTCAGAGGCTAAGGAGCATCACGGCGCCCTGGCCCTTCGCCATATGGGGGATGGATCTGGTAGGACCTTTGTAACAACCCGTATTTTCCCGAAATAAACTATAATATCATAGTAAAGGGGGAAAATACGCGTCATGATGCCACGTCTTGTACGGGACAACTACAGATGTTCAGGCGAGCACTCAAACGGACATCTTTACGAGAAACAATATGTCTAAATCAAAGGAATTATCTTTTAAAATTACTTTCATTAGGTTAGGGAGCCGTGCCCCTCGACCCTGCGGTATACATAGCCGCTCTTTATAAAAGATATGCGTACGCAACAGAAGAAATTAAGTTCATTTTATTCCTAACGGCGCTGAAGACCAGAAACATCTCCAGGGCGCACGCCGGACTAAATTTAATATATAATAAGGAAATATCATTTTATTTTGGTTTACGTTTTGTAAATATGTGATGCTTAATAGTAAATGCGACAAGCAGTTAAAAGAACAAATCGTTTTTATAGTTGCTAAAAGAACTACATTAATATTCAGCAAAATAAGCTTTTCCCAGAGTGAACGAGTACAAAGTAATTAAGTAGGAGAAAAAGAACTAGCAGCAGCATGAGCAAGTAAGCTAAACAAAAGCCATACGGGCGTCAACCACTGACACGAACCCGCAGGAAAAAAGAGTCAACAGTCCAAAAAGAAAAGCTAAAACAAAGAAACTATATCCTTACCTACAAGAGAGGAAGGCCTCGATAGGGAACAGATCGACCGCGCTCAAACTCTGGCGGCAAGCTACAAACCTGAACCTGAGGCATCCATAAAAAAAGAATGTCTCAACCCAAAGGGTGTAAGGAAACAACAGGAGAAAAGAAGAAAACTACAAAGTAACAGAAGAAGGAACGGGCCAAACCCAGCTGCTGCACAACAAGCCAAAGAGCTGAGGTGGGTGCCCCTACGTCCACCCACACTCCAGTCAACAACCCCTGTGGTGGGGGCCCCTGCGTCCACCCACACTCCAGTCAAAAACCACTGTGGTGGAGGCCCCTACGTCCACCCACACACCAGTCCAAAAAAAAACCACTGTGGTGGAGGCCCCTACGTCCACCCACACACCAGTTCAAATCCACTGTGTTGGAGGCCCCTACGTCCACCCACACTCCAGTCCAAATCATAACCGACAAACCTATTAGCAGCATGCGGGGTTTGACGCTCGAGGAGGTTCTAGCATATAATATAGAAAAAGGAACTTTAGCATTTAGACTACAAGTATAAGGCTATATAAGAGCATATGCCCCCCCCCCCCCCCCCAACTATAAGAAATAAGCTGCTGGTGCTTGGAACAGGTGTAGAGCTCAAACCCAAAATACTTTTGCACAACTTTTAAGCTTGACAATTGCTAACCTCGCTAAGGCATCGAGAACTAGCAAGGAAAATTCCCAGGAAATTTAGCCTCTAATCACCCAAATCTTCAAGGACTAAAATACGAAATTTCCAGAGAATTTTAGCCCGCCACAACCTCAAAACTTAGCCAACAAAAGGAAAAGTGCGGGATTGAAAATTTAGCCGAGCAAGACCACTTATACTTCACTGAATAAATGAGTTCAGCATTCTAGCCAAATAACATATAGCCCAAGAGCATCCCCAGCACACAAAAACCAACATAACTGATGGCCTCGACCTTCCCCAAAGAATGCAATCTCAAGCTTATAACCCAGAAAATTTAACTTAGCATATACCGGTGTGAATTCCTAGCATTTAAATCCAGTAGTTTCATGAACCGGGCAATCGACTTAAGCATATACCATGAAATTTTCTAGCGTATAGATGCAAAATTTCATAAATCAAGCGTTTAAACTAGGAGGAAACCATGGGGAAATCACTAAATTTCAGCACATACTCAAGTCGTTGCTAGCATGGAGCCAAGGAAACCCATTAAATTCCCAATATAACATTATACCCAGCAGCCACCAGCCATAGATCCCCAAAAAAATTTCCAAACCTGAAGGGGCAACCGAGCAGCACCTGCCCTCAATTTCCAAAGGAAAACTCCCAATATAATGAATTCTGGAAGTACAAATCAGCTGCCCTGAGCCCCAAATTCTCCAAAGAAGACAGGAAACAACATAAATTTTCTCTAATACAAAAAAAACTGAAGGCATAGGGGGGGTCATCGCAATGCAAGCATAGAATCAAGTAAAGCTTTCACAATCCAACAACCAGACCAGCAGCAATTTAGAACAGGGGAGGGAGGTGAAGGAGGAGAGGGAGAAGAGTTTCCTTACTTAGGATTCAACCGGCGACTCGCCGGGTCGCGACAAACACGCCAAGAGCCGAGCGATGCCCTAGCCCCGGCGACGAGGACAAGTCCCGGCAACTCCGAGGCTTCCTCCGACGGCCTACACCACCAAAGCCCGGCGACTCCGGCGCAACCCTAACCCGCCACCAGCACCCTCACAGAAAGCTCTGGAGCCATCGGGGAGAGGGGAAGTAATTAAAAGGAAAAGAAATTCTTTAGCCTCATCTCTCTCTGATCTGATATAAATGCACACGCCAATATGCAAATCCCCTTCTCTTTTTTTTTGTCTAACACCAATATATTATAACTTCTCATATATCCTTAACATTTATATGTATACCCCTAGCACATACATACATATATATATATATATATATTCTTGAATAACAATTCCTGCAGGTATGATGCATACAAACGTATAGATTTCTTTTTTTTCTTCTTTTATATGCCGTTCACACAAATAAATACATATATATAATTATACGCATATCAGCCTTTTTACTAGAAACGAAAACGTCGAATGACGACGACAACGACGATTCCGAAAAGGTAACGCCCTCTCGCATTTACAGTTCGCAACAGACGATTCATATTTAAGACATTATCCTTTCGCATTCCCCAGCTTAAAAAGGCTATGAGAAAACCTGGGGCGTTACAGCCACCCCTCCTAACAAAAAGTTTCGGCCCAAAACTTTGCAACAACAATAAAAAAACGAGAAAAAACGCAGAAAACGGAAATTTACCGGGGAAAATTAGCTGAAAAGGTGAGGATAGGACTCCTTCATCGCTGACTCTAGCTCCCAGGTCGCACCCCGAACATCCTGATTATCCCAGAGGACCTTCACCATAGGGATGGACTTCCTCCGCAATACACGATCCTGCCTTTCCAAAATGCGAACAGGCTGCTCCACAAACGACAGGTTGGGCTGCAGCACTGGCACGAAATCCAAAACATGGCGATCGCTGCGGACGCACTTCCGCAACTGGCTCACATGGAAAATGTCGTGCACACCGGGGAAAGAGGCAGGTAACAACAACCTGTAAGCAGAAGCCCCGATGCGTTCGACGATCTCGAATGGGCCTACATACCTGGGGTCCAGCTTATGGCTCTTCCAAAACCTTTTAACGCGTGCCATCGGGGACACCTTTAGAAAGACCATGTCCCCCACTGCGAATTCCAAATCACTCCTACGCCGATTGGCGTACTTTTCATAGCGCTCCTGAGCTACCCGCAGCATCTCACGGATCTGCGTCACAACAAAGCTCATCTCTTCCAAAACCTCAGGACCCAGAACTGGCTTCTCGCCCACTTCAGCCCAAAACAGGGGAGTCCGACATCGCCTCCCATACAAAGCCTCAAAAGGAGCTATCTGCAAGCTCTCCTGGTAACTATTGTTGTACGCGACCTCCATGAGCCCAAGGCGTTCATGCCAAGCTCCTCCATGCTCTAGAATGTAACACCGGATCATATCCTCAACGATCTGGTTAACCCTCTCTGTCTGCCCATTCGTCTGCGGGTGATAAGCTGTAGAATACCTGAGATCGGTGCACAAAGCCCCTTGCAGACTCTGCCAAAAACGGGAAGTGTATCTGGAATCACGATCAGACACTATGTTCGCGGGTACCCCATGCAGTCTAATAACCTCCTGCACGTACAGAGACGCAATCTTCTCCATCGAATAACCAGTCTTGTATGGCACGAAATGAGCACACTTGGTCAACCTGTCAATGATGACCCACACTGCATCATGCCCCCGTGGGGACCTCGGCAATCCAGTAATGAAGTCCATGGAGATGCTCTCCCACTTCCACAAGGGAATATCTAACGGTGTCAACTTGCCCCCGGGCCTCCTGTGATCAGCCTTGACGCGCTGACAAGTGTAACACTGCGCTACGAACCTCGCAATATCGCCCTTCATGCCTGGCCACCACACGATCTGATTCATATCGCGATACATCTTCGTAGAGCCAGGATGATACGATAAGCTGGAGTCGTGAGCCTCCTCACAAATCCTCGCTCGAATCTCCTCCACAACCGGTATGCAAAGCCTACCCCGGTATCTCAAGGTACCCTCAACATCAATCGAGAAATCTGGCAACTCACCTCTCTCAGCCCTGCTCCGGAGGTGCTGCAAATCCAGATCATCCTTTTGGTGCAACTTCGTCAAAGCAGTCCAGGACGGCTCTTCAACCTCCATACAAGACGGACCACCACTGGGCTTCGCCGCGATGCTCATCAAAAAGAACTCCTCCACCAGGGACTGCACGGAGAGTCCGAAAATAGAAGCTGACTTCCTACTCAGGGCATCCGCCACCACATTTGCCTTGCCAGGGTGATAGAGGATCTCCACATTATAATCAGCCACGTACTCCATCCACCGACGCTCGCGCAGGTTCAGCTCTCGCTGAGAAAACACGTAAATCAGGCTCTTGTGATCTGAATAGATCTTGCACACCACCCCATACAAGAGGTGCCTCCACAGCTTCAGAGCATATATCACCGCAGCAAACTCCAAATCATGCGTCGGGTAGTTCCGCTCATGCACTTTTAGCTGCCTCGACCCGTACGCAATGACCTTGCCCTCCTGCATGAGGACGCACCCAAGGCCTAACAGCGAAGCATCGACGTAGACCTGAAACTCCACTCCCTCAACCGGGAGAGCCAAAACTGGGGCGGAACATAGCCTCCTCTTTAACTCCTGAAAGGCCTCCTCGCACTGCTCGCTCCAAACGAAAGCCGCTTCCTTCCGCGTCAACCTAGTCAGAGGCGCGGAAATGCCTGAGAAACCCTCCACAAACCTCCGATAATAGCCCGATAAACCCAGGAAACTTCGGATTTCCTTCGGCGACGACGGCCTCTTCCAGTCCAAAACAGCAGCGACCTTCGCTGGGTCCACAGAGATGCCACCCTTGTTCACCACGTGACCCAAGAAAGAGACTTGCGAAAGCCAGAACTCGCATTTGCTCAGCCTGGCATACAACTTGTGTGCCCTCAAGGTAGACATCATCAATCGCAGATGCCGAGCATGCTCCTCCTCACTCGAAGAATAGATCAGCACATCATCAATAAAAACCACCACGAACTGGTCCAGAAAATCCCGGAATACCCTGTTCATCAGATCCATGAAAGCAGAGGGCGCATTCGTCAGCCCAAAGGACATCACCAGGAACTCAAAATGTCCGTAACGCGACCGGAAAGCAGTTCGCGGAACATCTGAGTCGCGAATCCTCAACTGATGGTAACCGGACCGAAGGTTGATCTTCGAGAACACGCAGCTACCCTGCAACTGGTCGAACAAGTCATCAATCCGCGGCAATGGATACTATTTTTGATAGTGACCTTGTTCAACTCCCTGTAATCGATGCAAAGCCTCATCGACCCATCCTTCTTCCTTACGAACAGAACCGGCGCACCCCAAGGCGACGAACTCGGCCTAATAAAACCAAGCTGCAGAAGCTCATCCAACTGAGTGCGCAGCTCCTCCAACTCCCGCGGTGCCATACGATAGGGTGCCTTCGCAATAGGGCGGGTCCCAGGCTCCAAATATATCACAAACTCAACCTCTCGCTCAGGAGGGAGACCGGGAAGGTTGTCGGGAAAAACGTCTGGGAACTCCCGCACCACAGGAATGTCCTCCACACAAGGCGCCGATGCACAAGCCGCAAGCAAAACAGAAACAACGCAGACCCGGCCATCAAACTCCGCCAAGGCCTGGGCACAAACCACGGACATAACTGAGGAAGTCTGACGCGGGAAGCCAAACACGCTCCAGGGCTGGCCATCATCCATCAGGAAATCCAGACGCTTATCCCTGCACTAGATCACGGCGTCATAACGGGCTAGCCAATCCATGCCAAAGATCACGTCAAAATCCTCCAAGTCGATCACCTTCAGATCTGCATATCCCAAAAATCCATCCAACATAACCGGACACTGCCTCACGCACAGATCTGACACCACTGAATCTCCGGACGAGTACTTGACACGAAACTCATCATCAACTTGCTCCAAGGCCCAGCGATGCCGATCAACAAACCTCTTGGCCACAAAGGAATGAGTGGCACCAGAGTCAAAAAGAACGTGCGCCCAACAGTCTCGAACCTTAAACTCGCCTAACAAAGCAGTATAGACACACGAAAACACAAGGATGAGGCACTAATGTAGCGACTAATTTAACATAACAAGATTAAACTATAACGAGAACGAGGACGAACCTGATATCACCTGGTTCGAGCACTGCGCTTCTTCCTTTGTCACTGCATTTAACTTCACCTTCCCTCGATCTATCTATTGCTGCTAAGGCAGTGGCGGTGTCGCGGCTGGGAGCGCAAATTGCTGCCGGTAGATTGGAGTTGCGGGCACTTGGACCTCAAGTGTCCCCTTTGACAGCACTGAAAACAGGACTTATCCTTAACCCGGCACAGAGTCGCGTCGTGCCCCTTCTGCCCGCAGTACCCACCGACCTTATCCTTCCTCCAACACTGGGCGGTATCATGCCCTGCCCGATTGCAAAAGGTGCAAAGGAGGGGCTTCTTCGGGGCACCCTGAAGCGCCATCAACTGCTGCTGCTCCTGCACACCCTGCCTCCTGAAACACTTCTCGAAGGGGTGGCCCACACGGCCACAGAAACTGCACACAACCTTCCCCTTCTTACTCGGGGCGGAGTTGCCCCCATCGCCCGCCTTTCTCTTCTCCTTCCTAAGCTCCTTTCCTCTGTTCTTGGCATTTTCGATCGCCTCTACCTTCAGCGCAGCTTCCACCGCATCCGCAAAGCTCACGGACCAGTAAGCGCTGGCCAACTGCTGGATCTCGCTGCGAAGACCTCCCAAAAATCTCTTCACCCGGTTTTCCTCGGAAGCAACCAAATCCGGGGCGAACCTGCTCAGCTTGGAGAACTCGACCTCATATTCTCCTACTGTGAGCTGTCGCTGCTTCAGATGCAAGAAGTTATTCATCAGGCGATCATGTTCGACTGATGGCAGGAATTTCTTCAACAGCCTCCCCTTGAACTGCTCCCACGAGCAACCTTCTACAAGAGCCTCTTTCTCCCGGATCCACCAACTTTTTGCCAAACCCTTCAACTGAATGGCAGCAATCATCACTCTCTGGTCCGCCGTCGCGCCAGAGTACGAGAACATCTCCTCCATCGCCAGGATCCAATCGTCAAGCGCCATGAAGTCCGCCCTCCCGTCATAAGTCGGGGGTCCTAGCCTCTGGAAATGCGTGATAAAATTCATTTCTGGCGGCAACGCAGCAGGGGGAACAAGGGGTGCAGGACGGGCAGCCTCCGGCTGACTAGTCTCGGGCTGCTGTCGCTGAGTGGCAGTCAACAACACCTGCATCTGCTCCTGCATCGCGACCAGCTGCCGCGTCAAGGTCTCGTTATTCAGACGCAGCTCTTCAATCACTGCCTCGTTATGCGCACCTGATGTCTCGCCCTCAGACGGGGGAACAGATTTCGCAGGTCGACGCTTAGAAGCCATACCTAACAGGAACAACAACAAACAATAAGATAAGGCTAGACTCAAACCTTTAAGAAAGGAAGACATACAAATACTTGCTTTTGCTACCGCTTTTTCTCTGGGAAAAGTAAATACATAATATCACGTTTTACTCAGGATGGTATACCATCCTTTACCTCTCGTGCACCTCACTCGAATGCATATAAACTTAGCATCTTACTTTTAAAATCATGCGTGTACATGTGTCATCGTGTAGATCTCTAGCTTGGCACGTGTGCTTATGCAATGTTATGTTATGCATGCAGTGCTATGCAAACTAAGAAAAGGCCTTAATGCATGCTATGAGCGGCGTACACATGCGATCTTATGCATCCCATACTACATATTATCGCATGCAACGAAAAAGAAAATCTAATGGACACGCATGCGACCTACGTTATGCATCTCATACTACATAACAGTCGCATGTTGTCACCTATGAGGATCCATATACAAACACATATTATGCATCCCATACTACATAATATGCCCCGTATACTTCTTTCATGCTTATGAGTGTAGTGTTCGTGCTTCAGCCGAGATCGACCGATGACCCATCGGTGAGTGAATGCAATGATTAACGATTCTCAATGGACGGTTAACCGGGCCAACCAGACCATTTCCAGTAACCTGGCTAACCTCCCTCTAATACCAACTGTCACAACCCGTATTTTCCCGAAATAAACTATAATATCAAAGTAAAGGGGGAAAATACGCGTCATGATGCCACGTCCTGTAGGGGACAACTACAGACGTTCAGGCGAGCACTCAAACGGACATCTTTACGAGAAACGATATGTTTAAATCAAAGGAATTATCTTTTAAAATTACTTTCATTAGGTTAGGGAGTCGTGCCCCTCGGCCCTGCGGTTTACATAGCCGCTCTTTATAAAAAATATGTGTACGCAACGGAAGAAATTAAGTTCATTTTATTCCTAACGGCGCTGAAGACCATAGACGTCTCCAGGGCGCACGCCGGACTAAATTTAGTATATAATAAGGAAATATCGATTTATTTTGGTTTACATTTTGTAAATGTGTGATGCTTAATAGTAAATGCGACAAGCAGTTAAAAGAACAAATCTTTTTTATAGTAGCTAAAGAACTGCATTAATATTCAGCAAAATAAGCTTTTCCCAGAGTGAACGAGTACAAAGTAATTAAGTAGGAGAAAAAGAACTAGCAGTAGCATGAGCAAGTAAGCTAAACAAAAGTCATACGGGCGTCAACAACTGACACTAACCCGCAGGAAAAAAGAGTCAACAGTCCAAAAAGAAAAGCTACAACAAAGAAACTGTATCCTTACCTACAGGAGAGGAAGGCCTCGACAGGGAACAGATCGACCCCGCTCAAACTCTGGCGGCAGCTACAAACCTGAACCTGAGGCATCCATAAGAAAAGAATGCCTCAGCCCAAAGGGTGTAAGGAAACAACAGGAGAAAAGAAGAAAACTACAAAGTAACAGAAGAAGGAACGGGCCAAACCCAGCTACTGCACAACAAGCCAAAGAGCTGAGGTGGGGGCCCCTACATCCACCCACACTCCAGTCAACAACCCCTGTGGTGGGGGCCCCTGCGTCCACCCACACTCCAGTCAAAAACCACTGTGGTGGAGGCCCCTACGTCCACCCACACACCAGTCCAAAAAAAAACCACTGTGGAGGCCCCTACGTCCACCCACACACCAGTCCAAATCCACTGTGGTGGAGGCCCCTACGTCCACCCACACTCCAGTCCAAATCATAACCGACAAACTTATTAGCAGCATGCGGGGTTTGACGCTCGAGGAGGTTCTAGCATATAATATAGAAGAAGGAACTTTAGCATTTACACTATAAGTATAAGGCTATATAAGAGCATATGGCACCCCCCCCCCCTACTATAAGAAATAAGCTGCTGGTGCTTGGAACAGGTGTAGAGCTCGAACCCAAAATACTTTTGCACAACTTTTAAGCTTGACAATTGCTAACCTCGCTAAGGCATCGAGAACTAGCAAGGAAAATTCCCAGGAAATTTAGCCTCTAATCACCCAAATCTTCAAGGATTAAAATACGAAATTTCCAGAGAATTTTAGCCCGCCACAACCTCAAAACTTAGCCAACAAAAGGAAAAGTGCGGGATTGGAAATTTAGCCGAGCAAGACCACTTATACTTCACTGAATAAATGAGTTCAGCATTCTAGCCAAATAACATATAGCCCAAGAGCATCCCCAGCACACAAAAACCAACATAACTGATGGCCTCGACCTTCCCCAAAGAATGCAATCTCAAGCTTATAACCCAGAAAATTTAACTTAGCATATACCGGAGTGAATTCCTAGCATTTAAATCCAGTAGTTTCATGAACCGGGCAATCGACTTAAGCATATACTATGAAATTTTCTAGCGTATAGATGCAAAATTTCATAAATCAAGCGTTTAAACTAGGAGGAAACCATGGGGAAATCACTAAATTTCAGCACATACTCAAGTCGTTGCTAGCATGGAGCCAAGGAAACCCATTAAATTCCCAATATAACATTATACCCAGCAGCCACCAGCCATAGATCCCCAAAAAAATTTCCAAACCTGAAGGGGCAACCGAGCAGCACCTGCCCTCAATTTCCAAAGGAAAACTCCCAATATAATGAATTCTGGAAGTACAAATCAGCTGCCCTGAGCCCCAAATTCTCCAAAGAAGACAGGAAACAACATAAATTTTCTCTAATACAAAAAAAACTGAAGGCATAGGGGGGGTCATCACAATGCAAGCATAGAATCAAGTAAAGCTTTCACAATCCAACAACCAGGCCAGCAGCAATTTAGAACAGGGGAGGGAGGTGAAGGAGGAGAGGGAGAAGAGTTTCCTTACTTAGGATTCAACCGGCGACTCGCCGGGTCGCGACAAACACGCCAAGAGCCGAGCGATGCCCTAGCCCCGGCGACGAGGACAAGTCCCGGCAACTCCGAGGCTTCCTCCGACGGCCTACACCACCAAAGCCCGGCGACTCCGGCGCAACCCTAACCCGCCACCAGCACCCTCACAGAAAGCTCTGGAGCCATCGGGGAGAGGGGAAGTAATTAAATTGAAAAGAAATTCTTTAGCCTCATCTCTCTCTGATCTGATATAAATGCACACGCCAATATGCAAATCCCCTTCTCTTTTTTTTTGTCTAACACCAATATATTATAACTTCTCATATATCCTTAACATTTATATGTATACCCCTAGCACATACATACATATATATATATATATTCTTGAATAACAATTCCTGCAGGTATGATGCATACAAACGTATAGATTTCTTTTTTTTCTTCTTTTATATGCCGTTCACACAAATAAATACATATATATAATTATACGCATATCAGCCTTTTTACTAGAAACGAAAACGTCGGATGACGACGACAACGACGATTCCGAAAAGGTAACGCCCTCTCGCATTTACAGTTCGCAACAGACGATTCATATTTAAGACATTATCCTTTCGCATTCCCCAGCTTAAAAAGGCTATGAGAAAACCTGGGGCGTTACAGCCACCCCTCCTAACAAAAAGTTTCGGCCCAAAACTTTGCAACAACAATAAAAAAACGAGAAAAAACGCAGAAAACGGAAATTTACCGGGGAAAATTAGCTGAAAAGGTGAGGATAGGACTCCTTCATCGCTGACTCTAGCTCCCAGGTCGCACCCCGAACATCCTGATTATCCCAGAGGACCTTCACCATAGGGATGGACTTCCTCCGCAATACACGATCCTGCCTTTCCAAAATGCGAACAGGCTGCTCCACAAACGACAGGTTGGGCTGCAGCACTGGCACGAAATCCAAAACATGGCGATCGCTGCGGACGCACTTCCGCAACTGGCTCACATGGAAAATGTCGTGCACACCGGGGAAAGAGGCAGGTAACAACAACCTATAAGCAGAAGCCCCGATGCGTTCGACGATCTCGAATGGGCCTACATACCTGGGGTCCAGCTTATGGCTCTTCCAAAACCTTTTAACGCGTGCCATCGGGGACACCTTTAGAAAGACCATGTCCCCCACTGCGAATTCCAAATCACTCCTACGCCGATTGGCGTACTTTTCATAGCGCTTCTGAGCTACCCGCAGCTTCTCACGGATCTGCGTCACAACAAAGCTCATCTCTTCCAAAACCTCAGGACCCAGAACTGGCTTCTCGCCCACTTCAGCCCAAAACAGGGGAGTCCGACATCGCCTCCCATACAAAGCCTCAAAAGGAGCCATCTGCAAGCTCTCCTGGTAACTATTGTTGTACGCGACCTCCATGAGCCCAAGGCGTTCATGCCAAGCTCCTCCATGCTCTAGAATGTAACACCGGATCATATCCTCAACGATCTGGTTAACCCTCTCTGTCTGCCCATTCGTCTGCGGGTGATAAGCTGTAGAATACCTGAGATCGGTGCACAAAGCCCCTTGCAGACTCTGCCAAAAACGGGAAGTGTATCTGGAATCACGATCAGACACTATGTTCGCGGGTACCCCATGCAGTCTAATAACCTCCTGCACGTACAGAGACGCAATCTTCTCCATCGAATAACCAGTCTTGTATGGCACGAAATGAGCACACTTGGTCAACCTGTCAATGATGACCCACACTGCATCATGCCCCCGTGGGGACCTCGGCAATCCAGTAATGAAGTCCATGGAGATGCTCTCCCACTTCCACAAGGGAATATCTAACGGTGTCAACTTGCCCCCGGGCCTCCTGTGATCAGCCTTGACGCGCTGACAAGTGTAACACTGCGCTACGAACCTCGCAATATCGCCCTTCATGCCTGGCCACCACACGATCTGATTCATATCGCGATACATCTTCGTAGAGCCAGGATGATACGATAAGCTGGAGTCGTGAGCCTCCTCACAAATCCTCGCTCGAATCTCCTCCACAACCGGTATGCAAAGCCTACCCCGGTATCTCAAGGTACCCTCAACATCAATCGAGAAATCTGGCAACTCACCTCTCTCAGCCCTGCTCCGGAGGTGCTGCAAATCCAGATCATCCTTTTGGTGCAACTTCGTCAAAGCAGTCCAGGACGGCTCTTCAACCTCCATACAAGACGGACCACCACTGGGCTTCGCCGCGATGCTCATCAAAAAGAACTCCTCCACCAGGGACTGCACGGAGAGTCCGAAAATAGAAGCTGACTTCCTACTCAGGGCATCCGCCACCACATTTGCCTTGCCAGGGTGATAGAGGATCTCCACATTATAATCAGCCACGTACTCCATCCACCGACGCTCGCGCAGGTTCAGCTCTCGCTGAGAAAACACGTAAATCAGGCTCTTGTGATCTGAATAGATCTTGCACACCACCCCATACAAGAGGTGCCTCCACAGCTTCAGAGCATATATCACCGCAGCAAACTCCAAATCATGCGTCGGGTAGTTCCGCTCATGCACCTTTAGCTGCCTCGACCCGTACGCAATGACCTTGCCCTCCTGCATGAGGACGCACCCAAGGCCTAACAGCGAAGCATCGACGTAGACCTGAAACTCCAATCCCTCAACCGGGAGAGCCAAAACTGGGGCGGAACATAGCCTCCTCTTTAACTCCTGAAAGGCCTCCTCGCACTGCTCGATCCAAACGAAAGCCGCTTCCTTCCGCGTCAACCTAGTCAGAGGCGCGGAAATGCCTGAGAAACCCTCCACAAACCTTCGATAATAGCCCGCTAAACCCAGGAAACTTCGGATTTCCTTCGGCGACGACGACCTCTTCCAGTCCAAAACAGCAGCGACCTTCGCTGGGTCCACAGAGATGCCACCCTTGTTCACCACGTGACCCAAGAAAGAGACTTGCGAAAGCCAGAACTCGCATTTGCTCAGCCTGGCATACAACTTGTGTGCCCTCAAGGTAGACATCATCAATCGCAGATGCCGAGCATGCTCCTCCTCACTCGAAGAATAGATCAGCACATCATCAATAAAAACCACCACGAACTGGTCCAGAAAATCCCGGAATACCCTGTTCATCAGATCCATGAAAGCAGAGGGCGCATTCGTCAGCCCAAAGGACATCACCAGGAACTCAAAATGTCTGTAACGCGACCGGAAAGCAGTTCGCGGAACATCTGAGTCGCGAATCCTCAACTGATGGTAACCGGACCGAAGGTTGATCTTCGAGAACACGCAGCTACCCTGCAACTGGTCGAACAAGTCATCAATCCGCGGCAATGGATACTATTTTTGATAGTGACCTTGTTCAACTCCCTGTAATCGATGCAAAGCCTCATCGACCCATCCTTCTTCCTTACGAACAGAACCGGCGCACCCCAAGGCGACGAACTCGGCCTAATAAAACCAAGCTGCAGAAGCTCATCCAACTGAGTGCGCAGCTCCTCCAACTCACGCGGTGCCATACGATAGGGTGCCTTCGCAATAGGGCGGGTCCCAGGCTCCAAATATATCACAAACTCAACCTCTCGCTCAGGAGGGTGACCGGGAAGGTTGTCGGGAAAAACGTCTGGGAACTCCCGCACCACAGGAATGTCCTCCACACAAGGCGCCGATGCACAAGCCGCAAGCAAAACAGAAACAACGCAGACCCGGCCATCAAACTCCGCCAAGGCCTGGGCACAAACCACGGACATAACTGAGGAAGTCTGACGCGGGAAGCCAAACACGCTCCAGGGCTGGCCATCATCCATCAGGAAATCCAGACGCTTATCCCTGCACTGGATCACGGCGTCATAACGGGCTAGCCAATCCATGCCCAAGATCACGTCAAAATCCTCCAAGTCGATCACCTTCAGATCTGCATATCCCAAAAATCCATCCAACATGACCGAACACTGCCTCACGCACAGATCTGACACCACTGAATCTCCGGACGAGTACTTGACACGAAACTCATCATCAACTCGCTCCAAGGCCCAGCGATGCCGATCAACAAACCTCTTGGCCACAAAGGAATGAGTGGCACCAGAGTCAAAAAGAACGTGCGCCCAACAGTCTCGAACCTTAAACTCGCCTAACAAAGCAGTATAGACACACGAAAACACAAGGATGAGGCACTAATGTAGCGACTAATTTAACATAACAAGATTAAACTATAACGAGAACGAGGACGAACCTGATATCACCTGGTTCGAGCACTGCGCTTCTTCCTTTGTCACTGCATTTAACTTCACCTTCCCTCGATCTATCTGCTGCTGCTAAGGCGGTGGCGGTGTCGCGGCTGGGAGCGCAAATTGCTGCCGGTAGATTGGAGTTGCGGGCACTTGGACCTCAAGTGTCCCCTTTGACAGCACTGAAAACAGGACTTATCCTTAACCCGGCACAGAGTCGCGTCGTGCCCCTTCTGCCCGCAGTACCCACCGACCTTATCCTTCCTCCAACACTGGGCGGTATCATGCCCCGCCCGATTGCAAAAGGTGCAAAGGAGGGGCTTCTTCGGGGCACCCTGAAGCGCCATCAACTGCTGCTGCTCCTGCACACCCTGCCTCCTGAAACACTTCTCGAAGGGGTGGCCCACACGGCCACAGAAACTGCACACAACCTTCCCCTTCTTACTCGGGGCGGAGTTGCCCCCATCGCCCGCCTTTCTCTTCTCCTTCCTAAGCTCCTTTCCTCTGTTCTTGGCATTTTCGATCGCCTCTACCTTCAGCGCAGCTTCCACCGCATCCGCAAAGCTCACGGACCAGTAAGCGCTGGCCAACTGCTGGATCTCGCTGCGAAGACCTCCCAAAAATCTCTTCACCCGGTTTTCCTCGGAAGCAACCAAATCCGGGGCGAACCTGCTCAGCTTGGAGAACTCGACCTCATATTCTCCTACTGTGAGCTGTCGCTGCTTCAGATGCAAGAAGTTATTCATCAGGCGATCATGTTCGACTGATGGCAGGAATTTCTTCAACAGCCTCCCCTTGAACTGCTCCCACGAGCAACCTTCTACAAGAGCCTCTTTCTCCCGGATCCACCAACTTTTTGCCAAACCCTTCAACTGAATGGCAGCAATCATCACTCTCTGGTCCGCCGTCGCGCCAGAGTACGAGAACATCTCCTCCATCGCCAGGATCCAATCGTCAAGCGCCATGAAGTCCGCCCTCCCGTCATAAGTCGGGGGTCCTAGCCTCTGGAAATGCGTGATAAAATTCATTTCTGGCGGCAACGCAGCAGGGGGAACAAGGGGTGCAGGACGGGCAGCCTCCGGCTGACTAGTCTCGGGCTGCTGTCGCTGAGTGGCAGTCAACAACACCTGCATCTGCTCCTGCATCGCGACCAGCTGCCGCGTCAAGGTCTCGTTATTCAGACGCAGCTCTTCAATCATTGCCTCGTTATGCGCACCTGATGTCTCGCCCTCAGACGGGGGAACAGATTTCGCAGGTCGACGCTTAGAAGCCATACCTAACAGGAACAACAACAAACAATAAGATAAGGCTAGACTCAAACCTCTAAGAAAGGAAGACATACAAATACTTGCTTTTGCTACCGCTTTTTCTCTGGGAAAAGTAAATACATAATATCACGTTTTACTCAGGATGGTATACCATCCTTTACCTCTCGTGCACCTCACTCGAATGCATATAAACTTAGCATCTTACTTTTAAAATCATGCGTGTACATGTGTCATCGTGTAGATCTCTAGCTTGGCACGTGTGCTTATGCAATGTTATGTTATGCATGCAGTGCTATGCAAACTAAGAAAAGGCCTTAATGCATGCTATGAGCGGCGTACACATGCGATCTTATGCATCTCATACTACATATTATCGCATGCAACGAAAAAGAAAATCTAATGGACACGCATGCGACCTACGTTATGCATCTCATACTACATAACAGTCGCATGTTGTCACCTATGAGGATCCATATACAAACACATATTATGCATCCCATACTACATAATATGCCCCGTATACTTCTTTCATGCTTATGAGTGTAGTGTTCGTGCTTCAGCCGAGATCGACCGATGACCCATCGGTGAGTGAATGCAATGATTAACGATTCTCAATGGACGGTTAACCGGGCCAACCAGACCATTTCCAGTAACCTGGCTAACCTCCCTCTAATACCAACTGTCACAACCCGTATTTTCCCGAAATAAACTATAATATCAAAGTAAAGGGGGAAAATACGCGTCATGATGCCACGTCCTGTAGGGGACAACTACAGACGTTCAGGCGAGCACTCAAACGGACATCTTTACGAGAAACGATATGTTTAAATCAAAGGAATTATCTTTTAAAATTACTTTCATTAGGTTAGGGAGCCGTGCCCCTCGGCCCTGCGGTTTACATAGCCGCTCTTTATAAAAAATATGTGTACGCAACGGAAGAAATTAAGTTCATTTTATTCCTAACGGCGCTGAAGACCATAGACGTCTCCAGGGCGCACGCCGGACTAAATTTAGTATATAATAAGGAAATATCGATTTATTTTGGTTTGCATTTTGTAAATGTGTGATGCTTAATAGTAAATGCGACAAGCAGTTAAAAGAACAAATCTTTTTTATAGTAGCTAAAGAACTGCATTAATATTCAGCAAAATAAGCTTTTCCCAGAGTGAACGAGTACAAAGTAATTAAGTAGGAGAAAAAGAACTAGCAGTAGCATGAGCAAGTAAGCTAAACAAAAGTCATACGGGCGTCAACAACTGACACTAACCTGCAGGAAAAAAGAGTCAACAGTCCAAAAAGAAAAGCTACAACAAAGAAACTGTATCCTTACCTACAGGAGAGGAAGGCCTCGACAGGGAACAGATCGACCCCGCTCAAACTCTGGCGGGAGCTACAAACCTGAACCTGAGGCATCCATAAGAAAAGAATGCCTCAGCCCAAAGGGTGTAAGGAAACAACAGGAGAAAAGAAGAAAACTACAAAGTAACAGAAGAAGGAACGGGCCAAACCCAGCTACTGCACAACAAGCCAAAGAGCTGAGGTGGGGGCCCCTACATCCACCCACACTCCAGTCAACAACCCCTGTGGTGGGGGCCCCTGCGTCCACCCACACTCCAGTCAAAAACCACTGTGGTGGAGGCCCCTACGTCCACCCACACACCAGTCCAAAAAAAAACCACTGTGGTGGAGGCCCCTACGTCCACCCACACACCAGTCCAAATCCACTGTGGTGGAGGCCCCTACGTCCACCCACACTCCAGTCCAAATCATAACCGACAAACTTATTAGCAGCATGCGGGGTTTGACGCTCGAGGAGGTTCTAGCATATAATATAGAAGAAGGAACTTTAGCATTTACACTATAAGTATAAGGCTATATAAGAGCATATGGCACCCCCCCCCCCCTACTATAAGAAATAAGCTGCTGGTGCTTGGAACAGGTGTAGAGCTCGAACCCAAAATACTTTTGCACAACTTTTAAGCTTGATAATTGCTAACCTCGCTAAGTCATCGAGAACTAGCAAGGAAAATTCCCAAGAAATTTAGCCTCTAATCCCCAAAATCTTCAGGGATTAAAATACGAAATTTCCAGAGAATTTTAGCCCCCCACAACCTCAAAACTTAGCCAACAAAAGGAAAAGTGCGGGATTGGAAATTTAGCCGAGCAAGACCACTTATACTTCACTGAATAAATGAGTTCAGCATTCTAGCCAAATAACATATAGCCCAAGAGCATCCCCAGCACACAAAAACCAACATAACTGATGGCCTCGGCCTTCCCCAAAGAATGCAATCTCAAGCTTATAACCCAAAAAATTTAACTTAGCATATACCGGAGTGAATTCCTAGCATTTAAATCCAGTAGTTTCATGATCCGGGCAATCGACTTAAGCATATACCAAGAAATTTTCTAGCGTATAGATGCGGAATTTCATAAATCAAGCGTTTAAACTAGGAGGAAACCATGGGGAAATCACTAAATTTCAGCACATACTCAAGTCGTTGCTAGCATGGAGCCAAGGAAACCCATTAAATTCCCAATATAACATTATACCCAGCAGCCACCAGCCATAGATCCCAAAAAAAATTTCCAAACCTGAAGGGGCAACCGAGCAGCACCTGCCCTCAATTTCCAAAGGAAAACTTCCAATATAATGAATTCTGGAAGTACAAATCAGCTGCCCTGAGCCCCAAATTCCCCAAAGAAGATAGGAAACAACATAAATTTTCTCTAATACAAAAAAAAACTGAAGGCATAGGGGGGGTCATCACAATGCAAGCATAGAATCAAGTAAAGCCTTCACAATCCAACAACCAGGCCAGCAGCAATTTAGAATAGGGGAGGGAGGTGAAGGAGGAGAGGGACAAGAGTTTCCTTACTTAGGATTCAACCGGCGACTCGCCGGGTCGCGACAAACACGCCAAGAGCCGAGCGATGCCCTAGCCCCGGCGACGAGGACAAGTCCCGGCAACTCTGAGGCTTCCTCCGACGGCCTACACCACCAAAGCCCGGTGACTCCGGCTAAACCCTAGCCCGCCACCGACACCCTCACAGAAAGCTCTGGAGCCATCGGGGAGAGGGGAAGTAATTAAAAGGAAAAGAAATTCTTTAGCCTCATCTCTCTCTGATCTGATATAAATCCACACGCCAATATGCAAATCCCCTTCTCTTTTTTTTTATCTAACACCAATATATTATAACTTCTCATATATCCTTAACATTTATATGTATACCCCTAGCACATACATACATATATATATATTCTTGAATAACAATTCCTGCAGGTATGATGCATACAAACGTATAGATTTCTTTTTTCTTCTTCTTTTATATGCCCTTCACACAAATAAATACATATATATAATTATACGCATATCAGCCTTTTTCCTAGAAACGAAAACATCGGATGACGACGACAACGACAATTCTGAAAAGGTAACGCCCTCTCGCATTTACAGTTCGCAACGGACGATTAATATTTAAGACATTGTCCTTTCGCATTCCCCAGCTTAAACAGGCTATGAGAAAACCTGGGGCGTTACAACCTTTCCCTCAGGCCAGTGGGAAAAGAAGATTTCTCTTGGTTATGATTGACTACTTTTCAAAGTGGTTAGAGGTCAAGGCTCTAGCCAAGGTCACCTCCCAGGTAATCCGCAACTTTGTATGAGGGGAGATCATCTGCCGACATAGGCTCCCTCAAGCCATAGTCACAGATAACGGTCCGCAGTTCGCCAGCGAGGAATTCATCAGCTTCTGCAACCAGCTGGGGATAGACCTCAGATTCGCATCCGTCCATCACCCCAGGAGCAACGGGCAGGTGGAGGCGGCAAATAAGATCATAGTAAACCTACTCAAGAAAAAGGTGGAGAACTTGAAGGGGAATTGGGTGGAGCAACTCCCCTCGGTACTATGGGCTCTAAGGACTACCCCCAACACCGCCACTGGTGAGACCCCTTCAAGCTCTCTCATGGTTGTGAGGCCGTCATTCCCGTGGAATTTGAAGTCAAGACGTCGCGGGTAAGGGTCGTCTCAGATGGTGATGATGAATGGAGAATAGGAAATGAGGAGGAGCTGCGGCTCTCCTTGGATCTGATCGAGGAAGTCCGAGATCTCGCCGCCATTCGTCAAGAGGAAGTCAAGCGGCAGATGGCCAAATACTTTGACAAGCATGTCCTGATCAAGCAATTCAAAAAGGGGGACCTCGTGTTGAAAAAGGTCGACGCGGCCGGAAGGTCAACCGCGGTAGGAAAGCTCAATCCCAATTGGGAGGGGCCCTATGTAGTGGAAGAAGCCTTAAAGTCAGGGGGATTAACGCCTCCAGAATGTGGAGGGCGAGTCTTTAGTCATACGTGGAGTGGTGACGACTTGAAACGCTTCTATCCTTAAGTCCATATAACGAGAATACCTATGCCTTGTATTTTATCTTTCTTACGCATACAAGGATGAATGACTTGCAAGATGATGATATAAAGGGTTCAAAGGTTAGCCCCGAGCAGACACGTTGACCAGGCTCCCATCTAGCTGGCAGGGCCGTAGGCTCACTCGGTGGCAGGTTCCAAAGGTTCGAAAGTTGGCCCCGAGCAGACCCATTGACCAGGCTCCCATCTCGATGGCAGGGTCGTAGGCTCACTCGGTGGCAGGTTCCAAAGGTTTGAAGGTTGGCCCCAAGCAGACCCGCTGACTAGGCTCCCATCTAGCTGGCAGGGCCGTAGGCTCACTCGGTTGCAGGTTCCAAAGGTTCGAAAGTTGGCCCCGAGCAGACCCACTAACCAGGCTTCCATCTAGCTGGCAGGGCCGTAGGCTCACTCGGTGGCAGTTTCCAAAGGTTCGAAGGTTGGCCTCGAGCAGACCCACTGACCAGGCTCCCATTTAGCTGGCAGGGCCGTAGGCTCACTCGGTGGCAGGTTCCAAAAGTTCAAAGGTTTGCCCCGAGTAGACCCACTGACCAGGCTCCTATCTAGCTGACAGAGTCATAGGCTCACTCGGTGGCAAGTTCCAAATTTTGACGGTTGGCCCCGAGCAGACCCGCTGACCAGGCTCCCATCTAGCTAGCAGGGCCGTAGGCTCACTCGGTGGCAGGTTCCAAAGGTTCGATGGTTGGCCCCGAGCAGACTCGCTGACCAGGCTCCCATCTAGCTAGCAGGGTCGTAGGCTCACTCCGTGGCAGGTTCCAAAGGTTCAAAGGTTGGCCCCGAGCAGACCCGCTGACCAGGCTCCCATCTAGCTGGCAGGGTCGTAGGCTCACTCGGTGGAAGGTTCCAAAGGTTGGCCCCGAGCAGACCCGCTGACCAGGCTCCCATCTAGCTGGCAGGGCCGTAGGATCACTCTGTGGCAGGTTCCAAAGGTTCAAAGGTTGGCCCCGAGCAGACCCGCTGACCAGGCTCCCATCTAGCTTGCAGGATCATAGGCTCACTCGATGGCAGGTTCAAAAGGTTTGAAGGTTGGCCCTAAGCAGACCCGCTGACCAGGCTCCCATCTAGCTGTCAGGGTCATAGGCTCACTCAGTGGCAGGTTCCAAAGGTTCGAAGGTTGGCCCCGAGCAGACCCACTGACCACGCTACCATCTAGCTGATAGGGTCGTATGCTCACTCAGTGGCAGGTTCCAAAGGTTTGAAGGTTGGCCCCGAGCAGACCCGCTGACCAGGCTCCCATCTAGATGGCAGGGCCGTAGGCTCACTCGGTGGCATGTTCCAAAGGTTCGAAGGTTGGCCCCGAGAAGACCCGCTAACCAGGCTCTCCCATCTAGCTGGCAGGGCTGTAGGCTCACTCGGTGGCAGGTTCCAAAGGTTCTAAGGTTGGCCCCGAGCAGACCCGCTGACCAGGCACCCATGTAGCTGGCAGGGCCGAAGGCTCACTTAAATAGTGACCCCGGTGGAATATAAAGTAAGAGGAAAATTCAAGGCAAAGAATTGACACAGGGTAAGCCCCAGCATAGGGTCAGCAAGTGGTGCCCATCATGAAGGTTTCTCGTCGATGAATGATCTCGCTCTGAAAAGACACTCGCACGGCGAATGTGAAGTGTGACGACGGCCAGACCCATGGGTTCCAAGAATTTAGCAGGTTAGGACGGGTTCTTGGCGTGGTTCCGTTCCCGACAGAAAATCAACAAAATTGCCTAAGTCTTGAGAAGGCTGGGGCTAGTGCGAGAGAGTTGCAATCGCGTGAAGCACCTGTGTGGCGAAGGGGTCTCGTTCAGGACCTAGCCTAAGAACCCTCGAGGCTAAAAGTAAATAGACGATATGCAAGCACAGGCGCGAGGGTTCGAAAGCGTGTAAAATTACGTGCGCGATCCATTGGCTTGGTAATAGCGAGATGCACGCAAATATATATATATATATATATATATATACACGACATAGCGCAAGGGGAAAAACATTTCTTTCATTTCAATAAAAAGGATTACATAGTAGTTCTCGCCTTACATAAAAAAAGGGAAAGAAAAGATAAATCTTCAAGGGTCGTCAGCCTCATCGTCGGAGTACCCGCTGCTCGCGCCTATAGAGGGGAGGCCTCTGAGTTCCCGCCCATCGCCAGCTTCATCCACGGGGTCAACCTGGGCGATGAGCTCTAGCAGCACGTGGTGGGCGAGAACCCTCTCGCCTTCTTCCTTCAAAAGGCCGGCCCTTCGCAGCACACCCAGCCATGCTCCGCCGCTTCCTGGGCCATCCTCTGCATCAGTCCTTCAAACTCGACATTGTAGGAAAGGTGCCGAGTTTCCCTCTCTGCGGGAGGTGGCCAAACGGTAGCATCTCGAAGCCTTTGGTTCATATTTGTGGTACCGGTCACGCTGAGGGGGGAACTTCCTAGAGAAGAACGCCACTTCGCGGGTGGCCCTGAAGTTGAAGAGTTTGCGGAAGACTGGGAGCGAGAACTCGATTCCCTCCTCGCGCAGATAGCAGGCGAATGCTACAAGCATGGCAATGGAGTTTGGATTGAGCTGCGCGGGAACTATCCCAAAGTAGCGCAGGGTCTGGCGCACCTCTGGCCACAGTGGGAGGCGGAGCCTCACCTCGAAATGATCGAGGGGGATGGCCAGAGTGTCCGGTGAGAATTGGTGGATACGATCTCGGTTCCCCGGGAGGCGCCCGACAAAACCCGGCAAGATCAAATCCGCAATGGCCTGGTTAAAGTCTACTTCCGAGAGGTCACAGGTCTCGAAGTCTCGGTTTGCGAATGCTAGTGCACAGTTGGCTCTGCCATCCGCATCCTTTGGCATTGTTGAGGGATGGGGTGTTCTCGCAAAGGTTCTAGTGAGAAGGGCGAATGGTATCGCGAGTGCCAGAAGGAGAGAGAGATGAAAGCATAATAAAAATGGTGGTTGGATTAACTATTTATAGAAAAAAAGGGAAAATGGTTGAAATCATCTACGCGCGGGGTGCGGATAGCGGCCGCGACACCGTGGCGCCTCGGGGTCTGAACAACCCACCTGAACCCAGCCGCTACAAAAGGCAAAAGTGATGCACGAGACCCTTCCTGCAAATACAAATCAAATACCACAACACGAACGAAAAACTCGCAAGACAGCATTCAGAAAAATAGCAAAAAGCGGGATATATAACACACAATCGATTAATAGTTCGCGAGGCGCAGCAAATCTCGTCTTGGTCCAGTGCGAGAAAAAAGAGGAAAAGAAAAAGAAATAGCTGGGGTACAGGAAAACACAGGGAGCGATAGCCGGTAGGCTTAGTATTGATCCCACTGCCATCGGCCCCAGCCTCGCCTCCCTGTCCTTGGAGGCACTCGTGGGTAGTGAAACGCGCTAACCGTCGTCAGCTCTTGGCTAATCAAGCGCATCTGATCCCCAGCACGCACAATGTGCCTCCCAGGCGAGGTCTCCTCACACCCGCCCCCCTGGCGCTCCATCTCCCCGATCAGGTGCCTATAGTCCCACTCGAGGACGCTTATCTGACACTCGAAGGACGCCCAATGCTCCACCGTCAGGTTGACTTGGTCGCGCTGCATCCAGATCAGCTTGCCGAAAAGCTCTATCATCCGCTCCTTCATAGCCCGGGTGTCCTCGTGGTCGCCAAGAAAGTTAGAGACATTGCAGGGAGAGGGGGGTGGCAAGATCAGCCCCTCCTCCTCTGGAGGGTCAATTAGCGGGATCTGGTGGTAGCCTGCAAGAGCAGAAGTTAGTCCTTTCTTAGGATCAAACCACGAGTTCTGCGGGAGAAGGCAACTAACCAGGTACGTATTCTTTGACGGGAGACTGGTGAGATGTGCAAGGCTGCCCTGCGAATGGTTGGCTTGGAGGGTGGAGAGATTTCCCCTTCCTAGGGCGGTGCATCTGATCCGTCGTGGCGGAAGTATCGGCCAGGTCCACGACAGGAGACTTGGGCCCGGGACTCTTTCTCGCCGGGCATTCTTGCTCTGGAGCATGAGGGATTTTGGTGACATCTAGGGAGGGAGAAGTGCGCAAGGGAGGAGGCAACCCCATTGTCCCAAAGGTAGGGGATGCTGAAACCCGAGCCAAAAGAATTGTGAAAGGAGAAAGGCCAGCGAGAAGGCAATGGAAGACTTACCAAGCGCGGACAGGACTTCGCCAGAAGTTCCAGGAGGGGCAGACTCCAGGAGCGGAGGGGCGTTCTCAAGAGCAGGAGGAGTAATCGCAACACTCGTCTGGTTTAGCCCAGGGCCACCCTCGGTCGCCGGCAGATCCTGCGAGTGGTAAAAGAGGCGAAGGTCAATGGCGTCACCATAATCGACTTTGAAAGCGAGATGAATCGCGTTACCTCATTGGTGTTGACAGGGGGAATGTTAGAAAGGGGAGGAGTCTCTGACGCAGTCTCCATCTCCGACCGGTCTCGCCGGACCGTTTTGTCCTTCTTTAGCCTGTAAGGCTTGGAAGGGTCTCTCGTTGACGAGATCCAAGGGGCATATCGAGTAGTCTTGGGATTGGTCCATCCCTGTGGGGCGGCGAGGCGAGCCATCATTGCTTCCTTAAGCGGTCGTGGCGTCGGCTTCATAAATGACACGGCGAGTGGTCCGAGGGGGGAAATGAGGAACAATGATTAGAGGATAAGCATTCTGAAGGCAACAGCTGGGGCCGTATTTATAGCAAAGTGGAGGGCCCCACCAAGAAGATTCTGTCTAGGTCAATAAGGCACTCACAAAATAGCGGGGATTGTGTACAACCCCGTATTCGCCGAGTGGGTCCCGAAGACCCCGTGGGGGGTCAAGATGCAAAATATGAGTCCAAGGGCCCTTGGGTGAGTGAGGCCCCACTCGCGGGGCACTCGCATGGTGTCAAAGCAGATAGGCGAAAGCGGGTACCCAAGATCTCGCCCGCCGAGCGAGTCGAGCACCTGGTGAATGGTGTCCTCATGAGTCATTCACCAAGTGAAATATGGCGGGCAAGGAGCCTGGCGAGTGGTGCCTTCACGGACCACTCGCCCAGAAGGCTTGGGGGGGGGGAATTACCTAGGTACCCTTTGTGGGCTACCAATAGCCCTTCAGAACAGTGGAGTTAGGCTGTTAGCAGACCAATTTGGGGTGCGATTAGTAAAACCAAAAGGCGGATTCATGCTATTTGCAGATCAACCTAGGAAAATCTATAAATAGACCCTTAAGGGCATCTTGGAGGAGATCAGATCTTTTTGAGCTCTCTCCTCCAGGCTAGTTTCGGAGTTGGCTTCTAGTGCCCTCCAAGGTGCCCGACTGAGCATTGGTTTGGGAGGGGAAGCTCTCTGAGATCTTCCGGGTGTGTGGCGGGACCTCCTCGCTACAGCCTTGGGTCTGTTCCACATTTTCCATCCAAAGTCAGAAGAGTTTAGTAAGGGAGAAGTAGGAGCGGGATACACCCCCAGTGGGTCCGAACTCTAGAGACCGGTTGCCGGTTTCAACACTAATTGTATTTGATTTTAAAGTCATAGAGTTATTATGAATTTTAACTTTCAATTGTTCTACTTTCAAAAATTAATTCATTATGGCAATATGAGATAACTAGCATGAATAATAATATTTATTAGTTGATAATGCTAGAATGATGAGTTAGAATGCAATGATACGCCATAAGATTAATTGAGATAATGTTGCATGTATTCAAAAAATAGTGATTCAATTTTTAGACATGGAATGAAGTGATGATTCTATTTGATTTATTCTTATTGATATAAAATTGATTCTATGGTCCACATATAAATGAGACACATCCAAGTCATAATACATTCATATAATGATAATGATCACAAACCATATGTTGGAAGCAATATGAACTTTTGTAGTTATGTTTAATGTTTGAATTTAAAAGATCTTTTAATTTTGCATAATTATTATAAATGATCGTTAATTTTTCACATAGGAATTTAGGTGCTCATAATTAATTATTGTAAGTGAAGTATATAAAAGGATTCATATTCATCCTTTTCAAAATATTAAAGAGAAAGATTGTAAGGTAAATAATGAATATAAATATGATGAGAAAATATTTTTGGTTATTTAGCAAGGTTTTGTAAAATTTCTCTTTGATTTTTGAATTTTAAACAAACCACATAAATTTAGTTTTCAGAAAACATAGTGATAATAGAATAATATTTAAGAAATTAATATTTGGAGAAATCGGAATTTTCAGGAAAATTGTGCCACCGCCAATGTTAGAAACTAACGCTAGGCGCTAGCAAACAGTGAATTTTTCTTTCATTTAAAACATATGTTTTTTTTTAATTTTCAATTCCGATTTTTCATGGTTATGGTTAAACATGTTAGGGGCTATTAAATAACACAAGGATATTTAATAAATAAGCAAAAATTTGCGCATTTTATACTTTTAGCCTAAGACCCCTAATAATGCTTTTAAATCCATTTTTGACAATTATTTCATTAGTCTTCATAACATCATATAACATATTTAGAATTTAACTTATAATGATGATAAGAGACTTTTATAGGTAATTGATTTAGAAGGATAAAAATAAACAAGATATATAGATCACTTGAGAAATGATATGACTTTTTATTTAATTTTATTCAATTTTATTTATTAATGAATTTTAGCTTAATGTATGAAAAGTCATATCACAAGTTATATAGAGTGACCTTAGCATGTTAGCTCAAGAAAAGACAAAAGAAAAAATAAGTAAACAAAAAGAAAGTTAAGCATATCATGAAGTAGTGTAATGGTATTCATTTTTGATCTGTTTCTACTTCATGCAATTATATGATACCTAATAAATAAGAGATTTAGGTATCCAAAGAGGACCAAGTGGGATGGTTCCTTTGGGTAACCAAATACAGTGTGTTGGCTTTTGAGGAGACAAGGATGAGTGGACACTTTCAATTGACATTAATGTGTCATTCTTAAGTATGGGTCTCCATTCATACCTTGGGTTAATGTTTTTATAATTCAAATTTCCATGATGATTTCTTAACACATTGTTTATAGGAAATTTGTTCATTTTCAATTTTATGTTGGGAGAACAATTATATTGTAACTGATAATGATGATAGTGTTTTGAAATTTCAGTTACAAGCTTTTGCTGTTTTTCATTTCCTTTGTTTTGCTTAGACAAATTATGAAAAATTATATTCAACTTTTTTGGAGTTTTGCTTGATATTGTGAATGCATGTTTTGAGAATTTTTCTATATGATTTCCTTAAGCGAGTTGATTTTAGTTTCCAATTCATTATTCTTAATTTTGAGATTATGTCTAGCTTTATTATAAGCAATTGTGTTTTTCTTAAGAGTGGTAACAATAGAATCAATATGACTTTGTAATTATTTCTTAATTTTACAAATTTTTCATCCATCTCTTTAATTTCAATTTTATAATTTTTACACATAGCACAATCACTTTTAAAAGATGAAATTTCTAAGCATAATCGTTCACTTTGTTCTTTTACAAAAATTAGCTTTTTTCAAGTTCCTTGTAATTTTCTATTAATTCATTATTGATGTAAACCCTTTGCTCTCCGACACGCTCGTTATGGATAGATTTTCGAGGGACGAGCGACTCAAGAAAAATGATGCAAATGCAAGCCACACAGTGCAAGTGCACCGGACTAGGCAAAGAGAAACAATTGCCACACGAAGGGTCGCTAATCCTCTTTAGACCTCCCAAGGGCGATAAGCCAATGTTCGATCGAGCGAAATGGACCCACCCGATCCGATCAAGTTGTGCATTGTACCAAAAGAGACCCGCCAAAAATTGTGATTCGAAAATGGGTAAATCTCTCCCAACAAAAGTCGGGTCTCGCCAAGCCCCTTCAAAAATTAAAAAGAAAAGGATGAATGCAAATTTCAAGATGAAGGAAAACCACGATATTTCGGTGATTCGAAGATCACGCCACAGATTCTACCACAAGAAAAATCTAGAGAAAAGAAAACACACGAGTGGATCGTTCGTTGCCCCGCTTGAGATAAGATTAGCCTCAAGCATGCACTCGCCCGGTCGCTCTACTACGAATCCACCGGAAGCGCGTTGTTTGGAGAGGAGTCTGCTCACCGTCTTCGCTACACGTTTATCCAAGATCCACACGAACCCACCACGCGCCGTGGAGGAAATTCTGTCACAAAGTGAAGGCTTGAAGGGGGGCCGGATTTTTCTAGAGGAGGACGGGTGACCAGTGGCTTGAGAGGGAGAGAGAGAGAGGGAGGGGAGGCCTTGGCCGAACTTGGAGAGGGGAGGAAGAGAGGGGCGGCCCAAGGGTGGCCGGCATCTTGAGAGGGAGAGAGAGGGAGGGGTGGCCTTGGCCGAACTTGGACAGGGGGATGAAGAGAGGGGGCGGCCCAAGAGAGAGGGAGAGAGAACTCCAAGAGAGGAATTTAGGTTTTCAATTTTATTGCATTCCTTGTTAAATCCAAATCCTCCAACATATAGCCTTTTATAGGCTTTACAAACACAGTGGCTAAACACAGTCCAAAGTAAAAATAATAAAACAAAACATGACAAGTCCCAATAATTAAAATAAAGCATGACAATTTTAATTAATAATTATAAGGATAATTATTAATTAAATTTTTCTTTTAAAAGCATGGCAATATTAATTAATAATTATAATTAAATTATTATAACTATTAATTAATATTCTTGCGTCGTGGACGGAGGTTGTAGCGGCTATGGCATCCGTCATAAATATCGTCGCAGTGATGACGACGTAAGTCTTTGGTTGGAGAGGCGTCGTCGTCCGCAAGCGCGCCGGTAGCATCCGTAAGCGCTCTGGTACTATCATCGTCCTGTTGAGGGTCGTCGTCTCCATCAATCCTCCCCCGCTCAAAAGTACTCATCACTGATGAGTTACGTTGGTGGTAGCGGTGGAGAAGAACATCATCCAAAAGAGCCACCTCTGATTCTGGAAGCCATGAGTCATCAGAGGCCGGGCGATCATGCCATCGAATCAAGTAGCGGCGACTAGCACCACTAGGAGAGGAGAGCACTTCATCTCGGAGAATCCTGTCAGGCGCATAGGTGGTTCGGGGGAACCTTGGAAAGGCATTAGGCAAATAAGAGGAGCAAATACCATCATCAACATTCAACGTACCTCCAGTGGGGCCGAAGAAGAAAGCGAACCAGGCGCAAGCTCACCCCCCAACTCAGTAGACAATGACGTGGAAGCAAACGGGCAGGTAGATAATTCAAGAGGTGGAGAAATATAAGGCGTTAAATCTGAAACATTGAAAATAGGGGAGATTCCCCAATCAGTGGGTAACTCCAAAAGAAATGCATTTTCTTCTAATTTTTTTAAGATCCGAAAGGGACCCGTTCGCCGATTGGCGAACTTTTTTATGGTTCCTGAAGGAAACCGTTCAGGGATGAGGCGCGCCATAACCAAATCGCCCACCTTTAGGGGGGATGCTCTCTTATGCACATTAGCATGAGATTGATACGAAGCGTAGTGAGTAGCTAACGTGTCCTTAATATGCTTATGTAACGTATTAACATGCGAGGTGAAGTCCTGTGCGAATTGACTTGACTTATAAGATGGAGGTAACGAGATCAAGTCAAGTGGCACCGGTGCCTTATACCCATGCACGATCTCATTTGGAGACAACCCTGTGGACCAATTTTTCGAATTATTGTACGCTAATTGGGCATGGGGAAGAAGGAGATCCCACGTACCCTTGTGGTCACCTACCAGGTAATGGAGTAAACTACCCAAGCTTCTATTTACCACTTTCGTTTGACCATCCGTCTGCGGATGGTAGGCCGAGGAAAACAAGAGCTTGGTGCCCATGATCCGCCACAGGGACTTCCAAAAATAACTAGTGAACTTCACGTCCCGATCAGTGAATATAGTTTTCAGAACGCCCTTATGGCCAACGACTTCCTTAAAAAATAATTTAGCTACGTGCGACGCGTCATCGATCTTATTACTTGCAATAAAATACGCCATTTTGGAGAACCGATCGACAACCACCAAAATGGAGTCATGGCGCCTAAAAGTGACGGTGAGACAAAGAATAAAATCCATACTAATGTCTTCCCATGGTACGGAAGGGATCGAAAGAGGGGTATAAAGCCCCGCTTTCATTTTATTTCCTTTAGATAATTGACATGTACGACAACTCCCCATGATTTTATGCACCGTAGACTTTATGACCGGCCAATAAAATTTATCCTCAACTAGGGTGATGGTCTTGTCACGCCCAAAGTGACCACCTAATCCGCCACTATGTAATTCCAAACGATAAAATGACGAAGGGACGAACGAGGGACACAAAGCTTGGCGTGTCTAAATAAATAACCATCTCAGATATAATACGCAGAAATAATAGTGGGTGTGTCACCGTTAGCTGACAAGTAGATATCCTTGAAGTCTGGACAGTTGACATACTCATCCTTAATGCGCTCAAATCCGATGACCTTTACCTCTAACGTGGATAATAACAACGAGACCCGACTAAGGGCATCCTCCACCCGGTTAAGGTTGCCCTTGAGATGTTTTATTATGAAGGTGTACTCCTGAAGATAAGAGACCCATTTGGCATGCCGAGGGTTGACCTTGCTTTCGGAGTTAACAAACCTTAACTCTTCATGATCAGAGTGGATGACAAACTCCTTAGGGAGAAGGTAGTGTCACCAATGTTGGAGGCAACGAATGATGGCATAAAACTCGCGGTTATAATTAGAATAATTCAACTTCGGGCCCGCAAGTTTCTCACTAAAGTAGTCAACAGGATGACCCTCCTGACTCAACACTCCACCTATTCCAATCCCCGAAGTGTCACATGACAATTCAAAAACTTTACCAAAGTTCGGTAGTGGCAAAAGGGGGGATTCCGACATCTTAGCCTTAATCATTTGGAACACGTGAGTATCCGACTTTGTCCAAGTGAACTCACCCTTTTTCATGCACTCGGTGATTGGTGCCATGATGCTACTAAAGTCACGAATTAATCGGCGGTAAAACGTAGCTGGATCGTGGAAGCTTCTAACGTCCCGAATGGTGGTGGGTACCGGCCAATCCTTGATGGCTTGGACTTTCTTGGGATCCACTAGTATGCCCTCCGAACTTACAATATAGCCTAGGAATTCTACGGATGCGACATAGAAAGTACATTTTTTAAGATTGACAAACAACCTTTCCGCACGTAACGTCTCCAAGATAGTCCTCAAATGAGACTCATGGTCATGTGTAGACGTGCTAAAAATGAGTACATCATCAAAGTACACCACAATAAATTTTCCCATGTAGGGTTGGAAGACATGCGTCATCATCCTCGAGAATGTATTAGGGGCATTGGACAACCCAAATGACATTACTAACCACTCGTAGAGCCCCTCTTTAGATTTAATGGTTGTCTTCCACTCGTCCCCCTCTCTAATTCAAATTTGGTGGTAGCTACTCCTATGATCCAATTTAGAAAATATCGTGGCTCCGACTAGCAGGCCCAACAAATCATCCAATCGAGGGATGGGAAACCTATAATTAATTGTTATTTTATTGATGACCCTACTATCCATGCACATCCTCCAAGATCCATCCTTCTTAGGAGCTAACACAGGACGGCACACGAGCTCTTACTATGGTGGATAAATCATTTTTGTAGCAAATCGGAAATTTGAGTTTGCAACTCAGTGTGCGGAAGGATTTAACCGATAGTGAGGCAGATTGGGTAATGAGGAACCTAGTATGAAATCTATCGCATGTTGGATGTCCCGCAAGGGAGGCAACGCAGGCGGTAACTCTTCCGGATAAATATCCTTAAACTCCTCTAACAGGCTACACAGCGCAGGCGGCAAATTTTCAAAAGAAGGAACGTCCTCTTTTGCTTGTAAGCAAACTAACGCATAGAGGACACCATCCAAAAATGTCTGGCGCACGAACTCTTTCTTACCTATCAAGCTTAACATTTTCTTCTCTACAGGCACAATTGTGTCTTTAGAGGTGACTGACGGGTCCATTGACGGAGAGGGTTTGAATATAATAGTCTTGCCATTAAACTTGAACTCATAAGTGTTGGCTTGCCCGAAGTGAGTGACATCATGATCATAGAGCCATGGGCGACCTAATAAAACATGAAACGCACCCATGGGGATGACGTCACACCAAACCTTCTCCGAATAAGCTTTGACGGCCAGGGGTACTAAGCAACATTTTGCTACCGGAAGGGAAGTCTTATTAACCCACACGACCTTATAGGGGTGGGGATACGGTTCAGTCACTAACGCCATCCGGGTAACCGCATTCTCAGAAATAACATTCATACAGCTACCACGATCAATAATCAGTTTATACCACTTCTCTCCGCTTTTAAAATTTAAAGAAAAGATGTTCGTCCGGTTCCATTCATCAGTCGCATGCGGGGTGGCGAAAATACAACGCATCACCATTATGTTGGTGTCATCATCTAGATCACTCGGCACTCCCTCCAATTCAGAGTCATCACCGGCTTCATACTTGAGCTCGGTGGAATCATCAGCAGTGTCCAACAGAGCTAAGGGGCCTTAGTGGGGCATTCACTCGCGTAGTGCCCTTGAACACCACAGCTAAAACAAGAGGCATTCGATTTGCTAATCCGACCTACGGGCACACGATCGTCGGACGGGTTACGCATATTCCTAGTTGTAATTACGACAGAGTTCGAATCAGTGGATCGAAACTTCCCTTTATCTTTCATGGCTAACGGAGGAGGTCCTAAGATGGACTTACTCTTCTGAAACGAACGCGATTTAGACTTGTGGACCAGGTGCTTCTCAATGACTAATGCAGTGTTATACGTTGTGTTCAAATCAGTGTGACCATAGCGAAGGAGTTTACCCTGAATTTTGGGACTAAGTCCCTTGCGGAACTGGGAGAGGGTAACTTCGGGCATCTCCTTAATGTCACATATAACCATCATGTCTTTCAGGATCCCCATGTACTTCGCGACCGAGTGGTTACCTTGCCAAAGGGAGGCTAACTCATCAAACATTTGTGTTTGATGATACGTCGGGACATACTGGTCAGTCAACAAGGCTTTCATGCCCACCTAACCAATGGGAGGCAAACCATCCCTCGCACCTAAACGCCGCTCCTCATTCAGCCAGTATGACTTGGCTCGACCCAACAAATTCATACGCGCCACGTGCACCTTATCCTTGTCAGTCAAATTTTGCCACTGAAAGTAGCATTCTATCTATGTAACCCAATCCAAGAAAACTTGGGGATCACCCAACCCATCATAAGACGGTGATTTGATCCGGACGGCCCTAGTGATATCAAATCCGTGCGGTGCTCGTGGGGCCTATTCGCGGTTACCATTAGGATTAATGTTCCCTTCAGCATGTTGGTGGGCTGCAGGGTTTGGGGGTCAGGATCAGGAATACGATTAACGTTAATGTTTTCCCCTACGTGTTGGTGGGCAGCATGATCCTGAGGTGCCCTTTGGGCTAGCCGAATCTCGTGTAGAATCTCTCGGATGTCCGTCAACTGATCATTGAACTCCTGACGGAGTTCATTAATAGCCGTTGGACCGTGACCCGAGCCCCGATCGTCCGTCATTTGAGACGAGGACGTAGGATACTTCGTGCCAAGTCTCGTACGCATGCAACGTAGACCTAAACGTTTCTAACCAGAAAAATTTTATAAATGATGAATTTTTTTCTTTATGCCTAGTAACTAGGATAAAATATTTTTTTTTATTTTCTAACAGGAAATATTAAATATTAAAAAAAATTTGATTTTTGCTGAAAAATAACAAATTTTGAACGCTATTCGCAGACCGACGTTTTTTTTTAAATTTTGAGCGCAAAATCATGTGAAGATTGTGAGTGTCGGTGTTCTAAGAAAACCTTAGGAATGCGTCAATTAAGAAGTTGACACGGACCTAGCACTGATGCCAAATTGATGTAAACTCTTTGCTCTCCGACACGCTCGTTATGGACAGATTTTCGAGGGACACGCGACTCAAGAAAAATGATGCAAATGCAAGCCACACAGTGCAAGTGCGCCGGACTAGGCAAAGAGAAACAATTGCCACACGAAGGGTCGCTAATCCTCTTTAGACCTCCCAAGGGCGATAAGCCAATGTTCGATCTAGTGAAATGCACCCACTCGATCCGATCAAGCTGTGCGTTGTACCAAAAGAGACCCACCGAGAATTGCGATTCGGAAATGGGTAGATCTCTCCCAACAAAAGTCGGGGCTCGCCAAGCCCCTTCGAAAATTAAAAAGAAAAGGATGAATGCAAATTTCAAGATGAAAGAAAACCACGATATTTCGGTGATTCGAAGATCGCGCCACATATTCCACCACAAGAAAAATCTAGAGAAAAGAAAACACATGAGTGGATCATTTGTTACCCCGCTTGAGATAAGATTAGCCTCAAGCATGCACTCTCCCGGTCGCTCTTCTACGGATCCACCGGAAGCGCGTTGTGTGGAGAGGAGTCCGCTCGCCGTCTTCGCTTCATGTTTATCCAAGATCCACACGAATCCACCACGCGTCGTGGAGGAAATTCCATCACAAAGGGAAGTCTTGAAGGGCGGGGGCGGATTTTCCTAGAGGAGGAAGGGTGACCGACGGCTTGAGAGGGAGAGAGAGGGGGAGGGGCGGCCTTGGCCAAACTTGGAGATGGGGAGGAAGAGAGGGGGCAGCCCAAGGGTGGTCGGCGGCTTAAGTGGGAGAGAGAGGGAGGGGCGTCCTTGGCCGAACTTGGAGAGGGGGATGAAGAGAGGGGGAGGCCCAAGAGAGAGAGGGGGAGAGAACTCCAAGAGAGGAATTTAGGTTTTCAATTTTATTTCATTCCTTGTTAAATCCAAATCCTCCAACATATAGCCTTTTATAGGCTTTACAACCACAGTGGTTAAACGCAGTCCAAAGTAAATATAATAAAACAAAACACATGATAAGTCCCAATAATTAAAATAATGCATGACAATTTTAATTAATAATTATAAGGATAATTATTAATTAAAATTTTCTTTTAAAAGCATGGCAATATTAATTAATAATTATAATTAAATTATTATAACTATTAATTAATGTTCTTGCGTCGCGAACGGAGGTTGTAACGGCTATGGCGTCCGTCATAAATATCGTCGCGGTGATGACGACGTAAGTCTTTGGTTGGAGAGGCGTCGTCGTCTGCAAGCGCGCCGGTAGCATCTGTAAGCGCTCTGGTACTATCATCATCCTGTTGAGGGCCGTCGTCTCCATCAATTATATTTGATACAATGTGAAGTAGTTTTAATTATAGAGCAAGAGTGATAGTCATCAAGCACATCATTTTTTGTTTCTACATTAGATAAAGCTGTTAATATTTTATTTTATAAAGGTAATTTTGAATTAACATTTTTCAAATTCTTTATTTTACGTTTAGCAATATCTATCATAGGCAATGTAGAAATTAAATTTGGAATAAGAAGGGAGTTTGAATCAAATTATAAAGGATGGAAAATTTTAATTGAAAAATTTATTAAGACTTTAGATGTCGAAGTGTGGAATTTAGCCATTGTAAGACCTGCAGATGAATCAAATAAAAAGGAACATCAGCTAAATGCAAAAGTCAAACATTATTTATTTTGTGCTCTATCAAATGAAGTTTTCAAATTAATATATTGTTTTTCTAGTGCATACAAAGTATGGCAATTTCTTGAAGAAATGTATGATTTTCCTCTCGCAGGTATAGAACAAACACAGGAGGAGAAGGACGTACAAGCATCCACTATTATTCAAGAAGATCTCTCTCGTACCAAAGCCATGGAAATCATGGAAACTAACTTAGAAAAAGAGAGCAATACATCAAGAGAAAAAGAAGATGAAAATTCATCTATGATGGAGGAAGGCATAAAAGATAACGAAGGAACTTCATGCTCACAGTTTGCCTCTACCAAAAGCGTTGTAAGAAAGTCTAAATCTTATTCTTGTGTGATAACTTCCATCTCTAGTTTCAACATACTAAAAATGGCTAAACGTAAGATCAAAGAATTGAAAATTACTAATAAAAATTTACGTTTAGAAAATAAGAGGTTACAAGCTAATGTTAATTTAGAATCAAATTGTGATGTGGTTTCACCATCTTGTCCTTCACTTGAAAACACAAAACCTTGTTTTGATTGTAATAATATTAAGGAAAAATTCAAGGAACTTGAAAAAGAAATTATTTGTATAAAAGAACATAATGAAAAATTATCTTTAGAAAATTCATCTTTAAAAGGTGATTGTGCTACATGCAAAAGTTATAAAATTGAAATCGAAGAGATGGATGAAACATTTGAGGAATACAGAAATGAATATCAAAACCATATTGAGTCAATTGTTTCCACTCTTAAAAATAGCACAATTGTGTATAATAAAGCTAGACATAATTTGAAACTTAAGAACAATGAATTAGAAAATAAAATTATCTTGCTTAAGGAAATCTTAAAGAAAAATTCTCAATATCAAGCAAACTCCAAAAGCAAGTTAAATATGATTTCTCAAAATATGAATAAACCAAACAATGGAAATAAAAAACTTCAAAAGATTGAAAATGAAATTCCAAAATACTATCATCATTATCACTTACAACATCAATCTTCTCCCAACATAAAATTAAATGCTCACAACTTTCCTATGAAAAATACTTTCAATAATCATCAATATAAAGATTATCACAATGGAAATTTCACATATAAGAATAACACTAAACCAAAGTTTGAATGGAGGCCCAAAACTAAAACTGAAACATTAACTTCACATGAAAGGGCCCATTCATCAATATCTACCCACAAACCTACACGATATATTTGGGTACCCAAAGGAACCACCACTCATGGTCCCCATTGGATACATAAATCTCTTATTCATTAGGTATCACCAAATGCATGAAGTAGAAATCAACAAAAAATTAAAGTATCAATTATTCTACTTCATGATATGCTTTAACTTCTTGTTTTCTTATTTGTTTTAAGCTAGTCATCTCATATATTATAGGAAATATGATCTTAACTCTTAACACTTAATGAGTTTATAAATCAAATTAATCAAAATTCAAAATCATATTTTATTTTGGTGACCTATCTATTATTCCTATATTCATTACATATATATACACACCATTTATCAACAATTGAATTCAAAATTACTATGTGGTATTAAAATCTCTAACCATAGGATTTCAAAAATATACTACATATGATCTTAAAATTGCCTAAACATCTCCACTTCATGACTTCAAAATTTATAAATAAAACGTAAAACAAAACCTTTAAAACTACCAAATAAGGATCAGATAAAAACATTCAAACATCCAAAAACAACAAAATGAAATATTGCAGATAGCGCTAGCGCTAGCTGGTAACGCCTGCGCTAGCAAACTGCATCCAAGAACATGTGTTCAAATTCCTGTATTATTACAAAACTAAAAACTTGTTCCCCTCAGGACCTTCCTACTCCACTACTCGTCTTCGTCTATCTCCTCCACACTAGGACTTGGGGATTGTCTTCTGCGAGTCCTCCGAATCGAATGACGGGGTGGATCCTGTTCTGGGCTGTCTCACTCCCTCCGCTCCGGAGTAGATGGTTTTAGCTTTAATGCCTTGATCATGAACTTCACCATCTTCTTTATACCAGAAACATCTTTCTCCACTCTTGTCATCCGCTCTCCCATTTCTTCTCGAAAAGATTCAAATGAATCATCTTGAGCCCCTCGAGATGACACTCCTCGCCGGAGTGGTGGACGAGCAAACGCCGATGGCTCATCCGGGTGAGATGTAGCTCGTAAGTGTGAAGTACTATAGATTGGAGGAAAGCAATCTATCAAGTAAAAACCTACTTCAATAGAAGGGTACATCACCTGAATAACCCGTTGAATAATGCCACCCAGGGGCAAGTTGTTATATCTCTTGCGGGAAGGATGCCGCAACTTGTATGAATAGCGAATCAAGGAAAGTAACAAATCTGCCACATCAAATTTCTCCTCCTCTAAAATGAAATAGGTGACATAACTTAGTTGTGCTGTGACTTTTGTTGTATCACCCAACTTCAGCATGATTGTGTGGCGTAGTATATCTTGAACGACCAAGGCGTCTACTGTGAGTGACGACACAGAAGAGATAAGACTCCTGCATTCCCTATTATGCAGCACCATGTTCACTTGAGTCCAATCATGGTTTACCCTAAACTTCTCAACAATTTCCAAACGATTTGGATGCTGGGTCAATCCAAACACGTCCCTCAGTTGGTCATGAGTAATTGTCACCACGTGTCCTTGCACCAGAGACCGCACTCCTCCATCCAGCCCTATCTGCGATGGGTTCTCCAAGTGCGTATAGAAATCTCGTACTAACTCTGAACAAAACCCATCAGAAATAAATAAATTCAACACCTCGGAGGCAGCAAATAGCTGCATGATATGGTGGTGATGAGGCATGTCAAACTCCACGATATATGGAACACCTACTAATGCAGCCTCCACGGCCAGCTCTGCACTTTTCTTTCCTTTTGATCCCGGTGTCATCTGCCACATTATAAGAGGAATTAAAACTAAGCAACAATCACTAGCGCCAACGCTATCACTAGCGCCCAACATTATCACTAGCGCCTACTACAGCGCCGACACTAGTCCTCTGATCTAAAATGGTAAAAATCTCCTTAAAATAAAAGATTTTCAAATCCTAACTTGCTAGATCCAAGAAACCCACATAATCTAAACCAAAATCAAAACTAAAATCCTCATAAAAATGTAAAACAAAAATCTCAAAGATTTTTTAAAATCAATAGTTTTTCTTAAAAAGGGGTCATAAATCTTCATCAAATCAACTATTTAGAACAAGAATCATAAAAATAAAGAAGATTTGTTCTAGTTCCTCTCTTCAAAAATAAAAGAATCAAGCATTGTAGATCTAGTTTCTAAAACCACCTAAAAACCTCAAATATCTTCATCTCTAACATCAAAATCAAGGTTTAAAACAAAAATCATAAGAAAAGATGAAGTTTTACCTCAGATCTATGCGTGGGCTGGGTCGTCTTCTAGGGTTTTTTGGGAGAGTTTCAATGGAAATGGCCGAAATGAAAAAGTAAAGGGGATTTAACTAAAGGATCGATAGCGCCAGCGCTATCGCTAGGGCAGGCGATATCGCCAGCGCTATCGGTTGCGCAGGCGATATCGCAAGCGCTATCGCTAGCGCAGGCGATATCGCGCCTTTCTGATTTTTTATGGAAAAAAAAATTCTATAAGATACCTAAATTTATTCTCCACTGTATGTACTACTTAGTTATGCAAGATTTCGATTATTACGACTTGAGTTAGGTGTCCTAGATCTTTCAAGTTAAAACGCAATTTTTAACCATCTAAAACATCTCCTAAAATTCTGAAATTTCAGCATGAAACTACTATTTGGACACTTAATCAAGATCAACAATTAAAAATTTCAAAATCATAAAAAATCATGTACTGTTTCCCGCGCTAGCGCACTTATTCATTTTTCTGTAATTTTAAAATTTTGAAAAATTCTTGAAAATATATTAATCTATATGTACTTTTTATTTTTGCACTTCTGATTATATTTCATTTTTGAAAAATGAAATACAAAAATACAAAAGTCAAATTACAAAAAATATGTTTTGCTTTTTTTTTGTTTAAAGACAATTTTTATTAAAAAATCAAATACAAAAATACAAAAGCCAAATTACAAAAAATATGTCTTGACTTTTTGTTTTTGTCATTTGTTTAAAGTCTATTTTTTTATGCAAAAATCAAATACAAAAATATAAAACATTAAAACTACCAAAAAAAATCTGTATGAATATTTCTTTGAAAATCAAGCATGATTTAATCTATTATTTAGAACTTGTATAATGTTGCAATTTATCTTTTCAAACTACTTTGAAGATTGTTTTCATCATGCTTTGATATATCTATTAATATGTGCATCAATCATCTTGTAAAAGTTGTGTAGAACTAAGCTTAGCATGCCTCTAAGTATGAGTAAATGTTTTATGCTTGATAATGATTTTTATTCACTCACTTATTTTGGCATTGTCTACATATGTGTTTAATCTAAGAATGCTTGTGTATGTTGTGTATTAGTACAATGAATTAAAATTGCACAAGTATTTTACCTACACTCCTTTATTTGCACTTTTAAAAGTTAAGAAAAGTGGTTATGTTTTCATACTTTATATTGGTTTGCAAAACAAGTGTATTCGGAGAACTTTGTACAAAACAAAAATCATAAAATAAAGTGACAAAGATAACTCCACCAAGCACTACTTGAACCTCCAGATAAGTCTTAATAAGCATTGTGAGGTTGAGCACCTTGGAAAGAATAGTAAAGTATCTTGTGCAAATCAAATCTTTCTTTCAAAATAAAAACCACTTACTCTTAAGTACACCGGATCACTAGTCTCAACATTAAAAATAAAATATGTGATCCCCCAAGCACTACTTTGCACTCTGATAAGTCTTAATGAGCATTGTGTGTGCAAAGCACCTTGGTAGTTGTACATTTTTGTTTGTGCATTGAAGTGTGTGGAAGTGAAATTATTTGTGTTTTATTGTGCTCTTACTTTATATATTTCTTGTATTTTTGATTAAAACATTTGTGTACTCTACTCAAAATACACTTTTGTGCACATCATTATCTCCCATAACACTTCTTCTCATGAGTATTGGATCCTAATGCAAATTCTATACTACTCTTTATTTATGAAATGCACTAGATAACCTAGCATGCTTTCTACAATGTTTAGTATGTTTTGAAATTGTGAATTAACATAACATGGTAGTACTCTCTTTTTGGTAACATTATTTCATGCTTGGTTACTTTATTATTGAATTTAAAGATTTTACTTGAACAATGATTTACAAAAACAACTTCTTTATGAAACTTAACTCATATATCTTTTATGAATCATCATGTCTTACAAAAGATGTTTGATTGTATTTTTCTAAATCTTCCGCAACTTTACATTTATCTTGTATTCTTTATATGCTACAAACTCTGATTTATGAAAATGTTGTAATACTCAAACTCTGGTCTATTTCAATGAAAAGTATTCTAAAACTCCTTATCTTTTCCTTCTCTCTACAAGCTCGATCATGCATTTATCGTATTATCAACTTTTAAGTGGTGTCTCCTTACCCACTTTTGCTAATAACAAAAGGGGGAGAGCTAACATGATACATATAATCTGCTATCAAAATAGAAAACTAACATGCTTAATTAAGATGATAGCTTACATATTAGGGGAGCATTCACTTAGGGGGAGCATGTATTTAGGGGGAGCAATTCTAAATGCTAAAATCGATAATTATCCTAAGTCATCACTCACACACACACACAAGTAAGTTTCATCATGCTTATATATTAATGCTCTGATTTATCATTAATGGATTTGTTATTATCACAAGGTGGAGTTTGTTGGAACATGGTCTTCCGCATCTCCTAGGTTTGAGAATAACAAATCCTATGTGTATTTGATCTTGTGTGTTTAAGTGTGGAGGATAACAAAGTCCACATGACTCAAGGATTACATAAGAAGGTTGCCCCCAAATTTGAGCCATCAAATCCAACACTCCTACTAGCGTCGGCGGTAGCACCTAGCGCCTGGCGGTAGCAATGATAAGCGCAATTCTGGGAGTACATATAGAAGGAGATAGCGCCTGGCGGTATCCGATAGCGCAGGCGATAGCGCGGAGTACAGAAGGCAAGAGAGAAATGTTTCCTCGGATTGAAGATCCTGCCGCGCAGAATATGTCCTAAAATGGGATAGCGCCGGCGGTACCACTAGCACAGGCGCTAGCGCTGAGGCTATAAATAGGACCCCTCTTCTCTCATTTTAGACAGACATTAGAGAGATAGATTGAGTGCTAGAATTCCAGAGGCTGCCTTGGCCGAAATTTGATGTCCTACCAAAGTTCTGCAAACTTCTGAAGGAGAATCTCTTCACGCCGGATCCAAACGAAGTCCGCTTCTACAACGCTTATTCTACAACAGATCTTCGTCTCCAACTTCAGAAGTTCATCAAGAGGGAGTTTTAATTATTTTCATTTCATATTTCTTGTAAACGATTAGAGAAATCTCCTCGTGTTGGCGACTAGGTCTGGGTAGGACTTAGGGCCGAAATTTGTCTCGTGTTGGCGACTAGATCTAGGTTAGGTCTAGGGGGTTCTCGAGGCCATATCCGGGGAAGGGTTGACTAGAGCGGCTTGAGGCCGAATCCGGGGAGGATAGGCTAGGGCCATCGGTTCGTGGGGATGCGAGTCGGGATAAAAAACAAAAAGAGTCTACTATTCTTCGCCACCGATTTCTAGCGTTATAGAAATCAACTTTTGTAAAACCCTATTTCATATTAATAAAACATGTCTCTACTTTATTTCAATTGTTTTACTTGTCTTTTTATTGTCTTAATCTAGCATTATTTCAAAGCTTTTCAAAATATAATATAAGGTTTTAAAAACCCTTATTCACCCCCCCCCCCCCTCTAAGGGCGCCTACCGATCCAACAATCAGGTCATTAGATGTCTTAGGATGTCACACTCAACTTAGAGTGTCAAGACCTAGTCAAGATAAGCATAAATTCAGTTAAGTTAAGACTTGCATCGAATACAACTCGATGCTTCTTCGACTTGATATTTACGCAACTCTGAGTTGATGTTGTAGCATACCATTCAGCCTGTCGAAGTATAAGTCAAGTCGACAGAACGTCGAAAGGAACTCGACGTAGGAGATAGAGCTTGTCAAAGTCATCTAACAAGTCGACGCAACTTCTACTACAATTCGACGAAGAAGTTAAAAGATCAAGTCTAAATGCTTCAACTCGACGGGTACGTTGATAAGGTAACGACGCAACGTCGACATCTGAGTTCATCCAAAGCTAAGAATAAATTCGAAGCCACGTCGATAAGAACTCAGAGGTGCGTCGACGTGAAGGTTGATGAAGTTGACGCAATGTCGAATACAATTAGAAAAAGGAAGCTTTTCCAGCTGTCCTTTTGGGACCTTTTCAGAAGGACCACTAGGCTACAGACAGTTCTCCAACGACTCATTTGTTACCAAGAATAGAATGAAGCATTCCAGGACACATCAAATCACTTTTGGAAGCTATTCAAAATGGATTGACGGGTCGAGAACAAAAGAAGAAAGGAATTTAGGTGAATTCCTTTTCAGGACAAACCAACAGGAGAAAGGCTTTTGAAAATACAATCATACACAATAAGTATGCAAAAAGAGGAGAAGGCAAGAACGACAATGATCACATTCTTCTTGCTGTCGATTAGGGTCTTCATCTTCTTCCTCCTCAAACCCTAAAAGAAAGATTTTACAGAAGAGCACGCTTTGCACAAGAACATAATCTGTTGCTTCTTTTTCATTATCATACATCAGCAGAACAACAAGAAGTGCAGAGGGAAAAGGATCAAGCAGAACAACCCTTGCAAACAATCACTATCATAAACAAGGGTTTATAATTTCAGATCCAGTGAAAGCAAGAGAGAAGCATCAACAAAGCTTATGAAGAATTTTGAGAACAGAATTCTCTTCTTCTCCCTCTCTCTCCTTCTCCTTCTTATTTCCTTCACTTGTACATAGTTTTAAGAATCCCTCTACCAAAGGATTCAGTGGTTGAAGATTTCCTTATCAAAATATCTGAGTGGTTCAAGATCTCCTAATCAAAAGATCTGAGTGGTTCAAGATCTCCTTATCAAAAGATCTGAGTGGTTCAAGATCTCTTTATCAAAAGATCTTTGGTTCTATGAGTCTCCTTATCAAAAGACTCAGACACAGGTTGTGCAATCCTACCAGGGAGGTAGGAGAGAGGACTACCCACATTTTTGGGAACCTCTATAAAAATCTTATGTCTTCTGTGTTGTGCATTTTCTGTGTTGTCCCTTTTATAGCTTGTTGATTTCCTGATTTATATTTATAACACTTATTTATTCTGTGTGGGTTTTGTTCAGTGCATAATACCTTAGTATTTTTATTGTATACATAGTTACGCTAAAAATATTTAAATCTCTATTCACCCCCCCCCCCCCCCCCCCCCCTCTAGAGAATTCTCAGAGGCACACTATGCATATTCAATTGGTATCAAAGGGAGGTTGACCATTAAAAGGTTAACACCTTGATCAAAAGATCTCTTACTCTCATTTATTCATTTTAAAATTAATTAAAACTATTTTTTAAAGAAAATGAGTTCTAAGGATTATGCATCAATAAGACCCCCAGTGTGTAATCTGAACAAGTTTACACTTTGGAAGGCCAGAATAAAACTTTATATGAACTCTATTTTTGAGGACATCTTTGATGTTATCATTTCAGGTCCTCCAGCTCCATACAAGAAAGATGCCAGTGGAGCTTCAACACAGGAACCTATACCCAGGGCTGAGTGGACAGAGATAAAGAAGAAGTAGAAGGCATGTGATGCCAAAGCTATGAACATTCTGGCTTCAACCATGTCAGATGACATTTTATAGAAGGTAACTGACTGCCAATAAGCCAAAGAAGTATGGGAATCTCTTTCCAGAATGGTAGAAGCAAATTCTGATGAAAGAAAGGATAGGAAGTCCCTTCTCATATCCCAATATGAGATCCTTCAAAAGAAAGCTGATGAATTTGTTGCTGAGATGTATGATAGATTCAGCATCATTGTCAATGAGCTGAAGAGTCTGGACACGGAGATATCCTTGACAGAAATAAATGATAAGATCCTCATGTGCTTCCCTAGCTCATGGGATTCAAGGATCTGGACCATCAGAGAGTCTAGATGCCATAAAGAAATCTCTACTGAGGCTTTACTAGGAAAGCTAAAGTCATATGAGATGCTACTGAAAAATAGAGTTGAAATAGAGGCAAAGGAGACAACTCCAACTTCTATCCAAAGGAGCCTTGCTCTGAAAGCTATTGAAGGAGAGCCCTCCACTCCTGAAGAGGAAATGTGCAATCTCCTAGCAAGGAGATTCAGAAAATAGGTCAAGACAGAAGGCTCAAGGAGAAGAGAGAGGAGTTCAAATCCCAAATATGATAAGACTCCAAAGAAGGAGATAATATGCTACTCTTGCAACAACCCAGTGCACATAGCCCCTGAGTGCCCACATGAACAAAGGGACAGGAGCAGTAACAAGGATGAGAATAAGAAGTCCTTCAGGAAGAAAGACAAGAAGAAGGGCAATGGATTCATTGCTGAAACCTGGAGTGACTCTGAAGCAGAGTTAAGCTCCTCATCATCTGAGAGCGATGAAGAATCAGAACCAGAGGCTGCCTGCATGATGGCACTGGGGATATCCTCAAAAGACGAGGAAGAACATGTATCCATGTTTGATAATTTTGATTTCAACTCTGATGAGTTTAAAACTTGTTTTAAAGAATTTTGCAATGATCATATTAAGTTACAAAAAGAAATTAAAACAGCTAGGTTAGAACTAGATAACCTAAAGGAAGATGAACTATATTTGAAAAATCAAGACTTAATACAAGAAATTCATAATATGGAGTCAGAACTAGCTGAAATAAGAGAAGAAAATTTAGAACTAAAAGAAGAGATAACCAAGGCAAAGGCCTTTGAGGACTCACTCAATGGGAGGAGTCAAAAGCTCATAAATATTACACAAAATCTCTCCATGAGATTTAAGCACCTAAGTCTAGGAGCAGACCCATGCACTAGAATAGAAGTCCCTAGGAAACTTGCCTGGAAAAATCCAGTTAGATTCATTAGACCTAGTGACTATCAATCTAGTGAGGAAAGTGCAAAACCTAAGGATCAGAATATTAATCATCCAGATAAAATATCTGTAGTTAATAACATAAATCCAAACAAAGAAAAGAAATCTCTAGGAAAGAGTAATGCAGATAAACAAACCAATAATAATCAAAAGGCTAAAGTCAGAAGTAGATTAATTAAACATTCTGCTGATTTATTATATTTAGACACATATTATACACATCTGAATTATCAAAATAATAGATCAAGGTTTGATAAACTCACTCTCTGTCATCCAAAGGGATATCATGAAAGACCATTCTACTCTTTTATTGAACCTTACAATGGTAAAAGCAAAGGGCCCGAGGTAACCTGGGTTCCTTCTAATGTTTGAGGTAATTGTACAAGAGCAGGTATGATCCTTCCTAGGAGATAATGGAAGGGGAAGGAAGAACTATGGTCTAATAAAGACCCAAATCCAACAGGAGAGTGATTTCTACATTGAATCTTCATATTCTCTTCTTTAGCTTATAAAAGCATTAGTATAAATACTATTTTCATAAACATCATTGTTGGGAAAACAGCAAGAACTTTCTAAGAAAATAGAACTATTCATTCAGAGTTGCGTCGAATAGAACTTGACGTACTGATTAATTCTACTCGATGCCATCTTTGAGAGCAATAAAACATTATCAATTCAGAGTTGCGTCGAATAGAATTCGACGTACTGTCTAATTCTAATCAATGCTAGCTTCGAGAGCCATCTGAATCAGATAATTCGAATAGCATTCGGCGCAATGTCGACTTCATATCGATGGATACGTCGAATAAATTGCCGCTCGTCAAATTCAAAGATGCATCGAGTTTTAATCGACGCAACATCAACATGACAGTGCGTGCAGTTTTTACTTCTAGAAGCTGCTTCGACACATTTTGACACACTGTCTATCAATCTTTTCGACGGTGCTTCGAATAAAACCCTAAGCAGCGATGAATCATCTTCTTTTGAGAAAGATCAGCATCGAATTCATTACGCTTTCAAATTCTCTCCTCTTTGCTCTCGTGCTCTCCCTCTTCTCTAGTTCTCTCGTATTTTCTCTGTCTCTCTCTGTCTCTCTCTTTCTCTTGTGTTTGCAGGTACCTCAAATCGATGACTCCACCAAAAGTGAATTCTGGTTTTGATGTGGATGTCGAATCTTTCAGTGCAGCGGCCAAAAGCTTCAAAGCCATTCTTGGCTTATTTCAAGATGCTGGTTTAACCAATCTGATATCCACAAGATGCAAGATCCTGGATATCGAACTGACTGAGTTTAAAGATAATGTTCAAATAGGAGAGGATGGATCACTCAAGGGAAAAGTGTCTGAAACAGATATCAGCATAATAGAGGAATTACTAAACCAGACATATGATCTTCCAACTGGGAGTGACTCAGATGAATTGTTAGGGGATGAGATAAAGAAGGCACTGGAGATTATGAAGTTCAAGAAAGATAAAGCCATCAATCTGAAGAAAATTACCTTGGAGAAGAATATAGATTCTTGGCAGATATTGTGGCAAAGGTGTTGTTATGCAAGATTTCAGCACATGATGTTATTCCCAAGCAACAACTTCAGATAATGGGGGCTCTGGTTCTTATGAAAAAGATAAATTAGGGGAGATGCCTCCTGAAAAGTATTGGGCACAAGTACTTTCATAAGAAAAATGCATATATGAGAGTTATGAGTCAAGTACTTCTCCACCACTACCCTGCAGTGTGCAAATCAAAAGGAGTGCAAATTCCTCATGGGAAAATGATCAACATTGGGATCTTTTCCAAGTGGACCAGGCAGATCCTAAAGCCTGGTCAAGCTCCACCTTCACCTCCTCCCTCTCCACCTCCTCAAGATTCATAGAGCATCTACCAGATCTCCCAAGGGATAATATACCTCCTCAAGATACTCCAGCACCTCCACAAGATGATACTCCAGATGTTGATCAAGCCCCATTCAACCAGGCCAGCTTCTTCATTCCTCCCACAGAACATGAACCTCACATTCCTCCCCAACCACAGCAACAACCATCCACACTACTACCAGACAATCAGTCTGTTCCTACACCACCACCAGTTCATATCTCTCCAGAAACCTACCAATCTCTATCCCCTGTCTACCAAGACCCTCCTGATCTGAATGAGAACCTCACACCTCCACCTCCACTTGCCTCTACCTCTACCTCTCATTCTATACCCTCAATGGATATTGAACAAGCAATAGCAAAGGCAGTAGGGCTGTCTTCCAGCCCCTTTGCTGACCTAATGGCCACTCAAGCCAAAAGGTTTAAAAAAAAGTACTCTCAGATGGAAAGTGAGATACTTGTTTCAAGAGGGTCCCTCATGACTCTCAAGGAATTTGTGTCCTCCTCCATGGTTACTAAGGAGTTCATAACCTCTCTTGTCAGCAAGGTCAGTCCTTGAAAACATTGACCAGGTGATGGATAAGGATGTGGAAAATCCTACAACACTTACTGTATTTCAAACAGTAAGTCCTACTGCAAAGGTTCAGGGGGAGCATCATACAAGTCCTCAAGAAGATCCAGCACAAGATGATGAAGCACTACCTACAGTAAATTAGGGGGAGCTACCATCAACTCAAGGGGAGCTCCTTGTAGATGATCTACTACTAGACGAGGTATCAAGAATTGCACAGGAAGCTGCTCAGGATGCTGATGAAAATGCACAATCTCAGGGGGAGTTTCCCAGAGATGATGAATTCAATAAAGAAGTTGATAGAAATCTTGAGGAAGATGAAGAACCTCTTGCATTTGTTGCAAGGAAGGTAATACCTAAAGTATATTCATGGAAAATGAAAACTGCTGATAAGGAGCATTGAATTCTCAGGTATCTTGTCAAATAGATATGGTGAACAATATATTTACTTGACAATGAATGAAATGACATGTGATTTTGTTCTATCATATCATATTGTCTATAAATATCTTATTTGTATTTGTATTTATGTAAAAGTGGTCAAAATTTGTGTAAAATCACTTTAAAACAAACTGTAAATTTGTTGAGATAAATAGGGGGAGATTGTTGGGAAAACCCCCTTTTGATTTAACTTAACAGATTAACTATAATTTATTTTACATCATAGGTTTATTAGCCACATTGTATAGTAAGGGTAATCTGGTCATTAGATGTCTTAGGATGTCACACTCAACTTAGAGTGTCAAGACCAAGTCAATACAAGCTTAAATTCAGTTAAGTTAAAACCTGCATCAAATACAAGTTGACGCACCTTCGACTTGATATCGATGCAACTCTGAGTTGATGTCGAAGCAGACCATTTAGCCTGTTGAAGTATAAGTCAATTCGACGGAATGTCGAAAGGAACTCGACGCAGAAGATAGAGCTTGTCGAAGCCATCTAACAAGTTGGCGCAACGTCGACTATAATTCAACGCAGAAGTTAAGAGATCATGTCTAAATGATTCAACTCGACGGGTACTTCGATAAGGTATCGACGTAATGTCGACATCTGAGTTCATCCAAAGCTAAGAAGAAATTCAAAGCCACGCCGATAAGAACTCAGAGGTGCGTCGACATGAAGGTTGATGAAGTCGACGCAACGTCGAATACAGTCAGAAAAAGGAAGCTTTTCCAGCTGTCCTTTGGGACCTTTTCAGAAGGACCACCAGGATAGAGATAGTTCTCCAACGGCTCATTTGTTGCCAAGAATAGAATGAAGCATTCCAGGACACAGTAAATCACTTTTGGAAGCTATTCAAAATGGATTGACGGGTCGAGAACAAAAGAAGAAAGGAAGTTAGGTGAATTCATTTTCAGGACAAGCCAAAAGGATAAAGGCTTTTGAAAATACAATCATACACAATAATTATGCAAAAAAGGAGAAGAGAAGAACGACAGTTATCTCATTCTTCTTGCTGTTGATTAGGGTCTTCATCTTCTTCCTACTCAAACCCTAAAAGATAGATTTAATAGAAGAGCACGCTTTGCACAGGAACATAATCTGTTGTTTCTTCTTCATTATCTTACAACAGCAGAACAACAAGAAGTGCATAGAGAAAAGGATCAAGTAGAACAACCCTTGCAAACCATCACTATCATAAGCACGAGTTTATTATTTCAGATCCAGTGAAAGCGAGAGAGAATCATCAACCAAGCTTCAGAAGTATTCATAGAACATAATTCTCTTCTTCTCCCTCTCTCTCTTTCTCCTTCTTATTTCCTTCACTTGTGCAGAGTTTTAAGAATCCCTCTACCAAAGGATTCAGTGGTTCAAGATCTCCTTATCAAAAGATCTGAGTGGTTCAAGATCTTCTTATCAAAAGATCTGAGTGGTTCAAGATCTCCTTATCAAAAGATCTTTGGTTCTAAGAGTCTCCTTATCAAAAGACTCAGGCATAGGTTGTGCAATCCTACCATGGAGGTAGAATAGAGGACAACCCACATATTGGGGAAACTCTATAAAATTCTTGTGTCTTCTGTGTTGTGCATTTTCTGTGCTGTCCCTTTTGTAGCTTGATGTTCTCCTGCTTTATATTTACAACACTTATTTATTCTGCGTGGGTTTTGTTCAGTGCATAATACCTTAGTATTTTTATTGTATGCATAAACAACGTAAAAATATTTAAATCTCTATTCACCCCCCCCCCCCCCCCCCCCCTCTAGAAAATTCTTAGAGGCACGCTGTGCACTTTCACTTTTTGCATTCATCTCACATAGATGAGTTGTCATCTTCCCTTTCGCTTGATGTGCATTACATGGATCCATCAAGAGAGGAGCTTTCTTGAATATTGATGCAATCTTGCATATTCTCCAGTTCTTGCGATTGTTCCAAACCTATATGAGGAAGACTGTAAATCTCTTCAAGAAATTACCAAATTTTGTACGCATTAGAAAAAGAATAAACCAATTTGAAAATATCTTCTGACATAGCGCAAAATAAACTATTCATAGCCTTCGCATTTAAAACCATTTCATTTTTATTTAGAATACTTGGGGGATTTTTAGTAGTAAAATTCCAAACTTCTATGACTAAGGACTTTTGAAATTTTTCCATTAGATTTTTTCACCTTTATAATTTCTCCCTTCAAATAATGGTGGTGCTAGTGATTTTTCATTTATAAAAAATATATCCCCACTCATAGAAGCGAGATCGTTATCATGAATCGTCATTATTCCCGGTGGTCAAACTGTTTTGGAATTTCCTGGCTTTGATATCATTTGTTGGATCTTTTGGCTCCCTTAGAGGGGGGTGGGGTGAATAAGGGGTTTTGAAAACTTTAGGATTTTAAGACAATCTTTTGATATTTTATATGAAGTAAGTTAAATCAAAAGTAAAGAGCAAGAAATCAATTTTATTAAATAAGAAAAGACATGATTATCATTTATAAAATTGATTACAAAACTGGATTTCTATGACGCTAGAAATCAAAGGCAAATATAAAAAAATCTTTGATTTTCTATACCGACTCTTCTCACTAAGAACCGGTTGGCTTTAGCCGATCTATCCCCAGATCCAGCCTCAAGCCACTCTAGCCCTTCTATCCCCAGAAAGGCCTCGACCACGCCCTAGATCTAACTCCTAGACCTAGTCACCAACAACTGCGGTGAATTCCCCCTAATTCGCGCACGGACCTAGTCGCCAACAACTACGGTGAATTCACACTAACAAATCACAAAGGATAAAGGTACAACAAAATATAAAAGACAAATTTAAAAAATCACTATGAAGAATTCTTGATACGGCGAAGACCCGCTGAATATCGTTGAAGATGAAGCGTGCGTTCTTCACATTGGGTTAGCGTTGATCCGATCCTCCTTCGAATTCTTCTCTTGAATTTGGGTAGGAGATGGTGGCCTAGAAATACGGCCCTCATAGATCTTCTGAAGTGCTGGAATAGGGCTCCTTGGGATCCATGGTTGAAAACAATGAATGCCACATATTTATAGAATAGGAAGCTAACACCGACGTTAAGGCTAACGCAGGCGTTGACTTTATATAAAAATAAATTGATGGCTCAGATCTTTAAAACAGGAAGAAGATTCTGCATCTTTGTAAACACTTATTATGGGCAACCTTAATGTTGACGTTGAGGCTAATGCTTGACGTTAAGCCAAATCATTCCCAAAATATTCCTGCAATCACGACAGCTTCCCTCCATGTCATTTTCATCTTTGTGGGAACGAAAGGCAATGCCGGCGTTAGCCCTGATGCCTGGTGTTAGACCACATTCTTCCTTTCAGCTTGTGATCAAGTCCAGACCAACAATACAACATCCTAGTGTCACTTTGTTCAAACCTACAAGCTAATACACAATGGCAAACTAGATTAAATACAAGTAGGATTTGTTATTCTCAAACACAAGGGATGCGGAAAACCGTGTTCCAACAGCAGTGTTAGCAGGGCTCAGTTTGGCTAGAGAGTTGGGAGTCCAGGATGTGAAAGTGTCTATAGACTCCATCGTGATAGCATCCCAGATGAAGGGATAGTTTGAGACTAGGGAGCTGAGTCTCCAGCGATACCTGGAAAAGGTCAAGGTGCTCATTTGGTTGTTCTGAACCTTCTCCATCTAGTATATGTTGTGGGAGGAAAATACTAAAGATGACTATCTGGCGAAGCACGAGCCTCGTGCAGGTGGAACGGTGACAGAATTGTTCTGGTCATCCATCAAAGAAGGAGAGTTGATGGAGATCGACTGGCAACCAATGTGGATGTACCTCATCATTATATTCCTGGCCTCAGGTAAATTTCTAGAAAAGGTTCCGGACAAGCGACGATTCAGGTATAAGTCTGCCTACTATGTACTTCATGAGGGGACCCTATAGCGAAAGACTCTGTCTGGGCTCCTCGGAAGATGTGTCTCCGAGGAGTAAGTTCCAAGGGTTCTAGAGTAAATCCACTTTGGAGAGTGCCGGAGTCACTCCCGGAGTCAGACCTTGGAGAAAAGAGTGTGTTGGGAAAAATACCCTTGATTTATCTGAACAAATTATATACAAGTGATTCCATGTATTAGGAAATATTACCCATTGTATAGTAAGGGTAATTTGATCATTAAATGTCTTAGGATGTCTCACTCATCTTAGAGTGTTAAGACTAGGTCAGGACAAGCACAATCTGTGTTGAAATAATTCTTGCGTCGAATACAAGTTGACGCAACTTTGACTTACTATCGACGCAACTCAGACTAGAAGGCCAAGCAACTAAAGCTTTCTGTCAAAGTATATCAAGTCGATGCTACGTAGAATAGGAGTCAACGTAGATAAAGGAGCATGTCGAAGTTATCTTAGAAGTCGACGCAACCTCGACTTCAATTCAACGCAGAAGGAAGTATCTGTCGGATCCATCTGAAGTCGATGCATCGTCGACTACAATTCGACGCAGACAATGAAGTTCAGAATGAAGTGTTCAACTCAACGGTTACATCGATAAGTAATCGACGTAACATCGACAAGTAATCAACGTAACGTCAACATCAGAGTTCAACCAGAGCTCGAAGGAATTCGAAGCGGCTCTTACAAGAACTCGAAGGTGCGTCGATAAGAAGAAAGAATGAAATCGACGCAGCATCGAATACAGTCTAAAAAGGAAACCTTTTCAGCTGTTACTTTTGCACTCTCTCTCTCTGAGGGCCCATAGTACTAAAGACCGTTCTACAATGGATTGCTTATTGCATAGAATGGAGAGGATCATTCAAGAAGACGGGAAAAGCTTTCTTAGAAAGGATTCAAAGAGTTAGCAGACGGGTCGCGAACAAATGAAGGAAGAGAGATTAATTGTCCAAGCTAATACCTTTTCAGTACAACCCAAAATAGGAAACAAATTCAAAATCAAATCATGGACAATAAATACGAATAGAAGAGAGAATAACATAAGAAGAATGAACACATTATTCATTCAGCTGGTCGATTAGGGTTTCTTTTTCTTCTTCCTCCTCCTAGAACCCTAAAAGACAAAAGAATAACAAGTGCTATCTGAGAATAGAGATATAGATGGCTGCTCTTTCATCAACATCATATAGCAGCCAGATAGCAAGCAGAAAACATTCAGAAGGATCTGAAGAACATAACCCTTGCAAATCATCTTAAGCAAGGGTTCATCATTAGCAGATCCTTTGAAAGGAAAAATAGAAGCTGAAAGCTTCTACAGAATTCTGATAAACAGAATTCTTCTTCTCCATCTTCCTTCTTCTCTCATTCTCCATAATTGTACAGAGTTTTTAGAATCTCTCTTCCAAATGATTCAGTGGTTCAAGATCTCCTTATTAAAAGATCTGAGTGGTTCAAGATCTCCTTATCAAAAGATCTGAGTGGTTCAAGATCTCCTTATCAAAAGATCTTTGATTCTTAGAGTCTCCTTATCAAAAGAGTCAGGCACAGGTTGTGCATTCCTACCAGGTGGTAGAAGAGAGGACTACCCATATTTTGCGGAACCCCTATAAAATCTTGTGTCTTCTGTGTGCGTCATTTTTCTATGTTGTCCCGTTTCTTTTACTGATTTCCTGCTTTACTTAACAACACTTATTTTATTCTGTATGTGGAATTGTTGAAGCATAATACTTAGTATTTTATTGTGTTTGCACAAATAGGATAGAAATAATTTTTAAAATCTCTATTCACCCCCTCTAAAGTATACTCAGAGGCATACTGTGCACTTTCAATTGGTATCAGAGGGAGGTTGATCATTAAGAGGTTAACACCTTGATCAAAAAGACCTCCTACTCTTATTTCTTTACAATAAAGTTATTTCATTAAGAAAATGAGTTCTAAGGATTATGCATCAACTAGACCACCAGTGTGTAATCTGAATAAGTTTACGCTCTGGAAGGCCAGAATAAAACTTTACATAAACTCTATTGATGAAGACATCTTTGATGTCATAATTTCAGGTCCACCAACTCCATACAAGAAAGATGCTAGTGGGACTTCAACTCAGGAACCTATGCCTAGGACTGAGTGGACTGAAATAGAGAAAAAGCAGAAGGCATGTGATGCCAAATCAATGAATATTCTGGTCTCCACAATGTCAGATGTCATTTTCCAGAAAGTTGTTGACTGTCAGTCGGCTAAAGAAATTTGGGAGTCACTTTCCAGACTTGTAGAAGGAAGCGCTGATGAAAGGAAGGACAAGAAGTCACTTCTCATAACCCAGTATGAGAACTTTCAGAAGAAAGCTGAAGAAACAATTGCTGATATGTATGACAGATTCAGCCTTATCATTAATGAGCTCAGAGGCTTGGACATGGAGATATCCTTGACTGAAATTAATGATAAAATCCTCATGTGCTTCCCAAGCTCATGGGATTCAAGGATCTGGGCCATCAGAGAGTCCATATGCCATAGAGAAATCTCTACCGAGGCTTTGCTAGGAAAGCTAAAGTCATATGAGATGCTTCTTAAGAACTGAGCTGAATTAGAGGAAACAGAGTCAACCCCAGCTCCTGTCCAAAGGAGCCTTGCTCTGAAAGATATTGAAGGAGAGCCCTCCACTCCTGAAGATGAAATGTTCAGTCTCCTAGCAAGGAGATTTAGAAAATGGGTGAAGATAGAAGACTCAAGGAGAAGAGAGAGGAGCTCAAAGCCTAGATATGACAAGACTCCAAAGAAGGAGGTGATATGCTACTTCTGCAATAAGCCAGGGCACATAGATCCTGAGTTCCCACAAGAACAAAGGGATAGGAGCAGTAACAAGGATGAAAAGAAGAAGAAGAAGAAGTCTTTAAAAGGGAAAGACAAGAAGAAAGCCAAGGGTTTCATTGCTGAAACCTGGAGTGACTTTGAAGCACAGTTAAGCTCCTCCTCATCTGAAAGTGATAATGAAGCAGAGGCAGCTTGCATGATGGACTTGGGGATGTCTTCAGATGATGTAGAGGAACATGTATCAATGTTTGATGAATTTGATTTTAATTTTGATGATTTCAAAAATTGCTTTAAAGAATTTTGCAATGATTTCCTCAATGCACAAAAAGAAATAGAAACAGTCAGATTAGAACTAGACAACCTAAAACAAGATGAATTATATCTAAGAAATCAAGATTTAAGAAATGAAATTGATAATAAAGAATCAGAATTAATTGAAATTAGAAAAGAAAATCTAAAGCTAAAGGAAGACCTAACAAAGGCAAAGGCTTTTGAGGACTCTCTCAATGGGAGGAGTCAAAAGCTTAGAGACATCACACAAAATCTGCCCATGAGATTTAATCACCTAGGGATAGGAGCAGAGCCATCCACTAGCACAGAAACCCCTAGGAAACCTTCCTGGAAAAATCCAGTTAGCTTCATTAGACCTAGTGACTATAAATCTTGTGAGGATAGTGCAAAAGCTAAGGATCAGGAAACTAAAAAACCAAAGAAAATAACTAGAGGTAATGAAGCAAATGTTAACAAAGAATAGAAATCTCAAGGGAAGAGTAATGCAGAGAAACTAAACAATCAAAAGGCTAAAGCCAAACCTAGGATAATACGACACTCTGCAGATCTTTTATACTTAGATACATTTTATACACAATTTAAGTATCGAAATAATAAACATAGGTTTGGGAAACCCATTCCTTATCATCCAAAAGGGTATCATGAAATACCCTTCTATTCTTTCATTGAACCCTACAATGGTAAAAGAAAAGGGCACAAGGTAACATGGGTTCCTTCTAATGTTTGAATTTATTGTACAGAATTAGGTAGAATCACTCCTAATAGAGAATGGAGTGGGAAGAAAGATCTAGGTCATGAAAGAAGAACTAAATGAAACCAAGGGGGTGATTTCTTCTTTAAATTCCCTTGCTATCCTTATAGTTCATAAAATAAATAGCATAACCACTATTTTCTGTAAACATCATTGCTGGGAAAAACAGCAAGAATTTTCTAAGAAAATAGAACTATTTATCCACAGTTGCGTCGAATCAAATTCGACGTAGCGTTGGGCTCTACTCGACGCAAGCGTCGAGAGCTAATAGGAGCGGATAATACTAATGTTATTCGACGTAGCGTCAAGTTCATATCGACGTATGGGTCGACGTAAATAGTCGCTAATTAAATTTAAGGTCACGTCGATTATAATTCGATGCAACGTCGACATGACTATGTAGACTTAAGAATTGCTGAACAATCTTAAAGTAGCGTTGAATGGTAATCGACACAACGTCGATATAACAACGGGCGCAGAATTTCTTCTAGAAGCAGCCTTGACATATTTTTGTGCGCCAAATATTAATTATTATCGACGGTGCATCAACTAAAGCCCTAGGTTGCGATGAATCATCTTCTTTCAAGCAACTTCAGCGTCAAATCATTTACGCTTTGGAATTTTTGTCTCCTTGCTTTCTTGCTCTTTCCTTCTCCAGTTCTCTCGTGCTCTTGTCTCTCTCTCTCTCCCTCTCTCTTTTTGTTGTGTTTGTAGGTACTTACAATCCAATGCCTCCACCCAAGATCAACTCTGGTTTTGACGTGGACGTGGATTCCTTCAACGCGGTGTCAGATAACTTCAAGGCCATCCTTGGAATGTTTTAGTCTACTGGTCTGACAAAGCTTATCTCTACCAGGTGTAAGATTCTAAAAGTATAACTTACAGAATTAAAGGACAGTATCCATATAGCCTATGATGGATCCTTTCAAGGGACAATTTCAGGACAAGATATCTGTATATCTGAAGAAATACTATCTCAAACATTTAATCTACCTACTGGGAGTGACTCAGATGAATTGACAGGGGAAGAAGTCAGCCAGGCTTTGCAGCTCATGCAGTTCAGGAAAGAGAAGCCAATAAATCTTAAGAAGATTGATGTGGCAGAAGAATACAGGTTCTTGGCAGATATTGTTGGGAAGGTTCTGTTATGCAAGATATCAGCCCATGATGCAATTCCCAGGCAGCAGCTGCAGATCATGGGAATTCTAGTTCTACAAAAGAAGATAAACTGGGGGAGATGCCTACTAAAGTTGATTGGCCACAAATACTCCCATAAGGAAAATGCCTACATGAGGATCATGAGTCAGGTGCTCTTCCATCATTATCCAGGGGTGTGAAATCAAAAGGAGTGCCCATTCCTCCAGGCAAAAGGATGAATATAGGTATATTATCCAAGTGGACCAGGCAAATTCTGAAGCCTGGTCAGTCTGCACCTTCTCCTCCTCCCTCTTCAACTCCACAGAATACTGTACCAGATCCCCCAGGGGATGTCATTCCAGAACAGGAACCTGCTGCAGCATCATAAAAAGCTATTCCAGATGATACTACAGCCCTAGAGCCAACACCTCAATCTCCCATCCACCAAAAACCACAACAATAACCATCCACACCACTTCCAAACAATCAATTTGTTCCATCTCCACCCCCAACCTAAGTTTCTCCAGAAACCTACCAAACCCTTTCCCCTGCCTTCCAGGATCCTTCTAATCATAATGAGAACCTTACACCTCCACCTCCACCTGCCTTTACCTCCCATCCTACACCTTCTTTGACATTGAGCAAGCAATATCTAAAGCGGTAGGTGTGAAATTTTCTGAATCTTTATGGAGTGAGCAGGAAACATACAACTTAGAGATTCAAGACAAACAACCAGAAGCACATGGAGGCAAACAAGTAATCTTTATTGATAGCATAAACTTCATTACAGGATGAGGTATGCTTGGCGAGACATGATTTCGCCAGCACACAAAATAGAAGAAGAAAAATACAGAAACTTTAAGGAAGATAACTGAGACCGCTCCAGACCGCGCGGTCTCCTTGCCGATCTCTGCAAGCCACCTGACCGCACAACACTGCCGGTCACAGAACACCACCACAGACCGCTGAGCAGACCGCACCCTCCTTACAAACTCCATTGATTCTCCCGAACTCCAGCAACACACACTGCAAGCCGCAGACCGCCCGAACACTTTCAGAAGAAAAGGTGATCGCTACAGACCGCACTATCCGCAGAAGCTACACAAGAAAATTCAATCAGCAGACCGCCCGGTCAGAAAACACAGACCGTAGGAATTAGCAAAAACTCAGCTTACACTTGGTGTGTCTATGTTTGCTGCCATAGTGACTCCTATTTATAGGCGTGGGACCTGATCCAGTCACCGCCCTATGAGATAGGATCACCGCCTTCAGATCGCGCGACCAGACCGGTCAACCCGCGCGATCAGCAACAGTTCCTTCTGCACCATTTGATGAGCTCACCGGCTTCACCTCTGACCGCGGGAGATCGCCACTCCCTTAGTCAAATCACGACTCCACAGGAGATCGCCAGACCACCAAGAAGCCGCCCACCACCAGTGTTTGTACGAGACCGCAAACACTGCCTTATCGCCACAAGACCGCGCACACCTGTTTGCAAACCGACCTCCTCATGAGACCGAGAACAGAGACCTATTCGCATACCAGCCTCCTCCTGAGACCGCGAACAGAGACCGCGCGACTAAGAGCCTTAGTCCGTGAATACTGCCAGAAAACCCGAACACCCACAGCCACCAGACCGGGTGCCAGTACCTCGCGGTCATAAGTGCCAGACGGCGCGACCTGAAGATGCCAACCCGCCACGCGGTCACAGACAGACCACGCGGCCTCACCTTCAGCCGCCTTGGACAGATACCAGCGGTCATGCCAGGAGACTATGGCTAGGCAAGACAAGCCAGACCGCAGAACAGATCGCCAGGTCATGCGGTCTCACCAGACCGCGCGACCTCCTCCCAGACCGCCCAGGTCCAAAAGCTCCACAACTTCCACTTCAACATTTTCAACACTCCCCCTTGAAAACAGCCCCAGTAGGCTCCTTAGCCGTGTGAATGGCCCCTTTGCCAGCGCCTTTGTAAAGATATCAGCAAAATTGTCCTGACTCCTAACATGCTCGATCGAAAGAGACCCCTCCAGCACCTTCTCACGAATGAAGTGATGCTCGATCTCGATATGCTTGGTCCTCGCGTGATAAACTGGATTAGTAACCAGTTTAAGAGCACTCTCGTTGTCGCCGCGGAGCAGAGTCGGACCCTGAACCTCCTTATGAACGTCTCCAACCAACCTCCTAAGCCAAATGGCTTCCTGAGCTGCCAAGGCCGAAGCCTTGTATTCCGCTTCCGTGGTTGAGATTGACACGGAATCTTGCTTCTTACTGCACCATGATATAGCCGTGGGGCCCGCCATGAAGATGTATCCAGACGTCGACTTCCGATCATCCGAATCTCCCCCGTAATCAGCGTCCATGTACCCATGCACTTCGAAGCCCGCATCCCTCTTATAAAGAAGACCCATGTCTGAGGTCGCCTTGACAAACTTTTTGAATGTTCTTGGGCGCTAACAGATGAGGCATCCGTGGCTCCGCCATATACCGACTCACTCTGCCAACTGCATACGCAATATCCGGCCTAGTGATCGTCAGATAGATCAAACTCCCGACGAGAGCTCGGAACACCAACAGATCTTGCAGAATCCTTCCCTCATCTTTCCGAAGCTTCATAGCCTTCTCTAGAGGTGTGGAGATGCACTTCCCTTCCTTCATGCCGAATCGCTCCACGATTAGCTCCGCATATCCAGCCTGGGACACCAGCACTCCACTCTCCTTCCTCTACACCTCGAGTCCAAGGAAATGGTGAAGCTCACCCAGATCCTTTATCTCAAACCTGATAGATAGTTCTGCCCAAAGTTGCGCTACCTCCTCCTTTGAGTTCCCCGTCATGATCATATCGTAGACATATAACAGCACGATGACTTGAAGCTCCCCACTCTTCTTGACGAACAAGCTTGAGTCTGAGTCTGAGTCTGAAGCACCAAACCCGCAGAATAAGAGATACTCTGCAATCTTTCCATACCACGCCCTCGGCGCTTGCTTCAACCCATACAAGGCCTTCTTCAACTTGCAGACATGCTCCGGAAAATCTTCATAAACGAAGCCTGGTGGCTGGACCATGAAGATGTCCTTGTCAATCTTGCCGTACAAGAACGCATTCTTTATGTCAAGCTGACAAATCTTCCACCCCCAACAAGCCGCCAAGGCAATCACAACCCGAACTGAAGTCATTTTAGCCACCGAACTGAATGTCTCCTCATAGTCTTCACCGTATTGCTGTGAGAAACCCCGAGCCACAAGGCGAGCATTGTATCGCTCAATACTGCCGTCAGCTTTCTTCTTCAGCTTGCAGACCCACTTGCATGTGACAGGAGTGGTGCCCTTGGGCCTGGGCACCAGAGACCAGGTCTCATTCTTCTCGAGAGATTCCATCTCTTCTTGCATCGCAATGTCCCACTCCTTCACGCCTCTGGCCTTCTCAAAACTTGACGGCTCCCTCTCATCCAAGGGACCAGCAAAGAAACACGAGACAAAGCTCACCATGTTCCCTCCTGTATAGCGATCAGGGGCGATGATAGTTCGCTTCGATCTCCGCAACGCCTTCCCCTGACTCGCAGTATCTTCGGCTGTTTCTTCCCTAGCTCCTCTCCCAGACGTAATCGGGGCATCGCTCCCCCTGCTTCCTGAACCAGAAGCCTCCGCCTCAGAACTAGATATTGATGGACCACCTGGTGACACAGGTAGCTCCACCTGAAGATTTTCCACAGCCCTCTCTGGCTCCTCCACCCTGCTCTCTGGTAGCTCAACACCAGAGCACCCCTTGTAAGATGTCACCTCGTCGAACACGATGTCGTGAGATACAATAAATCTCCGCGTCTCGGGGTCCATGCACTTCCAGCCCTTCTTCCGGTCATCATACCCCACGAAGACCAACTTCCTTGTTTTCGCATCTAGCTTCGTCCGAAGCGCATCTAGAACGTGCATATAGCAGGTGGAACCAAACACCCGAAGATGTGCCACACTTGGCTTTTCCTTGAACATCAGTTCATGCGGGGTCTTCATATTGATGGGACTCAGAGGCATCCTGTTGATGACGTAGGCAACACAAGACATTCCCTCCGCCCAGAAGGACTTTGCGATACTCTTGGCATGCAGCCAACATTTGCAGGTCTCTGTCAGATGACGGATCTTCCGTTCTGCAACTCCATTTTGCTGTGGAGTATGTGCACAAGTAAGCTCCCTCCGGATGCCCGCCTTCCTGCAAAAAGTAGAGAACTCACCAGAGGTGAACTCCCCTCCGTTGTCAGTCCTCAGCTTCTTAACCCGCAGTCCAAGCCGACCCTCCACGAGCTTCTTGAACTCCACAAATTTGGCAAACTCCTCCGCTATCTCCTTTAAGAAATATACCCAGACATATATGGTATAGTCATCGATCAACACCAGCATATATCTGCTGCCTCCGAGGCTTGGGGTAGCAGTCGGGCCCATCAAGTCACCGTGGATGCACTCCAATGGCACACTACTCCTTGTCTGCGACTTGTCAAATGGAAGCCGATGTGACTTGCCGAACTGACATCTAGCGCAAACATGACCGTCACCATAAGAGGATAAACTAGGCAAGCCCTTGACCTGACCTTTCACCGCAATAGCTTTCAGCTTATCCATTCCTACGTGCCCCAGCCTCTCGTGCCATATCACGGCACTATCATTCGTCCGCATCTTGTCATCATAAGAACTTGTCGATAAAATGAACAAGTCTTTAGCTCTCCTCCCCACATGAACTACCTTAGCCTTCGCTGTCTCCAGATTCCGAAGAAACCTCACTTCTGTTGGGCCAAACAGAACGTGATATCCAACATCTACAGCGTTGGTCACGGAGAAGAGGTTTTTCCTCATTCCGGGCACATGATAGACACTCTTCAAAGTTAGTGGCCCCCTATCACTACCCAAGGAAACAACTCCCACCTTCTCTACAGAATGCACAGTATTATCAGCTGTAATCATAGCATCATTACCTGAGTAGGGCTGCGCAGAAGTAAGCTTCGACTCATCTTCGGTGAGGTGATGACCACATCCCGAGTCCACGATCCAGTCCTCCTAATAGTTGATAGGAGCCTCAGCTCCAACAGAAGCCGAGAAGGCTCCTCCCCATCCTCCATCAACCTGCCTGGCTTCAGCTTCCCCCTTTCCTGCAGTAGCATGCCCGGGCTGAAGATTCACACGGCACTCCTTCCTGATGTGACCAACCTTTCCGCACCCGAAGCACTTGGGACCTTCCCCCTTCTTCCTCCCTTCAGCCTTAGGAGCATAGATCCTCTCCTGCTGTCCAGAAGTTGAAGGCACATTTCCTCCTACAGCAGTCTTCTTCTTATCCCACTTCTACTTCTTTCCCGTGAAGAGAACTTCGCCATCTCCCCCAGACACTAACACCACCGCCATCTGCCTTGCCAGACTCTCCTGCGAAGAAAGCAGATTTTCCAGCTCCAACAGAGACGGCCGATTTGCCCAGCCCTGCACCGACGTCACAAAGGCAACATATTCCTTCCGCAAGCCACGGATAATGTGCCTCTTCAGCTTCGCCTCAGAGATTGGCTCATCAGGATCCAGCACTGAAATTTCGGCGCACAAGTTCTTCATCTTCAAGAAGAACGTTGAGATAGAAAGGTCACCTTGAGCCGATCTAGCCAGCTCATTCTCCAGGAATTGAAGTCTTGCCACATTATTCTTGTTAAATAGCTCATCCAGGGCTCTCCAGATCTCCGCAGCTGACGCACACCCCAAGATGTGATCAACCAGATCAGGTGATATTGTCCTCTTCTGGGCGAATTCTGCTTTGGCATTGATCCGCCTCCAGTTCCTCACCTCATGTTGGTTATCTCCAACCAGAAAGACTTCCTCCGTGCTTTCTCCTCCAACTACCTCCCAGAGGTCCTCACCCAGAAGATAGCTTTGTATACAAGACCTCCACTTCTTAAAGTTGGTCGAGTTGAGCATCTAAATTCCAAGACCCCTCGCTTCCATGGCTCTACCACTGGTTCCTTCTTCACAATGGCGATGGCTACTCTAAGTTGTTCACTGCTCTATCCACTCCAACCTCGCTTTGATACCATGTGAAATTTTTCGAATCTTTATGGAGTGAGCAAGAAACATATAACTTAGAGATTCAAGCCAAACAACCAGAAGCACGTGGAGGCAAACAAGTAATCTTTATTGATAGCATAAACTTCATTACAGGATGAGGTATGCTTGGCGAGACATGATTTCGCCAGCACACAAAACAGAAGAAGAAAAATACAGAAACTTTAAGGAAGATAACTGAGACCGCTCCAGACCGCGCGGTCTCCTTGCCGATCTCTGCAAGCCACCTGACCGCACAACACTGCCGGTCACAGAACACCACCACAGACTGCTAAGCAGACCGCACCCTCCTTACGAACTCCACTGATTCTCCTGAACTCCAGCAACACACACTGCAAGCCGCAGACCGCCCGAACACTTTCAGAAGAAAAGGTGATCGCTGCAGACCGCACTATCCGCAGAAGCTGCACAAGAAAATTCAATCAGCAGACCGCCCGGTCAGAAAACACAGACTGCAGGAATTAGGAAAAACTCAGCTTACACTTGGTGTGTCTATGTTTGCTGCCATAGTGACTCCTATTTATAGGCGTGGGACCTGATCTAGTCACCGCCCTATGAGATAGGATCACCTCCTTCAGATCGCGCGAACAGACCGGTCAACCCGCGCGATCAGCAACAGTTCCTTCTGCACCATTTGATGAGCTCATCGGCTTCACCTCTGACCGCGGGAGATCGCCACTCCCTCAGTCAGATCACGACTCCACAGGAGATCGCCAGACCGCCAAGAAGCCGCCCACCACCAGTGTTTACACGAGGCCGCAAACACTGCCTTTTCGCCACAAGACCGTGAACACCTGTTCGCAAACCGACCTCCTCCTGAGACCGAGAACAGAGACCTGTTCGCATACCAGCCTCCTCATGAGACCGCGAACAGAGACCGCGCGACTAAGAGCCTTAGTCCGCGAATACCGCCAGAAAACCCGGACACCCACAGCCACCAGACTGGGTGCCAGTACCATGCGGTCATAAGCGCCAGACGGCGCGACCTGAAGACGCCAACCCGCCACGTAGTCACACACAGACCGCGCGACCTCACCTTCAGCCGCCTTGGACAGATACCAGTGGTCATGCCAGGAGACTACGGCTAGACAAGACAAGCTAGACCGTAGAACAGATCGCCAGGTCGTGCGTGTACAACCCTCATATTTTCCGAGTCGGTGCGGCCCGGCGCGGATGGGGTCGAGACAACAAGGTTAGCCGAGGCTAGTAGAGTAACCGCTTAGAGGTGACCGGAGCCGGTCGAGGCAGGAGAGCGGAAGGAGTCAGCGGGGCCAGAGGGAGGGCGGAGTCCCCCCCCCCCCCCCCCCCCCCACTGACCCACCTCCTGGGCGAGTGGGGGATCTCCCCACTCGCCCCCCTCCTGGGCGAGTGGGGGATCTCCCCACTCGCCCCCCTCCTGGGCGAGTGGGGGATCTCCCCACTCGCCCGGGGCGAGTGGAGGATTCCCCCCACTCGCCCCCCTCCTGGGCGAGTGGGGGATCTCCCCACTCGCCCGGGGCGAGTGGAGGATTCCCCCCACTCGCCCCCCTCCTGGGCGAGTGGGGATTCCCCCCACTCGCCCTCCTCCTGGGCGAGTGGGGATCCCCCACTCGCCCTCCTCCTGGGCGAGTGGGGATCCCCCACTCGCCCTCCTCCTGGGCGAGTGGGGATCCCCCACTCGCCCGCCTCTTGGGCATCTGCTCAGCCTGTTAGGTCAGCAAGTGGATGATGTCCACTCGCACAGGCATGGTGAGCTCGGTTCATTTTGCTATCCGCAGTCCGATTTTTGCTATTCGCAGTCCATTTTTGGGAAAGTCTATAAAAGACCCCCATGGGCACCTTGGGAAGGGTGGGTTCCTACCCCCTCCCTCGCGTGTGAGCAAGCACTACCCCTCCCCTCCCCTTGACGTTGAAGGTGGTCGGTGAGGTGTTCCTTAGTGCCCTCCAAGGTGCCAGGCTCAGCATTGGCTTGGGAGGGGAAGCGCTCTAAGATCTTCCGGGTATGTGGTGGGACTTCCTCGCTGAAGCTTAAGGGGTTCGTTTCTAGACTCAAGTGCTCTTCAAGGGCAAGTTCTCCTAGTTCTTAGTGACTGGTCAAGGGTCTCGCTCAGGTCAAGTAAGGGTTAGCTGCATCCCCCTTGCGAACGTCGAAACCGGGTTACTGGTTTCAACATTATGGTGCGGTGAGCGTGGAAGCAGCTAGTTCGGAAAGCTCTGGGCAAGTCTCATGGCTGGAAGCGATGAGCTGGGGAACTCACCCCTGCCGGGGAGTGCATGAAGAAAGGTGACTTCGAGGAGTTCAGGAAGTCAATCCGGGAAGTCTTGCGATTCGCACTCCCCCCTCAGGGCGAGTACACGGCATTGCCAACACCTGTGCTCGCCTCGCCGACTTTGATGGAGATAGAGCAAGCGTGTTGGCAAGGGAAGGGGCCAGCCTCGGAGGAAGGCTTGGGCCTTCAAGCGCAAGCGCTCTTCAACGGCTCTCCTGGGGCCAGCTGCCCCGAGTGAGGGGGCAGGGAGGATGCCTCCGTCTCAACAGAAAGGGGGCGTAGCCCCTGTTCCTGATTCAACAAAAGCACGGGGAGACGCCACGAAGCTATGCAGATCGGTTCCAGAGGCAAGTCTCCCACCTGCAGGTTGACCAAGGAAGCAGGAAGGACCAGGAGAAAGGAAAGAAATAAGAAGACAGAGAAAGTGGAGGAGATGAGGAAAGAGATGGTCAAGGTGCATGTGACCAAGTAGGCCCAGAGGGGCGCGTTGTAATAAGCAGGTAGCTCCTCGACGATGAATGAAGAGGTTTCAGGTAACGCCTTGACTAAGTGGCTTGGGGTAAGTGTTGAGTTCCTCTGCCTCCAGGTGAAGGTAAGCACCTAGGACGTGGATGGGTACTCCGCTCCCATTTGGTAGTATCCCCGACTAGAGACCATTCTCCGGGCTCAGTCATGCCGGCAGATGGGAGGCTCATCGGGTCGACTCGCTACTTGGTAGCTGGACTGGGAAGGCGTTGAGTTCCTCTACCTCCAGGTAGGCTAGGCCTCTAGGACGTGGATGGGTACTTCCGCCTCCAATTGGATTGGGAAGGCGTTGAGTTCCTCTGCATCCAGGTGAGCTAAGCCCCTAGGACGTGGATGGGTACTTCCACCTCCAGTCGGACTGGGAAGGCGTTGAGTTCCTCTACCTCCAGGTAAGCTGGGCCCCTAGGACGTGGATGGGTACTTCCGCCTCCAATTGAATTGGGAAGGCGTTGAGTTCCTCTGCATCCAGGTGAGCTAAGCCCCTAGGACGTGGATGGGTACTTCCACCTCCAGTCAGGTTGGGAAGGCATTGAGTTCCTCTGCCTCCAGGTGAAGGTAAGCACCTAGGACGCGGACGGGTACTTCCGCCTCCAATCGGTAAGATCCCTGACTATAGACCATTCTCCAGGCCCAGTCATGCCGACAGATGGGAGGTTCATCAGGTTGACTCGCGGAAGGTGAGATTTCAAGAAGGACGATCGGTTCGGTAAGATGGTTGAATCCCTCCGCCCCTTAGTGAAGGTAAGCACCTGGGATGTGAACTGGTCCTCCGCCCCCGGTAGTTCGAGAAAGTGTTGATTTCCCTCCCCTCCAGGTGAGCTCGACTCCCTGGTAGGTGTGGAGTTCTCTCCCCCTCCAGGTGAGCTCGGCTCCCTGGTAGGTGTGGAGTTCCCTCCCTCTCCAGGTGAGCTCGGCTCCCTGGTAGGTGTGGAGTTTCCTCCCCTTCCAGGTGAGCTCGACTCCCTGGTAGGTGTGGAGTTTCCTCCCCTCCAGGTGAGCTCGACTCCCTGGTAGGTGTGGAGTTCTCTCCCCCTCCAGGTGAGCTCGGCTCCCTGGTAGGTGTGGAGTTTCCTCCCCCTCCAGGTGAGCTCGGCTCCCTGGTAGGTGTGGAGTCCCCTCCCCGTCCAGGTGAGCTCGGCTCCCTGGTAGGTGTGGAGTTTCCTCCCCTTCCAGGTGAGCTCGACTCCCTGGTAGGTGTGGAGGTCTCTCCCCCTCCAGGTGAGCTCGGCTCCCTGGTAGGTGTGGAGTTTCCTCCCCTTCCAGGTGAGCTCGACTCCCTGGTAGGTGTGGAGTTTCCTCCCCTCCAGGTGAGCTCGACTCCCTGGTAGGTGTGGAGTTCTCTCCCCCTCCAGGTGAGCTCGGCTCCCTGGTAGGTGTGGAGTTTCCTCCCCCTCCAGGTGAGCTCGGCTCCCTGGTAGGTGTGGAGTCCCCTCCCCGTCCAGGTGAGCTCGGCTCCCTGGTAGGTGTGGAGTTTCCTCCCCTTCCAGGTGAGCTCGACTCCCTGGTAGGTGTGGAGTTCTCTCCCCCTCCAGGTGAGCTCGGCTCCCTGGTAGGTGTGGAGTTTCCTCCCCCTCCAGGTGAGCTCGGCTCCCTGGTAGGTGTGGAGTTTCCTCCCCTTCCAGGTGAGCTCGACTCCCTGGTAGGTGTGGAGTTCTCTCCCCCTCCAGGTGAGCTCGGCTCCCTGGTAGGTGTGGAGTTTCCTCCCCCTCCATGTGAGCTCGGCTCCCTGGTAGGTGTGGAGTTTCCTCCCCTTCCAGGTGAGCTCGACTCCCTGGTAGGTGTGGAGTCCTCTCCCCCTCCAGGTGAGCTCGGCTCCCTGGTAGGTGTGGAGTTTCCTCCCCCTCCAGGTGAGCTCGGCTCCCTGGTAGGTGTGAAGTTTCCTCCCCCTCCAGGTGAGATCGGCTCCCTGGTAGGTGTGAAGTCCCCTCCCCTTCCAGGTGAGCTCAGCTCCCTGGTAGGTGTGGACTTCCCACCTTCCACCTCAGGCCGAGTTCAGCTCGACTAGAGGTGTTGAGTTTCCCTCCACTTTCGGTCGAGCTTAGTCCGACCTCAGGTGTTGAGCTTTCTCCACCTCCTGTTGAGCTCGGCTCACCGGAGGGGTGTTTAGTGGAGAAAGGTTCGTTCCTCACCTCGGGTCGAGTTCAGCTCGACTAGAGGTGTCGAGTCTCCCTCCACCTTCGGTCGAGCTTAGTCCGACCTCAGGTGTTGAGCTTTCTCCACCTCCTGTTGAGCTCGGCTCACCGGAGGGGTGTTTAGTGGAGAAAGGTTCGTTCCCCACCTCGGGTCGAGTTCAGCTCGACTAGAGATGTCGAGTCTCCCTCCACCTTCGGTCGAGCTTAGTCCGACCTCAGGTGTTGAGCTTTCTCCACCTCCTGTTGAGCTCGGCTCACCGGAGGGGTGTTTAGTGGAGAAAGGTTCGTTCCCCACCTCGGGTCGAGTTCAGCTCGACTAGAGGTGTCGAGTCTCCCTCCACCTTCGGTCGAGCTTAGTCCGACCTCAGGTGTTGAGCTTTCTCCACCTCCAGTTAGGCTCGGCTCAAAGGAGGGGTGTGTATAGGAGAAGGGTTTTCCCTTCGTCTCAAAGTAATTTCAGCTGAAAAGCTTGGCAGAGGTTCCCCGATAACGGATCCTTTCGTGGATTCCCCTAAGGTCCCACCCACTCGTCAAATAGGTGGGTTGGACTTTCCTTCCGAGCTTGGGGCAAGCTCGCAAGGAGCGGGGATTGTGTACAACCCTCATATTTTCCGAGTCGGTGCGGCCCGGCGCGGATGGGGTCGAGACAACAAGGTTAGCCGAGGCTAGTAGAGTAACCGCTTAGAGGTGACCGGAGCCGGTCGAGGCAGGAGAGCGGAAGGAGTCAGCGGGGCCAGAGGGAGGGCGGAGTCCCCCCCCCCACCACTGACCCGCCTCCTGGGCGAGTGGGGGATCTCCCCACTCGCCCGGGGCGAGTGGGGGATCTCCCCACTCGCCCCCCTCCTGGGCGAGTGGGGGATCTCCCCACTCGCCCCCCTCCTGGGCGAGTGGGGGATCTCCCCACTCGCCCGGGGCGAGTGGAGGATTCCCCCCACTCGCCCCCCTCCTGGGAGAGTGGGGGATCTCCCCACTCGCCCGGGGCGAGTGGAGGATTCCCCCCACTCGCCCCCCTCCTGGGCGAGTGGAGGATTCCCCCCACTCGCCCTCCTCCTGGGCGAGTGGGGATCCCCCACTCGCCCTCCTCCTGGGCGAGTGGGGATCCCCCACTCGCCCGCCTCTTGGGCATCTGCTCAGCCTGTTAGGTCAGCAAGTGGATGATGTCCACTCGCACAGGCATGGTGAGCTCGGTTCATTTTGCTATCCGCAGTCCGATTTTTGCTATTCGCAGTCCATTTTTGGGAAAGTCTATAAATAGACCCCCATGGGCACCTTGGGAAGGGTGGGTTCCTACCCCCTCCCTCGTGTGTGAGCAAGCACTACCCCTCCCCTCCCCTTGACGTTGAAGGTGGTCGGTGAGGTGTTCCTTAGTGCCCTCCAAGGTGCCCAGGCTCAGCATTGGCTTGGGAGGGGAAGCGCTCTAAGATCTTCCGGGTATGTGGTGGGACCTCCTCGCTGAAGCTTAAGGGGTTCGTTTCTAGACTCAAGTGCTCTTCAAGGGCAAGTTCTCCTAGTTCTTAGTGACTGGTCAAGGGTCTCGCTCAGGTCAAGTAAGGGTTAGCTGCATCCCCCTTGCGAACGTCGAAACCGGGTTACTGGTTTCAACAGTGCGGTCTCACCAGACCGCGCGACCTCCTCCCAGACCGCCCAGGTCCAAAAGCTCCACAACTTCCACTTCAACATTTTCAACAGTAGGGATGGCTTCAAGCACTTTTGCAGATCTACTGGCCAGCCAAGCCAAAAGATTTGAAAAGAAGTACTCGCAGATGGATTCTGATCTCTTAGACTCAAAGAGGTCTCTTCAAGTTCTCAAAGAGTTCATGTCTTCCTCCTTGGTAACAAAGGAATTCTTAACCTCTCTTGCCAGCAAGGTTAAGAAGGGGGAGAAAATTCAGGAGGAGGACAGACCTACTCTAGAAATGAGTGCCCATGAAAAGGGGAATGTTGTTGAAGTCCCTGGTAAAATTACTACCTTCCAAACTGTTCAGGGGGAGCTTGCTGAAAAAGATATGGAAGAGGTACATCAATACCTAGCAGATGTTCATGGGGATTCCTCACAAAAAGATACTGAGAAGGATACAGCAAATTAGGGGGACCCCCTAACAGGATGTGATCCAGAAGAACAGCTCCTAGAAGAAATTTCCAACATTGCAAAGGAGGCTGTAGAGGTAGTCCAAGAAAACATTGCTAAAGAAAATGAGAAAGAGGATGACATGAATGTTGATAAGGCTGATAGAGACAAGGAAGCTCTCTTGCTGACAGCACCAAGGAAAGAGTCACAGAAAGTCTTCACAAGGAAAAGTAAAATACCAGACAGGAAGTAAAGATTTTTAGGTAATACATAAATATATGAAACAATATTTAGTAGGTAATCATTTGATACAGAAGTTCAAAACAGTATGATCACTTGGAAATATGTTATATGTCCTATGTTTATATTGTCATTCATTATTGTCTATGTTGCTTTTATAATCTGAGAAATGTATTTCAATTTTATGTTTGAGTATGCATGAAATCACTTAATCAAATTGTATTTATTAAGATAAATAGGGGGAGATTGTTGGGAAAAATACCCTTGATTTATCTGAACAAATTATATACAAGTGATTCCATGTATTAGGAAATATTACCCATTGTATAGTAAGGGTAATTTGGTCATTAAATGTCTTAGGATGTCTCACTCATAAGAGTGTCAAGACTAGGTCAGGACAAGCACAATCTGTGTTGAACTAATACTTGCGTCGAATACAAGTCGGCGCAACTTTGACTTACTATCGACGCAACTCATACTAGAAGTCCAAGCAACTAAAGCTTTCTGTCAAAGTATATCAAGTCGACGCTACGTCAAATAGGGGTCGACGTAGATAAAGGAGCATGTTGAAGTTATCTTAGAAGTCGGCGCAACCTCGACTTCAATTCAACGCAGAAGGAAGTATCTGTCGGAGCCATCTGAATTCGACGTAACATCGACTATAATTCGACGCAGACAATGAAGTTTAGACTGAAGTCTTCAACTCGACGGTTACGTCGATAAGTAATCGACGTAACGTCAACATCAGAGTTCAACCAGAGCTTGAAGGAATTCGAAGTTGCTCATACAAGAACTCGAAGGTGCGTCGATAAGAAGAAAGAATGAAGTCAACGCAGCGTCGAATATAGACGGAAAAAGGAAACCTTTTCAGTTCTTCCTTTTGCACTCTCTCTCTGAGGGCCCACAGTACTAAAGACCGTTCTACAACGGTTTTATTATTGCCTAGAATGCAGAGGAGCATTCAAGAAGACAGGAAAAGCTTTCTTGGAAAGGATTCAAACAGTTGGCAGACGGGTCGTGAACAAATGAAGGAAGAGAGATTAATTGTCCAAGCTAATACCTTTTCAGTATAACCCAAAGAGGAAACAAATTCAAAATCAAATCATGGATAATAAATAAGAATAAAAGAGAGAAAAATAGAAGAAGGATGAACACATTATTCATTCAACTGGTCGATTAGGTTTCTTTTTCTTCTTCCTCCTCCTGGAACACTAAAAGATAGAAGAACAACACGTGCTATCTGAGAACTAAGATATAGAAGGTTGTTCTTTCATCAACACCATATAGTAGCCAGATAGCAAGCAGAAAACATTCAGAAGGATCTGAAGAACATAACCCTTGCAAATCATCTTAAGCAAGGGTTCATCATTAGCAGATCCTTTGAAAGGAAAAATAGAAGTTGAAAGCTTCTACAGAATTCTTCTTCTCCATCTTCCTTCTTCTCTCATTCTTCTTAACTGTACAGAGTTTTTAGAATCCCTCTTCCAAAGGATTCAGTGGTTCAAGATCTCCTTATCAAAAGATCTGAGTGGTTCAAGATCTCCTTATCAAATGATCTTTTGTTCTTAGAGTCTCCTTATCAAAAGACTCAGACACAGGTTGTACATTCCTACCAGGTGGTAGAAGAGAGGACTACCCACATTTTGGGGAACCTCTATAAAATCTTGTGTCTTTTGTGCGTGTCATTTTTCTGTGTTGTCCCATTTCTTTTACTGATTTCCTGCTTTACTTAACATCACTTATTTTATTCTGTGTGTGGAATTGTTGAAGCATAGTACTTAGTGTTTTATTGTGTTTGCACAAATAGGATAGAAATAATTTTTAAAATCTCTATTCACCCCCTCTAGAGTATACTCAGAGGCGCACTGTGCACTTTCAGAGTGCTAAGACAAGGTTACTTCTGGCCCACAATCAGTAAGGACTCAGCAGAATATTCAAAGAAGTGCCAAAAATGTCAACTCTTCGCCCGACTATAACTTCTACCAGCTCAAAGGCTCATGACCATGACGACACCATGACCCTTTGCAATATGGGGAGTGGACCTGGTAAGCTCATTCCCTTGGGCCAGTGGACAAAGGAGGTTGCTCCTAGTTATGATCGACTACTTCTCCAAGTGGCTGGAGGTGAAGGCGCTGACAAAAATGACCTCGCAGGTGATGCGAAACTTCATTTGGGCGGAGATAATCTGTCGGCATGGGCTTCCCCTAGCTATCGTCATAGACAATGGGCCGTAGTTCGCTACCGAGGAGCTCACCAACTTCTGCGAACCCTGAGGAGGTTCCGCCGACCGAGCTCTCACAAGCTGGCAGTGCAGGATGAGCACTTAGGAGGTAGGAAGAGACGATGTGATGAAAGGCCCCTGAGGAGGTTCCACCGACCAAGCTCTCTCACAAGCCGACAGTGCAGGATGAGCACTTAGGAGGTAGGAAGAGACGATGTGATGAAAGGCCCCTGAGGAGGTTCCGCCGACTGGTCACTCACAAGCCGGCGAGGCAGGTTTACCCCTCAGGAGGCAGGTAGAGATGATTTAATGAAAGCCCCCTGAGGATTTTCCTTCAACCGATCTCTCACAAGCCGGCGAGGTAGGTTGAAACCTCAAGAGGCAGGTAGAGATGATGTGATGAAAGTCCATGAGGAGGTTCCACCGACCAGGCTCTCACAAGCCGGCGGGGCAGTTTGACCCCTCAGGAGGCAGGTTGAGATGATGTGATGAATGGACCTTAAGGAGGTTCGGTCGACCTGGCTCTCACAAGCCGGCGGGGCAGGTTGACCCCATAGGAGGCAGGAAGAGATGATGTGATGAAAGGACCCTGAGGAGGTTCTACCGACCATTGTCTCATAAGTCGGCGGGGCTGGTTGACCCCTGAGGAGGCAAGAAGAGTTTATGTGATGAAAGGCCCCTGAGGAGGTTCCGCCAACCGAGCTCTCACAAGCCGGCGGGGGAGGTTGACCCCTCAGGAAGCAGGTAGAGATGATGTGACGAAAGGCCCCCGAGGAGGTTCTACCGACCACGCTCTCACAAGCCAGCGAGGTAGGTTGACCCATCTGGAGGCAGGTGGAGATGATGTGATGAAAGGCCCCTTAGGATGTTCTGCCGACCATGCTCTCACAAGCCGGCGGGGTAGGTTGACCTTTTAGGAGGAAGGAAGAGATGATGTAATGAAAGGCCCCTGAGGAGGTTCTGCCGACCGAGCTCTCATAAGATGGCGGGGCAGGTTGACCCCCAGGAGGTAGGAAGAACGGATACATTGAATGGCCCCGAGTTGGTTCCATCGACTGGCATCTCGCAAGCCGGCGGGGCATGTTGATCGCTCAGGAAGCAGGTTGTAAGACTATGCCAAAAGTCCCCTAGGGATGATCCTATTGACCCGGCTTTTGAAATACGAAAGGGCAAGAAGATCATCTAAGAGACAAAGGAAATGGGGTGAGAGAAGGTTTCAAACTAAACGAGGGAAGGGGGCGAGCTGAGTTGGTCTCGCCAATTCCACTAGCTCTCGCTAGTGAGCATGCGGGTTGTGCAGCTCGCGACCAGTGTGCAGGCCCAAGGCTCTCACCGAATCTAAGACGGAGAGCTGCCCTTGGCCCATGTCAAAGCGACAGAAGCAGACGGGGACCGCAGAGCCTCGGTATCGCATGTCCCTAGGTCTTGCAAGTCCCTAGGCCTCACAAGTCTCTAAATCTCCAAACCTCTAATTCTCCAAGTACCTAAGTATCTAGAACCTGCAAGATTCGCAAGTCATTAAGGTTCCCTAAGAAGAGGTACTCGTCGAGTTCGAGAAAGTATGGCAAGTCGCCAAGAATGCACGCAAAATAAAAAGAAAAGAGGAAAAATAACAACACTTGAGAAATTTGTCATTCATATATAAGAATCTGGGGTCTCATCCCTTACATGTATAACAAAAATACTTGGGGACTAGCCCCTTTACCGAGGAAAAATAAAAGAAAAGGAAAGGTTTGTAACGCCCCAGCTTTTCTTATAGTCTTTCAAGCGGGGATTCGAATTGGTAATGTCCTGTATATTAAAGCTATCGTTGCGTAGTGTTAATGCAAGAGGGCGTTACCGTTGTGTCGTCATCGTCCGGCGAGTTTGATTCTAGGTTGAGGCATATATGCAGATATATATATATATATATTCATGTAAAAAAATTCATATACCGGTAAATGTATACAAATATATGTATATGCAGGTGGACATATATATTTATATGCAATCACATATAACATATATATATATATAAGTTATATATACGTATATAAATTATATATATATAACTTATGCATAAAAGTTATATATTTTTTTTGTATATATATACATATAACAGCAGTTCTTTGGATTCGCCGGCAATTGGTTTTCCCCTCCCCCGATGGCTTCAGTCTTTCGAGAGAGAGGTTAGGAGCGAGCTAGGGTTCGGCGTCAGCTCGTCGGAGGTGGCGATTTGGAGGCCGCCGGAGCTTGGCTCCTTCGTCGGAGTAGTGAATCGGTGAGCCCTCGTCGGCTTCGGCGGTGGTCTCGCGGGTTCCGGCCGTAGCTTCCTCTTCGTCGGGTGGCGTCGGCTTCCGAATCGAGGCAAGAAAACATGTTCTCCCTCTTCTCCTTCATCTCTTTCTTTTTGCTTAACCAAACTAGGTCCTGATTATGGAGTTAGGTATGCCTTACCTGATACTCGAATCCCCCCAGGTTTATATGCTAAAATCTCCTAGTTTATTTGCTAAAAAAAGGGGAGAAAAGAAATCTCCAGGTCTTATTGCCCTACCTGATACTCGGTTTTCTCTTGGTTCACCTTACTAATTCCTGATTCAGATTTGTTCGGTATTATATGCTTAGCTTGATGCAAATATATTGGGTATTATATGCTAAATTTCCGATTTATTGGGTATTATGTGCCTTTAGAAACCTTGTTTATTTTGTTTAAAAGGATGGGGGGCTGCTGTTGTTTTAAATGGGGCTGCCTTGTTCTCTTTGTTTAAAGGGGAGGGCTTGTGCTGGCAGTCCTCATTACCTGGTTTTAGACCCTGCTACCCGACTAACTCTTGGAGGCTTATGTTGGCAGTTTTTTGGGCTAAATTCGGGTTGATATCTATATACATATGGGGTGCTGCCTTCTTTTTTCTTTTCTGGTTACATCTATGGGGGGTGCTGCCCTTTTATCTTGGTTAATATATGGGGGTGCTGCCCTTTTTCCTTTGTTAATATATGGGGGGTGCTGTTATACTTGTTCTTGGTTGGAGGCTACATCTTATTCCTTGTCTAATCAAGGGCTGTTGCTATGTTCTTTACCTATGGGCTGCCAAGTATGATAAATTGGGAGTTTAAAACTTTAAATCTCTATATTGGGGGCTGCTTTTACGATACCAGTTAATTGGGGGGCTGTTTTCATACTATATTGGTGGGGGCTGCTTTTGCAATACCTGTTGAGGGGGCTGCTGCGATATGATTTGATTTGGGGTTTCCTCGTATGTGTTCTAATTTGGGGCTGCTGTTTATCGGGTTGGGGCTGCCTCTTTTGCTCTTCATTTTGGGGCTGCTCCTTGTTGATCTTGGGGCTGCTCCTTGTTGATTTGGGGCTGCTCCTTGAGTGTTGTCTAATTTGAGGGCTGCCTTATTGCTGTTACATTAGATTATTGGGTATTTGGGGGTTGTTTCTTATGCTTGTTAATTTGGGGGCTGTTTCCTTATGTTAGGGGCTGCTGTGAGGATTACTGTTTTTATTGGAGGGTTGCTCTTATTTCCTTTTGTTTTCTCCTTTTATGGGGCTGCTGCTGTTGGCTTTAGTCAGGCTGCTGCTATGCTTTTCCTAAGGGGGCTGCTTTGCTTCACTCTTGTTGGGTTTCATTACTTGCAAAATAATTCTGCGCGCTTCGATTACAAGTAGCTAGAAATGGTCAATATTATGGTGGTTCTATTTGCTAACTCCTCGGCACACTTAATTGGCCCTGTTTTATTATATGCTAGCTGCTATGGTTGGGTGAATCCTTCTATCCCTCTTTTATATGCTAGCTGCTATATGTTTAGCTTTGTTCCGATCCTGGGCTAATCCTTGAGGGTTTATTCTGGTTGATTTTGTTCCGGATCATGTTTTACTTGGCTACTTCTGCATATTTACTTGGCTAAATAATTGATGGACTTGTTTGCACTGGAAGGATGGGTACAGGGAACACTGGGTTCCCCCACCACCACCACGGTGCCTATTTCTTATTTGGGGTGAATGTCCCCTTTATGTGAGTGGTTAGTGACATTGTTTGGGTCCGCCACCACTGGTCCATTTTTGCATTATATGCCAAGTTTAGTCATGCTCTTGCTTATCGGGCTGGTTCTATGCGGGATCTTCCTAACCTTCTATTACTGAAATCTTTATATAAGCGTATATATATATAGTTATATATATGGGTATATGTATATATATATATATATGTATTTATATACCCCTTTCAGCTTGGATATGTCACTTGTTACTTCTCCTGCTCTTACTTTTAACTATGCTGTTTTCTTGCACCCTTTGGGCTAAGGCATTCTTTTCTTATGGATGCCACAGGTTCAGGTTCGTAGCTGCCGCAGGTTTTAGAGTAGGGTTGTTCAGTTTCTTGGGTGGAGGGCTTTCCTCCCTATTAGGTAAGGATTCAGTTCCTTTTGATGTAGCTTGTCTTTTGGATGTTGACTCTTCTCCCTGCGGGTTCGTGTCAGTTGTTGACGCCCGTGTGGGTTTTGCTTAGTTTACTTGCTGATGCTGCTGCTAGCTTCCTTTACTGCTACTTGGTTATTTTGTGATTATACACTCTGGGAAAAGCTTATTTTGATGTATATTATAGCAGTTCCTTTTAGCATTATAAAAATTTGTTCTTATAACTGTTTGTCACATTACTATTAAGTACCACATACCTGCGAAACATAAACCAAAGTAAAATGATACTTATTTATTATGTACTAAATTTAGACCGACAATTGCTCTGGAGACGTCTCTGGTCTTCAGCGCCGTTAGGAATAAAGTGAACCTATTTTCCTTCCGCTGTGTACGTATGTCTTTTATAAAGTGCGGCTTGGTAAACCGCAGGGCCGAGGGACACGGTCTCCTAATCCAAATGAAACGAATCTTAAAAGATAATCCTTTTACTTAATTCATACCTTTTTGTAAAAGAAAATGTTTGTTTGAGTGCTCTCCTGAACGTCTGTAGTTGTCCCCTACAGGACGTGGCATCATGACGCGTGTTTTCCCCTTCACTCTGATAATATAATTTATTTCGGGAAAATACGGGTTGTGACAGTTGGTATCAGAGGGAGGTTAGCCGGGTTGCTGGAAATGGTCTGGTTGGCCCGGTTAACCGTCTAGTGAGAATCGTTAATCATTGCATACACTCACCGATGGGTCATCGGTAGATCTTGGCTGAAGCACGAACACTACACTCATAAGCATGAAAGAAGTATACGGGGCATATTATGTAGTATGGGATGCATAATATGTGTCTGTATATGGATCCTCATATGTGACAACATACGACTGTTATGTAGTATGAGATGCATAACGTAGGTCGCATGCGTTTCCATTAGATTTTCTTTTTCGTTGCATGCGATAATATGTAGTATGGGATGCATAAGATCGCATGTATACGCCGCTCATAGCATGCATTAAGGCCTTTTCTTAGTTTGCATAGCACTGCATGCATAGCATAACATTGCTTAAGCACACGTGCCAAGCTAGAGATCTACACGATGACACATGTACACCCATGATTTTGAAGGTAAGATTTTAAAGTTTATATGCATACGAGAGAGATGCACGAGAGGTAAAGGATGGTATACCATCCTGAGTATAACGTGATAATATGTATTTACTTTTCCCAGAGAAAAAGCAGTAGCAAAAGCAAGTATTTGTATGTCTTCCCTTCCTAGAGGTTTGAGTCTAGTCTTAGCAGGCTGTTTGTATCAGGTTCTTCCTCGTTCTCGTTGTAGTCCAATCTTTCTGTGGTAATTTAGTCGCTATAGCAGCGTTCTATCTTTGTTATGCCATGTGTCTATACTGCTTTGTTAGGCGAGTTTAAGGTTCGAGATTGTTGGGCGCTTGTTCTTTTTGACTATGGTGCCACTCACTCTTTTGTGGCCAAGAAGTTGTTGATCGGTATCGCTGGGCCTTGGAGCGTGTTGATGATTCGTTTTGTGTCAAGTACCCGTCCGGAGATTCGGTGGTGTTAGATCTGTGCGGGAGGCAGTGTCCGATTGTTTTGGATGGATTTTTGGGCTATGCAGACTTGAAGGTGATCGATTTGGGGGATTTTGACGTGATTCTGGGCATGGATTGGCTAGCCCGATTTGACGTTGTGATCCAGTGCAGGGATAAGCATCCGGATTTTCTGATGGATGATGTCCAGCCCAGAAGTGTGTTTGGCTTTCCGCGTCAAACTTCCTCGGTTGTGTTAGTGGTCTGTGCTCAGGCCTTGGCGGAGTTCGATGGTCGTGTCTGTTTTGTTTCTGTCTTGCTCGCGGCTTGCGCATCGTCGCCTTGTGTTGAAGATATTCCTGTGGTGCGGGAGTACCCGGACGTTTTTCCCGACAACCTTCCTGGTCTCCCTCCTGAGCGAGAGGTAGAGTTTGTGATAGATTTGGAGCCCTGAACCCGCCCTATTGCGAAGGCACCCTACCGTATGGCACCGCGAGAGTTGGAGGAGCTGCGCACTCAGTTGGATGAGTTGCTGCAGTTTGGATTTATTAGGCCGAGTTCGTCGCCTTGGGGTGCGCCGGTTCTGTTCGTGAAGAAGAAGGATGGGACGATGAGGTTATGCATCGATTATAGAGAGTTGAACAAGGTCACGATCAAAAACAGGTATCCGTTGCCGCGGATTGATGATCTGTTCAACCAGTTGCAGGGTAGCTGTGTGCTCTCGAAGATCGACCTTCGGTCCGGCTACCATCAGTTGAGGATTCGCGACTCAGACGTTCCGCGAACTGCTTCCCGGTCGCGTTACGGACATTTTGAGTTCTTGGTGATGTCCATCTTGAGGGCACACCAGCTGTATGCCAAGCTGAGCAAATGCGAGTTCTGGCTTTCGCAAGTTTCCTTTTTGGGTCACGTGGTGAGCAAGGGTGGCATTTCTGTGGACCCAGCAAAGGTCGCTGCTGTTTTAGATTGGAAGAGGCCGTCGTCGCCGAAGGAGTTCCGTAGTTTTTTGGGTTTAGCAGGCTATTACCGGAGGTTGTGGAGGGTTTCTCAGGCATTTCCGCGCCTCTGACCAAGATGACGCGGAAGAAAGCTGCTTTCGATTGGAGCGAGCGGTGCGAGGAGGCCTTCCAGGAGTTAAAGAGGAGGCTGTGTTCCGCCCGGTTTTGGCTCTCCCAGTTGAGGGGGTGGAGTTTCAGGTCTACGTCGATGCTTCGCTGATAGGCCTTGGGTGCGTCCTCATGTAGGAGGACAAGGTCATTGCGTACGGATCGCGGCAGCTAAAGGTGCATGAGCGGAACTACCCGACGCATGACTTGGAATTTGCTGCGGTGATATATGCCTTGAAGCTGTGGAGGCATCTCTTGTATGGGGTGGAGTGCAAGATCTACTCAGATCACAAGAGCCTGATTTACGTGTTCTCGCAGCGAGAGCTGAACTTGCGCCAGCGTCGGTGGATGGAGTGCGTGGCCGATTATGATGTGGAGATCCTCTATCACCCCGGCAAGGCAAACGTAGTGGCGGATGCCCTGAGCAGGAAGTCAGACTCTGCTTTCGGACTCTCTGTGCAGTCCCTGGTGGAGGAGTTCTTTCTGATTAGCATCGCGGTGAAGCCCAGTGGTGGTCCGTCTCGTTTGGAGGTTGAGGAGCCGTCCTGGATTGTTTTGGCAAGGTTGCACCAGAAGGACGATCTGGATTTACAGCACCTCCGGAGTAGAGCGGAGAGGGATGAGTTGCCAGACTTCTCGATTGATGTTGAGGGTACCTTGGGATACCGGGGTAGGCTTTGCATACCCGCTGTGGAGGAGATTCGAGCGAAGATTCGCGAGGAGGCTCACGACTCCAGCCTATCTTATCATCCTGGCTCTACAAAGGTGTATCGCGATATGAAGCAGATCGTGTGGTGTCCAGGCATGAAGGGCGATATTGCAAGGTTCGTAGCGCAGTGTTACACTTGTCAGCGCGTCAAGGCGGATCACAGGAGGCCCGGAGGGCAAGTTGACATCGTTGGATATTCCCTTGTGGAAGTGGGAGAGCATCTCCATGGACTTCATTACTGAAATGTCGAGGTCCCCGCGGGGGGCATGATGCAATGTGGGTCATCGTTGACAGGTTGACCAAGTGTGCTCACTTCGTGCCGTACAAGACTGGTTATTCTATGGAGAAGATTGCATCTCTGTATGTGCAGGAGGTCATTAGACTGCATGGAGTGCCCACGAGCATAGTGTCTGATCGTGATTCCAGATACACTTCCCGTTTTTGGCAGAGTCTGCAAGGGGCTTTGGGCACCGAGCTCAGATATTCTACAGCTTATCATCCGCAGATGAATGGTCAGATAGAGAGAGAGTTAATCAGATCATGGAGGATATGATCCGGTGTTACATTCTAGAGCATGGAGGAGCTTGGGATGAACGCCTTGGGCTCATGGAGTTTGCGTACAACAACAGCTATCAGGAGAGCTTACAGATGGCTCCGTTTGAGGCGCTGTATGGGAGGCGATGTCGGACTCCCCTGTTTTGGGCTGAAGTGGGCGAGAAGTCAGTCTTAGGGTCCTGAGGCTTTGGAAGAGATGAGCGTTGCTGTGACGCAGATCCGTGAGAAGCTCCGGGTAGCTCAGGAGCGCTACGAGAAGTACGCCAATCGGCGTAGGGGTGATTTGGAATTTGCAGTAGGGGACATGGTGTTTCTTAAGGTGTCCCCGATGGCAGGCGTTAAGAGATTTGGGAAGAGCCACAAGCTGGACCCCAGGTATGTAGGCCCATTCGAGATCGTCGAACGCATCGGGGCTTCTGCTTACAGGTTGGTGTTACCTGCCTCTTTCCCCGGTGTGCACGACATTTTCCATGTGAGCCAGTTGCGGAAGTGCGTCCGCAGCGGTCGCCATGTTCTGGATTCCGTGCCGGTGCTGCAGCCCAACCTATCTTTTGTGGAACAGCCTGTTCGTATTTTGGAGAGGCAGGATTGGGTATTGCGAAGAAAGTCCATCCCTATGGTGAAGGTCCTCTGGGGCAATCAGGATGTTCGGGGTGCGACCTGGGAGCTAGAGTCAGCGATGAAGGAGTCCTATCCTCACCCTTTTTAGCTAATTTTCCCCGGTAAGTTTCCGTCTTCTGCGTTTTTCCTTATTTGGTTTTGTTGTTGCAAAGTTTCAGGGCGAAACTTTTTGTTAGGAGGGGTGGTTGTAACGCCCCAGCTTTTCTTATAGTCTTTCAAGTGGGGATTCGAATTGGTAATGTCCTGTATATTAAAGCTATCGTTGCGTAGGGTTAATGCAAGAGGGCGTTACCGTTGCGTTGTCGTCGTTCGGCGAGTTTGATTCTAGGTTGAGGCATATATGCATATATATATATATCTTTATTATATAAGAGAATATACATATGTTGGAAGCACACCAAAGATTTAAGGTCAACCGTTTGATCAAAATGCTGTGAAGAATTGCAACCGTCGGATAAAAAAATTCACAACCCTAACTCTTCTTCATCCGCCCGCCGTCAACACATACCCGATCTTTTGTCTATTCCTCCTCCGCATCGTGCATCACTCTCCCTCTTCGATCGGCGCTCTCTCTCTATTCATCTCTCTCCCTCTTCGTCGTGCATCGCGCATCGCTCTCAAGCCTCCTACACCTCAGCATCCGACGCCAGAACCCGCACCCTCCTTCAACCATCACTGCCATCGCCGCCCCTCTCCGCTTCTGCTTCCTCTGCTTGCGCCTTCAGGGCCGCTCAACTTCAACCGCACGTCGCCCCTCTCCGCTCGATTTCAGAGCCTCCCAGATCAGAATATCTCCTCTGAGTCTTCGCCGCACCTCGCCGCTCGATTAGGTCGCATTCAGATGCTCCAGTAAAATATATTTTGCAAAGCTAATCTACTTCTCATTTTTTACTCATTATTTTTGCTTAGGAAAAGCATGCAACTGTTCATCCTCTCCTCCACGACTGGAAAGAGCATGCCCAGTTCATCCTCTCCTCCTTCGAACAAACCTACATTCAAACCTCCACATTGCAGGCACGCTGACTTCCCGATTTTTTTTCCTTCTCCAAACCTCCAGTTGCCTGTTAATTTGCTGCATTTCATTTAATGAACTCCATTTCCTGCACTCTATTTACTGAACTGCACACAGGAACAGGAACATCTCCGGCTTCCAAACGACACCTTGAGTTAGAAGGTAAATGTAAAATATTTTACTGTCATTGTTATTTGATTTTTCTAGGTTTCGTTTGATATGCTTTCAAGTTCGGTGACCATGACAACTATGAATTGAGTACAGATTTTAGAATGGCTAACAATGAGTAAATTCACTACTCTCTCTCTCTCTCTGCCCTTTACATGTTCGATGTAATGCTTAACTCCATTGTGAACTATTGCATCTATTACTCAATATTTAATTTTAAATTGCTTGCGCCCTCGGATTCGAACAATGTTGATTTAGTTTCTCTCCTTCGCTTTAATACACCAATGTGAGTTAAATTTTATATGATGTGATCATGAGCCGCATCTTTTGATACTATATATGTAATCTTTGGAGCTCAATCAACTTGGCACTTAGCAGATGATTTTTCCCATGTCCCCTCTTTACACCTTACTTTCTTTTCCCACAGATGATCTTCAAAGGTAGGAATATGCCTATTCTTTCCAAATTGATGGCTTTGGCATTGATTTTGGTGTCACCGATATGGAAGATGGCTTGGATCTAGGTATCAATGAACCGTTCATTAGTTTGGATGGAGTAGGCTGAATGTATCTCTCATTCAGACGCCCTCTTCAACTTTCAATGGATTGCAGATCACCTCTTCAACATTCTCAGTAGTCATATATATATAGATATAGATATACATTCTCAAATTTTTTTTATTCAACATTATGTATTTTCCTCTCCTCCAGGAAAAGCATGCAACTGTTTATTTCTTTTTATAATTTTTTTTCTATATAATTTTTTTTTAATCCTCCAAAGTACTTTGCATTTATGAATCCATTTTTTTGGAAATTCTATCGCTATTGATTTCCTGATTCCTCTTCCATTTAATTTTTCAATTCTCAGGCCTTCTCATTGTCCAGAGCAAGCAGTGCAGAGAAAACTCATGTAATTATTGATTTGAAAACTCTTTTGCTCCTTCACTATTAGTTTTCGATGTGCTTTCATGCTTCCGATAATATCCCAACCCCATGATTTTATTCATTTATACTTACAATGATTTTTATAGTTGTATTTGGTTTGAGTTCTGTTAAAATTCCTTACTTTTCTTTATTTGAAAGTTGAAACAACCCTACTTTGCTACACATTTTACTAACTGAAATATTAACATTCTCGCAAGCAGTGCAGAGATTTAAATTCGGAATCCAACAGGTGCCACCTGAACTCGAAGCCGCAACTACACCCTGCAATCGTCTATGGTATGTCTCGGGCCTCCTACATTTCGCCTCCTAGGGCACAAAATTTCTCCACTCCCGACACTCCCACGATCGACGAAACAACGACACTCTCGACAATCCAACGATTCCGCCTGCCACCGCCTACACCTTCCCTGCATATGTCACGAAATATCGACGAAAAGCCCAAACTCTCGACTCCTCATGCCTCCGCCTCGCCTGCAATGGAGGCCAGATGTCGCCGCCTGAATCCGACGGGTGCCGCCTCTGCCTAAACTAGAATCCGCAACCAAACCTGGATCTTGATTTATCTCCTAGGTATGAGTCCTCTCCATGGTTCTTTTATATTATTCTCCATATAAGGCTATGGTGCAGCACATGAACACGGTGCTTAGAACTTCTTTTCAATCAAGCTTATAATAGTAGAATATGTCTTTGCCTCCATTGCTATTTTAGTCTCATATATATAGTTTGAAAGCAGGCTTTTTACGAAAATCACTATTGCACTCAAATTAGCCGCTATTGCCTTCTAACAATGTTATATTTTTCAAATGCAAATGATTTTACATCCTTTTAACTCTACTTTTTGCTGGACGCACTTTCATTCTTCTAGGTGTTGGTTCCATGAAGATTTAGTGGCGTCCAGGCCATAAGAAGAAGCCTGCAAGAGAGTCTGTGAAGAGGCGGAAATTGGTGAGAACAATGTTATAGATGTAGAATTGTTTATTCAATTCTTTTGAAGTCTATGTCTATTCATTTACAGTTTGAAAAATATCTCTATCTAATCAACATTAGATGTCATTGTGTACTTTCTGAAACTTATGATTGATCTGGACGTTGTATTATCATTGTGTCTTAATCCATTGCTAGATAACATCCTGTAATTTTTGGTCCAATTTCAGAAATCACAACTACATCTTCTTGCAAGATCAAGCTCATCTCCAAGTAATCTCAATAACCTTCATGATTTCTTTTGAACAATGTTTCAAGAAAATTGTTCAGGTTTAGAATATCTGAATAACCAATACTTTCTGGATTTAGTCTGGCTTTAGATCCATTATTCATTTATAGATGAACTGATCTTGAAGTCCTTTAGTTTGACTTAAGATCCTTTATTCATTTTATTTATAGTAACACCTAAAATAGAGATGACAGAAGACATATGGTAGGATAATGACTCATCTGAACCAATGTCCAATTAGTACATTCACATTAAGTTATTTAAGATTCTATATTTTTTCACTGAATGTCGCCGCTCCCGCCGAATGTCGCTGCTCCCGCCGAATATCACCGCCCCCGACAAATGTCGCCGCCCACGAGGAATATCGTCGTTGCGGCGACATTTGCATGCGAAGGGCATACCCAAAGCCTTAATGTCGCCGCTCACGCCGAATGTCGCCCCCCACGCCGAATGTCCGCCTTGAATGCCAAGCGGGCGAAGCCCGCTTGATTACGGGCGAAGCCCGCAGCGACGCATCGAGAACGGGCGTAGCCCGTTCGAAGATGCTAGTATATATATATATATTCATGTAAAAAAATTCATATACCGGTAAATGTATACAAATATATGTATATGCAGGTGGACATATATATTTATATGCAATCACATATAACATATATATATATAAGTTATATATACGTATATAAATTATATATATATATATAACTTATGCATAAAAGTTATATTTTTTTGTATATATACATATAACAGCAGTTGTTCTTTGGATTCGCCGGCAATTGGTTTTCCTCTCCCCCGATGGCTTCAGTCTTTCGAGAGAGAGGTTAGGAGCGAGCTAGGGTTCGGCGTCGGTTCGTCGGAGGTGGCGATTTGGAGGCCGCCGGAGCTTGGCTCCTTCGTCGGAGTAGTGAATCGGTGAGCCCTCGTCGGCTTCGGCGGTGGTCTCGCGGGTTCCGGCCGTAGCTTCCTCTTCGTCGGGTGGCGTCGGCTTCCGAATCGAGGCAAGAAAACATGTTCTCCCTCTTCTCCTTCATCTCTTTCCTTTTGCTTAACCAAACTTGGTCCTGATTATGGAGTTAGGTATGCCCTACCTGATACTCGAATCCCCCCAGGTTTATATGCTAAAATCTCCTAGTTTATTTGCTAAAAAAAGGGGGAGAAAAGAAATCTCCAGGTCTTATTGCCCTACCTGATACTCGGTTTTCTCTTGGTTCACCTTACTAATTCCTGATTCAGATTTGTTCGGTATTATATGCTTAGCTTGATGCAAATATATTGGGTATTATATGCTAAATTTCTGATTTATTGGGTATTATGTGCCTTTAGAAATCTTGTTTATTTTGTTTAAAAGGAGGGGGGCTGCTGTTGTTTTAAATGGGGCTGGCCTTGTTCTCTTTGTTTACAGGGGAGGGCTTGTGCTGGCAGTCCTCAGTACCTGGTTTTAGACCCTGCTACCCGATTAACTCTTGGAGGTTTATGTTGACAGTTTTTGGGCTAAATTCGGGTTGATATCTATATACATATGGGGTGCTGCCTTCTTTTTCTTTTCTGGTTACATCTATGGGGGGTGCTGCCCTTTTATCTTGGTTAATATATGGGGGTGCTGCCCTTTTTCCTTTGTTAATATATGGGGGGTGCTGTTATACTTGTTCTTGGTCGGAGGCTACATCTTATTCCTTGTCTAATCAAGGGTTGTTGCTATGTTCTTTACCTATGGGCTGCCAAGTTTGATAAATTGGGAGTTTAAAACTTTAAATCTCTATATTGGGGGCTGCTTTTAAGATACCAGTTAATTGGGGGGCTGTTTTCATACTATATTTGTGGGGGCTGCTTTTGCAATACTTGTTGAGGGGGTTGCTGCGATATGATTTTATTTGGGGTTGCCTCGTATGTGTTCTAATTTGGGGCTGTTGTTTATCGGGTTGGGGCTGCCTCTTTTGCTCTTCATTTTGGAGCTGCTCCTTATTGATCTTGGGGCTGCTCCTTGTTGATTTGGGGGCTGCTCCTTGAGTGTTGTCTAATTTGAGGGCTGCCTTATTGCTGTTACATTAGATAATTGGGTATTTGGGGGCTGTTTCTTATGCTTGTTAATTTGGGGGCTGTTTCCTTATGTTAGGGGCTGCTGTGAGGATTACTGTTTTTATTAGAGGGTTGCTCTTATTTCCTTTTGTTTTCTCCTTTTATGGGGCTACTGCTGTTGTCTTTAGTCGGGCTGCTGCTATGCTTTTCCTAAGGGGGCTGCTTTGCTTCACTCTTGTTGGGTTTCATTACTTGCAAAATAATTCTGCGCGCTTCGATTACAAGTAGCTAGAAATGGTCAATATTATGGTGGTTCTATTTGCTAACTCCTCGGCACACTTAATTGGCCCTGTTTTATTATATGCTAGCTGCTATGGTTGGGTGAATCCTTCTATCCCTCTTTTATATGCTAGCTGCTATATGTTTAGCTTTGTTCCGATCCTGGGCTAATCCTTGAGGGTTTATTCTGGTTGATTTTGTTCCGGATCATGTTTTACTTGGCTACTTCTGCATATTTACTTGGCTAAATAATTGATGGACTTGTTTGCATTGGAAGGATGGGTACAGGGAACACTGGGTTCCCCCATCACAGATCTTTTAATAGTGGTTGGTAGGATGGGTACAGGGAACACTGGGTTCCCCCATCACCACCACGGTGCCTATTTCTTATTTGGGGTGAATGTCCCCTTTATGTGAGTGGTTAGTGACATTGTTTGGGTCCGCCACCACTGGTCCATATTTGTATTATATGCCAAGTTTAGTCATGCTCTTGCTTATCGGGCTGGTTCTATGAGGGATCTTCCTAACCTTCTATTACTGAAATCTTTATATAAGCGTATATATATATAGTTATATATATGGGTATATGTATATATATATATATATATGTATTTATATACCCCTTTCAGCTTGGATATGTCACTTGTTACTTCTCCTGCTCTTACTTTTAACTATGTTGTTTTCTTGCACCCTTTGGGCTGAGGCATTCTTTTCTTATGGATGCCTCAGGTTCAGGTTCGTAGCTGCCGCATGTTTTAGAGCAGGGTTGTTCAGTTTCTTGGGTGGAGGGCTTTCCTCCCTATTAGGTAAGGATTCAGTTCCTTTTGTTGTAGCTTGTCTTTTGGCTGTTGACTCTTCTCCCTGCGGGTTCGTGTCAGTTGTTGACGCCCGTGTGGGTTTTGCTTAGTTTACTTGTTGATGCTGCTGCTAGCTTCCTTTACTGCTACTTGGTTATTTTGTGATTATACACTCTAGGAAAAGCTTATTTTGATGTATATTATAGCAGTTCCTTTTAGCATTATAAAAATTTGTTCTTATAACTGTTTGTCACATTACTATTAAGTACCACATACTTGCGAAACGTAAACCAAAGTAAAATGATACTTATTTATTATGTACTAAATTTAGACCTGCAATTGCTCTGGAGACGTCTCTGGTCTTCAGCGCCGTTAGGAATAAAGTGAACCTATTTTCCTTCCGCTGTGTACGTATGTCTTTTATAAAGTGCGGCTTGGTAAACCGCAGGGCCGAGGGACACGGTCTCCTAATCCAAATGAAACGAATCTTAAAAGATAATCCTTTTACTTAATTCATACCTTTTTGTAAAAGAAAATGTTCGTTTGAGTGCTCGCCTGAACATCTGTAGTTGTCCCCTACAGGACGTGGCATCATGACGTGTGTTTTCCCCTTCGCTCTGATAATATAATTTATTTCGGGAAAATACGGGTTGTGACAAGGTCCATGGTGGCTGATCTTCACTTGCCATCGCTTTTGTCTCCCAACTCATCAAGAACAAGTCGGGCGGTCTAGGTAGCCCAGACCACCATCAAGGATTAACAACAATCAAGGCTCAAGTCCAGAAAGCAAGTCACAGCTTCAAATCACAGTCCGCGAGGGCTGGTTCTCTTCTCAAGTCAAGACTTGTTCCAATCCAAGCTCAGCATAACCCAGGGTTCAAGCCGCCAGACCGCGCGACTTTCCTTTTGTTTTCTCTTTCTGCATCCCATCACCCTCTGCCCGATTCTCCTATATCTAGGAAGGCAGTTATTCTAGCCCTGCTTGTTTGGGCAGGCACCCGAGACTGTAAATAGGGTGGAACATTCCCAAGGTACCGGCACTCGTATCCAGGAGCTCGCTTGAAAGAGTTGTGGTATCGAGTTCTGGCTTATTATTCGCCCGGCTTCTATTATTCTTTCCCTGTAACCCGTTGTAACCAATTTTCTTAAATCAAAGGAAAGCCCATCACAGGAGTGGCGTTCGCCGTGACGGGCGAAGTCTGATTTTGACTGCTGCCAGCGGTCTAGGTGATCTATACTCACTAAGTCAATAGTAACTGGCAACTTGCAGCCTCCTTTTTCCCTCGCTTCCCTAGCGTTGATCGTGGAGGTGCATTTTTGGCATCAACACTTGCTCTTGCTACTACCTTGCTCCGGGATTTTCAATAATGATGTTATGCCCTAACTTGGGATGATATACTATCATCCATTGACTCTTGTGCTACCATATGTTTGCATGAATGTTTAAATTCCCGTTTCAAATTATGTGTGTACAAGTGTCATCATGTATATCTTTAATCTTGGCACATGTGCAAATGCTATGTAATGATGTGCATGATGTGATATGCATTCTAATGAAAGCCTTAGTGCATGTTATGAGCGGTGTACACATGAAATATTATGCATCACATACTACATAATATCGTATGTAACGAAATTAGCGTCTAGTAACATCCGTGGGATAATGTTAAGCCGCCCATACAACTTAATAGTCACATGTTGTCACAACTATGAGGATCTATATACAGACACATATTTATGCATCCCATGCTACATAATATGCCCCATATACTTCTTATCATGCTATGAGTGTAGTGTTCATGCTTCAGCCAAGACATACGGATAACACTTTGGTGTGTGTATGCAATGAAACAGATTCTTAATACAGATGGTTGTTTGACTAACCATCCAACAACCGATCTAAACCACCCTCTAATACCAATTGTCACAACCCGTATTTTTTCAATATATATAAAATATTATCAAAGTAAGAGAAAACATGCGTCATGATGCCAAGCCGTGCAGCGGACAACTGCAGACGCTCAGACAGTTCTATCTTCACACCTTTCTTTTTAAAAGACATAAACTTTATGTTTAAAACATAAATTAAGTTTGATGGTTTCAAACACCGTGTCCCTCGGATTAGTGAATCATCTAGTCCACAACCAAGAAAGTATAACTATACGCAACAGGAAATAAATATTTTACTTTAAGTTGTCATACATGAACTTGAGAACTCAACTAGCAACCTAATTATATGCACTTTTTAGATTTAATATCGACATAAATGGAACTTTTATGCGTTTCAAAATAGAGTGATATTAGTTTGAAAAGATGTAATGTATGAGCAAATATGTAGCTTTACTTATATAAAAGTATCTACTATTCAACCTAGCAAAAATCCTTCCCAGAGCGCATTTGCACTAACAGCAAATTAACAGCAGTAGCATAAATGGCAATAACAGTCTAACACAGCATAAGGTCATACTATCGGCATCAACAAACTGACACAAACCCATAGGAATGACCAAAGTCAGAAGAATTTAACAAAATGCCTCTCAAAAGAGGAAACAAAAAGTAGTGAAAAGGCTGTAAGGTCCTGCCTTGCTCTGATCAACCGCTACTGGTCTAAACCTGAGGCATTCAAAGGAAAAGAATACCTCAGTACAAAGGCAATTCAACAAAAGTGATATAGGAGAACATAATAAGCTCTAATAGGGTAACCAACCCAACAGAAAGGAGATGGCTGTGAAACAACAACAAATAAGTAAAGAAATGATTAGCATCCCAACAGGGAAAAACTTGCAAGAACTGTAGTCAAAACTATATAATATCATCCAAGTAGGAAGGAGAGTGACAGATTGGCTCACGAAGTGAATCATTAACCCAGCAAAAAGATGGTACTGAGGCGGTGGCTATCTTCCCAACACAAACCATCAGACCAAAACATCCAGGGAACAAAAGGTACTGTGGCGGCTGTTTTGCCCACACAACCAACAGTCTACACGTCCAAGGAAGAAAAATAGGCATTGTGGTGGTGCCCACTTGTCCAACCCAACCAATAGTCCAAAAACAACCACTGGGTGTAGTGCTTCACAAACATCTTGACCAAATCTGGCACCACAGAATAACCCAGAACATTTCCAAGTACAATCCTCACAACAAACCATCTCAACGAATTCCCTAACTCATACTCGATGAAAACTCTGCTCACTCGACGAATTCATCGAGTTGACTCGACGAACTGCACAAATCACTCGACGAATCGTCATATACACTCAACAAATCTTACTCTTCAATTCAACGACATGAAGGAACTTCTCGACGGTAAGATCTTAGCAGATTCGTCGAAAACACTTGACGAAGTCACTTTGCACTCGACGAATTCGTCGTTTATATACTCGGCGAATTTACTTAGAGACCTAGCTTGTCCACTAGACGAATCCCTTACACTCGACGAATTCATCGATATTACTCGACAAACTCTCACTTAACTGCATGAGTGGTTTTGACGATTTTCACGAGTACACTCGACGATTTTTACTTAACTAAAATCGATGAATTCTGCTATGACCCGAAATTTCAGAGACAAGAAAGTAAATCAATACAAAAGTTGTTTGTCTAAAATAACATAGAAGAAAGATATTAATAATCAAAAGAAAACATGGCAAGGGGGAATAGTCCACCACTTGCCTCAAACCTCCTCGAAAACCTGCCTCTTGAATCCTCCACGCCCAAGATCGGCCAAAAGGAAAACCACTACGAAGAAATTCTGAAGGGTTAGAAAGGAAAACAAGGCATAGGGTCAAACACTCAAACGACAAAACCTCATGAAATTGAATATACTCACCGCGCAAACGAATATATCGGCGAGAGCTTTCCGAATCTATCCTTAGACGAAGATTTCATTCACAAGATCGCTCGCGACGGCCGACGGAAGCTCCACGAAAGTTGCGACTCCTTGCGGCTGGTTCAGGTTCGGCAGAATCGAGAAGGAGAAGAAGAACCATAACCTAATTTCTATTAAAGACCCTTTTTATACTAGGATTTAAAAGACTTTACTTAATATTAAATTAAACTTATGATTTGGGCAAGACTAACTCAGATTTTCATGAAAATCACACCGAAGGCAAATACCGGTCCTCCGAAACCAACGACGAAGTAGAAATCAGAGTTCGACGAGGCGATTACAAGTTATAATTAAATTTTCATAATTTACAACAGTGAAACTTGACAATTTCGCTTAAATCAATTATTTTAAATTCATTAATCTCTGAAATGTTCTGTACTTTGGCAAACACCGCTAACTTCGCATTAATGTAATGCCCTTACATCATTATTACACTAAAATATTATTTAATTAAATTATCGGAAATTCAGGGGAGTAACTCATGATCGCTGAATGCCCGTATAAGAAGAAAGATGGATCAAGGAAAGAAGAAAAAAAAATCCTTCAAGAACAAAAAGAAGGAAGAAAAGAGCTTCTTGGCAAAGAATTCTAAGACTCTGAGCGACAGCGACTCAGACGAGTCAAGCTTAGACGAGGAAGCCTACTTGGGCTTATGGCTCAAACCGATGAGGAAAACTAACACACCCCTTATGAGGGGAAGTTAAACTCTCACACTCCTCTTTCTGAGTCTGAGACGGGATCCAATGCGGATGAGGGATACTCCTCCGAGGAAGATTCAGCTCTCCTAGTTCAGTACAGAGCTTTGTTGAAGGGGTTTAACAAATGCCACAAGGAAGTCAAATCTCAGGCAAAAGAGATTGAGTCTCTCAAGTCCGTGGAATCAGATCTAAGGGAAGAAATTGAAAAATTATCTCCTTTCAGAGATGAAGTCCAACTGTTGAAAGACGAACTAAAAAGATCTGCTGAACTAGTAAAGCTGAAGGAAAAATCTATAAGTGAATTGGAAGAGAAGTTGGTGGTTGAAAGGAAGCTGGTAGAAAGCTTCTCCAAACTAAAGACCATCCTTCCACTTATTAAAGGTTTCTCAGCTCTTGCAAAGGGTAGCAGCATCAGTCACAAGACCGAGAAAAGTAAGGCTTCTAAAAGAAGAGCCGTTAAGGGTAAGGGTAAGGCGGATCAAAGTTAACCTTCCTTCAAGAAGGTAGTTTTTCTGACAAACACATACGACTTTGAAACCTCTTATGGTCACTTTACTAGACCAACTAACGTTGAGTCTAAAAAAAGTAACCAAGGATGAAGCCATCCCCGAAACTTTGGAACGACTGCTCTCAAAGCTCCTTATGAAGAGAGTCCTCAAGGACTATGGTTCATTCGTACATGGACCGTATGCTAAGAAAGCACCGAAAGTCAAAACTATTGCTACAAAGACACTTGATAAGGAGCCATGTGTATGTTGCAATCATGAGGCTTCTACTTCCAAGTCTGTAGCTCCTACTCGACCCCCCGTTCAAAGAGTTAAGCAGGAGAATAAAACAAAGTACAACAAATTTTATTATTGGTGTTGTGGAAAAATTGGTCACTTTGCCATATATTTTTGGTTCAATCCTATGAATTTTAAGACTCCACGAGTTAGTAATGCAAGAATGACCACTCACAATATTAACACTCTTAGTGACAGTCGTCTAATAAGAAGCAAAGGACCCAAATCTGTTTGGGTTCCTAAGGGCAATTGAATATTTATTGCAGGTATGTCCAAAGGACAACAACACGCCTATCTGGTATTTGGACAGTGGATGTTCGCGGCACATGACCGGAACAGGAAGCCTATTGCAGAACTATACCCCAGTCAAAGATTGTCAAAAAGTCATTTTTGGTGGATCTAATCGGGGAATTACAAAAGGCTACGGTATTATAAGGCCCCAGTTTTCAGTTGCAACAAGTTTATAGATATCTAAGATGAGGATCTAGCGTCGGGCGCTTGGGCTAGTGTTGGGCGCTTGGGCTAGTGCCGGTGGTAGATCATATCATCGAATTGGGTGAGTTTCAACAAAAGGACTTGTGTGTGTCGTCGAAAGCATCAAGACGAATCATCGAGTGCAAGAGTAGGCGGTAGTGCTAGCAGTAGCGGTAGCTCTCTCGATGAATTTATGTCCCGACGAATGTATTCCGACTAATCGTGTTGAGTGCTCATGAAATTATCTCATTGAGAGCTAGCGCAGGAGGTAGCGCTAGCGGTAGTGTCTCGATGAATTCCTTAAGCGGTTATGGATAGGTTCGGCTGTACCGCCTTTGAGGCTAGCGCCTGGCGCTAGCGATAGCGCCGACGATAACGCTTTTGTATAGAAAGGAAGCAAACGGCTTTCTATTCTCATTTTCTCACTCTAAGTCTCTCTCTCCAAAGGTAGTACACAGAGGGTGGGATGAAGGAGACTCCTTAGGGCCAGCCATTCGACGTGCCATGTTCGGATCTTTTAGGAGAGCGTGTGGCACACCTCTTCATCCGGATTGCTTACAACGGTATGGCACTAAAGAGAGCTTCAAGGGTAACGACTCTTCTTCTGAATCATTGGACATGTTAGTCCTTTGATTTGTGTATAGTGGCAAGAAGATTTCCACTAATTAGTGGATAGGTTTCTTCTGACGGGTCGATATTGATTATCCCCATAGAAAATTGCATATAGAGTCTGAATCACTGTACGGACATAGGCATACTGTGTGAAGCCCATCTCGACAGGTTGGTCTGGATTGGTGTTGTTTATTGCGCTACGGAGAAGAATCCGAGTATGTTTATTTGTTTTCGGGTTCTGAGTGTTGTGATGTGCTGTAGGGAGTTCTGGAGGTGATCTCCAGAAAATACCCGAAAAAGCTGACAGAACTGAGTTCTGAAGTTAACGCCAGCACTAGTGCTAGCGCCGGCACTATCACCAGTGGTCCTTGAGATCACGTGGTATGGTTGAGAATGGCCCTAGGGGCTGTGGTGATGACCCTATGAGGTTATCTTTTGAACAGGATGAGGTGAAAGTTTACCCGCATCGTGCTGCGATGATTGAGCCGGGTCTAGCTGGATCTGTAACCGGCCATATTGGTTGGGATGAGGGGGCCCCTCATTGCCTTCTTATGGTAGAAAGTCGGAAAACATCGGTGTGTACGACTAAGCTTAAATTGGCCATCCAAGTTGAAAAATGACTTGTGGATGGAGTGTTCCTTGAGAGCACAATACATGCGGCCTTGAGTCGACGTATATGGTGATTGTTTCTATGCGGTGCTTAGACGCACCTGTGAAATATCTGATTCTATTGCTTTCTTGCAGGGAAGGAGAACCACCGCCCTGAGCATGGGGTGGGGTCGATATAAATCTGGGTCAGCTAAACCTGACCGGTTACCTGTTTTCCCACTACTTGGTGGATTGTGTTTGACAGGTCCTGGCGAGACGAGCGGGAAATAGCAGGTAGGAACCCTAGCTGCTATGCTTTGCTGGCCCTCGAGGGCCCAAGTGTTTTGTTCACTACTTCTCATGTGTGGCCGGTCTGCGTGCCGATGATTGGAAGCCACTGTCGATGTAAACATTTCGCATGTAGAACTTGTTTTGTATATTCATTTCTAGTGAAGAAGTGGACAACTTATGTAATCTTGTTTTACCTTAAATAAATGCTTCCGTTGTGTATGACTCTGTGTATGCTGGGATGGTTTAATTTTAAACTATATAACTACTAATTACATAATGCTCATTGCTGTTCATTTTATATGGCGTGGGGTCCCAGCCAGACCTACTGTTATATTCTTTATGACGTGGCGGGTGTTACAAATTGGTATCAGCTACGGGTCTCGCTCCCTTTCTGTCTGAATGCGTGGTCAAATTCTTTTAAGGTGCGGTGAGTACGTGTGTGCGTCGCCATGAAATCACTTAGATAACCAGACAATGTCCACTTTAGGAATGAAATACATGTGTGTTTGTTGCAACGTGTTGGAACCTAAGCGTTCCTTTATTGTTTCTTACTACATACTCGTCGTTAATTATGTTTTGTTGCACATGTATAGGTGACTACGAGTGGAGTGGGGCAGTCTCGACTCCTGCGCTCTACTACGAGTAGTGCACCAGCTGATGTGCCTACTCCTCCTTCTACTGAGACAGTGCGGTTAATAGCCGAGGCGGTATTCACTATGTTCAATGCACAACTAGGAAGGCCTACACATGTAAAGCCTCCTACCCTCAGGGTGGCCCGGTGCTGGTTGTTGCCATTGAACCAGTGGTCGAATGGCCAGTGCCAGTGAGGGCAAAACGAGCTTTGGACCAACAACTGCAGCATTTTCTGAGTTTCCACCCTCTGATGTTTGCGGGAGCAGGAACCCCAACTCAGGCTGAGGACTGGCTCTCGAGAATTAGAAAAACCTTGACAGCCACGGAAACGGAGGAATGACATAAAGTCACCTTATCAACCTTCCTTCTGGATGGGAAGGCGCTGTTTTGGGCGGGAAGGTAACTGACTGATGTCTCGTTTGAGGAATTTTCGAGACTGTTTTTGGGAAGGTGTCTCCCTTTTGTTCAGCGAATGGAGATGGAAAACCAATTCAACCGATTAACTCAAGGTGATAGAATGGTGGATGACTATCTGCATGAGTTTATGAGGTTGGGACGCTATGCAGGTGCCACATTTGCAGATGAAGAACGTAAGACCAATCGGTTTTATGAGGGTCTGCGGGATGACCTGTAGTTACTTCTGTATGGGCAAATGACGCAAGGTTTTATGACATTGGTCAACGCTGCTCGTTCCTTGGAGAAGGATATGAAGCGAGTAAAAAGTAAGAAGTACTTGGCAGTACAGAATCCAGAGTTCAAAGTACCGGACTCTGCAAAGTCTGGGCAGGGTAAGTGGAGAAAGAGAGCTAGACCTTCGGGGCCAACTCAGTCTTCCGTGACAGGAATGACTACTGGACGAGGTCCAGTCACGTGTTACAGTTGTGGAAAAGTGGGCCACTATGCTCGGGAGTGTCGCAGCAGCAAGAAGGCAGTTGCGGCATATGCGGCAGAGAAAGGGAAGGCGGTGGAATCAAATGCATCCCATCATGCTCCAGCTCAGCCCTTAGTATACAAACTTGGCCAGCAAGAGGCCATTAAGCAAAGTGATGTGGTGACATGTATGTGTTAGCTTTTCTTGTTTTCTATACTTCATACTTTGCGCATTGCTTGTTAAATTTGTGTGTATTAGGCTTTGTCCTAATCTTTAACTGCCAGGCGAGAGCACCATTTGATACTGGAGCCTCGCATTCCTTTCTCCCGGAGGCCTTCATACAATGAATTGGAGTTCCTTCATCTTTAGCAAATGAAAGGTTGGATGTGGTGCTACCAAATGGGTGCTCCATGCGTGCAGATCGAGTTTGTGTTGTTCAGGTGCGGATCAAAAGTCAAGACTTTGATTTGGGAGCATCGATACTGCTGATCTCAGAGTTTGATGTAATCTTTGGAATGGACTGGCTATCGGAGCAGCAGGCATACATTGATTGCACTTTGAAGAAGGTCACACTGGGACATAATACTGAATGTGTAATGACTTTTGCTAGTTTGCGTGGATCGAGCAAGATGTTGAAATCTGCGGTTCAAGTAGTCAAAGCAGTTCGCCAGGGCGAGGACTTGTGCTTCGTGCTAGTGGGGGCTGCAAAGCCTCAACCCAGCTTAAGTGACGTTCCTATCATATCGGAGTATCCAGATGTGTTTCCGAAAGACCTCCCTAGGGCGCCGCCTCATCGAGAGATCGACTTCACCGTAGAGCTGGTGCCAGGTGCCAAGCCTGTGTCACGCTCCACATACTGAATAGCACCAAAGGAGATGGCAGAGTTATAGGTTCAGTTGCAGGAGTTGCTAGAGCAAGGCTATATACGCCCAAGTTCATCCCCTTGGGGTGCAACGGTCCTCTTCGTGAAGAAGAAGGACGAAAGCTTGCGTCTATGTATCGACTACCGTAAAATGAACAAGTTAACAGAAAAGACCAAGTATCTGATTCCAAGAATCGATGACCTGTTCGATCAGTTGGTCGGATCAACTATGTATTCAAAATTAGATTTGTAATCCGGGTATTACCAGTTATGGATTTGGGAATGTGATATTCCCAAGACGACGTTTAGTACCAGTTATGGGCACTATGAGTTCACTGTGATGCCGTTTGGCTTGATGAATGCGCCATTGGTATTCATGGAACTAATGAACAGAACTTTAGAGAGTGCCTCGACCGATTTGTGATCGTCTTTATTGACGATATACTGGTGTACTCGCAGTCTAAAGAAGAGCACGCGATTCATTTGTGTGTAGTTATGGAAACCATGGTCATTTGTATGCCAAATTATCCAAGTGTGAATTTTGGCTAGCCTAGATGGCGTTCCATGGTCATGTAGTTAGTGGAGTAGGTGTTTCAGTAGATCCGGTAAAGATAATGGCAATATAGGAGTGGACTGTTTTGGCGACAGTAGCGAAAGTCAGGAGTTTTCTTGGACTTGTCGACTACTATCAGCATTTCGTGGAGAACTATTTGCGGATCACTCTTCCTCTCACAACTTTGACAAGGAAGGATCAAAAGTTTGTATAGTAACCAGCGTGTGCACGAGCTTTTGAGGAGTTAAAGAGTCGTCTAACCACGACACCAATCTTCTGTTTGCCATGTGGTACGGAAGGCTACAAAATCTGTAGTGATGCGTCAGGGAGCGGCTTAGGATGCGTTCTGCTTCAGCATGGTTCGGTGATTTCTTATGCCTCGCGCAAGTTGAAAGTGCATGAGAGGAACTATTCGGTCAACGACTTGAAGTTGGCAGCCGTGATATTCGTACTAAAATTATGGCGTCATTACTTATATGGTGTGAAGGTTGATATCTTTACTGACCACAAGAGCCTGAAGTATCTGTTAAATTAGAAGGAACTAAATATGTGACAATGAAGGTGGATGGAGTTCCTGGGGGACTACACTTTCGAAATTCACTATACGCCCGAGAAGGCAAATTTAGTCACAGATACTTTGAGCTGGAGGACTTATGCACAAGCCAGCTGGATTCAGATACATGATACGCGTCTGATCAGCGACTTGGAAGCCTATGAGATCTCCTGTGTGGATAGAAGCGCTAGCGCGAGTGCGTGCTTGAACTGGACGGAGGTGCAATATGACCTCGCAGACAGAATACGACAAGCCATGGAGCTTGATGCAAGCATGAAGCGCTACTTGGCAGAGACTGAGGTTGGGTCTGCTGCCGAGTTTATGTTGGATGACGGTCTGTTGTGGAAAGACAATCGGTTGTGCGTCCCAAATGTTGGCAAGTTGCGGGAGGAATTGATGTACAAGGCACATTTTACGAAGTACTCAATCCACACGGGGAGCACAAAGATGTACCAAGACATGAAAAAGTTGTTTTGGTGGCCAGGTTTAAAGAAGGACATAGCCCTTTACGTGGCAAAATGCAAAACTTGCGCACTTGTAAAGGCAGAATGTCAGAAACCTGGTGGGTTCCTGAAGTCATTGCCTGTTCCGGAATGGAAATTTGATGATATTTCTATGGATTTTGTGCATGGTTTGTTGAGGTCGCAAAGCGGGAATGATGCTATTTGGGTGATCGTGGATCGCTTGACTAAGGTATCCGACTTTATTCCAAACCGGAAGGATGATTCAGTGGAGAAGTTAGAAAAGCTATATGTAGATAGCATTGTACGACTGCACGGTGTGCCCCGTAGCATCATAAGTGATCGAGATGGGCGCTTCACGTCGAAAGATTGGAGGCTAATCCACCAACTGTTTGGTACCAAGCTGAAATTTAGCACTGCCTTCCATCCTCAAACGAATGGCCAGACTGAACGGACCAATAAAACATTGGAGGATATGCTCTGCATGTGCGCCTTGGATTTCGGAAAGAGATGGGAAGATCATCTCTTTATGATTGAGTTCGCTTATAATAACAGCTACCAGACAAGTATAAAAATGGCGCCCTTTGAGGCTCTTTATGGTAGAAAGTGTTGTACTCCCTTGGCGTGGGCGGAGACAGGAGAAACTAAGCTGTTTAATCGAAAGGAAGTCGAAAATGCCAATTCGACTATTCGAACAATCCGGGAGAGATTGTTGATTGTGCAAGATAAGCAGGAAAAATACTACAACGCCAAGCACAAAAACGTTGAGTTCGCCGTGGGTAAATGGGTTTATCTCAAAATCAAACCGTTCAAGTGGGTGTCCAGGATTTGACGCCTGAAAAAGTTGAGTCCAAGATACCTTGGACCATTTGAGATACTGGAATGTGTTGGTGAAACTGCCTATCGGCTCGCTCTTTCGGTAGAGTTGAGCAGCATACACGATGTGTTTCACATATTTGTGCTAAGGAAGGCTGTGTCGGAGCCTAGCCACGTGCTTGTAGAGAATCAAGTGCCAGTCGATGATGGGCTAAAGGCAATGGTCACGCATATTCGCAACGAGGACTCTGAGGTCAAGCAGCTGCGGAATAAAATGATCAAGATGGTCAAACTCTGCTGGAACAATTGCGGGCGTAAGGAACTTTCATGGGAGCGTGAGCAAACCATGCGTGACGAGTTCTCCGAGTTGTTCCATTGAGGTACAAGTTAATTTTTTGTATCTTTATAGTTATTTGCATTGTTAGAATTTCAGGACGAAATTCTGTTTAAGGGGGGAGGAGTGTAAGGCCCCAGTTTTCAGGTGCAATAAGTTCACAGAGATCTAAACTGAGGAGCTAGCGTTGGGCGCTAGGGCTAGCGCCGGCGGTAGCTCATATCGTCGAATTGGGTGAGTTTCGACAAAAGGACTTGTGTGTATCGTTGAAAGCATCAAGATGAATTGTCGAGTGCTAGCGTCGGCAGTAGCGCTTGCGGTAGCTCTCTCGACGATTTTGTGTCCCGATGAATGTATTCCGACGAATCCTGTTGAGTGCTCGTGAATTCGTCTCGTCGAGATCTAGCACAGGCGGTATCGTTAGCGCTAGCGGTAGCATCTCGATGAATTTTTCAGCGGTTTTGGATAGGTTCGGCCGTACCGCCTTTGAGGCTAGCGTCTGGCGCTAGCGATAGCGCCGGTGGTAGAGCTTTAGTATAGAAAGGCAGCAAATGGCTTTCTATTCTCATTTTCTCACCCTAAGTGTCTCTCCAAAGGTAGGACACAGAGGGCAAGGCAAAGGAGACTCTTTAGGACCAGCCGTTTGACGTGCAAAGTTTGGATCTCGTAGGAGAGCGTGTTGCACACCTCTTCTTTCGGATTGCTTGCAACGATATGACACCAAAAAGAGATTAAAGGGTAATGACTCTTCTTCTGAAACGTTGGACATGTTAGTCCTTTGATTTGTGCATAGTGGCAGGAAGATTTCCACTAATTAGTGGATAGGTTTCTTTCGATGCGTCGATATGGATTATCCCCGTAGAAAATTGCATATAGAGCCCGTATCATTGTACGGACATAGACATACAATGTGAAGCCCATCTCGATAGGTTGGTCTGGATTGGTGATGTTTATTGCGCTCCAGAGAAGACTTTGAGTATGTATGCTTATTTTCGGGTTCTGAGTGTTGTGATGTGCTGCAGGGAGTTTTGGAGGTGATCTCCAGAAAATACCCGACAAAGCTGACAAAACTTAGTTTTGTAGCTAGCACCGGCTCTTTCACCAGTGGTACTTTAGATCGCGTGGTATGATTGAGAATGGCCCTGGGGGCTATGTTAATGACCCTGTGAGGTTATCTTTTCAACGGGATGAAGTGAAAGTTTACCGGCATCGTGCTGCGATGATTGAGACGGGTCTAGCTGGATCTGAAACCGTCCATATTGGTTGGGACGAGGGGGCCCCTCGTTGCCTTCTTATGGTAGAAAGTCGGAAAATGTCGGTGTGTACGGCTAAGCTCAAATTGTCCATCCAAGTTGAAAAAGGACTTGTGGATGGAGTGTGCCTTGAGAGCACAATACGTGCGTCCTTGAGTCAACGTATATGGTGATTATTTCTATGCGGTGCTTAGACGCACCTGTGAAATATCTGCCGCTATTGCTTGCTTGCAGGGAAGGAGAACCACCGCCACGAGCATGGTGTGGGGTCATTATAAATCTGGGTCAGCTAGTGATGACCGGTTACCTATTTTCCCACTGCTTGGTGGATTGTGTTTGACAGATCCTGGCGAGACGAGTGGGAAATAGCGGGTTCGAACCCTAGTTGTTGCTCTTTGTTGGCCCTCGAAGGCCCAAGTGTTTTGTTTACTAATTTTCATGTGTGGTCGTCCTGCGTACCGATGTTTGGAAGTCACTGTCGATGTAAACATTTCACATGTAAAATATGTTTTGTATATTCATTTTTAGTGAACAAGTGGACAACTTATGTAATCTGATTTTACCTTAAATAAATGCTTCTGTTGTGTATGAATCTGTGTATGCTGAGATGGTTTTATTTGAAACTATTTAACTACTAATTACGTAATGCACTTTACTGTTCATTTAATATGGCGAGGGGTCCCGATCGGACCTATTGTTATATTCTATGTGACTGGGCGGGTGTTACAGGTATGATTACCAACATTATAGTCTCTTTCACACACGTAGCTTATGTTAAAGGATTACAACATAATTTTATTAGCATGAGTCAATTATGTGACAAAGGCTATATGGTTGAGTTAAGGACAAGTGCTTGATAAAGTCGTCTGATAATTCAGAAACTATTTTAACAGGCACTCGAAGTAGAAATATTTTCTGCTTAAATTTTCTTTGTTTAGACTCTTTTACACCAACATGTTTTTTAGCAAAAGATAGTGCATCTCTTTGTGACCAATGACATAAGAGACTAGCACATATTAATTTCAAAATTATAAGTATGTTATTTTCTCACAACCTAGTGCGTGATGCACCCGATGTTAAGTGCATTAAAGAGAGACCTTGTCATGCATGTCAAATGGGTATGCAGACTCGGGCTAGCTTTAAGAGCATTACTGGCAAAGATTCTACCAGATGTTTATATCTACTCCATATGGACTTATTTGGTCTCATGCCAGTTCAGTTTAGGAGGTAAGCTTATACTTTACTTATTGTTGATGATTACTCACATTTTGCTTGGGTATTCTTTCTGAAACACAAGTCAGACACCTTCAACTCTTTCACCAACTTTGGTAGGCAGATCCATAATGAACTCAACTGTTGTGTAGTCAAAATCAGAAGTGACCATGGAACAGAATTCAAGTATGGAGCTATGACAGAGTTTTGTGAAAGTGGAGTTGCCGAGGGAAATGGAGTTGCCGAGGGAACGATGGAACACTCATAGAGGCAAGCAGGACAATGGTAAATGATTCTTCTTTTCCGGAATATTTCTGGGCAGAAGCCGTCAACACTGCTTGTCATATGCAAAATAAAGCACTAATCAACAAGAATCATCGTAAGACACCTTATGAACTTCTTAAGGGCAGGAAACCAACTGTGTCTTATTTTAGAACTTGTGGCAGTAAATGCTTTGTACTTAATAATGGGAAGTATTACAAAACTAAGTTTAGTGAAAAGTGTTTTGAAGGTATTTTCGTAGGCTATAGTAGCCATAGTAAGGCATATATGATCTTTAACAAGAAAACCCTGGCTGTGGAAGAATCCATAAATATTGTATTTGATGAGATGAGTATGCTTCACAACATCTCTTCTAGTGTTTTTGTTGAAGATACAGGTGCAGGTACAAAACTGAATGAGCTCAGCTTGGAAGAAGTCGCTAAAGAAGATGTTCCAAGGACAATTTCAGTGAACATTTCAACTGTACCTGAGGAAGAAGAACCTTAAGAGATAGAAGACGCGCCAGAAGAAGAAGAACCAGACATTATTGAAGATGCAAGGAATCTGGTGATCAGACATCAGACAGATCACCCAGTTGATCAAATCATTGGAGATACCAGAGTTGGAATAAGAACAAGAAGAGGTACAACTAACGAAGTTTTGCATTTATGTTTCTTTCGCGATTGTGCCAAAGAAATTTGATGAGGCAAAAGAGGATGCTTCAAGGATTATTGCAATGCAAGAGGATCTTAATCAATTAAAAAGGTGCAAAGTTTTGAAGCTGGTACCAATGCCAAAGGTCAGAATGTTATTGGGACAAAATGGGTCTTCAAAAACAAGCTGGACGAAAATGGTGTGATCATCAAGAATAAGGCCAAACTTGTTGTTCAAGGCTATCGACAACAAGAAGGGATCGACTTTGATCAAACATATTCTCCAGTAGCAAGACTCGAAGCGATCAGGTTGTTCCGAGCGTATGCTGCCCACAGCGGATTCAAGGTTTACCAAATGGACGTGAAGTCAGCCTTCCTAAATGGTAATTTAAAGGAAGACATATACATTGAACAACCCCCAGATTTTGTTGATTCCTCTTTCCCTTATTATGTTTATTACTTACGCAAAACTTTATATGTTCTGAAATAGGCACCCCGAGCTTTGTAGGAGACTCTCTCTAGCTTTCTTCTTGAGAACAAATTCACAAGAGGAAAGATAGATAAGATATTATTTCTTAGGGAAGTAAAAGGCAAGATTTTGCTAGTGCAAATCTATGTCGATGATATTATATTTGGATCTATAGATGATCACCTTTGCAAAAAGTTTTCTAACTTGATGCAAGGGAAATTTGAAATGAGTAGTATGGGTGAGCTGAAGTATTTCTTAGGACCTCAGGTGAAACAATCTGAAGATGGAATTTTCATCTCTCAGACGAAGTTCACCAAAGAGTTAATTAAGAATTTCGAAATGGAGAATACAATCTCTGTGAGGACTCAAATGGGTTCAAATATGACTCTTGATATGGATGAGAAAGGGAAACCTTTTGATGAAACTAGGTACAGAAGCATAATTGGATCCTTGCTCTACCTTACTGCGAGTAGACCGGATATAATGTTTTCAACATGTGTATGTGTTAGATTTCAGGTGAACTCTAAGGAACCTCATTATGCTGCTTCAAAGAGGATTTTGAGATACCTTAAAGGCACACCAAATATTATCTTATGGTACACAAGAAGTAATGACTTTGAACTAATTGACTTTTCAGATGCTGATTTTGCAAGTAGCAGGGACGATAGAAAAAGCACTTCCAGGACTTGCCAATTCCTAGGAAGGAGGCCAATTTCTTGGAGTAGTAAGAAGCAATTGTGATGCAATCACAACTGCTAAATAAGAGTATATCTCCGTAGGCAGTTGTTGCGCACAACTTCCTTGCATCAGGAATCGGCTAGAAGATTACAACTTGAAGTTGAAGGAGATTCCAATGTTCTGCGACTCATCAAGTGTCATTGCAATTGCCAACAATCCAGTCTCTCAGAGCTGGACAAAACATATAAAGATACGTTATCATTTCATCCGGGAGCATGTGGAGAACAAGGACATCAACCTCAGTTATGTCCCGACGGATAAGCAAGTTGAAGATATTTTCACGAAACCGCTTGATGAGACCAAGTTCAATTTCTTCAAAATGGAACTAGGTTTGCTGAACAAGGACTCATAAAAAGCTCAAGAAATCTTTCCAAGACAAAAATGTCAGAAGACAAGTAAATTTCACGAGTCATTTTGACGATTTGATTTAATTTTCTGAGTCATTTCGACAAATCAAGGAAATTTCACTAGTCATTTCGATGAATTGGACAAATTACTCGAATCATTTCGACGATTCATCGAGTTCACTCAGGTCTTTCGACGAATTTATTTCTTTTTCTCTATTAATTTTATTGGATCTGAAGAGCCATTTCTTCTCAATAAGGTATGCGTCTCTCTCTCTCTCTCTCTCTCTCTCTCTCTCTCTCTCTCTCTCTCTTCAAAACATTAATACTATATAAAGGCTTTTAAGGGTTTCACGACTCACACACAGCTATTTAATCAAGATTTCACGAAACCCTCCGACAATTCATCTCCCAGTCGCTGAATATCTGTCTGCTAGCAATGTCTCGCAAGAGTGCAGGATATCATCAGGTCAGGGGAGAGCTTGTTTGTGTAGGGTTTGCTAATGTTTTAGATGAGTTTAGAAATGTGGTGTTGTGTCTCAAAGAAGCTGGGCTTTCATTCGTTCTTGAACATCCTTGTCTTGTGCTGGACAGAGAAGTCTTGGAATTTTTCAAAAATGATAATCATCGCCATGGAACTGTAATCAAGACTACTGTAAAGAATTCAGTGATTAAGCTAAAGCCCTCTCGATTATCAAGATTCTTGAAATTTCCAGAAATCGAAGAAGAAGATTGTTTGTATGAGGAAGTCTATAACATAGCTCTTTTGTTTTGTGGATTGCCTAGAGGTACAACTTCTATAAGGATAAAGAATATGAATGGAGAAGAAAAACTTCTGTCAAATATTTTAGGCAGTGTTATTGTGCAAGGTAGGTTCACATGACTACCTCTCTAATGACATGTTCAAACTTCTAGCTGGAGTTATCTGCAGAAAAAGAGTGAATTGGGGATAAGTCCTTTTTGACAAGATTAAGGCAAGCTTGATGATTCCTAATTTTGGTTGGATCATTTTTCTATATCTGAATCAGATTGGTGGCAGTCAATTTGTTATGTCTTCTGGAAGTCCAATCCACCGTCTCAAAAAGATAGATTCCTTTACTCTAAATAGATGGGAGAGGAAGATCATTAGGCCTGGTCTGAAGAGGCCTGATGATGAGGAAGAAGAGTTTGAAGAAGAGCAAAGTTCTCAACCCTCTCCATCTAGAGTTGCTCCTAAGTTAGTTGTTCCACCAATCTAGGGGAGAACCTCCTTGTTCCAGCCCCAGTAGTTCCAGAAGAAGTTCCCAAGGTTCCCTCCCCTCTGCCCCTTATCTCCTCTCCTAGAGCTGATGATGATCAAGATGATCAAGGTGATCAAGGTGATCAAGATGATCAAGGTGATCAAGATGATCATGGTGATCAAGATGATCAAGATAATGATGACAATGATGATGGCAATGATGGTGATTTTCCAGATGTTCAGATAAATTCAAAAATAGTGGATAAGGTAATTAGGAATCAGTTCTCTGATGAGCTAGCAGTTGAGAAAGATCAAGAATCCATACCTTGTGGAGTTCTTTATGTGGTAAGTGATATCCCCTCTAATCAGATCTTTATTGCAAATGTTGAGGGGGAGATTATTCTTCAGGATGTAGTCGCTGCTATAGTGTTAAGGGAGGATGAGGTGATGACCTCAGTGCCAGAAAGAGAGGTTATGCAATCTGCACCTCCTGCTCATGAGATCAATCAAGTCTTACTAGGGCAAGCAAACTCTGCTGAGTTTGTGTTTGAGGATGAAATTTTTGGTTCACCTACACCCAAGAAGGTTAAAGCTCCTATGCATTCTACCTCATCAATTAATGAAGAACTATTGAAAACAATTGAGGCTCTGCTTAGATCTCAAGCTGAATACTTTGAATTCTCTCTTAAGCACGTGTTTGACAAGGTAAGAGAAGTTGAAGCAGATGTGAATAATGGATTTGCTGCAGTTAAACACAGTGTAGATCAAATTGAGCAAGAAAATGATTCAAATTTTGTTGAAGCTGCAAAGGCTATGTCTCTGTCTTTGAATGCTGTGAAATGTGTTTATAGTTCAACTCAAGATATTTCTAAAGATCATGAAATATTGTTGAGGTCAATTGTGTTAAAATTGTTGAAGTCAGTGAAGTGGAGTTCGGGCGGTCTGGGCAGATAGACCGGGCGGTCTGATTATCCGCGAAGGTCGGGCGGTCTGGATAGAAGACCGCGCGGGTTGTCTTCCGTGGTGGACTGGGGGTTAGCCAGTTACGGTTAGCTTATTCGTCGGGCTCTTGTTCTGGCGGTATGCTGCTGTTGTGCTCTCTCAATATCTCTAAGGGGACTTGGCCTGCTCAAGTCTTGGCTTTGCGAGTTGTCCGCGCGACTAGTTGTGTAGTCGGCGGATTGTTCTTGGCAGTTCGCACAAGTTGTTTGCTACCCGCTATTGTGATGGGCGGTTATCCTATCATTATAGGCGGTGATGACACTCCTCCTCGCGCCTATAAGTAGGACCCCCCGACTTGTCATAAACAGATAAATAGTAAGTGAGAGCTCGCTAGTTGTTTGTGCGGATAGAACTTTTCTGTTCGCGCGGCTTGAGACTTGCCTTTGTTGTGTTCGCAGGTTGAGAGACTTGCTTGTGGTTCTAATTTGATCAGAGGAGACTGCAGCGTATAAGTCTGTAGCAGTCAGCGGTGGGTAGCAGCAGGAGGTCACGGTTAGCGACAAGGTGGTTTCTTTTCAGCTCATTTCCAGCTTTCAATAAAGGTCAGTTCACGGCGGTTAGGAAGTTTGCCTTTGCCGGTCTATTTTTCTGTTCAGTTCTTCAGCAGCTGTGTTCGCGGTTAGGAGCAGCCAGGCGACTGCGGTCAGGCGACCTTGCTTGGGCAAACAGTATCAGCATCGAAATAACAGGCAGTCTGCGTGTTAAGTTGCGGTTTGGTGACTTGGCGATTTGCGCGAACAGTCTTGTTTGTCATAGTGGTTTGGCAGGTTCTTTTTTGTAACCGCCAGCTTCTTGTTAATTGTTTTCTTTCTCATCTGGTGTACTGGTAAATCATGTCTCGCCATGTATGTCTCACAATGTACAGAAGATAGTTAATATAAGATTTCTCTTGTTCCTTCATTGTTTCTAAGTTCTTGTGCTTGGTATGGTTGAAGTGTTCCTGCGATCTAGTTCCCATTTTTCTGCTTATCAAAAATTTTAACATGGTATCAAAGGGACAGAGGTTTGAGCAGTGATTTTGCCGCAGTTATCTTGCTTGGATTTCTGGAAGCGCAAGTAAGTCAGTTGAATGGCAATGGAAGGAGGAATAGCAAGAGGTCTTGGTATTGAGCTCCTGACGTTGACTAACTTTAAGAAGGGGAAGTCTTATATGGAGAGCTATCTTCTGGGCGAGGACCTCTGGGAGGTTGTTGGTGGAGAAGAAACTCAAGAAGTTGCTGTTATTGTTGGAAATGTTGATGAAGTGAGAGCTTGGACGAAGACAAATGTGAAAGCAGAGTTTACTCTCAAGCGGGATATCTCATCAGAGTTGTTTGATCACATCATTGGACGTAGATCAGCTACTGAAATATGGACAGCCTTGGATGGGCTGTTTAATAAGAAGAATGTAGCTCGGATACAATTCTTGGAGAATGAGTTGGCTAGGGACACTCATGGTGACTAGTCCATATCAATGTTCTTCCTGAAGATGAAGAACCTCTGTGCAGAGATTTCTGCATTGGACCTGGATGAGCCCATTTCTGAGGCGAAGCTGAAGAGGCACATTATTCACGGCTTGAGGAAGGAGTATGTTGCCTTCGTCACTTCAGTACAAGGCTGGACCAATCAGCCATCGTTGCTCGAGCTGGAGAACCTGCTGGGTTCGGAGGAAAGCTTGGCAAGACAAATGGATGGGATATCAATCTCCTGGAGAGATAGCGAGGTCCTATACTCAGGGAAGAAGAAGCGTTGGGAAAAGAAGAAAAAGTCTTCGGGAGATGATGATCCTTCAACTTCATATAAGTAGGAGAGGAGCAATGCTCCTAAGCGTGATTGGAAGAAGAAGGACGGACCTAGATTCTTCAGGGGCAATAAGCATGGTCACTTCAGGAAGGACTGCAGAGTCAATCTTCAGTCGGGGGGGGGGGGGGGGGGGTACTACAGGAAAGGAGGGAGCGGAGTCTAGATCTGCTGAAACTGAGTGGGGTGAGGGTGCTTTCATGACGGGCACTTGTGTTCATGCATTAGCATCTGTCAACTATCAGAACGACTGGATCATTGACTCAGGGTGTGGTCATCACATCACAGGGGATGAGTCAAAGTTCGCTTCGCTGGAGGAGTACAAAGGTAATTATGCCAATATTACGGCTGATGATACTGTTCATGCAGTAGAGAAGGAGGGTGTAGTTTCTTTGAACGACAATAGAGGTCCACTTACATTGAGGAGTGTCCATCATGTGTCGGGTATGAAAAAAAACCTCTTCTCAGTGACCAATGATGTTGATGCTGGCTATCACGTTCTGTTTGGTCCAACAGAAGTGAAGTTTCTTCGGAATATGTCAGTGGTGAAGGCTGAAGACACTCATGTTGGAAAAAGGGTGAAGGATTTGTTTGTGTTATCTACAAATTCCTATGTTGATAAGATGAGTGTTGGGTATTGTATCCACAATCACCTGGATTTGAAGGTGTCCCCTAATGAACTAAATTGAATTGAGTATGTATTTGATGATTTCTCTTTAGATGTATTGTGACAGGTCATAATGCTAAGTGCACACCAAAGTCAGGTTGCAATGGATCACCAAACACAGTTCTAGACAATGTAATCCCTCATTGTGTAGAACAAAGTGTTGGTTCATGTGTAATCTCTCTTTTGGGGTGCACTTCATATTCTCACAACTGAAGGCTTTCAAGGTTGAGGAGTGGAGCAGGTTTTCAGAAGAAAAAGGAATTTTTGCTAAGTCAATTCGTCGAGATGTCACGTGAAGTCCCGATGACTCCTGATGAATCCTGACAGAAGCAAATCTTCCATTTTGAAGAAGAAAATTCTGCTGCCAAGTCCATTCGTCGGCTGTTCTCGTGAACTCCCGACGAATGTCGAAGAATCCAGACAGAAGCCAGTTTTCCTGTCTGAAGAAGGAATTTCTGTGGCTAAGTCCATTCGTCGGCTGTTCTCATGAACTCCCGACGAATATCGACGAATGCTGACAGAAGTCAAAAAGGCAGCTTTGTGAAGGAATCTGTGCAGCTAAGTCAATTCGTCAAAAGTTCTCGAGAACTCCCGACGAATCCCGACGAATGAAAACAGAAGGTGTTTTCCACGGCTTGATCAGCATTTCCAATGGCTAAGTCAATTCGTCGAATGTTCACGTGAAGTCTCGACGAATGACGAACAGACGGATTTCAAATTTACGTTTCATTTTTGAAAATTAGGGTTGACCAACATGTCCAGTACACGTGGCGACCTCTCCTTATCTGTCGCTCGAGCCGTTGGAGGTTTCCCTTTAAATACTCCTTTATTTTTAGGGCAAAGACGCATGTTAAGAAGAGATATTATTCTAGCCGTCTTCATGATCGTTTGCTGAACAAGTTTTTGAGATCTACCTTCTGCATCGCTCAAGATTCGTTCTCCAGTGCTGCTAAAGATTTCTCAGATAAGAAGGCCTTTGATCTTGTTTCTACTCTCTTTTTGAAGATCTTTTCAAATAAATCGAAGGGCCTAATCAGATCAGGTTTGCCGAGTTTCCTATCTTATAAATCTTTGAAGGTCCAAGCTTTCAATCTAAAGGAAGAAGACTCAGTCTTTCAAGATCTGAAGTTAATCTCTGTTGAGATTTAGAAGAAGTATTGTATTTCAATCTCTATTTGATTTCTGTAGGAGTTTTTACTCCGAGTCATTTTGTAGGAGTTGTTCACTCCGAGTTGTAGGAGTTTATCTCCGAGTGTTTTTGTAGGAGAGGTTGTTCTCCGAGCTTGTAGGAGCCGTAGTCTCCGAGTGTAGGATTTGTTGATAAATCCGAGTTTTGGTGAAGTTGCCGACACTAGCCCGAAGTGCTAGATAGGCGGAGAGGGAGAGAGGAGTACCCACCTTGGGGAACCTCTATAAATCTTGTGTCTCTGTGCTGTGATTTTTGTTGTTGTGTGTGCTAAATTTTTATTCCGCAATCGCGCTAGAGATCACCTATTCCCCCCCCCCCCTTTAGGTGATTTAGGTAGACAACTAGTTCTTTCAATTGGTATCAAAGCCAGGTTATCTGTAAGAGGTTAACACCTAGATTAAAGATCCCTCTTCGTTGTCAAGATCTCTCTTTATGGACAGAGGCATGGAAAGATTTTCCTCCAAGCTCCCAGTTTGCACTAAGGAAAATTTTCCCATGTGGAAGGAAAGAGTTATCTTCTACATGGAAGCAAATGATCCCCGTATCTCCCAGATAGTTAAGGAAGGTCCCGTCATTCCTACAGTTGCTTCTACCATTGATCCCACCAAAAAGGTACCAAAGAAACTAATGGATATGACAAAGGATGAAATTGCACTTGTCACTCTAGATAAGAAAGCAAAGCACATCATAGCAGGTGCAGTTGATGATTCTATGCTACAAAATCTGATTCACTGCAAGTCTGCAAAAGAAATGTGGGATTCTATTGTGGTTTTGATGGAAGGTACTGAAGAATTTCGAGATGACAGGAAGTCTTTGCTGAACCAAGAATACGACGCCTTCAAGCAACAAGGCAAAGACACAATTTCTGACACCTACGAGAAATTCTTCAATATTGTAAATGATCTGAGAAATTATGGTAGAGAATTCACCATGGGTGAACTAAACGATAAATTTCTTAGATCCCTGTGTAAGGAATGGGACCCCAAGGTGATAGCTATCAGAGAATATGGTAAGTTGGCTACTACGGAGCCACATATTCTGTATGGGAAGCTGCTCTCCCATGAGTTGAAGTTGAACATCAGGAAGTCAGAAGAGGAAAGCAGTAGGAGCTCTGGCAAGGAGAATCCCATTGCTCTAAAGGCTGAAAGCTCCCGGAGAAGAAGGGCTCTGTCTCCTGTGAGGGATGAATCTTCTGAAGATAAAGCTGAAAGCAGTTCTGCAAATTCAGAACTATCTGAAGGAGAATTCTCCCTCCTCTCCAAGCAATTCAAAAAGTTGCTTAACAAGAGGAGACAAACGAGAAAAGGCTCATCTTCCTCAAGAGATCACAGGAGATCACACAGTGACAGAAACGACAGGTATGGTTCTAAACCGAACAAACATGATTATACTGAACCCGTTTGTTATTGTTGTAAAAAGCCAGGGCACATGATAGCTGATTGCCCACACAAGAAGAAGGAATCTTCAAGAAAAGAAGAAAATAAGTCCTTCAAAGGAAAGAAGAAAGAGGAGAAGAGTTTTGTTGCCAAGAAGTCCAAGACTCTGAGTGATAGTGACTCAAATGAGTCTAACTCAGACGAAGACGCATTCTTTGGACTAATGGCCATGTCAGATGATGACAAAGATGTTGTTCCTTTCACCGGTCAGGTATTATCTTCTACACCTCTTTCATGTTCAGAAACGGCATCTGATGCAAATGAAAGCTACTATTCGGAAGAGGATTCTGAGTTGACTGCTAAGTGTGAGGAAATGTTGAAGGGTTTTAATAAGTGTCGAAAGCTTGTTAAAACTCAATCAAAGGAGATTCAATCCCTAAAGGATCAAGAATCAAACCTGAGAAAGGTGATTGAAGAATCTAACCTACTCAGGGATGAAATCTTGTCCTTGAATATTGCTCTCTCCGAGGCCACTTCAGCAGGCATTCAGAAGAGTGAAATCATCAATGATTTGACGAAACAGCTTGAGGCTGAAAAGAAGATCACTATGAATATCTCCAAGCCCAAGATAGTTCTGCCTATCATAGACACTTTCTCTGCTGGTTCTTGTAGTAGTGGTTTGGGCCATGTTGCTGAAAAGAGTCTAAGTAAGTCAGCCAAAAGAAGAGCCGCTAAAGCCAAGGGTAAAAGCCCACAGTGTGCTCCAAATTTCAAGAAGGTGATTTTTCCTACGAACACCTATGATTTTGAGAGCATGTATGGTCACTTCAGCAGACCAACTCATGTTGAGCCTGCCAAGGTGAACTCAGTGTGGACCAGACCCAGAAACTTTGGATCTAGCTCCCTCAAGGCTCCTTATGAAGAAGTTCAATTGAAGCATCATGGACCATTCGTTCATGGATCAAATGCTAAGAAAGCACCGCAGGTCAAGCCTATTGTGCCTAAGAATTGTGTATGTTGCACCAACGAGGCTTCTACCTCCAAGGTTGCTCCTCCTGCAAAGACACCCGTTCAAAAGGCTCAGCAGAACACAAAGAGGAGATACAATAGATTTGAATGCTGGTGTTGTGGCAAAATTGGTCATTTTGCCATAGATTGTTGGTTCAATCATACTGTGCCAAGAACTCCACGAGTTAACAGTGCAAGACCGACCACTTGCAAAGTTAATGTTCCAAGTGGTGTTCCACTAACAAGGAACCAAGGGCCCAAAAATGTTTGGGTTCCTAAGGGGTATTGATCATGTTTGCAGGAATGTCCAAAGGCCAATGAAATTCCCATCTGGTTTTGGACAGTGGTTGTTCTCGGCATATGACCGGGAGAAGAAGATTACTTCAGGATTATGTTCCAGTTGAGAACGGGCCTAAAGTAAAGTTTGGCGGATCTGAACGAGGTATTATTATTGGTTATGGCTCAATAACCAACGGCTCAGTCGTTTTCACACGCGTAGCTCATGTGAAAGGATTGAAATACAATCTGATTAGCATAAGCCAACTGTGTGACAAAGGCTATACCGTTGAGTTCTTTAGAGATAGATGCCTGATAAAGATGTCCGTGTCTGCGGAAACTATTTTAACAGGCTCTAGGAGTAGTGGTATTTACTGTTTAGATTTTATATGTTTACAGTCTTCTACCCCAGTGTGTTTTGTTGCCAAAGATAGTGCATCTCTCTGTGACCAATGGCACAAGAGATTAGCACATATTAATTTCAAAACTATATCTATATTATTTTCTCACAACTTGGTAAGGGATGCCCCCAAAGTTAAATGCATTAAAGAAAGCCCTTGCCATGCGTGTCAAATGGGTAAGCAAACAAAGGCTAGCTTTAAGAGCATAATTGGCAATAATTCTACCAGATGTCTTCATCTGCTGCATATGGATTTGTTTGGTCCAATGTCAGTTAGAAGCTTAGGTGGGAAAGCTTACACCTTGGTTATTGTTGATGATAATTCCCGGTTTGCATGAGTGTTCTTTCTAAAACTTAAGTCAGAAACCTTCGGCATATTCACTAATTTTGTCAAGCTTATTCAGAATGAACTTGACTGTTCAGTGGTCAAAATCAGAAGTGACCATGGAACAGAATTTCAGTCTGGGGTCATGACAAAGTTTTGTGAAAGTCAAGGTATCTCCCATGAGTTTTCCTCTCCTCGTACTCCACAGTAAAATGGAGTAGCCGAGAGAAAGAATAGAACCCTCATAGAAGCTGGCAGGTCCATGTTGAGTGATTCTGCTCTTCCAGAATATTTCTGGGCAGAAGCTATCAACACAGCTTGCCATGTGCAAAACAGAGCACTCATCAATAAGAACCATCGTAAGACCCCATATGAGATTCTAAAGGGCAAAAAATCAAAGATTTCATATTTTAGAATTTTTGGCAGTAAATGCTATGTACTTAACAATGGGAAGCATCCTACAACCAAATTTAGTGAAAAATGTTTTGAAGGTATTTTCGTAGGATATAGTAGCCATAGTAAGACATATAGGATTTCAATAAGAAAACTCTGGTGGTAGAGGAAACAGTACATGTTATATTTGATGAGACGAGCCTGCTGCATAGCAACTCGTCTAGTGTGTTCATTGAAGATGCAGGTGAAAAGCTAAAAGAACTCTCTATGCAAGATGGAGTAAAAACCACAGATGATGCTCCAAAGTTAGCAGAAGAGATCTCGGATCACTCAGAAGATGAACAAGAAGTTCATGAAGAAGAAGATACTCCAGAGGTGGCTGAACCTCAAGTTTCTCCTGAAAATGCAAATAACATGGGAGTCAGATTTTCAAGAGATCATCCAGCTGATCAGATCATCGGAGACCCTTCAAGCAGAGTTCTAACGAGAAGAGGTACAACTAATGAAGTTTTCATTTTAAGTTTTCTTTCACAGATTGAGATGAAGAAGTTTGAAGAAGCAAACACCGATCCATCCTGGATCCTTGCTATGCAAGAGGAGCTCAACCAATTCAAGAGATGTAAAGTTTGGGAATTAGTACCAAGACCCAAAGGACAAAATGTAATTGGAACCAAATGGGTCTACCGGAATAAGCTTGATGAAAAGGGCATCATTACAAAGAACAAAGCAAGACTGGTTGCACAAGGATACATGCAAGAAGAAGGAATTGACTTTGATCAGACTTTTGCACCAGTAGCAAGACTTGAAGCCATCAGATTATTTTTGGCTTATGCTGCATATAAGGGCTTTAAGGTTTTCCAGATGGATGTGAAGTCAGCCTTCCTGAACGGAGACCTTAAAGAGGAAGTATATGTAGCTCAGCCTCCAGGTTTTGTAGATTCTAACTTTCCTGATCATGTATATTATTTACATAAGGCTTTGTATGGTCTCAAACAGGCACCCCGAGCCTGGTATGAGACATTGTCTAGGTTCCTTCTTGAGAACAAATTCACAAGAGGAACAATAGATAAGACATTGTTTCTTAGGGAAGTAAAAGGCGAGATTTTGCCAGTGCAAATCTATGTCGATGATATTATATTTGGTTCTACAGATGACAAACTCTGCAAAAAGTTTTCCAACTTGATGCAAGGTAAGTTTGAAATGAGCAGAATGGGAGAGCTGAAATATTTCTTAGGACTCCAGGTGCACCAATCTGAAGATGGAATTTTCATCTCTCAGACGAAGTTCACCAAAGAGCTCCTTAAGAAATTTGGAATGGAGAGTGCAACCTCTATGAAGACTCCAATGGGCTCAAGTATGTCTCTGGACAAGGATGAGAAAGGGAAACCTTTTGATGAAACCAAGTACAGAAGCATAATTGGGTCCTTGCTCTACCTTACTGCCAGTAGGCCCGATATACTGTTCTCAACATGTGTTTGTGCCAGGTATCATGTGAACTGTAAGGAATCTCATTATGCCGCTGGAAAGACGATTTTGAGATACCTTAAGGGTACACCAAATCTCGGCTTATGGTACCCGAGAAGCATTGATTTTGAACTAATTGGTTTTTCAGATGCTGATTTTGCAGGTAGCAAAGATGATAGAAAGAGTACTTCAGGAACTTGCCAATTCTTGGGAAAAAGGCTTGTGTCATGGAGTAGCAAGAAGCAAAATTGTGTGGCAATATCAACTGCTGAATCATAGTATATCTCTGCCGGCAGTTGCTGTGCACAACTTTTGTGGATAAAGAATCAGCTTGAGGACTATAACTTAAAGCTCGCAGAAATCCCCATGTTCTGTGACTCCTCAAGTGCTATTGCCATATCAAATAATCCAGTCTCTCACAACAGAACGAAGCAAATCGAGCTTCGCTACCACTTCATCCGGGAACATGTTGAGAGTAAGGATATTAATTTGTTGTATGTTAATACTGACAAACAAATTGCAGATATTTTTACGAAGCCTCTGGACGAGACCAAGTTCAATTTCTTCAAAATGGAACTTGGAATGCTCAACAAGGAATCATGAGGTCAAGACTGTTGGAATTTTATGAAATTGCACGGGATTTCACGGGATATCTCAGAAAATTTTATGAAATTTCACGGGCTTTCACGAGTATTCTCATAAGATTAGTGCTCATTCTCTAGAGGATTTCACGGGATTTCACGGGTCAAGACCTATATCTTCTCGGACATGTTTCTTTTATTAAATACGATTTATTGGATCCAAAGAGTCTTCCATAAAATCAGGTACGCGCCCAAATTTATTTTATATATATATATATAAAAACAAAGAGAACACGTGATTCCACGCATTCTTCCGTGAAACCCTTCCCTTCCTTTCGTCTCCCTTGCGATAAAACACTGTTCTTCTTCCCCGATTTCGACGAGCTCGATGGCGCCAAAGGCAGGTCTGCATTCCGGTGGAGAGCTGGTACGAGGTAGCTTTCAAACTGCTTCAAATGAGTTCAGAAATATTCTTTTGATGCTTGAGGTCGCCGGGCTCAGCTATGTCTTGGAAGAGCCGGCTAAAATTCTCGAACATGATGTTCTTGAGTTCTACAGAAATGCAAAAATCTCTGGTCAAGGGAAGAAGATAAAGAGCAGCATCCGGTCTTGTAAAATAGTTTTGAAAGCTAGTGGCATCAACAGGATTTTGAGGATTCCTGAAGTGGAATCAGAAGAAGTGTTTGCTGAAGATTTTCTCCAGGCCAAAAGATTCTGTGGCATCCTTGATGAAGGTTCAAAGATAAGAAGAAAATTCATGAATGAAGGAGGTAAGCTTCTGTGTGATATCTTAGGAAAAGTCTTATTGTGCAAAGTAGGTTCACATGACTACCTATCTGAAGAAGCCTTTAAGATTCACACAACTATTATTTGTAGAAAGAATTTTAATTTTGGTGAAGTTCTTTTTGAGAAAATTAAAGACAGCTTTCATGCCCCAAATTTTTGAAGAATTCTCAGTCTGCTTCTAAATGGTAGCAATCCAGATTTTTTTAATCTTGGAAGAGGTATCCCCATCCACCACACCAAGAAAATCAACTCATCCATTTTCTCCAAATGGGAAAGGGTCATTCCAAAGGGTGGAGTCAAGATTGTTGTTAGTGCTGATGAGGACCCTCTGCATAATGAGACTAGGACTCTTGAAGAAGGTCAACCCTCAAGGGGTAGTGGACCCAGTCCAGCTCCTGCTCAAGGAAGAGGTGATCATGTTGAGTGGGAGTTTCCAACCCCAAGAGGTGAACCCAGTACAGTTCCTGATCAGGGCAGAGGTGAACATGTTGAGGGGGAGCCTTCAACCCCAAGAGACATTGCTGAAAGTAGTGCTGCTTCAAAGGAAATTCCTCCCAGTGAAATTGATCCAGTTCATCCTGATCCAGTGTATGTTGATCCAGTCAGTCCTGCTGTCCCTGATACTGTTCCAGACCTACAAGGTCAAGGGAAATCTGCTGCTGAAGATGAATCTGCTATGTTAGAAGACTCCAGAAGATCCCCTGCAGAGTTTGCTTATAATTCAGAACATAGTGAAGACTTGGCAGATCATGAATCTGTTCCTTCTGAGAAATCAGATTCTATGGAGATGGGCAGTCTTGGTGCTCAGTTGAAGCTAGCAAAGAAGATGTCTTTGACTGAGGGGGAGAAAGAACAGGAAGACATATTTATGGGTGAATCTGCAGTCCCTCCTGTGATGCTCTTGCCCCCTCCAGAGAGTACTTTGAGACAATCTCCAAGAGCAACTGTGCTTGAAAAGCAAGCACAGTTTACTAGTTTTGTAGCTGATAAAGTCTCTCCTGATGATTTTGAAACTGGAGAGAGCTCTCACTCTTCCCTGATCAAGTCAATTTCAACCCTGCTGCAAGCTCAAACAGAGCATTTTGATCAGTGCATCAAATCAGTCTATCAGAAAATAGATAAAGTTGATAGTGCTTTGAGGCAAGAAATGGCTGAAATGAGATATGAAATGGGAAAATTCAAGAATGATCAAGAAGCCTGGATGGCCATGGCAAGAAAAGCTTTGGATCACACCAATCAAGGAGTTGGGCATGCTCTAAAGAACCTGCATCAGGTTGGTGAAGATGTTGTAAATCTGAATGCTGCTCAAACAACTCTCAACACTGCTCAGGATCAAGGGCTTGCTTTTCTGGATGATCAAATTGAGAGGCAACTGAACAAACTCTATACCCTCCTACATGAAGATGTCATAAAGTGGGAGGAAAGTATTGTGTCTAAAATAGAAGAAAGTGCTGGTAGAGTGAATGATTTGGATGGAAATGTCTTCTCCAAGATGCAAGAGCTTCAGGAAAACATCATGCAATCTGTTAAAGATGTCCAGGGGTACACTCATGAATCAACCAGCTGGCTATTCAATGAAGTTGCAGGTATGCTTGGTCTTACTGTTGTAAACAAGATGCCAGATGTTCCTCCTTCAAGTGTTCCAGGTCCAAGTGCTCCAAATTCTTCTCATTTTCCTATTGAGGATCCTGATTTTGATATAGCAGACATCCCAGTTTCCTCCTATCAAGAATTCTGGGATGAGCCAGTGCTTGAAAGCTCCAAAGCTCCTGAATCTTCTGAAAAATCTGTGAAAAGGAAGATCTTTGGTGATAAACCTTTTGCAAAAAGGTCTAATCCTCACAAGAAGATCAGAGAATTCTATGATATGCCTCCTCCAAGAAATTTCCAAGAAAGCTGGAGTCCCTCTTCAAAGAATATCATTCTTATAACTTTCAACCTAGTCAGTAGGCAAAATGAAAGTGTCAGTAAACATTACAGTCAGGAGGAATGGGATAAGTTCAAGAAAAGGACAACTGAAAGGAGAATTCATTTCAAGACAGGTGGATCTAAAGAGACTGCTCCTGATAGATATTGGCCCAAGCCAAAGGCATTCTTTGAGAGAATGGAATCTGAACAGAGAAAGAAAGCTGAGGCAGCGGACATAATTTTTGGAAAGATGAAAGGAAAAGACCAAGCATGAGCTGAGCTGCTCTGGAATCATGCTGTTTTTCTTTGTTTATATATATATATATATTTGTGCTTGGATAAACTTTGATTCTCTCCTTGGTTATTACTGCCTGGTTGTGTTGTTTTATTCAATTATACTTTATGTGCAATTCAACTTAGTGCATAGGGTTATGACATCTTCAAATAGGGGGAGATTGTTGGGTATTGTATCCACAATCACCTGGATTTGAAGGTGTCCCCTAATGAACTAAATTGAATTGAGTATGTATTTGATGATTTCTCTTTAGATGTATTGTGACAGGTCATAATGCTAAGTGCACACCAAAGTCAGGTTGCAATGGATCACCAAACACAGTTCTAGACAATGTAATCCCTCATTGTGTAGAACAAAGTGTTGGTTCATGTGTAATCTCTCTTTTGGGGTGCACTTCATATTCTCACAACTGAAGGCTTTCGAGGTTGAGGAGTGGAGCAGGTTTTCAGAAGAAAAAGGAATTTTTGCTAAGTCAATTCGTCGAGATGTCACGTGAAGTCCCGATGACTCCCGACGAATCTTGACAGAAGCAAATCTTCCATTTTGAAGAAGAAAATTATGCTGCCAAGTCCATTCGTCGGCTGTTCTCGTGAACTCCCGACAAATGTCAACGAATCCAGACAGAAGCCAGTTTTCCTGTCTGAAGAAGGAATTTCTGTGGCTAAGTCCATTCGTCGGCTGTTCTCGTGAACTCCTGACGAATATCGACGAATGCTGACAGAAGTAAAAAAGGCAGCTTTGTGAAGGAATCTGTGCAACTAAGTCAATTCGTCGAAAGTTCTCGAGAACTCCCGACGAATCCCGACGAATGAAAACAGAAGGTGTTTTCCACGGCTTGATCAGCATTTCCAATGGCTAAGTCAATTCGTCGAATGTTCACGTGAAGTCTCGACGAATGACGAACAGACGGATTTCAAATTTACGTTTTGTTTTTGAAAATTAGGGTTGACCAACATGTCCAGTACACGTGGCGACCTTTCCTTATCTGTCGCTCGAGCCGTTGGAGGTTTCCCTTTAAATACTCCTTTATTTTTAGGGCAAAGACGCATGTTAAGAAGAGATATTATTCTAGCCGTCTTCATGATCGTTTGCTGAACAAGTTTCTGAGATGTAACTTCTGCATCGCTCAAGATTCGTTCTCCAGTGCTGCTAAAGATTTCTCATATAAGAAGGCCTTTGATCTTGTTTCTACTCTCTTTTGAAGATCTTTTCAAATAAATCAAAGGGCCTAATCAGATCAGGTTTGCCGAGTTTCCTCTCTTCTAAATCTTTGAAGGTCCAAGCTTTCAATCTAAAGGAAGAAGAAGACTCAGTCTTTCAAGATCTGAAGTTAATCTCTGTTGAGATTTAGAAGAAGTATTGTATTTCAATCTCTATTTGATTTCTGTAGGAGTTTTTACTCCGAGTCATTTTGTAGGAGTTGTTCACTCCGAGTTGTAGGAGTTTATCTCCGAGTGTTTTTGTAGGAGAGGTTGTTCTCCGAGCTTGTAGGAGCCGTAGTCTCCGAGTGTAGGATTTGTTAATAAATCCGAGTTTTGGTGAAGTTGTCGACGCTAGCCCGAAGTGCTAGATAGGTGGAGAGAGAGAGGAGTACCCACCTTGGGGAACCTCTATAAATCTTGTGTCTCTGTGCTGTGATTTTTTTTTGTTGTGTGTGCTAAATTTTTATTCCGCAATCGCGCTAGAGATCACCTATCCCCCCCCCCCCCCCCTTTAGGTGATTTAGGTAGACAACTAGTTCTTTCAATGAGGACTAATAATAGCGATGTTATCTGGCATGAAAGACTTGGACATATTGGGATGGATAAGCTGAAGGCTATGGAGGGAAGAGGCCTTGTGAGAGGCTTACTGTAACATCCCCCAAACAACTAGACCCCTAGAGTGGTTTTGTCATGACTAGGTCATGACAAAACCCTAGGAAGCTTGAAGAGATCACTTGGCCTTAGGCTTGAAGGGGAAGATTACCTTGCTCTGCAAATAACAATTTCCAGTTAACAAGCATAGGGTTGGACTTAAGGGCCGCACCTTGACCCTTTGACCCCACCATGGCACACCTAACCCTTTGGAGGGTCCCTTAGAGCATTTAGGACCCATTGGGGTCAACCAAAGACGCCAAATTGATCAAAGTCAACCCTAAACCCAAATTGGTCAAAGTAACCTAATTAGGGTCAATTGACCCCCACCATGCCAAATTGACCCTACCTAGACCTTCCTAACCCTTAAGGGAGTCCATTGGGTCATAAGCCACCCATTGGGGCCAACCCAAATGGTCAAATTGACCAAAGTCAACTCAAGCTTAATTTAGATAAAATTACCCTAATTTGACCTAATCAAGCCCAATCCACTTGGGCTAGGCCCAATTGGAGTAGCCCATTAGCTTTGGGAGGATGATAATACCATGAGTTATTACTCAATTTCTGTAAATGGTGATTAGGAGAGAGAAATCACATTTTCTCCAAGAATGGAGGAGAGAGAAAGAGAGGGATTAATGACATTTATGGCTTAGGGAGAGCAATAGCCACCAATTCCTCCTCTAATGTCTCCATTCAGTTTCCCCAATTAATTTGGAGGAGTTTAATGGCCATTCCCGGCCACATAGAGGGAGATTTGAGGAGTTTCACCATGGCCAAAAATGGCCATCAATGGCCATTCATGGCAATTGGGATTTACACACTTCCCCTCCCCGAATTGATTCATTAAAAAGCTTCAAGGGACAGAGGGGGTTATTCCCCCCCCCCCCCCCCCCCCATTCACTTGAAGGAATCGTGCAACTTGGTGTGGAGGTTGCTGAGGCACCAAGAGGCAAGGATCAGCCATGGCCAATCTGGAGGCGACAAGGCAATCACCCCTCCACACAGGTCTGGTTCTTCATATCTCTCTCTGTGGATAGATCTCATCAGATTGCTTGCAAGGATTGGGGCCAATTGGTCCCAAATCGGGTAGGCCAAAAGCTCCACTTCGGAGTTTTAAATCCCGCCTTCGTATCCCTGTTCCGGCCACTTCCGGCCGGCCAACCACCGCTATTCGCCGGCCACCCCCTCAATGAAGGTGGTGGTGGCATTGGCCGGCCGGGGCGGCGCTTAGGTGGACGGGAAAACAAGGAGGAAGGCAGCCTAGGTCGGGGAAATCTTAGCCGTCGGCTCGAGCTTGAAGACGACCAGATGCCGTCCAAAGCTGCGCCAAGTTTCGTGCTGGATCGAGTTAATTATGAAATGATTGTGTTATAATGTTATTCCATTTTGAAATTGAGTTCGTCGAACTGAAAGTTGAGTTCATCGAACTCAAAGTTGAGTTCGTCGAACGGAATACAAGGTTGAGTTCGTCGAGCTGAGAAGCAAGTTCGTCGAACTGATAGTTTAGTTCATCGAACTCAAAGTTGAGTTTGCCGAACGGAATACAAGACTGAATTCGCCAAGCTGAGAAGCAAATTCGTCGAACTGAACCCGGCGTTCGTCGAACGTAATTAATTCATCGAACTGAATTAATTTGTCGAACTGAGTATGGAGTTCGTCGAACAGAGAGATATTAGTTGAACCGAATGGAAATCGGATTTCGTCAAACTGAAGCAGCGACGTTCGTCGAACGCAGAATTGATTTCGTCGAACGCAGCTCAGATTTCGTCGAACGCAGAATTTTATTTTAATTAATTACTTTCTGCAGTAGTTCATTTTAATTATTAAAAATAGTAGGACCCCTCAAATGAAAAAGTGGTCAATACCAAAGATGTAGCCCTTAGAGTCTACTTTATTTTAAAATTTATTTCAGCCCAAAAGGAGTTCTGTAGCTTCCTGTGGGTCCATTTTGGTGGGACTGGTCCCTAGTGTAGGACAACCACCATTTCTTGAATAACTTTTGATTAGTTTATGGGATTGACTTGAAAATTGAAACCTAGGCTATTTGTACATACACCCATAACATACACAAAGATGGGAATTTTAAGAGAACATTTTTCTAAGTTTTTTTATAATAATTACATTAATCAAATATTAAATAACTATTGTGTCAAATGACCTCCAATGCCCTCCAAATTTTGGTAGGTACTTCTTAGGGTTATCACATGACCCTGGTAAAAATCTCAGCCCAATTGGGTCTGATTTGGTTGGGTAATTTGTCAACCCAAGTTAGGTCAAATAGGGTCAAAGTTAGGGCATGGTGTTTATCTTGGGATATTGTGGTCAAATCTCCTCACCATGAGGTGAAACCTTGGACACTGGTTTAGGATCACCTAAAACACCTTCATGAGTAAGATGGGGTGGTGTAGAGGTGGATATGCCCTAGGACCCTAGTTTTACCCCTTGGGGCATATAGAGCTTTGTGAAGGACATGTAGTCAAAAGCTATATAATGGCCATGAAATTTAGGAGATATGTTTATGGGATGTATATATGCCCTGGGGAATTTTGAGAGGATTTTAGGAGAATTTATTCCCCCTAAATTAGGTCATAAACCTTTTAGGAAAATTTCTTATAAGAGACATTTACATGCTCAAATGGTCTTGGATGATGATGAAACCTTGGTAGTGCCTTTGTAATCATATTATAGACCTCTGGTATATTTTGTGAAATTTATTAGATGATTTAACCAGTACTTCATTTACAAGGCACTTATTTTGTCTCAATCTTAAGAAATATAATTATGGGTCCAAAACACTATGGAAAAATGTGCAACTTTGTGATAGGACATATCAGAGCACTAGGAAGCTCTATGAATTTTTATAGAATTTTTGGAAATTGTTATCAGTAGGCTACTTCACAACATGTGCAAATTAGGAATTATTTGGATTAATTATTTCAGTGAAAAAATGATTCCCATAAATTGTGAAACTCTGTAATTAAGCTTTTCTGGACACAATAGAGGTCTGGTAAAATTTCCCTAATTTTGGCATAAGTATTCTTGGTAGTTCCTTCATAAATCTTCAAGTTTGGATAGATGATAAATATTAAAAACAAAGGACATTTCCTTACTGTAAAATTGTGATATTCATTAATTACTGATATTTTGGCATGATAGATTTATCTTAATTTTATGAGAGCCATATCATAAGAATACCTTACGCTTCATGTTCATATTCATACTTGGCAAATATTGGAGAAATTTAAATAAATGCTAAAATGTTGAGGAAAATTATGAATCTCTGGAGTTAGTCTTATAATGCCATGATAGCCCTCCAGTAAATATGTTGAGTCAGTTGGATGAATATTTAAAGTACCTCTACTTATAAGCTTCATATAGTTAGTTTGGTCTGCGTATAGTAAAAATGTGAAACTTGGGTATTTAGGGGCCTACGAAGTGAAAGTGGCATGTAGTTGATGTACATGGTCAGGTTGAAGAGATTGAAGGTCACCAAAATGGATTAGATGGTCAAAGTGTGCTTGGTGAGTTAAGGGTAAGTTATGCTCGGGATAGACGAAAGATCGTCTTTCCCCTTAGAGGGTCATAACACACTTAGGGTAGTCCAAGGGTAAAGATAAGAAGGGTAATCTTATGGGTAGATACCAACAACACTAAGTGTCTTGAGAAAGGGAACTTTGAGGTGTCATCCCATTATAGTTCCTAGTACCGTAGCGAGCCCCTTACAGGGTAATCCTCGGGAAGTCCAAGATTAACCATAAACTGTAGGAGTAATATGTTGTACAAGATTAACTTAATAACGCACACACCCACACCCCGTGGTTCCGTGAGGTTAGTTGGTTTGGTCTTACGAGCGGTAGGCTCATGGTTGAAGCAGCGGACTAGTTAGTCCGGTGAGCTTGTGACTTAGTAATGCTTGTTGGTGTGGACGGGTTGGTCCGGCGAGCCGGTGGCTCGGAAGGTTATGATGACGGGCAGGTTAGGCCGGGGAGTTTATGGCTCGGGATATAGTAGAACATGTTTGCATGTGCATGAAGGTGGTGGGTCTTCGGTATTGGACGGTCATTCACACTGACGCCAATAAATTGACTCGGCGAGTGTGGAATTTGCACTTAGCCATAAAAGCCTGGTGGTCCAGCCAATAAGAGTACGCAGATGCTCCGCGGTTTTGCGTTGAGGCGTACGATAGGTATAGGTTAGGTAGTATGAATACCAACCTAGAGGTGGGCGAGGCCCAACCCACCGCTTCCGTTTGCCACTACGGGAGTATCCTGGGAGTCTTGCTAGCTCCAAAAAGGGGGAACTAAAGGTCTGTGCGCATAGAGTCGAAGTGTGTGAGTTGCACTTGTATGAACATAGCATGTTGGAACCTTAGTTTTGATTTGGGTTAGGATCCACCTTTAGTATCTAAGTTTATATCATAATATATCTTATAACTTAGGTTAAATCAGATTAAGTTAAAAGGCTGAAAATAATATAAATAATATACTAAGAAAAATATATATATAATAATAAGAGAAAATAATATAAGAGAAAATATTATAAGAGAAAATATTATAAGAGAAATTAATATAAGATAATATAAGAGGAGAAATATATTTCATTTATTAGCTACGTTCGACGAACGTCGAACGACGCTCGGTGTTCGTCGAACGACGATCGGCGAAAAGATTATATTACAGCAACGCTCGACAATTTAACAAGTAAGTTGTGGTCGACGAACGTGGAACAGCGGTCGACGAATGACGAACAGCGGTCGATGAATTTCAACAGATGTTCAGAAACAGTAAAATTAATAATCCGGTCGACGAACCAAATGATGAGCTCGACTAACGTAGAGCTCCGCTCGACGAATTTCTTCCAGTAATATTTTATATTATTTAGCTTGACTAAAATATATATTTGCTGTCAGACTTTAATAAAGCAATATTTATTTATTCTATTTTATATATTGCTATATATATTGCTGTTCTAACATTACAGCATCCAAGCATTTAATGCTGTAGCAGTTTGGCAAAAGCATTAATTAATAGAGCCGTTGCAGCAAGTCAAACACGGCAAGAATTCAAACAGATAAATATACAGCAGATAATATATATCAGGATATATATATATATAGTTGTTAACTCTCGGCAGCAACAGGGAACATATAGAATAGAACATATTAATATTGCTGTACAGGAAATACAAGAAGAAGAAGAAAAAGAGAATAAGAAGAACAGAGCAAAAAAAAGAAGCAGATCATATATACTTATATCTTCTTTTTGCTAACATATTTCTTGCAGATCTTCTACAACCTGAGACACCAAATCAATATCATTTGCTCAGGGAGAAGAAGAAGAGGATCACAATCTAGAGAAGAAGCTCCATACTCAAAGCTGTCATCTAAACTAAATCAGAGAGGGGGAGCCTTCTTCAACATCATCTTCATCAAGAGTCTTCTCAGCAAAAAGAGAAGAACAATAAATCTTTCCCTTTCTCCTTCCCCATCTTGTACATGTTGAAACCGATTTCTCGGTCTCTTGTGGAGCTTGGGGCCCTCACCGAAATGAGGGGCGGCAATCCCTTACTGATCCCTCGGAGAAGGTAGACCGAAGACTAGAAAAATGACTAAGACCTTAGTCGGAGCGAGGAGGTCCCTCCACTAACCCGGAAGATCATTGAGCGCTTCCCCTCCCAAGCCAAAGCTGAGACTCGGGCACCTTGGAGAGCTCTGGAAATTGCTAACCAAAGAAAGCCTAAGGAGAGAGAAGCTGAAGTCCAGTCCTCACCAAAGGTTCCCTTAAGGTCCTATTTATAGATTGTCTAGTCTGGCCTGCAAATAGCAGGATCCCTGCCTTTTGATTTTACTATCCGTACCCCAAATGGGTCTGCTAACAGCTGAACTCCGCTGTTTGGAGAGGCTATAGGCAGACCACCAAGGGTAAAAGGGGAATTTTGACTTCTCAACTGATGGGCAAAGAACTGCGAGAACATTGCTGCCGAAGCTCTCGCGGGCCTTCTCGCGGGTTCTGCTCGCGATGCCTCTCCTAGGCGATCGCCCTGCGAGGACCTCGCTGGCCCATTCTGGCGGTATCTGCCGAGGTCCGGTCTCACGATCCTTCGCGCGAGACCGCCTCCTGACTTCGTCGAGCTCATCACACCTTTCACCGAACGCAGGGTACCTCACCGATCACAGACGAGCTCGACGAATGCAGATCGTTAAATTGTTCGCTGACCACTGAGACGGGCGGTCCGTCGATCGCTGAGACGCTGAGGTTGAAGCAAGCCGTTCGTCGAATGCGGGAAACAATTCGTCGAACGTAGAATTGAGCTCGCCGGACGCTGGAAACAATTCGTCGGTTTGCCAGCCCTCGCTGGGCCCAGTCTTTTGAAGATCTCTGCCGAGGTCTAGATCTCGCGACTCCTATTGCGAGACCATCCCTTTGGCTTTAATGAGCATAGAACACTTCGTCGACTTCAGATGATTTCGCCGAACACGGGTGTGGTCGACGAAGCCAGGGGAGCTCGATGAACACTGGAGAGTTCGTCGAACGCACCCGCGAGCGCTTGTCTCGCCGACCCTTCTCGCTCGCCCTTCAGCGAGCCCTCCGAGAGGGAAGATTTTTGGCACTAAGGCCTCTCTTCCTTATTACCTCCTCCATCCCACTGCCTTCTTAACCGCGTCTCCTTGCCTGACGAATATCGGGGTTGTACACAATCCCCGCTCTTCGCGAGGATATTTATGCTCGCGAAGAAACATCCAACCCCTGGTATTCGCCAGCCCCTTGATGATTTGTCAGGAATCTTTGGTGGGACCCACCCTGTGGGCTATAATATTGTCCCGAGTCTCCAGTGGCGTGCGCCGCCACTTCTTTTCCTTCCCCTTTGCCTGATACTGTAGCTGCCTGGAGTTGCCTCTTTCCGAAAAAGCCGAGGCTCGCCTGAGGGCGGTGAGAGCTGGCGGGCTACCCTCCACGACCAGGGTCCCCGCCTGGATGAATCGGCCGCCCCCTGCTCAGTCGCCGAAAATTAAGAAGGCGAAGGCGGCTCGTCGAACCGGGGATGACTCCATGCTGTTGGACTCCTCCCCGAACGATCGCCCCCACGAGAAGGTACGAGCTACCCCTCTAGTTTATGTCAATAAATTTGCCTGTGATTCATACCTACTCGCAGGATGCTTTGCCGAACGAGAACGTTGGAGAACCCGCTGATGGGTCTCGTAAAAGTCCGCCGGCGGATACTAATCTCGCTGGGAAAAACGTCGCCGGTATGATCTTGATCTCGCATGCCAAAATGTTCCTTGTTAACTATCTGACCTTCGTTCCTTACTTCTTACAGTCTCGCCCCTGAAGTCCCCGGCCCGTCAGGCATCGCGGCCTTTGTCTCCGCCTCCGCCTCCTCCTGACAAAATTATAGATAAGCCCGGATTCCAACTCCTGACGAGCGAGGAGACCGGTGGCTCTGTGCCGCCAAAGATCCCTCCGACCAACAGCGCAGCCTACCCTCCCGGCCTGGGTAAATCTCTCTACCCTCACTACGGCAACGTGTTCCAGGGCTGTCCCTCGACTTATCGCCCCCCGCTAGGTAAGCATTCTGACGACCCCTTGCCCTGCGCAAACTCAAGCGCGCCATCTAACCTCTTCGTAATATCTCGCAGAGAATCCCGAAAATCTGCCTACCGATTCCGAGTTGGGCGACGACGAGATGTCCCCCCTTCCTGACCAGGCGGAGGACTTCTTAGGGGATCTGCGAGATCCTGAGATGATGAAACAACGGGCTGCGGAGTTGCTGAGGAAACATGGGCGGATGCTGATGGACCTCAACATGCAGGCGAGACGGGACAGAGAAGCCACCGAGGATAGGCACGCGGTCTTGATGGAAGAGTGTACGAGGCTTCGGCAGGCGAAACAACGCGACCAGGATGAGAACGCCATGACGCCGGAGGTGCATATAGCTAGGATGAGAGCCTACGCCTACCTCATGGACCGGGAGGGCCGCTTGGCCGAGGATTATTATAACTCTAGGGTACCGCCGTGGTCCGGGTCGCGGGATGGGGGTAGGTGGAAGTGGTTGCCCCACGATTCTCGCTAACTTTTTTTTTCATCGTCGCGAGCTCTTATTTCTTGCTAACGTGTGCTGTTATTCTAGACAATCTCGCTATGGTTCGTAACTCGTATACTTGCCATTTATATGTTGGCTTTTATTTTGTCTGACAATGAGTATTACTAGCTTTTTATTAGTTCTCACTCGCTGCTAATAAATTCGTTTCATTTTCATGTTATATTATGCTCGCGGGGTCCTTCTGTTCTCGCTAAATACATCTCGCGAAAATGTTGCTCGTACTAACTCCGCAGGTCTTTCTCGCCCTTGGAATTGATGTGATATTTTTGCTGCTACCTGCGCTCGCCGACGCTTGGGCTTCTTCCCGCCCTTTTGCTTTGGCTATAAATAGGCTGCCATAACTGAGTCAACCACCGCATTTACTGTCAACCTTCTTCCTCCTCTTCTTCAGAGCTCTCGCTCCTTCCCGTTCTCGCTCTACTTCCTTTCTCGTAGGTTATTAAGATGGGCGGCGATGCCAATGAGTCGGAGGGTCGGCGAAAGATTGCGAAGGCTTTCGCCGAGCACAGTTTCTACCACTGCAACATGACCGACGAGGAATATTTCAGCGCGGTCGCTGACTACATCACCCCTCCATTCGTGGCACGACGTCCTAGTGAGAACGACGTGATCAGCGCGCCGCTCGTTGACGAGCTGGCCATCCCCACCGCCCACTTCGCGGTCGGCTTGCGTCTCCCCCAGTGGCCGGAAGTTCGCCAGTTAACAATCGCTCTCGCTCGCTTCTCATTCTCTGCAGGTCGAGTCTCGCTCATTATATGAACTAATCCTGGTCTTCTTGCTGCTCGCCAGGTGCTCAAGCATTATGGCATTGTTCCGGGACAGCTTACCCCTAACGCCATGGCGGTGATCACAGCCTTCGCCTGCTGCCTTCGCGAGGAGCGCATCGAGTTCAGCCTTCTGACCTTTCGGAAGCTGTTCTCGTTCCACGCCTACAAGGACGGGACCGCCTACTTCGTAGGCTCGGGTCCTAAGGTTGACGAGACCGTCAACAAAGCCCACTTCTGGGCCCAGAAGTTCCTCTTCGTCAAGGGGAGATTCGGTAACATCTCGATCTCGCCTGTCTAACACGGCGAAACCACCTACCAGCCCACTGCCCTCGGAGGACTCGACGCCCTCCTCTCTCAGTTCTTCTGCAAGAAGAACTTCGAGGTTGTCCACCTTCGCCGCAACCTCGACAAGCTGCTTCCAGTGCTCGCCGGGGAAGGTAAAGATCTCGCTCTATCACTATAACCTTTTCCCGGTAACCTCGTACTTATTGAAATTTCAACCCCTTTTTTAGGCGAGCGGGATCTTCCCATCCATCCCCCCTACGCGAGCAATCGGAAAACCGACGCTACCCTGGCTCTCGCGACCATGGGGGCGGAGGCTTGCCGAGGTGCCGTCACTCCAGGTGAGCCCTCCTCTCGCAAGAGACCGGGGGCTTCTGGTAGGCATGTTGTTCCCCCAAAATCTCCGCCGAAGAAAAAGAGTAAGAAGAGCGGGGTCTCGCTCACCTCCTCGAAGGGAAAGGAGCCTCGCGAGGCTGCTTTCGATCTGTTTGATCTCACCGGCCTCTCCGCAGGGGGTGAGGACGATTAGCCCTGCCAGGAGGCTTCCAGAACCTCCGTCCTGTCCATCCCCGTCAACCATTACAACTTCGGCCTCGGCCAGAGACGCCGGGATGAGACCGGCGAGCTCTTGGTAAACTGGAAGCCGGAGACAAACCGGGTGGACATCTCCACCATCCTTCCCTCCTGGGTGGAGAAGGATACCGTTAGCGGTCATGCCTTCGACCTCTCGTTCGCCCTCTATGGGCGCGAGGATCCGGGGTCTTATAAAGACGAGATTGCGAGGACCCTCGCTTTCGAGAGCGCGAGGTCCCAGTTGCGCTCTGTCGAGCTCGCTCATATGATGGGGAGGCGCTGCTTACAGCTGGAGCTTCAGAACGTGGAGCTCGCGACGGCCTACTATGGGCTCCTTGTCGAGAACACGTAGCTGAAGGAGAAGCTGCTCGCCGTAGAGGGCAGTGTGGTGAGTCACCTAGACATCGTCACCCTCCTTTCCTTCGGCCATTTCGTTTCCCTAACTTGTTTTTCCTGTAGGATGCCGAGGCAGCTGGAAGAGCCGACGCTCGCATTCAGGGAATGGAGGGCGAGGTGGCTGGGCTAAAAGCCCTAAACTGCGACCTTACCCGTGCCGTCGTTCCCCCTTCCCCCCGCCGTCTGAAGGAAGAGCGGCGAGCGCGAGACGAGGAGATCCGCTTGGAGTCTACCGAGTCGGCTCGCTACATCCTCCAGACGATGAAGGCGACCGACCTCCTAGCCGCCGACGCGGCCGACATGATTCTGGAGGATATCGTCCCGAAGCTCTTCATCCTGCTTCCGCCAGTGAAGAGCAGCGATGACGAGGAAGGGTTCGCGAGCGATTCCTGAAGCTCTCCGCCATTCCCATTTTTGTAACTTTTGATCGGTGAGATCGCCGCGGATTGTAACCGAACTATGGAATGTAAATGCAGATTTTGCTTTGTTCATTGTGCTTGCCTTTTTTGTTTTGTTATTTTCGTGTGTTGATATCCCGTTCTTGCTTACCTCAATATTCGCCTTCGCGAAAGTTGTTCTCACGGTGTTCGTTCTCGCATATCATGTTATCGAATAGATAGGCATATGACGTTTTTGGATGCTCTGGCCTTTCGCCACTTGCCTTAGAATTATCTCCCTTTAGTTATGCACCTTCCTCTAAGTTTCGCAGGGTACTTTCCTTCTCGGCGAGAGCTCGCCTCCTACCCTGTGCCGGCAACCTCTATGCCGAGCGCCGGATACCCCGGAGTGCTTAGGGTTGATTCTTGTCACCCACATACTATCGTGCGAAATCTTAATTCTTGCCGAGCGAGCAGGCTCGCCGAGCGAGAAGGCCCGGGTCAGTGCCGAAGATTCGCCAACCCGAGGCATATTATCCTGATCTCATGAAGAACTTATTTCTTTGCCAACTTCCCCAGCGATCAACTTTAGGGTTTCCCGTCTAGTGAGAGCCCGGGAGTGGAATCGATCTGGGGCATTCCAGCGCCACTACTTGTCACCTTGCCAGCCTCTCTAGAGATCAACCTGAAACCCTTCGTCTAGTGAGAGACCAGGAGCGGAATCGATCCGGGGCATTCCAACATCACTACTTGTCACCTTGCCAGCCTCTCCAGAGATCAACCTGAAACCCCCCGTCTAGTGAGAGCCCGGGAGCAGAATCGATCTGGGGCATTCCAGCATCACTACTTGTCACCTTGCCAGCCTCTCCAGAGATCAACCTGAAACCCCCCGTCTAGTGAGAGCCCGGGAGCGGAATCGATATGGGGCATTCCAGCACCACTAATTGTCACCTTGCCAGCCTCTCCAGAGATCAACCTGAAACCCCCCGTCTAGTGAGAGCCCGAGAGCGGAATCGATCTGGGGCATTCCAGCACCACTACTTGTCACCTTGCCAGCCTCTCCAGAGATCAACCTGAAACCCCCCGTCTAGTGAGAGCCCGGGAGCGGAATCAATCTGGGGCATTCCAGCACCACTACTTGTCACCTTGCCAGCCTCTTTAGAGATCAACCTGAACCCCCCCCCCCCCCCCCCCCCCCCCCCCCCCCCCCCCCCCCCCCGTCTAGTGAGAGCCCAGGAGCAGAATCGATCTGGGGCATTCCAGCACCACTACTTGTCACCTTCCCAGCCTCTCCAGAGATCAACCTGAAACCCACCGTCTAGTGAGAGCCCGGGAGCGGAATCGATCTGGGGCATTCCAGCACCACTACTTGTCACCTTGCCAGCCTCTCCAGAGATCAACCTGAAACCCCCCGTCTAGTGAGAGCCCGGGAGCGGAATCGATCTAGGGCATTCCAGCATCACTACTTGTCACCTTGCTTGTCCTCGCATAACAGTTATAACTATTAAGTGAAGAAGTAAATATACGACTGATATTGCAATAAAGCTTTTCTAAGGATAAAATCGCTTAAAATCGTCTCCACTTCGGGCTCGGCCGAGAGGTATCCCTTCTACAGCTTGGAGGTGATACCCCCCGACTTGAGCACCTCGCTTACAATGTTTGGACCCTCCCAATTGGGGTTGAACTTACCTACCGTGGCCCCTCTTCCGGCCGCGTCGACCTTCTTCAAGACCAAGTCCCCTTTTTGAAAGTGTTTTACTCGGATGCGCTTGTCAAAATATCGGGCCATTCACCGCTTGATTTCCTCCTGCCTGATGGTGGTCTGGTCCCGGAGTTCCTCCACCAGGTCTAAGGATAGCCTTTGTTCCTCATCATTGGCCACCAGCCACTCTTCATCCCCTTCACCTGCGGTGATCACCCTGGGGGTCTTTACTTCGAACTCAATGGGAAGGACTGCTTCGGACCCATGAGAAAGTTTGAACGGGGTCTCCCCGGTGGCGGTGTTAGGGGTAGTCCTCAGGGCCCAGAGAACGGATGGTAGTTGTTCTACCCAGTTCCCTCGAAGGTTCTCTACCTTCTTCTTCAGTAGGTTGACGATTACTTTGTTCGCCGCCTCCACCTGGCCGTTGCTTCTTGGGTGGTGAACTGATGCGAACCTGAGGTCGATGCCTAGCTGGGTGCATAAGATAACAAATTCTTCGCTAGCAAATTGCGGCCCATTGTCCGTCACTATAGCCAGGGGGAGGCCGTGCCTGCAAATTATTTCTCGCCATACAAAATTCCTCACAACTTGAGATGTTATCTTGGCGAGCGCCTTCACTTCTATCCATTTGGAGAAATAATCGATCATGACCAGTAAGAACCTTCTTTGGCCGCTAGCTTGAGGGAAAGGACCAACTAGGTCCAACCCCCATATGACAAAGGGCCAGGGAGCCATGATGGTCCGGAGCCTCTGGGCTGGGAGGAGTTGGAGTGGGGCATAGAGCTGGCACTTTGGACATCTCCTTGCGAATTCCGCCGCATCCTTGCTGAGGGTGGGCCAGAAGTAGCCTTGTCTCAACAACCTCCCCTCCAGGGTTCGGCTCCCGGAATGACTGCCACACTCCCCAGAGTGAATTTCTCCCAAGACTTTCGGGACCTCCTCCTCGGAAACGCAACGGGCCAGGAGTCCCGAGAGAGTCTTCCTATATAGCCCTCCTGCATGCAAGGAATAATTGGCTGACTTATACCTGAAGCGCCGCTTGTCTATATCTCCTTCAGGGAACTTCCCTGATGATAGAAAAGTGACGAAGGGATCCATCCACGAGGCCCGCTGATCCACCTCCGTCAACTCTCCCTCCTCGATGGTGGGTCGGAAGAGTTCCGAAACTGCTCCTCCTGCTCAGGGACCGAACTTGGCAAAGAGGTCTGCATGGGTGCTCTCTTCTCTTGGCGCGTGCTTGACAAAAAAAGTGCGGAAATGCCTGATGACCCCTTGACCTTCTCCAAGTACCGTAGGAGGGTTGGGTTCTTTGCCTCAAACTCTCCCCTGACTTGGCATGCTATCACCATGGAGTCCGTCGAGACCTCCACATCTTGTACTCCCAATTCCCTAGCTAACCGTAAGCCCGCTATTACCGCCTCGTACTCCGCTTGGTTGTTGGTGATCGGGAAATGGATGTTCAAAGCTTGCTCGATCTTGGTCCCTTGGGGGCTTACCAAGTTGATTCCCCCTCCATAGGAGTGCTTTCCCGACGCACCATCCACCAACAGCTTCCATGCCACTGAGGGGGGGGGGGGGGGGGGGGGGGGGGGGGGGGGGGGGGGGGGGGGGGGGGGGGGGGGGGGGGGGGGGGGGGGGGGGGGGGGGGGGGGGGGGGGGGGGGGGGGGGGGGGGGGGGGGGGGGGGGGGGGGGGGGGGGGGGGGGGGGGGGGGGGGGGGGGGGGGGGGGGGGGGGGGGGGGGGGGGGGGGGGGGGGGGGGGGGGGGGGGGGGGGGGGGGGGGGGGGGGGGGGGGGGGGGGGGGGGGGGGGGTGGGGGGGGGGGGGGGGGGGGGGGGGGGGGGGGGGGGGGGGGGGGGGGGGGGGGGGGGGGGGGGGGGGGGGGGGGGGGGGGGGGGGGGGGGGGGGGGGGGGGGGGGGGGGTGGGGGGGGGGGGGGTAGGGGGGGGGGGGGGGGGGGGGGGGGGGGGGGGGGGGGGGGGGGGGGGGGGGGGGGGGGGGGGGGGGGATAGGGGGGGGGGGGGGGGGGGGGGGGGGGGAGGGGGGGGGGGGGGGGGGGGGGGGGGGGGGGGGGGGGGGGGGGGGGGGGGGGGGGGGGGGGGGGGGGGGGGGGGGGGAACA